>CANTUQ010000161.1:3612500-4812500 GCA_947683425.1 Excoecaria cochinchinensis
ATCAGGTCCCCCGACTGGTTCCTCGCGAACCCCCCATCAGTACGGATCCTCGTGATCCTTTTTAATGTATTTGGATCGGGTTAAGATCCCCCATCAGTAAAATGCTTTTGTGACAAAATAAATGGTTTTCGATTCGTACCCGTAAGGTACCCTTTGGCCGACTTGTACCCGTAAGGTACTAATCAGTACACTCGTTATCCACTATTGTGAGTCAGCAGGTGCTTTACTGGTTTGTATTACTTTGAAATAGCTATCAGAATGTGATATCTGTTTGAGCATGATAAGGATTTCAGAAATCAGTTTATATGTATATGAATGTGACTATGGGTTTCTGAATGTATGTCTGTTTTAAGTAAGCATGACTTTATATCTAATATGATTATCCGTACTTGTCATGTGATTTATTATAAGTTTCTGAATGCTTTGAATATGATTCGACTAGAGTATTTATGTATGTGACTTAAGCATAGTTTTGTTATATATATTAGCATGTGAACCGAAGCAGTTGTGATGGTAAGTAGGTGATGATTTCTGCACTTTCTGCATGTTGATGATATGAATGTAATGTTATGTGATTATGCTTTCAGTCTCCGCTATTAGAGTGTTTTCGCTTGATACTTTATTTATGAGAGTTGCGCAGCGGTAATATGATGCTTTGGTTTTTGTACCTTGGATTCTGACTAGTGTGTGTTTAGCATTCTTAACATGATGGTTTGGTTGTCAGTTCATGCATGGGTGTTTAGTTATGTCAATTGCATATGTAAAGCTTATGTGACTCGCACGGTAAGATGTTGATATTTGCTACCCATGTAGGTTTATGCATGTGATATAGTATGTAGTCCAGCATGATGATGCTTGTAACGTGTATTGTATTATGTCTGTTTTGGTCTATCCTGGACATGAGTTTATGGTTTGATTGTGAGTATTGAAATGAATGCCTTTATTATGCAAGCCTAATTATTTATATGTTATGAATATCCGCATTTGCCATTTGAATGTGTTTTGCCTTGGCGACCATTGTGAATGGCCGTCCATACTCTTGTGTGTTCTCCCCACTAAGCGTTTATCGCTTAGCACGGATTTCCTTTTCGTGCAGGTGACAGGTTTGGTTCTATTCGAGTCGCGCTTCTGCAAGGTCGGCCACGTAGGAGTTAGAAGTTCTGTATTTTGTTCAGCTTCTGTATTTCAGCTTTTGTAATTCTGTAGTATTGTATATGTAATTAATTATGTTTTGATCTTGAGTTTTCTTTTGGGAATGTAATAGTTAGTATGTTTTATGTTTAGTTATTCTTCTGTTTTATTATTTCGATTATGCTTCCGTTGATTGGTCTTATGTATGCTTTTGTGTATGCTTCTGCTTAGCGTCTGCGTGTGCGTGAGTTATTGCATGTTCAGTCTGTGCCTCAGGTAAGGTAAGTTTTTAATTCACCCGTATTTCCGTATGTATGTTATGTATGAATGTATGCTTCCGCATTGTGCATGTGTATATCTGTATGTGTGAGCGTCGTGTAGCGCGTCCGTCGGCGTCCTTCCAACGGGGACGGCGATGGGGGTGTTACAACATTGGTACCCGAGGGTACAGAAATATTCAATAAGATATTTAGTAATTCGCATTGAGGAATCCAAATTGGATTCAAATCGCACTTGTGATTCCAAAGGAATCAGACGCATTTGGCTGCTGCACTTAGACCCTATAGGCATGCCCATCTATCCACTACTTGACTTGCAAGCCAAATTATTAGTCTGGTTATATTTCATTATCATAGCAAATATAACCTTTACACATTATCACATTGTTATATTTTGGTTCACATCCCAATTCCTTCATCATGGCACATGTATAACACCATAAGAATATACATATACACCAACATATATCCCTTGTATGTGTAACCATAATTATATCAAAATAATGAAGATTGGAATTATCTACATGCTTAATTATCACTCATGCATATGCTTTAGCAAAAATTGAAACAACAAGAAAACATTTCAAGCATCCATAGCTGTCGCGATCGCGACAGACTAGGAGTTTTGATTCTATCATGCTCACGACAGAATGCAGCCTCGCCTCTGTCGCGCTCGCAATAGATTGCCCACTCAACCAAAAGAGCATTCTATCATGCTCATGACAGAGCTGGAATTTCTGATTCCAAGCTCTTCCACCCTCACTTCCCTTGTCTCATTTTTCACCCCGTTTCGCATACAACTCCCGTGGCCTATTCTTGGCCCGTTATTAGCCAATATGATCTATTACACATTTGCTTACCTACTTGTTATGAGAAGGACAATAATTGTCTCAATTAATAACTCTTAAGAACTAAATCTTTTTATCCCAATTAAGCATAGATTAGAATCATGCATGTTATATCTCACGTTATCTTACAAGTTATTTACCCTAGAATTGTCAGATTCTATCAACATTATTGGACATGTTAAAGTACCAACTCAAAACAACCCCATAATCCCTATGTTCCTATGCAATTCCCACACTTTTCACGCAAATTCCATCTAAATAGACTTAAAGACATACATCATAGACACAACCAAATCTTGAAATTTAAACATGGCATCAAAACAATTCAACTCATCACCATTCCAATATTTCATTAGCACATGCAAGATTAACTTACTTATTTCAATCAAACAAATCTTAAGAATTTAAACATGCTAAAATCAATTTATGCACAAACACATGTTTCTCAAACCTCAAATGTTTTGTTCCTTTCTAAAATCACTTGGTGCTTGGCTTACCAACTTTGGCCTTCCCTTTGTCCCTCTCTGGTTATATCACTACAACCAAAACCCATATTCCAGAAATAGATGCAAGGAGTCAAAACCCCATTTCGAAACACCAAACAAGTAGATGAAAGAGAAAGGATTTCGGGTAGAATGACTCACTTACCTTCTAGGATGAATACATACACTCACACATGTAACTCTTCTAGACTTCTTAAATGCAGCAGTAATTTTTACTTAATAAACCAAGAGATAATGAAAGAATGTAGAGGAAGAAGAGGAGAAAACACAGAAAAGGAGAGAAAGATGGAGGAGGAGACATTTGAGAGAGAAAAGGAAAACAGAAAGAAAGAAAGAAAGAAAGGAAGAAGGAGGTGGAGAGAAGAAAGCTACTGCCCCTCCATGCAGCCACTCCCTTCAATTCTCTCTCCTACATGCATTGTCCTAGTTGGCAGTTGTAGAATTGTCTATGGGCTCAACTAAAAGTCTTCCCCTCTCATGCAAATCTAGCCTTAAGCCCAATATGCAAATCTAATTTCCTTAAGCCCACTTGACCCATGTAAATGTAAACCAGCCCACAACAATTAGTTATGCTCTTTTACACTTTAGTCACTTAACCAAAATCTTATTAATGCAATTAAGTCCCAATTGAACACACATTACAATTCAAGATTTTAGAATTCTACAACATGCCATATACCAACTCACAGAATTAAACACATATTACTCCTAGGGTGACATACGGGCTGTTACAACTCTGCCCTCCTAATAAGAATTTCGTTCGCGAAATTCATACCTGAATCAAAAAGATGAGGGTACAGTTCTCGCATAGCTGCTTCTAGTTCCCATGTTGCCTCTTCGATCCCGTGATGTTGCTAACGCACCTTATCCAACAGAACTTCCTTGCTCCGCAGCCATTTCACCTCTCTAGCTAGAATTTCTATAGGCTTCTCATCATAAGAGAAATCTGGTTGCTCTTGCACATGTTGCACTGGAATGATATGGGATTCATCCGAACGATACCTTCGAAGCATTGACACGTGAAATACATCATGGAGCTTAGATAATGCTAGTGGCAAAGCTAATCGATAAGCCATAGATCCCACTCTTTCCAATACCTCATATGGCCCAATAAACCTCGGACTTTGCTTTCCTTTCTCGCTAAACCTTAGCACTTTCCTCTAAGGAGATACTTTAATAAACACTTTATCGCCCACACCAAACTCAATGTCTTTCCTCTTCAAATCCGTATACGATTTCTGCCTATCACTTGCAACTTTCAACCGTTGCTGAATCAATTTTGCTTTCTCTTCCGTGTCCCTTATCAGATCTGGACCTTGCACTCGGTCAATTTAGTCCAACAAATCGGAGTTCGATACTTCCTACCATACAAAGCTTCGAATGGTGCCATACCAATACTCGTTTGATAACCGTTATTATAGGCGAACTCCATTAATGGAATATACCTATCCCAACTCTTCGAGAAATCAAGCACACATGCCCGAAGCAAATCTTCCAATACTTGAATCACCCTTTCCGACTATCCATCAGTTTGCGGGTGGAAAGCCGCATTGAAATTCAATCTCGTGCCCAAAGCTACTTGCAAACCCTTCCAAAACTTTAAGGTAAACCTCGGATCTCTATCAAAAATAATGGACAGAGGGATACCATGCAGCCTAATGATCTCCTTTACATATAAATCAGCCAACCGATCCATTGAGTAGCCAAGCCGAATCGATATAAAATGAGCCGACTTCAAAAATCGATCAACTACTACCCACACAAAATCATACTGCCTAGACATCATTGGCAAACCCGAAACAAAGTCCATGGTTATGTTATCCCACTTCCACTGTGGAATTGGAATGGGACTTAACAAACTATGTTGAACCCAATGTTTCGCCTTCACTTGCTGGCAAGTTAAACACTTAGAAACATAATCCACTACATCTTTTTTCATACTAGGCTACCAACAAAACTGCTTTAAGTCTTGGTACATCTTGGTACCGACTGGATGCATGTGAACACCGTGTTATGCGCTTCATGCAGCAATCTCTTCTTTAGCTACTTATCATTGGCAACACATAATCGACCCCGATAGCACAACCTATCATCTCCACTTACAGAAAAGTCAATCTTATCCCCCTTTCTAACTAACTATGCAATTTGCTGTAGCTTGGGTTCACTCTTTTGTGCACTAACCAACTCTTCCCTTAGTACTTTTCAATTGTGCCACTAAGGCACCATCAAAATCAAATCTCCACTTAAACCTTTGCAATAGTAAGGCTGAAACAGACTTCCTACTCAAAGCATCTGCCACCACATTAGCCTTACCCGGATGATAATCTACAATGCAATCGTAATCCTTGAACAATTCCAGCCAACTCCTTTGTCTCAAGTTCAGCACTTTTTGGGGGAGCAAGTACTTAAGACTCTTTTGGTCCGTGAAGATCTTACACCTCTTGCTTTACAAGTAATGCCGCAAAATCTTCAAAGCAAACACTACTGCAACCATCTCCAAATCATGAGTAGGATAATTCTGCTAATGAGGCTTCAACTTCCTTGAAGCATAAGCCACTACCCTACCTTCTTGCATTAACACACATCCCAATCAGATTCTAGAAGTGTCGCTATACAAAGCATACTCCTTATCCGAAATTGTTGAATTAGAATTGGTGCTTCAATTAACATCTTCTTCAACTACTCGAAACTGGCTTGACACTTATTTAACCACTAAAATTTAACTCCTTTTCGCAGTAATTTAGTAAGTGAAGAAGCAATCACTGAAAATCCTTGTACAAAGCAACGATAATACCCTGCTAAACAAAAGAAGCTTCGTACTTTAGAAACATTCTTAGGTAGTTTTAAATTCACCACCGCCTCAATCTTAGCCGGATCCACCTTAACACCTTCGGCAGAAACGATGTGGCCTAAAAAGGACACATCCTTCAGCCAAAATTCACACTTACTTAACTAACAACTGGTGTTCTCTTAGGGTCTGAAGCGCAGTTCTCAAATGCTACTCGTGCTCCTTCTCATTTTTCGAATACACCAAGATGTCGTCAATAAACACAACAACAAACTGATCCAAATATGATCTAAATACCTTATTTATTAGGTCCATAAATGCAGCAGGTGCATTTGTTAACCCAAATGGCATCACAAGGAATTCATAATGCCCATATCGAGTCCTAAATGCAGTCTTAGGAATATCCTCCTTCTTCACTTGCAATTGGTAATATCCCGATCTTAGATCAATCTTGAAGAACACACCAGCTTCCTTTTATTGATCAAACAAATCCTCGATTCTTGGCAGAGGGTACCGATTCTTCACTGTCACCTTATTCAGTTGTCTATAATCGATGCATGTCCTCATTGATCCATCTTTCTTTTTGACGAACAACACTGGTGCTCCCCATGGAGACACACTCAGCCTAATGAAGCCCCTATCCAGCAATTCTTACAACTGTAGTTTCAATTCCTTCAACTCACTCGGAGCCATCCGATAGGGTTCCTTAGACATAGGTGTTATACCGGGCACAATATCAATGGATAATTCTACTTCTCTCCTTGGCGGCATACCAGCCAACCCTTTAAGAAAAACATTGGGAAATTCCCTCACAATTGGAATATCCTGAATCCTCACTTGATCCCTTCTAGAATCCAGGACTAAAGCCAAGAAAGCCTCACAACCCTTTCTCAAACACTGACATCCTTGCATAACCGAGACAACACATTAGTCAAGGGATTGGCACAAAGATCCGTCATGGTCACTTTAATTCCCTCAATACTATTGAGCACAACAGTCTTGCTCTTACAGTCAACTGCGGCACTATGCCTACTCAACCAATCCATACCCAAAATTAAGTCGAATTCATCGAAGGGTAGTTCAATCAAGTCTACCAGGAACATACATTCTTGCCCTATACACTTTATTCACTTCATAATACTCCCCAAAGGACTAGTTATGCATAGATCATAATTCAAGCAATTGGCAACATGCATGCTTTCACAAATTCTCTTAGAACATACATATGAATGAGTAGATCTAGGATCAATCAATGCAAGCATTTCTGTATCATAAAGTAGAAAAGTACCTGCAATGACTTCAGGTGCATCCTGATCCTCTTTAGCTTTCATGGCATACGCTAGGGCTGGTGCGGTTAGAGGTCTATTCACAGTTTCAGACTCAGCTCTACCTCTAGACAAGTACCTCGACCACATCCTCTACCTCTACCTTAGTGAGCTGGAGGCAAAATCGACCCACCATGGCTAACCTCTTGTTGATTCTCAACCGCTTCATATGTCTTGGGACAGTTAGCCAAGTAATGCTCATTACTACCGCATCTAAAGCAAGCCCCAGTCACCTTCCAACACTCCCCTCTATGCCTCTTACACAATGAGGGCATTCATGCACTTCACTCTTATTATCCAATGTACCCCGACCAGAACCAGGCGCATGAGATGATCCTTGCCTTCTACCTCTAGTAGCGGGACTATTCACAGATTCGACTGGAGGTGCTACAGGAGAATCTCTTGATCTTTTTCCCGAATGTACCCCACCACGGCTAGGATTTCTCCTTTGAATTCTCTCTCTGCACCTCAAGAGATCTTTTAGCTCTCATAGCCGCCTGCACTATCTGGTAGTAAGTAACAGCCTGGGATGTGGTCATGGAAATCAGCAATGCCTTGATCTGTTAAATTAATCCTTCCTCAAATTGTTGACATCTAAATTCCTCCGTAAGCACTCCAACTGGTGCATACTTGCTCAGTCTACTAAATTTCTTCTCGTATTCGTCCACAGACATGGCTCTTTACCTCAAATTGAGGAACTGTTTCCAATTAGCTTCTTTATATGCCTTGGAATATACTTATTTCTAAACTCTTGTTCGAAGAACTCCCAAGTAATTGGATTCGAAAGCATTGGATGCCTTAATACCAACTTTCACCAGTCATATGCGGATCCTTGTGGCAGACACACCACACACTCAACTCTTTGCTCAGCCGGGGACTAAATCTCATCCAACACCCGCTGAATCCTCTTAGTCCAATATTCAACTTTTATAGACTCATCTAAGCTAGTCTCGAAGAACTCTTCTACCCCATGCTTCCTCAAAGATTCCAAAGGAGCTTTCGGTGCTGTCACTCGGTCAAGCACCTTCGCCATGTCTTGTGACATTTTGAGTAGAGCTTCCAAAGGAACCATGAGCACCACTCGCCCCACACTAACCGGTCCAGATTGCCTAGATTCAGGCACCTCCATATCTTTTGGATTCACGCTTTTCGCGATCTCTTCTTTAACATCGTGTGATGGATCCATCGAACTGAGGAATAGACAAGGACCCCGCATTAGATCAACACATCTATACGCATCCTAATCTACACTATGCCCAGAAACAACTAAACCAGGCTTTGATACCACTAATTTGTGACACCCCACTCCCATCCACAAGCACAGTTACGCTATAGCGGTCGGAAGTGGTTGTCACATCACAAGCAAAGCTCATACCCATCACATACAATAATATCATCATACAACATTCTAGACCAATTAATTTCGTTCACATGCAGAGGAAGACATTCACATCGCATACATAAGTCCACATAGTCCGATTAAAATGCATTCCATACTGAGTTATATGTTAATTAATACATGCCATGTTCATTACTTACATGCCATATCAAAATATCCAAAATCCTACACTACGAATGGAGGCCTAATGTGTTAATCAATCCAAATTGCGGGGACGTCCTCCGGATCACTTTGCTGTAGAACCTACACGGATTGAAAACCCATGCTAAGCGATAACGCTTAACAGAGAAACAATAGCAATATCTAAAATATTCATGCACACCTATATAAATATTGACCATTGATTAAACATAGTGTACATTGAATCATTCATATTTCATATATATATATATATATATATATATATATGTATAACATGCTTGCATCATCATGGTTAGTACACTATGGGCAATTGTAAAGCATAACAATAAGTTATAACACTTATCATATCATTTCATGATTAGAATATTCTTCACATTAAACCATATTATATCACATTGCATCAGGAATACCTATACATATATATAAACATATTTATCGAATAATTTATTTAGTTTTAAGCCTTGCCTGCATTTCAATGACTCGGATAATCGGATATTGCATTAGTACTCAAGAGTACAATAAATACAATTGAACCAGTAGATATGCATTTATCACATTGGTACCCGAGGGTACAGAAATATTCAATAAGATATTCAGTAATTCGCATTGAGGAATCCAAATTAGATTCAAATTGTATTGGTGATTAAAAAGGTATCAGACGCATTTGGCTGCAGCACTTAGACCCTATAGGCATGCCTATCTATCCACTACTTGACTTGCAGGCTAATCTATTAGTCCGGTTATTTTTCATTATCATAGCAAATATATCCTTTACACATTATCACATTGTTGTATTTTAGTTCACATCACAATTCCTTAATCATGGCACATGCATAAAACCATAAGAATATACATATACACCAACATAGATCCCATGTATGTGTAACCATAATCATATCAAAATAATAAAGATTGGAATTATGTACATGCTTAATTATCACTCTTACATATGCTTCAGCAAAACCTGAAACAATAAGAAAACATGTCAAGCATACATAGGTGTCGCGCTCGCTGTAATGGCCCAAATACCGGTTTAGAAGTGTCAGTGAATAATTTAAGTGTTATCATGATAATCGCAGTGTTGAACAGTGTCGGGAGTGAGTTTGCTAGTGTCAAAGTTTAATGATAAGTGTGCCGGAAGCATAGCGATTGCGGGATGGGTAACCCCGGGGTGGCTATACATCGAACCCGACTGTCCGTTTTCAGAATTTTTATTATTTAACAAAAATGATCTGTGGGCCATGAGGAGTCTATTGATAAAATTTGAGCTAAAAACAGAGTCAAATTGACCTTCGAAAGTCATTCTGAAGTTGGCCTCCTGTTCGGTTCAATTTGAATCTGTATTTGACCAAGGTTTGACCGAGGATTTATAAATAGTGAATGAGGCCTAATGGATGTTGAGTGTGTAGAATAAGGCAATGGAAGTGTTATCTGTGAATTTTGACAACTTTAGAGTTGTATTTTACGACAGAAGAAAAAATTGATTGAATTGGACCGGTTTAAGTGAATCAAGGTCGAAATGGACTTTGATTGAGCTAAAAATTTGTAGAGAGCCTATTTTTGATGTTTCAAGATTAATGGAATTAGTTATAAGTGAAAATAATGAGAGGAACATATAGATTCTTTGAAAAAGGGCGATTGAACCGAAAAACCAAAATTTTTGTTTAAATCGGTTGGACCACCTTGGTTGGGCCAGTTCGGTTCATTAGAGTGCTATATAAGAAGAGAGGAGGCCAGATTTCTCTAGAGAAATCAAGCCAAAACCGACCTCCTTCTTCTTCTTCTTCAAAACTAATGGTTTTTCTTCACTTCTCCTCTATTTTTCTTCTTCATTTCTCCAATCTTTCCCGAAAATTCAACCTCTTAGGAAAAGTTCATCTTCTCTACAATCATATAGAAGTTATTGGAGTCCATTTGGAGCATTGAAAGTTGAGAAAATCAAGTGTGCAAAGTTGATGTCAAGATTTAAGGTAAGAGTTTTAGGTGTTTTTAATTTGGTTTATTGGTCCCTATAGGGGTTTTTGAGGGTGTAGAAAACATTTATGATGTTAGATTTATATTGGAAGCTTGGTTTTAAAGTTATGTGGATTTTTGAATTTGGCCACCTTAGGAATTTAAAGGAAATGATGGAGTTTCAAGGAGTTATGGAATGGAGAGCATGTTTATCATGTGGAGAACAAGAATCTAAGGTGAGTAGATATATTATCCTTCTTTTTCCATTGATTATGTGTGAATTTTAGGTTATGTCTAAGTGTGAACATGAGATTTAGGTATGCTTAGTTAAAACTAACTAGGTAATCATGTTTAGTGGACTTAAATAAGTGTAGAACTATACTTAGAATAAATTTAAACATTATGGTATGAAAACCCACATGTAGGCCGAATGGTAACTTAAGGAATTTATAAAGTATACATGACTTATATAACATATAAATGATGAATATAACATGTATAACATATGGAATGTATGATAGAGTGATTAAAGGAATTAAAAGAATTATAATGCAATGCTAAAGTTGTGGCCGAATGGAATTCTAAAGGAAATGTTGAGTTATGTTATGTAATATGGCAAGTAAAAGATGCTTATGGCTAATATAACATGTAAATTGAATAATTGAAAGATTAAGTGAAATTAAAGTGAACTAAATAGAAAGTTTGTGTAGTGGCCGAATGGTATATAAAGGATTTAATTGAGATATGAGATGAACTATGGCATATAAATGATATTTTTGGTATGTTTAACATGTAAAGAGTGCGAATAAGTGATTAAATGAAATTTAAGTGCATAATGTGAAAATGTGATACATTAGCAGAATGGTATTTAAAAGGAATAAAGTGTGTATTTGGATAACTAATGTGATGTGATACCATAATGTGATTAAGTGATGATAAATGAGTTTGTATGTAAAGTGGTAAGTGAAAATGAAGTGTATGACAAAATAAGTGTGATGGCATAATGTGATGTTTATATGAATATTGATGAAATATTGCCCTTAGTAGTTGTCTGGTAGGAAAATCTAGTCCAGGATATAATTGGCTAGCCATAGGGATTCCACACCGCGGTATGAGTCATGGCGACTCACTATCGATAGGCCAATGAAGGCTTATCACGGTGTACAGTGAAATTCAGTATTTAGTGTAGTGCAGTACAGTGAAAATGGACCTACTGGGATCATTTTATAGTGTAATGGGTCTGTGGGGCCCATGTTCAGCGTATCCGGTCAGTAGATTTTCTATCGGGTCCATACTAGGGTCATAATAGTAAATAAGTGATGAAAAGGATTGAAATAGTGATAAAGTGAAAATGGGTGAAAATGGGACTAAAATGGAAAAAATAGAAAGTTTAGGGGTAAAACGGTAATTTTACAAAAAGTTGGCAAAAAGTAAGAAAGTTAGATAAATAATGTAAGTGTAAGTATAAAATTGTAATTTTGGCAAAATATGAGGTTAAAATAGTAAATTGGTGGAAGAGTGACAAAATAAGGACCTAAATGTAATTTAGTGAAAATATAAGGTTAAAAGTGGAATGTAAGTGGAAAAAGGATAAAATGGTAATTAAATAAGTAAACAAGGGTAAAAGTGTAAAATGGGAAGTAAATCAGGTTAAAATGGTAATTATTGAATAAGTGTGGGCAAAATGGTGATTAAGTGAAAAATGAGGACATAAAGGGAATTAGTGTAAAAGAAAGGATATGGATGGTATTATGGTAAAAGTAAGGACATGAATGTAATTAATGTAAAAGATGGGATATAGATGTAATTAATGGAAAAGTTAGGGATGTATGTGGAATTAAGTGAAAAGATTAAGGTCTTAAGTGTAGTTAATTGGTGGAGTAATTATGGAATATGTATATATATATAATGTAATTAAAGTGATTTAATAAATAATATGATTAAGATGGGATTAATTAATGAATTAGTAATAGAATATGTTAATTAACAAAATAGTAGTATAATTAATTAATTAATAAATTTAGGTGGATTATCATATGGAAGAAATAATTGAATAAATTATTGTATTTAATCAATTATATTGTAGTTAGTGAAAATTTGTGCATAAGTGCATAGATGATTTAAATGAGTGGTTTAAAGACTAAAATGTAAAATTGTTAGTTAATAATAATATTAAAAGTGAGACTAATTATAACTAGTGGTATAATTGAAATTGTAGCAAACTGGAATGGTAATGTTAAAATTAATGAATAATGTGGGGACTAAAGTGTAATGTCAGGAAAATATTATGGTAGTGACTAGATGGAAATTTGTGTGCTAAATAATAAAGAAGTGTAATAATGAAATTAAGCAGTGGCAATTTAATAAATATAAAACAATTAAAGGCTAAATTATAATTTAGCATAAAGTAAGGGACTAAGTTGTAAATTGATGATATTGAGGCTAATGAAGGGATTAAAATGTAATTATATAATAAGAGAGATAATAAATGCTTGTCTGTAATTAGTGAATGAATAATTTAAGAATTTTAGAATAAAGTTGTTTGATTAAATATTAAGTAAATAAGGAATTAAATTAAATATGATTTAACTACTATGCTAGTGACAATGAAGGGTAAATAGGTACATTAGTGGCATTATTGTAAATAAGTGAAATTTATTGGACTTAAATGTAATTTTTTATAACAAGGCTAGTAGTAATATTTAAGTGTAAATTGAAAAGAAATAAGCCACTAAGTAAATTAATAAATTGGTTAAATGTATATGTAAGTTAAAAGATGATATTTGAAAATAAATAAATAATAAGATGGATAATGATGATAATATAAATCAAGTGAAATGGAAAAATAGTGTATAAATTGTAAGAAACATAGAGAGATTAAATTGTAAAGTTAATTATTAAGAGGCTATAGTGAAGTAAGTTACAACAAAAATTAATTGAATAAAGGTAATAAGAAGGATTAACAAATTAAATGAAGACGAAATAAATTAGAATATTAGAAGTGCCTAATTGAGTATATTGGGAAATAAAGATTTTCATAATAAAAGTGATAAAGGAAAAGTGATTAATAAATAGTGTTACAATAAAAAGAAAATAGACAGGCCATTATTGTAGATAATAATATAAGTGGCCAAAGTCAAATAAGAATTAACATATTAGTAAAGAAATTTATAATGACGTATATGTGGACCAAATAAATAGTGAAAAGGAGACAGTTATAGGTCAATCGATAGCTAAGTGATAAGTAAATTGTTAAACAAAACGAGTGTTTAAGTAAAATGACATTGATAACTGATATTGTAAAGTAAAATTATTGATAAGTGTAGAATCGAAATAGTAAAGGAAGGAATAAAATAATGATAAATTAATAAGTAAGTTAATAAACAATTTAGTGTTCAAAATTAAATTGAAGTTGAGTATATAAATGAAATGAAAAGAAGAATTTAGTAATCTAATTACAGAGATAAAGGTATTAAAAAGAAGCATATATGAAATTAATCGTAAATGACAAATCGAACAAAGTGTAGAGCAACAAGAATCATTAGTGCACAAGATAAAGTTAATGATAACAGTAATAAAGAGAATAAAACCAATAATTAAAGTAAAACATTGAAATTGATTAATGATAGTAAAGTGAACAAGTATAAAGATTTATAGTGTAAAGAATAGTGGAATCGATAGGTGTAAAGATTAACAATACAAATGTCAGTGAAATCGATAAGTGTAAAGGTTAGCAGTGTAAGTGATAGTGAAATTGTCAATAGCATAATAGCGAATAATGTATTATAGAATAGCAATAAAGGTAAAGACATTGATTAGTGATAATAGTGATAGTGATGAAGATAAGAATAGTTAGCGTCACAAAAGTATGTTACAAAATGTTTAAAAGATTTAGAAATAATCGTCTACATAATCTAAATATAGTAAAATAATTACGTGAACAAGTAGGTAGGATTAGTATGGAAATCTTACGGGTCTAAGGGTGTTACACTCGCGACAGACTTGGAGTTCTGAGTCTAACGCGCTCACGACAGAATGCACCCTCGCCTCTGTCATGCTTGCGACAGACTGCCCACTCAACCAGAAGAGCGTTCTGTTGCGCTCGCGACAGAACTGAAATTTCTGATTCCAAGCTCTTCAACCCTCACTTCCCTAGTCTCATTTTTCACCCCATTTTGCATACAACTCCTGTGGCCTATTCTTGTCCCATTATTAGCCAATATGATCTATTACCCATTTGCTTACCTACTTGTTATGAGAAGTACAATAATTGTCTCAATTAATAACTCTTAAGAACTAAATCTTTTTATCTAAATTAAGCATAGATTAGAATCATGCATGTTATATCTCACGTTATCTTACATGTTATTTACCCTAGAATTTTCAGATTCTATTAACATTATTAGACATGTTGAAGTACCAACTCAAAACAACCCCATAATCCCTATGTTCCTATGCAATTCCCACACTTTTCACGTAAATTTCTTCTAAACAGACTTAAAGACATACATCATAGACACAACCAAATCTTGACATTACAACATGGCATCAAAACAATTCAACTCATCATCATTCCAATATTTCATTAGCACATGTAAGATTAACTTACTTATTTCAATCAAACAAATCTTAAACATTTAAACATGCTAAAATAAATTTATGCACAAACACATGTTTCTCAAACCTCAAATCCTTTGCTCCTTTCCAAAATCACTTGGTTCTTGGCTCACCAACTTTGGCCTTCCCTTTGTCCCTCTTTGGTTTTATCACTACAACCAAAACCCATATTCTAGAAATAGATGCAAGGAGTCAAAACCCCATTTTGAAAAACCAAATAGGAAGATGAAAGAGAAAGGATTTCGGGTAGAATGACTCACTTACCTTCTAACTTGATACTATTGTTATCTTCTATTTCCATCAATGTTAGTAGTCTTTGAATGCAGAATTTTCTATTAGTATTATTTGCATGATCATTATAAGTTAAGGTAGAATTGGGAGGTTCATTTTAACTTACATCTGATAGGAATTCATTATTAAAACATAACTAGAGAGATCAGTATGTTGAGATAATTGCTATAGGTTGGTGATTATTCTTAAAATATGTAATTGGAATTAACTAGTTCATTAATAAGAGTTAAGGATTAGCATTTCAATTGTATATTTTAGGCATTCTAGTTCATGGTCGAGAGAGTGGATTAGAACAATAGTCCAATTTGGCTTGCTTATGAGATTACATTTATATTAAAATGATGGAATCAAGTTTCATAGTCATTAGTTTTTCATTATATACTTTGTCTTCTTTGATTATCATTAACTAGGTTTAATTAAGTTGCATGATAAGAGTAGTATAAAATTAACTTACAAATTAATGAATATTGTAAACAAGATTAAAATTGAGTATTAATAGTGTGTAATATTAATCTACATTCCTCGTGGGATTGACATCTTTTGTACTATGATTGGTACACCGTATACTTGCGGAATTAGCGTGTAGAAATATGCCTAACACCCACTATGGAATCACCACGTCTGCCTCATGTGGGAGTCCCATCACTTGGGCAAAACCCCTATGGGTGATGCTGAAATGGTCCCCTCTGACCTGGAACCGTATCACACCCTCCTCCATATCTGACCTTTGGAATCCTCTATAATGGAAGGTGGCCAGAAACTCTCTCGCAATCTCTGGGTATGTCTAGAACAATGGCCGAAGGAACTCAGTCCATCACGCTACCTCTAATAGAACGTCGACCTCGTGTAGCATCCCCATGCTCTAGAGAAGGGCCTGGAGATATACCGGCTGGCACGAAACTGGACATGGGCTAGGGCCTGAAATCGCTTCGTAAGATCAGGGCTCATCGATTCTAGAGCTTGAGGCTCGGTGCTGCTCCTGAGGAATGTTGCATCTCAGAGGCATCTTGGAAATAAAAGAATTAGTTTTGTGTGATAATCATAAATAAACTAACTATCCAAAAATTTCGGCAGTATTCTGGCTAAGATGTGCCTATCCAAAAAAAATTTTGGCAGCTTCCCGGCAATTATGTGCCTAAAAAAAAATATTTGGCAGCATCCCGACAAGGATGTGCCTAACTTCCTATATGAAAGGCAATATAAGGGGCAGGCCTCAGGCCCCAACAACAGTTTTATAGGCACAATTATTCCATAAGATAATTAAATATCTAACTGGACAGTCTTATTTTACTCTGAATTAGCAATTATGAAAAGGCATATTCCTAAATTCTATTATGCTATATTATTATTATTTTGTATTTACTTCCTAACTGTTAGTGTACAAAGTCCAATAGTGTAGAAAATAAATGGGCCGAATTTGTCTTACATTTTGAAGCATGCATATCTACCATGCATTCTGAATATAAATCTAAGTAAGAAGAAGTAAAAAGGAGGAGAATGCGATAAAACTAACCTAGTAGTCGATGAACTACACTAAAAAAGAACTTGAAATAAATGAAAAAAATTAGTCCTGAACGTGCGCGATAATGAGGGGAGCCTTTTGGTGCAAGTGGCACACAAAACGGATGAAAAATTAAGAAGAAAAGCAAAAAAATCGTGGGCTGGAGTCAGTTCACACGGGGAAGAAGAAAGAAGAAACTTAAAGGAAAGAGAAGGAACTGAACGACACGTAACCACTCGGCTTTTATAAGCTTTCAATCATCGAAGGGCATACCATCGATTGAGCGAGCTACCGGCACTCCTCCAAGCCCATCGGTCATTTTAAATTTCCTTTTTCTTAAAAAAAAAATCTTAAAATACTCCTTAAATATCTTGCCTTCTAATTTTAGTGTATAGTTGCATCCATCAAATTTGTTTCCCTACAAAATTAAAATGGCACAAATACATGTAAAATATTTATGCATGTGAAATGCTTGAACCATGCACAATAAAATCCAACAGGCAGTCAAAGGTTGACCGACGGGCTGGCTATGTCTCGTGTAACAACCCAAAAAGGGCCTAGTCGGAATGTGCATGATAAGTTAGAAAAGTAAGGGTATTTCAGTAATTTGATTAAGAGAAAATTTGGATGATAAGGATTTTATTGCAAAGAAATTAATTAAATATGTTAAGTGGAGGAATTATAGGGTGTGCATGTAGTGTATGGTAAAAGGATGTGAGTGAGTTAAGAGATTTTATTGTGTGGTTTGTGTGTTTGGTACTATGGATGTAGGATATTTTGTTGTGAATAATCTAGTGGATTGTGTGTGTGGTGCCTTGGATGAAAAGTGTTGCATTAGAGGTTGTATGGTGTGAGAGAAGTATGGTGCCTTGGGTTAGGTAGTCAAAGTGGGTTTTGTTGGGCCATTAGGATCTTGCCATGTGGCATGGGTAGGTGAGCATTGAATGGAAAAGGAGGAGAGAGACAAGGGAGGGCAGTTTTTGTTGAAGCTTCCTGTGGAAGCTGCCCCTCCTCCCTTGTTTTTCATTTTCCCATTCCCTCTCTCTCTCTTGCTTCCATTTTCTGCTCTCATTTCCTCTCTCTTTTGTTTTCCTTGAGTTTTGAGTGGGAATTCTGAAGGTTTGAGCTGGGTTTTGATAAGGTAAGTGATTGGGTTTGAGTTGGATTTCCTCACCTCCTTCTTGTTCTTTAAATTTCTGGTTTTGAAGAGTGATTGTATGGCTTGACTTAAAGTGTTGTGGCTGGGTTTTGTGCAAGAATTGGAGGAGAGAAGAAAGAGCAAAGGCAAGGATAAAGTGGTATCTTGAAGAGTTGTGGATTGAAGCGTCATTTTCAGGTTTGGGAGCCTTATTTGGTGTATTTTAAGTTTGGGACTGTTTTCCCCTAATTTCTTCTTGGATCAGGTGTACTTTGTGGTTGCATGTTATTCATGATCTTGAATGTTAATTTATATGTAAATGCATGTATGTGATTAATTGGAGTGCTGGTTTAGCATGGTTCAAATTGTAGTGATTGCATGTTAGTTGTAGTGAAATAGATGTGTTAGGGTAAAGTATGCTCTGTGTATTCTTGATGATTAATTGTGATTTCTTGTTCAAGTTAGTGTTGTCACACCCCGTTTGCCCCCTAGTAGTATGAGCCATGTTTGTACATGTGCATTGTGTGAGTTTTGACATGAATTAAGGGCATTTTGGGTAGAAATGTATGTTTTAAGAGTTTTTTAGCATGTGGGTGCATGTGTGGTGTTAGGGTGTGAATTAGTTGGGTTGCACTTGGGTGTGTTTACTCATATGTTTGTAGAGTGTGTTTTGGGGCTGTGCTTGTGTGTGAGTGTGCTCACACACTTGTAGGATGTGTTTTAGTAGGGTGTTCTTTGTGTGTCCATGATGTATGTTTGTAGTGTGTGAGTGGTTGATTTCCACCACTAGAGAGATGCCATGTGTCTAGGGTTTGGGTAAGGGTAAGTAAAAGGAGGAAAAGAAAATAGGAAATCAGATTTTCCTATCCCTTTTCCCGTTCCTCTCCTCCCTCTACTGCTCTTCTTCCTCTTCTTCACTCTTTAGTTGCCCTAGCTTGGATTCAAGCTCTTAGTAGTGGGAATTGATCATACCTTGCATCCAATTAGTAAGTTTTCTGCATTTTCCATCTTCTTCTTCCTCTTCTTCATCTTCTTCTTCTTCTTCCTTGTATTTTTCTAGTTTTGGGTTTAAAGTTAGGGTTTTGAGTTTGTGTGCTTTGTCGGTTTGATGCTTAGTTGAGCCTCCTTGTAAACTGAAGGGTAAAGAGAAGGCGGGACCTAGTGGATCTAAGCATTAGGAGCAAAGGATTTCAAGGTTTGGGAAATTTCCTATTTTTGTATGTAAATATGTTCATGTGTGTGTTCTTAGTGATTTATGGAAATTGGGTTGTGATATGCTCTTGATATGGCATGCATTTTATGTGTTTTTGTTTGGGAAAGGTAATTTTGCATGAGCTTGGGATTATGGTAGTGATTGTGAGGATTGATGTGGTTTTGCTGCAAATTTATGGTTTTTGATAATTTTTGAGATTGTGAGTTTGAATTGATGTTTTGTGTGAAATTACTTGATGATAAATGTTATATTATGGGTATTGATGGTGATGGATGGCTGGATTTGAGGTAAGAGGCCATGGGATGTGATTTGTGTGAGTTTTGGGAGAGGAAGAAATCTGTAGAATCTGTAGATTTTGGAAATCCCAACTCTGTCGCGATCGCAACACTGTCGTGAGCGCGACAGAGACCGGTGTTCTTGGGCTGTGATGTCGCGAGCTCGCGATAGCGAAAGCTATTGTGTGCTCTCTGTCGCGAGCGCGACATTGTCGCGATTGCGACAGAGCGCAATGCTGGCTTGTGCTGTCGCGAGCACGCGATTTATCGCGAGCCCACGATAGCGATGTGTAGGCTCTTTGTCGCGATCGCGACATCATCGCGAACGCAACAGAGCTAGGGTTTTCCCTCCTCCCTGCAATCGCGAAGTCTGTCGCGTGCACGCAGCGAAGAGACTATGGTCTCTGTCGCGAGCGAGACAGACATATTATGCTGAATGAGTTTTTCTCTTAGTGTGTGTGGTTTTGAACTCCAATTTCTTTTGGCGACTATGAATCTTATATCTGTTAACTTGTGAATTATTCGAATGCGAATACATGATTTGAATATGCCTATATGTATGTATATATATATATATGATTTTGGGATATAATGGAATGAATTGAATGGATTATGCATAACCTGCTATAGTCAATTTTGTGGATAGTTAGGCATGCCTAATAGAGTCCTATAGCTGCAGCCTCAGCTCAGTTTGGACCCCGATCAGGTCCCCGTTTGGTTCCTCGCAAACCCTTTAATGTGTTTGGATCTTATTTAAGGTCCCTTAATAAAATGTTTTGTAAATGACAAAGTAAAATGGTTTGCGATTCGTACCCGTAAGGTACTGTCAGTAATCGGCTCGTACCCGTAAAGTACTGTCCGTTCACTCGTTATCCACTACCTCGAGTCAGCAGGTGCTTAATTGCTTTGAACTGTTTCGATAATTATCCGAATGTGTACCATGATGAGTTAATGTGAATGCAATTATGTATTATCAAATGTATGACTATTTGTGCTCGCATGTTCATATTTATATCTAATGTGTATTTCTGATTATGCCATTTGTATGCGTTATGCTTGACGACCATTGTGAATGGCCGTCCTTTTTCATGTGTGTTTCCCCACTAAGCGTTTATCGCTTAGCATGGTGTGTTTACCCGTGCAGGTGCGGAAGGAGTTTTGCCTTGGGAGAGTCGTCGCAGCCAAGCCAACACAGTAGAGTTTAGTGTAGGACTTGTTCTTTTGTAGTTCGATGATTCTTTTTGTATAGAACTCTCTTATGTTAGGTTTGTAATAGCTTCCGCTTCTATATCTGTATTTTTGGATATGTAATTATCTTTGTACCTTCAGGTTGATCAAAGAGTAATGTAATGTTTTCTGTTATATTAATGCATGATCAGCTTCTTTCATGAATGGTTTTGTAAAGTTTTAATTACCCTATATTTCAGTATATATGTCGTGTATGAATGTATGTTATCCTGTATCTGTGTGGTGACACCTTTACCCATACGGCATCTCACTCCTTATTGGATGGGATCGCCTACGTATAGGTAGGGGGTGTTACAAGTGTAAAGTTAAGTGTATTTTTAATCATTAGTATGTTTTGTATGAATGGGAGCATTGAGGTAAGTG
The DNA here is from genome assembly GCA_947683425.1 of Excoecaria cochinchinensis. Lineage (NCBI taxonomy): Eukaryota > Viridiplantae > Streptophyta > Magnoliopsida > Malpighiales > Euphorbiaceae > Excoecaria > Excoecaria cochinchinensis. The sequence goes on from CANTUQ010000161.1 coordinate 3,633,513, forward strand.
TTTGTGCTTGATTAAATGAGTGGTTTTGGAGGTTTGGTGTGTAGGAGAGCTGGAAAGTGCAGATTCTGGGCAAATCTGGGCTCTGTTTCGATCGCGACGCTATCGGGAGCGCGACAGAGTGCAGAATGGCCCCTTATTGCTGAGGAGCCCTCTGTCGCGATCGCGACAGGGAGCCCGGTAGCCTGAGTCCTCAACGCGAGCATGCCGCTGAGCGTGCACGCGAGGAGGAAGCAGCCGGTCTCTATTGCGATCGCGACGATGTCGCGGGCGCGATAGAGCTCGGTTTTGTGTAATTCTGCCTAGCGTGCTTCGTCGCGAGCACGCCTTCTGGCGCGAGCCCATGAGGAGGTACCCCATGCTCTATCGTGAGCGTGACACCCGTCACGATCGCGACAGAGGCCCTTCCTGCCAGCCCTATTTTCTGAATGTGATTCTTTTGTCCCACTTTACATGGTTTTTCACTATTGCATGGTGCACGGTTTTGCTTATGCCTTGATGATATATTGTTCTAGTGTTATTATGGTGAGCATTAAGTGTTAGTGTTTTGATTTGCGTACTTAGATTAATTTTAAAGTACTGTAATTGTGAGTGAGTTGTCGAGCCTGAAGTGTCAAGGCAGTGGATAATTAAGCATGCTTAAGAAGGGTTGGAGTGCAGCTGCTTCTGTTGGCACCGTTTGGGTCTTTCGGCCGACCTCCGAGATGGTCATTCTCCATGTAGTGATAAAATGTTTTGAGACTCCAGTCTCCCGCGCCACCTTCGGGTATCAAAAGTATTTTGAGGCTTCGGTCTCCCGTGTCGTGTTCCCGTATCCTCCACCAGTGAAATTCAGGCTATTGTTTGAAGTGTTTAGTATGTGTCTAGTGAAGGGTTATAATTATTGTGCGATTCTAGTTAGTGTGATGGTTTAGTGCTTTCTATTATTTACTCTGAATTATATATCTCTGTGCTCTGATTTATAGTGAATTCTATTTGATGATGAATGATCACAGCTATGTATTAATGCATGATTTTATTATATAGTGTTCTGTTGTTTTGTTCCTCCCCACTAAGCGTTATCGCTTAGTACGGGCTCTTTTCCTGTGTAGGTGGCATGATTTTGGGTTCCCGTTCGAGTCACGCATCTGCAGGCTAGCCACATAGGAATAGAGTTATTTATTTTTGTCTCCTCCTATATTCTTTTTGTATTTGTATTATTTTTGTAAAGGATTTTTGATGTAATCTCTTGGATATTGTATATAACTATATTTTGATTATATATGATATGTGATTTTCTATTATTATTGTTAGTGAATGCTTCTGCTTAGTGCATGTATGTATTGTTATGCAAGTAGGTTTGCCATGTCGTAAGTGTCCGTAGCGCACCTGGCATCGTTCCAACGGGGGCGTCGGGGGTGTTACACCTCGCTCGAGGTATGCTTGTTGATCATGGCTTTCTCTGAGTAGTTGCCATTTTCATTATTTTTTGTGCATTCTTCTTCTTGGATTTCAATCAAAGCCCCGTTATTCCAGGTTTTCCTTCTTTTCTCCTTTTTCCTTCTCACTTGTATTTAATTTTTGCCCCAAAGTTCTAAGAATGTCGTCATCAATTCTTATCAAAATGCCCCGCTTCTGGAAGATCCCAAAACTTGGAAAAATAACGTCTTGACCCCGTATTTTGATTTGAAATTTCTAAGCAGAATTAAAGTGAAGAAAAGTCTTCTATTGTATGCAGTTCGATTCTGGGATCCCTGTTTCCACATTTTCAGATTCACTTATCAAGAACTCTGCCCCCTGTCCGAAGAATTTGCTACAATTATTAGAGCGAGGTTTCCTCCAAGCACACCAGCTTGCATCCCAAGCTATGGCTTGGTTCATACGAGGGACATTGCATTGGCTTTAGGTATTTTTTCCTCAGCTGCAGCTAGATTGGCCCCCTAGGGTACCACTTTTGCTTCAGAACCGTTGATCGAGGCACTAGAAGACTTTTCTAATGTACCCACATATCGGGCTAGTGTTATTCTACTACATTGCTTTTCCAGATACCTGAAGGTGATTTCTGAGGAGCTGATCGACGATTTTCAGCTATTCGGGATTGTGGATGGCATCCATTGCAGGTTGTGCCCTTTTCCACTGATTCTTGCTGAAACCATTCTATGCTTGGATTCTATCTGTATCGACCATTTTCCTGCCTTCACTAGAAGCCCCTTATTACTCTAGGTATGTCATTATTTTAAAAGGTAGTGCATCCTTTGTTGATTTTCACACTAGCTTTTCTTATCCAGAAATGCATACTTTCGGATTTTCACATGACCCTGCGCCTTAGTTTTACCTGGAGTGGACGCTACCCATTCCAGCAGCTTTTTTTTAATCTCTCTTGTCTTTCAGGTATGGCTACAAGAAAAGCTGAAGCTACTATTAGAGCCCCCTCCTAGGGTAATCAGCAATTATTCGCTGAGGCACTTTCTTCCCCGGCAGTGGTTGTATTCATTTGCGTGTCCCGGTAAAGGTGCTGCTAAATTGGGTGAGGTGGCGGATGAGGACATCGCCTTCATGTGCCCCTGGCTCCCCCTTTCTACTGTGACTCTAGATGGTTCTTCAGGATGCATTCCTTTGTGTGGATTTCATGAGGCTACCTTTTATATTATCGACTGCTATGCTCGACTGTTTAGAGGGATTCAAGATGTTGGCTTTCACCTCCAGGTATCATAGCCTCTGGACACAGCTGTTTGTAATGGTCGTTATACCACTAATTGAGGATTGCCCCTTTGCTTCTACTAGTGTATATAATAGGTGGGTGATTAGCCCCGCAGTTGATAATAGGACCCATCGACTTAAACATCTGGCTGGCGAGAGCAGTAGCAGAGCATAGTTATTAGATTACATACATTCAATAACGAATGATGTTTTTCTTTTTGTAAAAGAACTAGAAGATAATGAACACATGAGTTGAACTGCCTTCGTTTTATATCTTTTGCAAAGATTGTGTAATTTCAGTATAATTTCACCATACATGATCATCATTTAACATAGATTCAAAATGCAAAATCATACTTAATCTTAAAATGGATCTTGAAAGCATCAAACTCCTGTTACCAATCAGCCCTCTCGGGTTTTCTTGATTATAAATTTTCTCTCAATCCTCTAACTCTTGACTAGGGTGCCCTTTTTCGATTTTCACTCTGACGAGGCACCCATTTTTAGCAAGGCTACCTTTTTTTTTGGTTTTTGACTCGCTAGGCTTATGTTCTCTTATTTTGATTTTTAGTCTTTAGCTATGGAATCTCTTGAGTCTATTGATGTTGACTAGTTCTTTGAAATCATTTCTATCGCTGTTTGTAAGAATTGCTGCTCCATTGGATAACAACCTCTTAAGAACAAATGGACCTTCTTATGTTGGCCTGAATTTACCTCGTATGTTTGGAACACTGGGTCTTATTTGCTTGAAGACTAAATCTCCCTCCTTTAGCAGATGCTTTCTGACCTTTTTACCGAATGACCTAGCAAGTCTTTTTCTGATAGATCTAGTTGTGATAATAAGCCCATAATCTATTCTCATCTAGCATATTCAACTGCTGCAATCGTTGCTGTGCCCAATCAGCTTCCGGAGTCTAGGCTTCCATGACTACCCTCAAAGACTTGAGCTCTACTTCAACTAGCAACACTGCTTCTGTCCCATACACCAAAAAAAAAGGCATGGCTTCCGTAGAGGTTTTGATGGTGGTTCTATAGCCTTGAGTGCAAAAGGCAATTTCTCTGCCCAATCCTTTTAGTTTCGAACCATTTTGGCCAAGATTTTCTTGACATTTTTATTAGCCGCCTTAACTACCCCATTGGTCTACGGGCGATATGGAGAAGACTTGTGAGGCTCGATGCCATACTTCTAGAGTAACTTCTTAGTTTCAACCATAAATTGCACCCCGTTATTGGACACAATGTGGTGTGGGAGGCCATATCTGCATATCAAACTCTTTTCAATGAATTTGGCCATATCTCGGGCATCGATCTTCTTGAAGGATTCAGCCTCCACCCATTTAGTGAAGTAATCGATAGCGACTATGATGAACCTATGTCTATTAGAGGCTGTAGGGAGTATCTCTCCCATAATATCTATCCCAAAGCTACAAACGGCTAAGGTGACGTTAAGCTGTGCAATTTTGGAAATGGCAAATGCCTCAGGTCTATATACTATTGGCATAATTGACACTGCTTCACGTACTTTGAGCAATCCGTATCCATTGTGAGCCAGTAAAACCCTTATCGCATAATCTTCTTCGCAAGCATTAAACTGTTCATGTAAGCTCCACAAATCCCAGCATGAGTTTCTTCCATTACCTTGTCAGCTTCTTTCTCATCCAAATATCTTAGCTGAATACCATCAACTTGCTATTTGTATAGCACAACATCTATATAGATAAACTGAATAGATAGTCTATGGATCAATCTTTGGCCCTTTTCAGTAGCTTCTTCTGGGAATGCCGTCTTTTCTAAGTAATTCTTAATGTCATTATACCACGGATTCTCGTCAACCACTTCAATTTCCATGATTGGGTCAGATTCAAAACTGGGCTTCTCAGAACTTGAGATCAAGAAGGGCTTCATGACTACCCCTTCTGGATTATCCCATATCGACACCAAAGTTGTGAGGGCATCTGCTAACTTATTCTCATCTCTCGGAACAAAATGAAAGGTGCATACTTCAAACTAACTGCTCAACATCTTCAAGTGTTTCACCTACAACATCAATCGTTCTTCTTCTATGGCCTATTCACCCTGAATCTGGTAGATTACAAGTGATCAATCCCCAAAAACCTCTACGTTCTTTGCCCCCAAGGGTATTAAGGCTTCTAATCAAAAAGTTCAAGCTTTGTACTCAGCTTTGTTATTAGTAGCCTTGTACCTTAGTTTCTTGGCTAATGGAAGTTTTTCACCGTCTGGGATTATTAGAATGATTCCTACTCCTACCCCCTTGCTATTAACTGCTCCATCGAAATGCAACTGCCAACCCAGCACTATAATGGCCGTAACATCCTCATCTTGGAAGTTAAACTCCTTTAGATCTCCTTCGATGGGGTGCTCTGCCAAGAATTTTGCTACCGCACGCCCTTTGATGGTTTTCCAAGTGACGTATTCAAAATCAAATTCTTGTAGGAGCAGTAACCATCTTCCCATCTTTCCCAACAAAGAGGGAGCTTCCTACAGGTACCTGAGAGGGTTCTGCTTAGCGACGGCTTGTATCTTGTAGGAATGCAAGTAGTGTCTTAGTTTCTTAGAGGCCCAATTACCGCAAGGCAAATCATTTCTACTTTAGTATATTTGATCGCATGAGAAAGAAACTTCTTACTATGCGAATAAACTACAAACACTACTTCGAATTCATTCTCCTGATCCATCATGGCACCTATAAAACTATCTTCTATCGCTAGGTGTAGCATTAAAAGCTTGACTGGTTGAGGTGGTCTGATAACTGGGGGATTCAACAAGTATTCCTTAATGGTATCAAAAGCCTTTTGACAATCGTCATTTCTATACTACCAGCTGGTCTTTCCTGAGTAGCCTAAAGATCGGTTCACAAATCAAAGTGAGCTTGGCGATAAACTTGCTAATATATTGCAATTTTCCCAAGAAGCTTCTGACATCCTTTTCTTTTTAAGGCACTGGCATTTCCCTAATGGCTTTAACCTTATCAGGGTCGATCTCAATTCCTCTCTGGCTAACAATGTTCCCCAAAATCTTTCCTAAGGTAACTCTAAAGATGTGCTTCTTAGGGTTCAACCACAAATTATAGTTACCGATCCTCCGAAAGAATTTCTCTAAGGTCTTGAAGTGATCTTCTCTAGTGGCTGTCTTGATCATCATGTCATCGATATACACTTCCCCCTCTTTATGGATCAAGCCATCGAGGATCCTAGTAGCCATCCTTTAATAGGTTGCACCCGCATTCTTCAATCCTAAAGGCATTACCCTATAAGCGAATGTACCCCATTCAGTTATGAGGGTTGTCTTAATCCAATCAACTATCTTGTTAAGGATCTAATTATACTCGGCACACCCATCCACGAAGTTGTACATCATGCAGGCAACTGTACTGTCTACTAAAATGTCGATGTGGGGCAGAGGAAAGTCATCTTTCGGACAAGCTTTGTTCAAATCCCGATAGTCAACACATAAGCGTACTTTCCCATTCTTCTTAGCTTCCGGGATGAAGTTGGACAACCAAGTCGGGTATTGCACTTCAATAAGAAACTTGGCCTTAATTTGTTTGTGAACTTCTTCCTTAACCTTCTCTGTCCATTTCAGCCTTAGTCTTCTGAGCTATTGCTTGACCGATTTATGATCAGGATATGTTGGAATGGCATGTTCAGCGATTTCACGATCGACTCCTGGCATGTCTTCGTAGGTCCAGGCAAACACTTTTTCATACTTTTTTAAGATTTTCTTAAATTTTAATCTCTCTTCAAGAGTTATGTTAGATGCTATCAAGATTTCCTTTTAGTTTTCCAAAGTTCTGAGATTAAATGGAATGGCATCGATTGAATCAATGTGAAATATGAATGAGTTATGATCATGATTATGCAAGGTGAAATCATTAGCAATATCGCACAAGTAAGCAAAATTTTTTATCTTATTAATAGAATTGGAAACATCATAAACATCATCAAAGAGTTCTCGAACAAAAAGGAAATCTAAATTGCTATTGTCTTCTTTCTCCGCCGAAGCACGCATTGCAGCCTACAGTTGAGTAACATCTTGGCTTTTTGGAGGCTCTGCAGCAACCCCCTATGAAACTTTATCTCGTTTCTCTGCACCTACAGCTTCATCTCTCACTAACTCCTTGCCCTTAACTCGAGTGGCCATCAACTTCTAAGCGATAATCGCCTTGGGTACATCTCGGTCCCAAACAGTCCCTTGGGTCATGATTACTTGATCCCAAAAGCCCTTTACTGGCTTGATAAATCCAATGTCCCAATTAAAAACATCGTTGAAAACTTCAAATCCCAGGACGATCTTCCCGTCTATCCACTAGGGTTTAGCTTCTCCAGCATAAGCACACACTAAGGTGGCTGGCACAAAGCTCTCCTTAATGTGAGGGATCTCACAAGTTGCCTTCTTACTCATCATCGTTGGTCCTATATACCCGAGGCCTCTTCGATCATTCTGACCTCTCATTGTTATGGCTGCTTGCGGCCCCTAAGAGTTCTTACCCAAACTAGCTCCGAGAAGGAAAGACATCTTCTTCATCATATTTAACACCTGAGGGCTCCCTGTAATGTCATCTTCCACATTTATCACCACTACATGAAACCCGTCGAAGGGTTTCCTTACAATCTCCAATATGGATACCTGATTTTCCCTGGAAGCTCTGATTGTCACTACCTGCCCCTTATATGGGATTTTTATAATCTTGTGCAAGGTAGATGGAACCCCTCCCAACTTGTGGAACCACGGTGTAGACACCGGGTCCCGAGTAGCCTTGATCAGGATTACCCAATGATGATAATTGCCTTCACAGGCTTAAAAGGTTAAAAGTGATGATATTCTCGTCAAATTTGCATTTTAGAGTGAAAAATTAGAAAATAATAAAAAATATTAAAAAAATTAATTTTGAAAAATGGGGGCTTAAAATTATAGTGTTTTTAGTCAATTTATAATTTAAAAATAAAAAATAAAAAATAAAAAAAAAAGTCGGATCACGAGTGCCAGGCGCGGCAGCGCGCTCGCGCCCAGCTCGCAGGCGCGTGGGCGCCCAGCTCACAGGCGCCTGGGCGCCCATCGCGCTGCGAGCGCAAAGGCGACGCTCAGCGTCGCCGATGATGCGCGCCGCTAAAGGCGCGCGGCATCGCGCACGCTGAGCGTCGCACGGAGCGCTCGTACGCGAGCGCCAGCGCGCGAATCTCGCCTGGTTGCCGCTCCGACGCCCGCCCCTCTATAGCGACGGGCATCCTGGCCGTCGGTATACGGTCTGATACCCTATTTTCCATTTTTTCAGCCTTTTTTCCGATTTTTTCACCCAAAAATCCGTTTTTTATCCCAAAATTAAGGGTTTTGAGTTCAAATAAAATTCCAAATTATTTTTTATGGATTATTAATTAATAAAACTTGATTTTATCCCAAAAATAAAGGAATTTGAATAAAATTAGGTTTGTTTTCCTTAATTAAATTAGGGCAACATTTTTTATTCTTTAAATACTTTATGATGAAAAATCAAAGGGAGCCTCCACTACTACTATTTTTTTTTTTTATTTTTTTTTTGACATCAGAATTTCCAGGATTTCTCTTCCTCTTTGATTTTTCTTCTAAACATTTTGAGATTTCTTTTTGAATAAAAAAGGTTTAATTGAAATTGAAAGATCAATTTTCAATTCTTAATTATTCCAATTAATTTCTTTGTTTTTCCTGCATAAACACAAGAAATTAATCATCAATTTGACATCAATTTCAATTTCAATCTTAAGCATACAAATCAATTCCTTTGTTTTCTCCACAAACAAAGAGGATTAATTTTATTGCTAAATTATTCTTTCAAGCAATTTTCCGGAAAATCATCACTTTTCCTTCATCAAATCCAATACTCTGAGGGTAAATATTCTAGGCTCAATTTCTATTCTATTTTATTTTTATTTAATTTATTCATATATATTTTATTGTTTTTATTGATTTATTTATTGTTTTCATCTATTCATTTATTGTATTGATCTTATATTTGTTCCATTTAATTGTTTATATATGATTTGATTTTTATTCATGTGAATATTATTTTTTTTTAATTCCTAACATGTAAATAATTTATTTTGATTCCTCATTATTTTTAACATGTAAATAATTAATTAATTTAAATTAATCTTTTTGCCATGTAAATAGTTTATATTAATTATGAACACATCAATTAACCTTGTTATATATCATTATTATTTTCATCATTTTTTTGTTTACTAATTTTTATTATTCTTTTTATCATTGTTACGTGATTTGTTTATTTATTCATTTATTATTTTTCATTTTTCATCATTATTTTCATCATGTTCATATTTTCATGTACTAATTAATTAACATGTTTTATTTTATTTTCATCACATCATTTAATCATTTATCACATATAATGCATGTTTCTTATTTTATTTTGGTTTGTTAATATTTTTGATTCAATTATCATTCTTTTCATATCATCTTATTTTATTTTAATTTGTTATTCATTATTTTGTATGTTTAATTGATTTAATTACTAACATTATTTTATTTGTATTTTGTTTTTATGTCTAAACTCATTTTTCGCTTGGGCGTTTTTGCGAGCACATGGGGAGGTCCAAAAAGGCTCGTTTGGTTCATATATTTATTTTCTTTATTTGTAATATTTTATTTAATTTTGCCATATAATTTTCTTGTAAAATTATTTATTTAGGCACGCTAAAAAGAAAATCACAAAAAACGTTTCTATTAATTAACTTGACATTTTTTTTCTAAATAAAAAGGGGACCAATGTCCTAGTTTTTCATACCCAAATAAATCATCACATCAAAACTGTTTCATAATAAATATGCATGCGAGGACCAATGTTCTCACTATTAATGAATAACCCGTTTTATGCATGTATTTCACTTTTATAAATGGGAGTTGTATTCCGCTCCTAGTGTTATTGTAATTTATTTTTAAATGCTTTATTTTGGATTTTGCTTACATTTACCGCTTTTGATATGAATGATTGCGCCTTTAATTTAAATTGCATTGTGTGGAAAGTTGATGAAACAATGAATTCAAAACTTAATTATAATATTAATCAAGGTATAAATAAATGAGAAGTCCCGAACCAGCTCTGGTCTTTGGGCTCAAGAGGCTAGAGGTTTACCCTCCAAGACACCTCTTGTGTCACGAGGCTTTAGCGTTAATCCTAGGCTCCTTAGGGCGAGAGGTTTACCTTCCCCCTTTGGCTGGCCCAAAATGGATACTAAGCGCAGTCTTAGGCTCTCCGAGGCGAGAGAAACTTTCCCAATGTTCTATTGGGTGGCGACTCCATGAAACCTCCTTGTTGCTCAACATAGACACACTTGCGATTTATTGCAAGCTGTCAACGGACCCACAATTGCCCGATCGCCCATGTGCGGGCGGTCGAAGGGGCGGCGTTCGGGATCCGGCGCGCGTCACAGTGGCGACTCCACTGGGGACATACTCGAGACTTCGATTCGAAAGTACCTTGATTAAAAATCATAATTGAGTTTTAATTTAAAAATTTCATCTTCTTTCAAAACTGTATTGCATCTCATTAGAGCCTTAGATCTATGCTAGTTTGGTCCCTCTTTTAGCCCCGGTGCGTTCCCGAAGCACGACCCTATTTTCACTCAATTTAGGGAAGTGTTAAGGATAATCACCAGCCCAAGCCTCGTACCATCATGGTATATTAAATGGTGACCCGATCGGTCGTTACGCTCGTGATGAGCTAGACCCGTCGGCAGGGATCATGCTTGGGTAGCCCTAAAGTAACACCACCCTTTGACTAAAGCTCATATAATGGCCATAGCTACTTTCCATAGGTGATATGAACCCTAATTCCATGCTTGCTGTATGGATCCTCATGTATTGGGTGAGTCCAGATGTCTCGCTTGGTAACCTAGCCAAAGGCTTCCATGCCCCGGTAGGGCCATGTCGAAATTTGTGGACCGTCTAAATACATGACGATCACTATCCATCCGCTTGTACATTAGTATAGGAGTGTTATGCTGTCGGTTTTTCACCGCGCACCATACGTGTCCATTGGGTTCCACGTTAATCCATGGATCAAGCCCACCTAAGAAAGAGACCGCACTACCACGTGTGTGGGAGATATAAGGTTGGAAGGATCTATCTGCTTGCATGTGTTTGTCTATGTTGCATCAGCACGAGCATGCATTGCATTTTAATCATGCACCATCTTAACAATTTTTGCATTTCAGCCATCATAGATTCTCCTGGGTGGTCTAGAGGTCCCGACGGATGGTTAAGAAGGACGCCGCTTTTGGGGTTAACAGAGTTAGTGTTGGATCAGAGTTCAGATTCAATCTCAGAAAATAGTGTGGGGTTTTCTCTCGAATCATCAATAGAAGTAAGCATGGCTAATCCATTAAATGAGTCTGATGCAACCCGGGCAATAATTGCTGAGGAGGTAGGAAAGAGAATGGAGGAATTTGAAGCCCGCATGATTGCAATGATCGGCAGTCTTGCCACCACAATAGCTGGGCAACAAGCTGCTGCTGCCCCTATCCGAGTACCAGCTGAACAAGGGGTTGTAAGAGAAGAGCGTCCTGCTGCAGTTAACCAACCAATGGTTGACCCGCCTGTTGTTGAGCAAAGAGTGCCTGCACCTATTGAGCGCAGAGAGGGCCCCAGGTCTGAAGCTGAGTTTGGGGGAGATGAGCTAGAGGAGCATACAGTAGCTAAAGAGAAGTCACCGAAACTGGATGAGGCAATGTGGAGGAAAATGGAAGAGAGATTTGAGGCCATGGCAAGGATGATGACCGTGGGAAAAGGAATGAACCCGGAAGACCGAGAGCTAGATGGGGATGACCTGATTCCCCAGAATTTTAAGATGCCGGATATTCCCAAATTTGATGGCACCTTTGATCCTACCGCACACATCAAGCAATACTCGCTGGTCATGAAGGGAACGACCTTAACAAGAAAGCAAAAGATAGAGTATTTCTGCTTGAGTCTCATAGGAGCTGCTATTGATTGGTACCATGGGCTTGAGAGGAGGTCCAAGGAGGATTGGGACTTGCTAACCGAAGAGTTCCTTAAGCAGTACGATTGCAGTACCCGGATGGAGGTCACTTTGAAAGATCTCGAGTTGCTACAACAGAAGGCTGGGGAGTCCTTCCACGAGTATCTTACTCGGTGGAGAAACCGGGTTATGGAGATAAAACGCAAACCAAACACTTCTGATCAGATCCGGCTGTTCATTCGAAATGCCAGCCCCTACTTGAGAGATGGATTGAAAATGAAGGGACTGAAAGACTGGGAATCCCTGAAGGATATCGCCATAGAAGTAGAGGGAGAATATTTAGCCAAGAGGGCAAACAGCGAGTCCTATGCCAAGAAGGGATACAGCAATCAAGGGACAGCCAAGCCAGCAAGTTCCAGCAGTGGTAACAGAGTTGGGAAGACTGCCGAGGTGTCTGCAATCGGGGTAAATCAGAGGTATTTCTCCAACTTGGGTAGGCCTTTATCATGGGTACTGAAGAGGCTAATAAAAGAAGGAAAACTGCGGCCCCTATCACCTAGGCCGGCCAAGACCCAAGGACAGCCAGGGCACAAAGAGAATGAATACTGCGCATTCCACCAACATACCGGGCATTTGACGGATGATTGTATAACACTAAGACATCGGGTCCAAGATCTAATTGACAACAAGCAGATCACCGATCCTGAGCAGAGGGAAATCAAGAAGAAGTCCGGTTATAATACAGTGCCACCTCCAGTCTTTATGATTGGATCGAGCCTATCAGAATGGTATGTGATGCAAGACCTATATGGAAATGAGTATGTCGCTATTACTCGCCCTGCAGTGGATGGAGAAGGGGTTTCCGTGGCAGCAATAGACTGTTGGTCCACTAGTGAGAGTGGAGATGATGAAGATGAGAAAAATGGAGAGTTTACGGATCTGTGGGATTCAGAGGAAGAAGAAAGAGTAGAAGCAGTAACAAGAAGTGAGAGGGTCATTCCAGAAGCCAAGAAGCAGCAGGACCCAGCACAAGCAATCGCAGAGAAGGAGCCGGAAGAAAATCCAATATTGAAGCAACTAAAAAAGACCACGGCTCAGATATCTATTTGGGACCTCTTGAGACAGTCCCCCTCTCACCGACAGAAGTTAGTTGAAGCATTGAGTGTATCCACCGTAGCAACTACAATCTCTCCATCCGAGCTTTTAGACCTTGTAAAGGGGGGATCTGGGGAGAAGTTGGTTTTTTCTGATGCAGACCTACCAACAGAGGGTCGCAGCCACAACCAACCTTTGTACATCAAGGCACAGATCAATGGTAAACACACCGCTTGCGTCATGGTTGATGACGGATCGTCAATAAATGTTTGCCCTTTGGTAGCGCTTCAGGCCTTCGGGATGGTTGAGAGTATGTTAAGCAAATCTGACCTGACCATCACTGCCTACGACAATTCTAGGAGGCAAGCATTGGGAACTTTCAAAGCTTTGGTAAAGACGGGGCCTATTGAGACAGAAACGGATTTTGTGGTTCTACCGATCCCAGCAAACTTCTCAGCTCTGCTTGGAAGACCGTGTTTCCATAAGTTAGGAGTAGTGCCATCTACCTTACACCAGATAATTAAGATACCTCATGAAGGAGAGGTAGTGACCATTAAAGCAGCAAGAGAGAACCAAGTGTCTGCTTTGGAGATCTCTAATCAGCCATTCAGTGGCTTTCATGTATCAGTGATCGGAGAAGAGCAAAGCTTAGAAGGTAGCCCTCAAGTGGTGAATATGCTGAAAAAGATGCACTTCCTCCCAGGGGCTGGTTTGGGAAAAGAGTCACAAGGACTGCAGGATGCTATCACTACACGTAGTCAAAAAGATCGAAAGGGGTTGGGCTACAAAGGAAAGTATGGTAAGAAGAAAGTGTCAGGGAAGATTCCCCATATTTCGGAGAGCTTTGTGCCATCATCATCAGTTTGTGCTTACACCGGAGAAGAAGAGCCGTAGTGGGTAGATGGGAAGATTACCCCGGGTTTTGAAATTTTCAATGATGTCTTTGATTGGGAAATCGGAGTTGTTAAAGTTGTAGAGAACTTTTGGGATGAGGAGATTATGACCCAATGCAGCATCTGGGATAGAGGTGAATCCGAAGAGATTGTAACTGATAAGCTGTTAGCCACCAGACTTAAGGGGAAGGAGAAGATAGTGGAACCAGAGCCGAAGAGTGAAGATCTCAAGATTTCACCAAGCCAGGAAGCCAAAGCACAGTCAGCTGCAGCATCGGCGTTGACTGAAGTTGATAATCATTTAGATTCTCTTTTTATACCAGAACTCTTTGAGGACAATGTTAATGTTTCTGATTATGTTAATGAGATGAATAACTTTGCTTACTTGTGTGATGTTTCTGATGATTTCATTTCGCATGATCATAAGCATGATGCATTCATTTTTGATATCAATTCAACTGGTACAACCACATTTAATCTCGGAACTTTGGAAAATCCAAAGGAAATTTTGCTAGCATCAGACATAACTCCTGAAGAGAGAATAAAATTTGAGAGAATATTAAAAAAATATGAAAAAGTCTTTGCCTGGACCTATAAGGATATGCCGGGAATAGATCGAGATGTTGCCGAACATTCCATCCCAACTTACCCAGAGTTTAAACCAGTCAAGCAAAAGCTTCGGAGGCTTAGGCCAGAGTGGGCACAGAAAGTGAAAGAGGAGATCCATAAGCAGATTGACGCTAAGTTCCTGATAGAGGTTCAATACCCAACATGGTTAGCTAATGTGGTTCCTGTAGCTAAGAAGGACGGTAAGGTTCGAGTATGCGTTGACTATCGAGACCTGAACAAGGCCTGTCCGTAAGATGATTTCCCTCTTCCTCATATTGATGTGCTAGTAGATAGTGCTGCTGCTTGCATGATGTATAGCTTTGTGGATGGATACACAGGGTACAATCAAATTCTTAACAAGATAGTGGACCGGATCAAGACAGCCTTTATCACCTAGTGGGGGACATATGCCTACCGAGTTATGCCTTTTGGGTTGAAAAATGCAGGAGCGACTTATCAGAGGATGGCGACCAAGGTTCTCAATGACTTAATCCACAAAGAAGTGGAGGTGTACGTTGATGACATGATGATTAAGTCGGCTACCAGGGAAGGTCACTTTGAGGCTTTAGAAAAGTTCTTTCAAAGAATTAGCAAGTACGATTTTCGCCTCAATCTCAAGAAGTGCCTTTTTGGAGTTACATCAGGAAAGTTGTTAGGCCATGTAGTAAGCCAGAGGGGAATCGAGGTAGATCCCGATAAAGTCAAAGCCATAAGAGAGATGCCAGTGCCCAAGAAGGAGAAGGACGTCAGAAGTTTCTTAGGAAAGCTTCAGTACATCAGCCGATTTATTGCCAAGCTAACTTCAGTATGTGAGCCTATTTTCAAGCTTCTTAGGAAGAAGCAGCCGATGATATGGAACAATGACTGTTAACTGGCCTTTGACACCATTAAGGACTATCTGCTAAATCCTCCGGTACTAAGACCACCACGCCGTGCCAAACCACTAATCCTGTACCTGGCTGTGGAAGATAACTCAGTGGGTGCTATGATGTCTCAAGAGGACGATTTTGGTGTGGAGTTTGCAGTTTATTATCTTAGCAAGAAATTCCTGCCGTACGAAGCCAAATATGTAGAGGTAGAAAAGATTTATTTAGCAGTTATCTGGGCTTCTAAGAAGTTGCGGCACTACTTTCATTCCTTCAAGGTACAAACGGTTGCCAAACATAATCCGCTCAGATACCTCCAAGAAGCACCCTCTCTACTAGGGAAGATGGGAAGATGGTTACTGCTGTTGCAGGAATTTGATATTGAGTACATAACCAAGAAAACCATTAAGGGAAGAGCGGTAGTAGAATTCTTAGCCGAGCATCCTATTGAGGGAGATCAGTTTGAATACAACTTCCCAGATGAAGATGTTACGGCCATAGCAGTGCAAGGGTGGCAATTATTCTTTGATGGAGCAGTCAATAATAAGGGAGCAGGCGTAGGAGTTATTCTTACGACCCTAGATGGTGAAAGACTACCATTGGCTAAGAAGCTGAGGTATAAGGCTACCAATAATGAAGCAGAATATAAAGCTTGCATCTTTGGATTGGAAGTATTACTCGCTCTGGGGGCAGAGACCGCAGAAGTATTTGGAGATTCTTCCTTGGTAATTCATCATATCAGAAGGGAGTGGTCAGTCAAGGAAGAAAGGTTGTTGCCTTATGTAAAGCACTTGAGAACGTTGAGCAGCCAGTTCGAGATTTGCACTTTCCACTTCATCCCCAGAGACGAAAATCAGTTAGCTGATGCTCTAGCAACATTAGTGTCTATGTGGGATAACCCAACAGGAGTTGCGATGAAACCCGTGCTGATTTATAGTTCGGAAAGACCTTGCTTTAAAGCTGAACAGGTGATGGACATTGAGGCCATTGATGGAAATCCATGGTATTATGACATTCAGAATTATTTAGAGAGATCAGTCTTTCCAGAGGAAGCCACTGAGAAGGACCAAAGAATGATCAGAAAGTTATCCACTCAATTCATCAGTGTTAATGGCACTTTGTATAAAAGGCAAGCTGATGGTATCCAGTTAAGATGTCTGGCAGAGAAAGAAGCTAAAAGACTTATGGAAGAGGTTCACGCCGGGGTTTGTGGAGCTCACATGAATGGATTAGCCTTAGCAAAGAAGATCATGCGCCAAGGGTTTTATTGGCTCACAATGGATACAGATTGTTCAAAATTTGTGAAGCAATGCCAGTTATGCCAACAGTACGCGAATTTGAGGCATGTGCCAGTTTCAGAGTTACATAACTTAACATCTCCATGGCCATTTGCAGCATGAGGAATAGACATCATAGGCGAAATCCATCCCACGGCGTCCAATGGGCACAGATACATCATAATCGCAATCGACTATTTTACCAAATGGGTCGAGGCAGAATCCTTCAAGAAGATTGACGCAACGGACATGGCCAAGTTCATAGAGAGGAATTTGATCTGCAGGTATGGCCTCCCTCATCACATAGTGTCCGACAATGGGGTGCAGTTCATGGGAGAAACCAGAAAACTTCTGGAGAAGTATGGTGTCAAGCATCATAAATCCTCTCCCTACCGACCGCAAGCGAATGGGGCAGTAGAGCCCGCGAATAAGAATATAAAGAAGATCCTGTCCAAGATAGTCCAAACTTACAAGGACTGGGCTGAAAAGTTACCCTTTGCCCTGTGGGGATACAGAACGACGGTGAGGACGTCTACAGGCACTACACCATTTTCCCTGGTATACGAAACAGAAGCAGTGTTGCCGGTAGAGATAGAGCTTAAATCGCTAAGGGTGGTCATGGAAGCCCAAATCCCGGAGGCCGAATGGGCGCAGCAGAGGCTACAGCACTTGAATTTACTGGATGAGAGTAGGCTGGAAGCTTATTATCATAATCAGATTTACCAGAAGAGATTGGCAAGGACTTTCGGAAAGAAGGTGAGAAAGCATCCGTTGAGAGAAGGGGACTTGGTGTTCAAGCAGATGAGGCCAGGCATACCAGATATTAGAGGGAAATTATGACCTACCTGGGAAGGGCCGTATATCCTTAAGAAGCTGCTGTCCAAGGGAGCTGCAATCTTGTCGGATAGTGATGGGAACGAATTCAAAGAACCGATCAATGTCGACAGACTCAAAAGGTTCTACGGCTAAAGACCAAAATAAAAAGAAGAGAATAAAATGCCCTGCAAGTCAAAAACCGAAAAGAGGCGGCTGTGCTAAAATTGGGTGCCTCGACAGGGTGAAAACCGAAAAAAGGCATCCTGTGCAAAAATTAGAGGCATCAGAGAAAATATTTAATCGAGAAAACCCGAGAGGGCCGATTGATAACAGGAGTTTGATTCTGACAAAACCCACTCCGAGATTAGGTGTAGTCATATGCTTTTGAATTCTTGTCAAATGAAAATCATGTATGATGAAATCATATAGAAATGTACACAATTTTGCAATGAATAAAAGAATACATTTTCATTGATCTTTCAGTTCTGTCTTAAAAAGAAATATACCAATTGTTCATCTAATGATTATTGCTCAGTCCCTTCATTGTATATGTGCTATTTGCTCTTAACAGAAGCTTTGGTGATAAAAAAAAAATAAAAAAAAAAAAAAAACAAAACAAAACAAAGAAGGCCGTTAGAGATGAAAACCGTAACTGGCTCTCTAAGCAAAAGTTAGGCCAAAGGGCAGGGTGAAAACCTGGAAATAGGCAGTCTGCCCTACAAAAAAATATAAATATAAAATAAACAAAAGCCGTTGGATTGGGTTGGGTCCATTCCAGGCAAAAGTTAGGCAAAGGGTTGTGTGAAAATCCCATAAGGGACGCATTTCCCGCAAAGAAAAGCTAGTGTGAAAATCCACAAGGGACGCACTACCTTTAAAACAATGACGTTCAATGCCTAGAGCGATAAGGTGGCGTTACTTCAGATGATCTTCTTTCAATCAGGTAACATACAATACAGAACATGAAACAGAATCCCGGGTAAATGATCATTGACCAGGGGGGGCAAGGATATATACCGGACGTCTCTTTCAGAAAACTTGTCGACGATCCTCAGGTTTCAGGGGGCATTGTAGAGCAGGAAGGCTACAACCTCAGCGAACCATGGACCACCTAGGGCACAGTCTATACATTGTTGCAAGCATTTTCATTCCATATCATGCACACATGATTTCTTGTATATTCCGATGCATACAATCTTGCAGGAGAAATCGGCGGGGAACACCAACAAAAGCCGAGTGACGACACTAGTCCAAACATCTAAAGGAGCAAAGTTCCAAAATTCACAGCGGTTAGCACGATGGCGGCACAACCCACAAGAGGTTGGCACGACCACGGCACTACCAAAATTCACAGCGGTTAGCACGATGGCGGCACAACCCACAAGAGGTTGGCACGACCACGACACTACCAATTCACAGCGGTTAGCACGATGGCGGCACAGCCCACAAGAGGTTAGCACGACCACGACACTACCAATTCACATAGGTTAGCACGATGGCGGCACTACCCACAAGAGGTTAGCACGACCACAGCATTACAAGCTACAACCAAAAGACAGCAACAGCTATCATTACAATTCCATCAAGCAGGAAGATCGACGCCACAGGTACGCGTTTCTTTCCTTTTCCTGAATTTTGGATCACCTAGGCACCTATGCACTAGCCTCTCCAAAATTGGGGGCAACTGTAGACACCGGGTCCCGAGTAGCCTTGATCAGGATTACCCAATGATGATAATTGCCTTCACAGGCTTAAAAGGTTAAAAGTGATGATTTTCTCGTCAAATTTGCATTTTAGAGTGAAAAATTAGAAAATAATAAAAAATATTTAAAAAATTAATTTTGAAAAATGGGGGCTTAAAATTATAGTGTTTTTAGTCAATTTATAATTTAAAAAAAAAAAAAGTCGGATCACGAGTGCCGGGCGCGGCAGCGCGCTCACGCCCAGCTCGCAGGCGCCCATCGCGCTGCGAGCGCAAAGGCGACGCTCAGCGTCGCCGATGCTTCGCGCACGCTAAGCGCCGCACGGAGCGCTCGTGCGCGAGCGCCAGCGCGCGAATCTCGCCTGGTTGCCGCTCCGACGCCCGCCCCTCTATAGCGACGGGCATCCTGGCCGTCGGTATAGGGTCTGATACCCTATTTCCCATTTTTTCAGCCTTTTTTCCGATTTTTTCACCCAAAAATCCATTTTTTATCCCAAAATTAAGGGTTTTGAGTTCAAATAAAATTCCAAAATATTTTTTATGGATTATTAATTAATAAAACTTGATTTTATCCCAAAAATAAAGGAATTTGAATAAAATTAGGTTTGTTTTCCTTAATTAAATTAGGGCAACATTTTCTATTCTTTAAATACTTTTTGATGAAAAATCAAAGGGAGCCTCCACTACTACTATTTTTTTTTTATTTTTATTTTTGACATCAGAATTTCCAGGATTTCTCTTCCTCTTTGATTTTTCTTCTAAACATTTTGAGATTTCTTTTTGAATAAAAAAGGTTTAATTGAAATTGAAAGATCAATTTTCAATTCTTAATTATTTCAATTAATTTCTTTGTTTTTCCTCC
This sequence comes from Excoecaria cochinchinensis, assembly GCA_947683425.1. Classification (NCBI taxonomy): domain Eukaryota; kingdom Viridiplantae; phylum Streptophyta; class Magnoliopsida; order Malpighiales; family Euphorbiaceae; genus Excoecaria; species Excoecaria cochinchinensis. The sequence goes on from CANTUQ010000161.1 coordinate 3,653,301, forward strand.
ATTAACACAAGAAATTAATCATCAATTTGACATCAATTTCAATTTCAATCTTAAGCATACAAATCAATTCCTTTGTTTTCTCCACAAACAAAGAGGATTAATTTTATTGCTAAATTATTCTTTCAAGCAATTTTCCGGAAAATCATCACTTTTCCTTCATCAAATCCAATACTCTGAGGGTAAATATTCTAAGCTCAATTTCTATTCTATTTTATTTTTATTTAATTTATTCATATATATTTTATTGTTTTTATTGATTTATTTATTGTTTTCATCTATTCATTTGTTGTATTGATCTTATATTTGTTCCATTTAATTGTTTATATATGATTTGATTTTTATTCATGTGAATATTGTTTTTTATTTTTAATTCCTAACATGTAAATAATTTATTTTGATTCCTCATTATTTTTAACATGTAAATAATTAATTAATTTAAATTAATCTTTTTGCCATGTAAATAGTTTATATTAATTATGAACACATCAATTAACCTTGTTATATATCATTATTATTTTCATCATTCTTTTGTTTACTAATTTTTATTATTCTTTTTATCATTGTTACGTGATTTGTTTATTTGTTTATTTATTATTTTTCATTTTTCATCATTATTTTCATCATGTTCATATTTTCATGTACTAATTAATTAACATGTTTTATTTTATTTTCATCACATCATTTAATCATTTATCACATATAATGCATGTTTCTCATTTTATTTTGGTTTGTTAATATTTTTGATTCAATTATCATTCTTTTCATATCATCTTATTTTATTTTAATTTGTTATTCATTATTTTGTATATTTAATTGATTTAATTACTAACATTATTTTATTTGTATTTTGTTTTTATGTCTAAACTCATTTTTCGCTTGGACGTTTTTGCGAGCACATGGGGAGGTCCAAAAAGGCTCGTTTGGTTCATATATTTATTTTCTTTATTTGTAATATTTTATTTAATTTTGCCATATAATTTTCTTGTAAAATTATTTATTTAGGCACGCTAAAAAGAAAATCACAAAAAACGTTTCTATTAATTAACTTGACATTTTTTTTCTAAATAAAAAGGGGACCAATGTCCTAGTTTTTCATACCCAAATAAATCATCACATCAAAACTGTTTCATAATAAATATGCATGCGAGGACCAATGTTCTCACTATTAATGAATAACCCGTTTTATGCATGTATTTCACTTTTATAAATGGGAGTTGTATTCCGCTCCTAGTGTTATTGTAATTTATTTTTAAATGCTTTATTTTGGATTTTGCTTACATTTACCGCTTTTGATATGAATGATTGCGCCTTTAATTTAAATTGCATTGTGTGGAAAGTTGATGAAACAATGAATTCAAAACTTAATTATAATATTAATCAAGGTATAAATAAATGAGAAGTCCCGAACCAGCTCTGGTCTTTGGGCTCAAGAGGCTAGAGGTTTACCCTCCAAGACACCTCTTGTGTCACGAGGCTTTAGCGTTAATCCTAGGCTCCTTAGGGCGAGAGGTTTACCTTCCCCCTTTGGCTGGCCCAAAATGGATACTAAGCGCAGTCTTAGGCTCTCCGAGGCGAGAGAAACTTTCCCAATGTTCTATTGGGTGGCGACTCCATGAAACCTCCTTGTTGCTCAACATAGACGCACTTGCGATTTATTGCAAGCTGTCAACGGACCCACAATTGCCCGATCGCCCACGTGCGGACGGTCGAAGGGGCGGCGTTCGGGATCCGGCGCGCGTCACACACGGCCTGCCTAACAGTGCTGAAAAATTAGCTGTAATAGGAAGGACTACAAACTCGACGTTCGTCTCTTTCGGCTTGGTCTTAACCATTGCTTTGAAGGTCTCTGATGGTTGCCTTCGGGAGTTCTCGTAGGCAATGATCGTAAGATCTGACTTGCTTAACATGTCCTCCGTCACTCCAAAAGCTGACATTGCCACTAAAGGGCATACATTTATGGAAGAACCGCCGTCTACCATAATGCAGGCGGTGTGCTTTTCATTGATTTGTGCCCTTATATACAAGAATCGGTTATGGTTACGGCCTTCTGCTGCAAATCAGAATATGAGTAAACCATATTTTCTCCGGCACTCCCTTTCACAATGTCCAATAGCTTTATCGGGGAGCTGGTGGTTGCCACCGTGGACTCGCCTAAGGCCTGTACCAACTTCTGCCTATGCGATGGGGATTGCCTCAATAAATCACAGTTCGATATTTGAGCCGGCGTCATTTTTAACCGCTTCATTATTTGATCCTCCTCCGGCTCCTTTTTCATCTGTACCGCCATTGGATCTTGCGGCTTTTCTACCTCCGGAACTAACCTTTCACTTTAGGTCACGGCTTCGATTTCCTTTTCTTCATCTTCTGAACACCACGGGTCAGCAGATTCTTCGTCCGCATCATTATTTTCATCTTCATTTGCAGTATCACTAGCGGACCAATAATCAATTATTGCCACGGGAATCCCTTTTTCACTTGCCTCCAGAAGGCAAGTGATAGCAACGTTCTCATCTCCAAACAAGTTTTTTAAGACGTACCATTCGAGCAGACTAGACTCGATCATGAAAATAGATAGGGGAACTGGTTGCTTCTCTTTTTTTGGATCAGTGATTTATTTAGAGTCAATCAGATCCTAAATGGCATGCCTCAATGTCTTGCAATTGTCAGTAGTATGCCCGGTATGCTGACGATAGGCACAACACTCGTCCTCCTTATGTCCCGATCGTCCTTGGCTCTCGGCAGGTCTAGGTGCTAAAGGCTGTAACTTCCCTTCCTTCATCAGCCTTTTTAACACCTATGAGAGAGGCCTCCCAAAGTTTGAAAAGTGTCTCTGACTGACTCCTATAGCTAAGACCTCGGCTATTTTGCCTATCCTATTATATCCTATTAGCACTGCTGGAGCTCGCTGGTCTGCTCGCTCGCTGGCTACTTTTACTTCTCTTTGCATAAGCCTCGCTACTTGTTCTCCTTGCTAAGTATTCACTCTTAGCCTCTATAGCTATATCCTTCAGAGACTCTCAGTCTTTCAATCCCTTCATCTTTAGCCCATCTTTCATGTAACACCCTTATATGATATATGCACTCACTACTATGCTGCACGATTTCCATTATTGAAAATACAGTCTTAAAATCTTAATGCAAAACTCGGGTAAATTTTTTTTTCCACACTTAACCATTATACTCATTTAGCCATTTTATATCTTAGTAACTCATCTTGCCTATTGACCTATAACTGTCTATTGTTACTATTCATTTGGTCAAATTTTGGCAATATAACGGCTTATAACTTTAACTTTCCAAACTTGAAATTCCAAACAACCGCATCCCCGACAAGGGCACAACAATAATATCATCTATCTCATATCATCAACAGGTCCAAAATATTCATTCATCACAGAATTATACCAATACCAAATATTCATACATATACAAATACATACACCAAATTCACATTTATATACATGCCAACATATCATACAAAAATAAACTTCAGTCTTCTTTCGCTGATATGCTCCCAAAAACCTCCTGAGGTATGATGCTCCACTCCTACAGCGTACCTACACGCAATCAATAAAAACTACGTGCTGAGCATTAATATGCCCAGTGGTGGTTACAAATCCAAGGATGCCCATTACTAAAATTAAGTTCACACACATGACTAATATATATATATATAACTTAACCTATTATTTATTTCAATTTATCATTCATACTTACACATTAATCTTTTACATCTACCACTTATTCGATTCATATCTGTCACTATTCATTACTTTCGTTACTGTTCTTTAATTATCTATTTTACAGTCAAACTTAACTAATATTCAACTAATTACACTATTATATTGTATTTATTATATTAATCTAATTTAATCAATTTTTTGATCAATCTAATTACATAATTAAGCATTAAATCATATTATTCAGTAATTCCATTTTAATCCTTTTATTAAACTTATTATTTCATTAATTACATTTAAATCCTTAATCTTTTTCCTTGATTTCCAATTATGTCCACATCTTTTCAATTAATGACATCTATATCCCCACTTTTACTATAATACCATCCATGTCATTTCTTTTACACTAATTCCATTTATGTCCTCAATTTTCCACTTAATTACCAAAATGCCCTTTTTACATAATTTACACTTTTAACCTCACTTTTTTTTTATTTTCCACTTTTACCCCTTTTCATTACTTTTAGTTACCAATTTAACCTTTTTACACATAAATTCTTCTTTTAACCTTATAAATTCACTAAATTACATTTAGGTCCCTAATTTACCACTTTTCCACCAAATTACCATTTTAACCTCATATTTTGTCTAAATTACCAAATTGCCCTTAGAATTACACTTTTTACCTAACTTTACCACTTTTTACCTAATTAAAGTAAACTTATCATTTTACCCCTAAACTTTTCAATTATTTCAATTTAGTCCCATTTTCACTTAATTTTCTCACTTATCATTATTTTAATCACTTTTAAAGCATATTTACCAATATGCCCCTAAACTTTTATCAAATTACAATATTACCCTTTTTCTTACTTTTATTTACAATTATGCCACTAATTAATTATATTTCCATATTTAATCACTTATTAACTTATAACTTATCAATTAACCCACTAACCAATCATTTTTACAATAAATTACGGTTTAGTCCTTAAAGTACCATTTCAAGTCAATTTTCATTTTAAATCCATATCTTATCTTATCTTTATCATAATCATTACCATATCTTTATCCTTATCACCTAAACATTACTATATATTTATCCTTATCACTTAATTACATGTGTATCCGTTTAATCATTCAATTAATTCTTTCTTTACACTTTTTCACTATATTTTGCAATAAATCTCCTTTTAATCAATTTCATTTAACTTTTGTCCCTAGTAACACCCAGTAGTTATCACTAGATTGAATATGCAGGATTGGGCTCTATAGCCCTAACTTACTGAAGTGGCCACTAGGGGCCCAAATTACACTTTGGTAATGTCGGAGTGACCACTAGGGGGCCAAATTACACTCCGACGACACTACACTTGCACTTTACACTACACTTACACTTATAAATAGTCCATCATCGGTCTATAATTGCAAGTCGGCATGACTTGATACCGCAGCATATACTATTGTCCCTATGGCTAGCCATATATATCCTGAACTAGATTTACTACCTGATCACTAAGGGCAATATACAATCATCATTCATTTCACTTTCTTTTCATTCATTTCACTTCCAATTCACTCAATATTCAATATACACTCATGCATACCATGATTTCACATAAATATACACTTATTTCATCATTTTCATAGTAAACATAATACTTTATTACACTTTGTGCATATAAATAAACACTATCACTTTCACATATACTTATTTTTCATTTTATGCATTTATATACCATACACATCAAAATACACTTTAAATACTAATTAAATTCAATTCGGCCAAGGTACCAATTTTACACTATGTTCATAATATATTCTCTTAATCATTCATTTATTCCATACACTTGTTGTAACAGCCCCTACCATACGTAGGGGAACCCATCCGCAAGGGAGTGAGAACCCGTATGAGCAGGGGTATCACAAAACAGAATGGTACAAAACATCCATTCACATAATATAAATATACATATAAACAGTGGAAATTAAAACTTTAAAACAACTAAACATATACTCATAGAATAATGATATTCAGTACATAATTGTCTGATACCAACATAATTACAACTTTCAGAGATACATAGCGGAAACCGAACAAAAGACTAAATAAAAAGAGATATCAATATTACAAAATAATCATGATACAAAAAGAAACTAAATCCTATCAACAATCCCACTGTGTTGGCTTGACTGGCGGCGACTCTCCCAAAAGCTATAATCCTTTCGCACCAGTACGGGTGAAACATCGTGCTAAGCGATAACGCTTAGTTGGAAAAACAAATAACAATAATATGGACGGCCATTCACAATGGTCGTCAAGTCAAATCACATACGTAATAGCATACTGATTATCATAAGATATAATCACAAATGAATCACATTCATAACCATTCAAAGGTTCATAATCATAATCATATGCCAACAGATTCATATGCTCATAAATAGAGTCATTCAGATTCACATACTTATAATCAGAGTCATTCGAATTCACATTCTCATAAGTATAACAGAACAAATCACAACACTTGCTGACTCACAGTAGTGGATAATGAGTGAAGACATGGCAGTACCTTACAGGTACGAATCGAACACATGGCGGTACCTTACCGGTACGAATCAGAAAATAATATCACATTTTCTCTTTTCAAAACATTTTACAAAGGGGATCTTAAACAAGATCCAAACACATTGAAGTTCGCGAGGAACTAAACGGGGACCTGATTAGGGTCCATAACAGAACAGAGCACTGCAGCTAAAGAACTCTTTTAGGCATGCCTAGCTATCCATTTAACTTACTCTCGCAGGTCATGCTTAATACAAATTACATACCAGCATAACACATTATTTATAAAAGAGGACCATGAACTTAGATATGTATAACACATTTCGTATTCAAACACAACATCCAATATAATTTGATAAGGCACAAGAAAATACAATTTAACATTAGTAGCTAACTGAAATGACACTAAATAAGATTAAAACCAATAATAAAAGAAAAAGGAATTAAAAAAATAAAAATTAAAAACTTCAAAATTAACAGGGTAGAGACATTTTACACGACGGTATGATATACACTTACCGCCGTGTAAGACGTCCTATACGGTGGTAAGGTAAAACCATACCGCCGTGGAACATGGCCAATACAACAGGCAGAATGCTTTTACACAGTGGTATGGAGAATTCCATACCCCCGTGTAGAATGCACAGCCTAGAATTTCTTCAAGGCAGAATACATGACGATCATTATCCATCCGCTTGTACATTAGCATAGGAGTGTCATGCTGCCGATTTTTTGCCGTACACCATGCATGTCCATTGGGTCCCTCATCCTTGGGCTAATCCCGCCTAGGAAAGAGACTGCACGACCACGTGTGTGGGAGAAATAAGGGTGGAAGGACCTACTTGCTTGCTTGTGCTATGTGAATGTTGCATATCATGACCATATTTCATGCATCACACCTGCATTTCATGCATCATATCTAACGCCTTGTCCCTGCAGCCATCATAGATCTGCCCAGCTGGACTAGATCACCTACCGTATAGCAAGTAGGTCCTACTTGCTTGCTTGTGCTATGTGAATGTTGCATATCATGACCATATTTCATGCATCACACCTGCATTTCATGCATCATATCTAACGCCTTGTCCCTGCAGCCATCATAGATCTGCCCAGGTGGACTAGATCACCTACCGGACGATTGATCCGAGTTCCCGCATCCGAGCTGTTAGATAGAGAGGGCCTACCAGAAATTTTATCAGAAGTTAGCTGCACTGTATCTGAGATTACAAACTCGCCTAGAGGGGATAATGCCACCAGGGCCATGATAGCGGAAGAAGTGGGCTGACAATTTGAGGAATTCGAGGGCAGAATGATGAATATGTTGACTGCCTTGGCGCAGCAGAATGCTCCGCAGAATCCTCCTCCTCCTCCCGTGAGACAGAATGAGCCAGAGGAAGAAAGAGCTGAGAGACGAGAAGAGCTTGTTTGGCCGCCGCCAAAGCAGAGAAGAAGGCCTGTACTGAGAATTGATGATAATAGGGATATCGAAGATGATAAGATGAGCATTGCATCTGAGAGAGGGAAGGCACCTCAGACTGATGATTTCATTCTAAAAAAGATCGAAGAAAGGTTTGAAGCCATGGCCCGTATGCTGAGCAGGGGTCAGGGGATGAATCCAGAGGAAAAGGAATTGGAGGGTGAAGACTCGATTCCCTACAACTTCAAGATGCTAGACGTGCCGAAATTTGATGGTACTTCTGATCCGACCGCTCATGTGAAGCAATACTCTCTGGTCATGAAAGGGACCACGTTATCTAAGAAGCAGAAGGTGGAATACTTTTGTCTGAGTCTGACCGCTCATGCCATCGACTGGTATTATAGTCTCGACCGTCGCACTAAAGAAGATTGGGATTTGCTCACAGAGGAGTTTTTGAGACAGTATGATTGTAACACCCGGATGGAGGTGACTCTTAAAGATCTTGAACTACTCCAACAGAAGGCCGGGGAATCTTTCCATGATTATCTCACCCGCTGGCGAAACCGAGTAATGGAAATGCGGAGGAAGCCAGACAACCAGGACCAGATCCATTTATTTATCAAGAACGCAAGCCCATACTTGAAGGATGGCTTAAAGATGAAAGGGTTGAAGGACTGGGAGTCTCTCAAGGATATAGCCATTGAAGCGGAAGGAGAGTTCTTGACCCGGACAGCTAACAATGATAATTTTGCGAAGAGAGCTAATACCGGTCAAGGAACCAGTAGGCCAGCTGGTCCCAGTGGTAGTACCAGAAGAACAGTTGAGGTGTCTGCTACTGAAGCAACTACCCAGAGGAAGTTTTTGAACTTAGGAAGACCACTGTCTTGGGTCTTGAGAAGGTTGATGAAGGAAGGGAAACTGCAACCCTTAGCTTCCAGGCCTGCTATAACGCAAGGGAAGCCTGGGCACAAGGACAATGAATTCTGTGCGTTTCATCAACACTCAGGCCATCTAACAAACTAGTGTAAAGCGCTGCTGTGACGCGCGCCGGATCCCGAGCGCCGCCCTTTCAGACCGCCCGCACGTGGGCGACCGGGGCATTTGCGGGTCCGTTGGCAGCTTACGATGAATCGCAAGTGCGTCTATGTTGAGCAACACGGAGGTTTCATGGAGTTGCCACCCAATAGAACATTGGGAAAGTTTCTCTCGCCTCGGAGAGCCTAAGACTGCGCTTTTTATCCATATTGAGCCATGAGGCCTAGGATTAGCGCTAAAGCCTCGTGACTCAAGAAGTATCTTGAAGGATAACCTCTAACCTCTTGAGCCCAAAGACCAGAGCTGGGTCTGGGATTTCTCATCTATTTCTACCTCAATTAGTTTATGATCAAATTTTAATATCATTAATTCGCTCTCTCTCCACACTATGCAGTTTAATTAAAAAAATGCATTTATTCACATTTTGAAAAGCAGTAAATGAGCAGAATAAATATCAAAAGCGATAAATTACAATAATACAAGGAGCGGAATACAACTCCCATTTAAAAGTGCAAACATACATAAAACCGGGGAGTTTATTAATTATGAGGACTTTGGTCCCCGCATGCACAATTAAAGAAAACATTTTGGATGTGATGATCTTATTCGGGATGAAAACTGGGACATTGGTCCCGTTTTATTATGAAAAATCCAAGTTAATTTAGTAAAACTATTTTTGTGGTTTTTATTTTGGCGCGCATAAGAAAACATTTTATTCAATGAATATATACAAGGCAATGTAAATAAAATGGGAATTAAAAATGTATAAAGGAAATACCAAACCCCGCAACTCCTCCTTCATGTGCATGGATGCTCAAATGAGAACAAAACAATGATTTGCAACAAAAAATCAAAAAGAAATTCATGTTAGTGATTAAACCAACAAAATAATATGACATAAAAAGATAATATGTACCATGACCATATAACATGCATAAGATACTATAACATGCATAAAAAATAATTACGATGCAATTTAACATGCATAAAGTGATTAAGATGCAATTTATCATGCATAAGGTGATGAAGTATCATGGCATATGCAACTTATTAATATTAGTTATTAACATACATGGAAGATTAGTGACAATCAATTTTATTATAGTTAAGACATGAATAAATGTGTAACATGAGAATAACACAACTTAACATGCATGACTAGCATAAAATAATGATTATAACACTCATACATGCAAAAGAAAGCATAATAATAAACATGATATAGCATTAAGAAATTAAAGGTATTTACAACCTAATACATGCATAATTACATGAACAAAGAATAATTTGACATGAAAAAAGATAATAGAATTTAAAAAGCTTATTTGTTATATGAATAATTGAAGATAAAAAAATAAGAAGAAGAATATGGAGACTAAGAGAATTTACATGTTTGATATGTTAATTGGAAGCCAAAATAAATGAAATTAACAAGAGAATTAATGAGTAAAGCCAAGAATAATTACCCTCAAATTCAGTTTTGAAGAATTGAAGATAGAAGTGTTGAATTCCTTGTCTTCTCTTGTGAAAATCCTTAGAAAATAGCTTGAAGACTTGAAGAAAAGTTCTTGGAAACAAGTGTGTAAGATGGATTTTTTTCTCTCAACTCAAAGCTCCAAAATTCAGTTTTTTTTCTCCAAAATGTTCCTGGTCCGTTCTCCCCTTTTCTCTGAATTTTTTTCTAGTGTTTTAATCATCAAAAACTACCCAAAAACCACCAAAAACCATCCAAAAACGGTTGAAAATCGAGTGGGGGTCGAAAAGTGGGCGAAATGGGCGAAGTGGGGCGATTTCGGCGAGAGATCGTGCGCGTCGCGCACGTTTCCGCGCGATCTACGCGGAGTTTCCGTGCACGACGTGCGCGGGGCGAGCGACGCCCTGCGCGTCGCTCGCGCGGAGCGCCCGACGCCAAGGGCGTCGGACGCGCGGAGCGCACGGAAATTTGCGACGGCCCTTGGCCGTCGCCTTTTCGTCGCGATTATTTTCCCCCATTTTCCATTTTTCCTACTTTCTTCATTTTTTCATCATTTTTCACCTTCTTTTTTTTTTTTTTTTTTTTTTATATAAAATACCCTCAACTTAAAACACACTTTTTCTTCTTCAAAATAATTTTAAAAAATATTTTTAAAATATTTTTAAAATACCCTTTTTACTCACCGAAAAGACAAGGAAAATCACTTCTGAACTCCAATCTTTTTGCCTATAAGCCGGCATAGCTAAATTTCATCATCGGGTAATCCTGATCAAGGCTACTCGGGACCCAGTGTCTACAGTTGCCCCCAATTTTGAAGAGACTAGTGCATGGGTGCCTAGGTGAGCCAAAATTCAGGAAAAGGAAAGAAACGCGTACCTGAAGCAGCGATCTTCCTGCTTGATGGAGTTATGATGATAGCTACTGCTGTCTTTTGGTTGTAGCTGGTAATACCGTAGGTGCGCTAACCTCTTGTGGGTGGCGCCGCTATCGTGCTAAACATTGTGAGTTGGTAATGCCGTGGTCGTGCTAACCTCTTGTGGGTAGTGCCGCCATCGTGCTAACCGCTGTGAATTGGTAGTGCCGTGGTCATGCTAACCTCTTGTGGCTAGTGCCGCCATCGTGCTAACCGCTATGAATTGGTAGTGCCGTGGTCGTGCTAACCTCTTGTGGGTAGTGCCGCCATCGTGCTAACTGCTGTGAATAGGTAATGCCGTGGTCGTGCTAACCTCTTGTGGGTAGTGCCACCATCGTGCTAACCGCTGTGAATTGGTAGTGCCGTGGTCGTGCTAACCTCTTGTGGGTAGTGCCGCCATCGTGCTAACCGCTGTGAATTGGTAGTGCCGTGGTCGTGCTAACCTCTTGTGGGTAGTGCCGCCATCGTGCTAACCGCTATGAATTGGTAGTGCCGTGGTCGTGCTAACCTCTTGTGGGTAGTGCCACCATCGTGCTAACTGCTGTGAATTGGTAGTGTGCTCCTTTAGATGTTTGGACTGGTGTCGCCACTTGGCTTTTGTGGGTGTTTCCCGCCAATTTCTCCTGCAAGATTGTATGCATAGGAATATACAAGAAATCATGTGTGTATGTTATGGAATGCAAATGCTTGCAAAAATGTATAGATCGCGCCCTAGGTGATCCATGGTTTGCTGAACTTATAGCTTGTTTGCTGTACCATGCCCCCTGAATCCTGAGGATCGTCGACAAGCTTTCTGAAAGAGACGTCTGGTGTATATCCCTTGCCCCCTGGTCAATGATCATTTACTTGGGATTCTATTTCATGTTCTGTGTTGCGTGTTGTCTGACTGACGGAAGATCATCTTGAAATAATGCCGCCTTATCGCTCCAGGCATTGAATGTCATTGTTTTAAAGGTAGTGCGTCCCTTGTGGATTTTCGCACTAGCTTTTCTTTGCGGGAAATGCGTCCCTTATGGGATTTTCACACAACCCTTTGCCTAACTTTTGCCTGGAATGGACCCAACCCAATCCAGCGGCTTTTGTTTATTTTATTTTTTGTAGGGCAGACTGCCTGTTTCCAGGTTTTCACCCTGCCCTTTGGCCTAACTTTTGCTTAGAGAGCCAGTTACGGTTTTCATCTCTAACGGCTTTTTTTTTTTATTTATTTTTTTTTTTTTTTAGAGAAGGTTATCACCAAAGCTTTTGTTAAGAGCAAATAGGACATATCTGATGAGCGATAATCATTAGATGAAAAATTGATATAACTCTTTTTGAGACAGAACTGAAAGATCAATGAAAATATATTCTTTTATTCCTTGCAAAATTGTGTACGTTTCTACATGATTTCATCATGCATGATTTTCATTTGACAAGAATTCAAAAGCATATGACTACACCTAATCTCGGAGTGGGTTTTGTCAGCATCAAACTCCTGTTATCAATCGGCCCTCTCGGGTTTTCTCGATTGAATATTTTCTCTTGGCCCTTAATTTTTGCCCAGGATGCCTTTTTTCGGTTTTCACCCTGACAGGGCGCCCAATTTTAGCAAGGCCGCCTTTTTTCGGTTTTCGACCCGCGGGGCATTTATTCTCTTCTTTTTATTTTTGGTCTTTAGCCATGGAACCTTTTAAGCCTATCGACATTGACCGGGTCCTTGAACTCATTCCCATCGCTGTCTGCTAAAATCGCTGCTCCTTTTGTTAGCAACTTTTTCAAAACGAAAGGTCCTTCCCAGGTTGGTCTGAATTTTCCTCGTATGTCTGGAACTCCTGGCCTCATCATCTTAAAGACCAAGTCCCCTTCTTTCAACGGGTGCTTTCGTACCTTCTTGCCAAAGGACCGAGCTAGTCTCTTCTGATAAACTTGATTGTGATAATAGGCTCGTAACCTGTCTTCATCCAACAGATTTAGCTGTGACAAACGTTGTTGTGCCCATTCTGCTTCAGGAATCTCAGCTTCCAGGACTACCCTTAATGATTTCAGCTCAATTTCAACCGGCAGGACTGCTTCAGTTCCATACACCAGAGAGAATGGTGTTGCCCCCGTAGAGGTTCTGACTGTTGTTCTATATCCCCAAAGTGCGAAGGGTAACTTTTCTGCCCAATCCTTGTAGTTCTGAACCATCTTGGCTAAAATTCTCTTCACATTCTTATTCGCCGCTTCAACTGCACCATTCGCCTGAGGACGGTAAGGAGAAGACTTATGATGTTGGATCCCATATTTCTGGAGCATCTGTTTAGTCTCTGCTAGGAATTGTACCCCATTATCAGACACAATGTGATGTGGGAGACCATATCTGCATATCAAATTCCGCTCGATGAATTTAGCCATATCCCTTGCATCAACCTTCTTGAAAGATTCAGCCTCAACCCACTTAGTGAAGTAGTCAATGGCAACTATGATGAATCTATGCCCATTAGAAGCAGTAGGATGGATTTCGCCTATAATGTCTATTCCCCATGCTGCAAATGGCCATGGAGATGTTAAGTTATGTAACTCTGAAACTGGCACATGCATCAAATTCGCGTACTGTTGGCATAACTGGCATTGCTTCACAAATTTTGAACAATCTGTATCCATTGTGAGCCAATAAAACCCTTGGCGCATGATCTTCTTTGCTAAGGCTAAGCCATTCATGTGAGCTCCACAAACCCCGGCATGAACTTCTTCCATAACTCTTTTAGCTTCTTTCTCTGCCAGACATCTTAACTGGATACCATCAGCTTGCCTTTTGTACAAAGTGCCATTAACACTGATGAATTGAGTGGATAACTTCCTGATCATTCTTTGGTCCTTCTCAGTGGCTTCCTCTGGAAAGACTGATCTCTCTAAATAATTCTGAATGTCATAATACCATGGATTTCCATCAGTGGCCTCAATGTCCATCACCTGCTCCGCTTCAAAACCAGGTCTTTCCGAACTATATATCAGCACGGGTTTCATCGCAACTCCTGTTGGGTTGTCCCACATAGACACTAAAGTTGCTAGAGCATCAGCTAACTGATTTTCGTCTCTGGGGATGAAGTGAAAAGTGCAAATCTCAAATTGGCTGCTCAACGCTCTCAAGTGCTTTACATAAGGCAACAGCCTTTCTTCCTTGACTGACCACTCTCCTTTAATTTGATGAATTACCAAGGAGGAATCTCCGAATACTTCTGCGGTCTTTGCCCCCAGAGCGAGTAATGCTTCCAATCCAAAGATGCAAGCTTCGTATTCTGCTTCATTGTTGGTGGCCTTATACCTCAGCTTCTTAGCCAATGGTAACCTTTCACCATCTGGGGTCGTAAGAATAACTCCCACGCATGCTCCCTTATTATTGACTGCTCCATCGAAGAATAACTGCCACCCTTGCACTGCTATGGCCGCGACGTCTTCATCTGGGAAGTTGTATTCAAACTGATCTCCCTCAATAGGATGCTCGGCTAAGAACTCCGCTACAGCTCTTCCCTTAATGGTTTTCCTGGTTATGTACTCGATGTCAAATTCCTGCAACAGCAGTAACCATCTTCCCATCTTCCCTAGTAAAGAGGGTGCTTCTTGGAGGTATCTAAGCGGATTATGTTTGGCAACCGTTTGTACCTTGAAGGAATGAAAGTAGTGTCGCAACTTCTTAGAAGCCCAGATAACTGCTAAACAAATCTTTTCTACCTCTACATATTTGACTTCGTAAGGCAGAAATTTCTTGCTAAGATAGTAAACGGCAAACTCTATACCAAAATCATCTTCCTGAGACATCATAGCACCCACTGAGTTATCTTCCACAGCTAGGTACAGGATTAGTGGTTTGGCATGGCGTGGTGGTCTTAACACCGGAGGATTTAGCAGATAGTCCTTAATGGTGTCAAAGGCCAATTGACAGTCATTGTTCCATATCACCGGCTGATTCTTCCTAAGAAGCTTGAAAATAGGCTCACATACCGAAGCTAGCTTGGCAATAAACCGGCTGATGTACTGAAGCTTTCCTAGGAAATTTCTGACGTCCTTCTCCTTCTGGGGCACTGGCATCTCTCTTATGGCTTTGACTTTATCGGGATCTACCTCGATTCCCCTCTGGCTTACTACATGTCCTAACAACTTTCCTGATGTAACTCCAAAAATGCACTTCTTGGGATTGAGGCGCAAATCATACTTGCTAATCCTTTGAAAGAACTTTTCTAACGCCTCAAAGTGACCTTCCCTGGTAGCCGACTTAATCATCATGTCATCGACGTACACTTCCACTTCTTTGTGGATTAAGTCATTGAGAACCTTGGTCGCCATCCTCTGATAGGTTGCTCCTGCATTCTTCAACCCAAAAGGCATAACCCGGTAGGCATATGTCCCCCACTCGGTGATAAAGGCTGTCTTGATCCGGTCCACTATCTTGTTAAGGATTTGATTGTACCCTGCGTACCCATCCACAAAGCTATACATCATACAAGCAGCAACACTATCTACTAGCACATCAATATGAGGCAGTGGGAAATCATCTTTAGGGCAAGCTTTGTTCAGGTCTCGATAGTCGACGCATACTCGAACCTTACCGTCTTTCTTAGCTACAGGAACCACATTAGCTAACCATGTTGGGTATTGAACCTCTATCAGGAACTTAGCCTCAATCTGCTTATGGATCTCCTCTTTCACTTTCTGTGCCCATTCTGGCCTAAGCCTCCGAAGCTTTTGCTTGACTGGTTTAAACTCTGGGTAAGTTGGGATGGCATGTTCGGCAACATCTCGATCTATTCCCGGCATATCCTCATAGGTCCAGGCAAAGACTTTTTCATATTTTTTTAATATTCTCTCAAATTTTATTCTCTCTTCAGGAGTTATGTCTGATGCTAGCAAAATTTCCTTTGGATTTTCCAAAGTTTCGAGATTAAATGCAGTTGTGCCAGTTGAATTAATATCAAAAATGAATGCATCATGCTTATGATCATGCGAAATGAAATCATCAGAAACATCACACAAGTAAGCAAAGTTGTTCATCTCATTAACATAATCAGAAACATTAACATTGTCCTCAAAGAGTTCTGGTATAAAAAGAGAATCTAAATGACTATCAACTTCAGTCGACGCCGATGCTGCAGATGACTGTGCTTTGGCTTCTTGATTTGGTGAAATCTTGAAATCCTCAATCTTCGGCTCTGGTTCCACTATCTTCTCCTTCCCTTTGAGCTTAGTGGCTAATAGCTTATCAGTGACGATCTCTTCAGGCTCATCCCTGTCCCATATGCTGCATTGGGTCATAATCTCCTCATCCCAAAAGTTCTCTACAGCTTTAACAACTCCGATCTCCCAATCAAAGACATCGTTGAAAATTTCAAATCCAGGGATAATCTTCCCATCTACCCACTGCGGTTCTTCTTCTCCAGTGTAGGCACAAACCGATGATGATGGCACAAAGCTCTCCGAAATATGGGGAATCTTCCCTGACCCTTTCTTCTTACCATATTCTCCTTTGTAGCCCAACCCCTTTCGATCTTTCTGACCACGTGTAGTGATAGCATTCTGCAGCTCTTGTGACTCTTTTCCCAAACCAGCTCCTGGGAGGAAATGCATCTTCTTCAGCATATTCACCACTTGAGGGCTACCTTCTAGGTTTTGCTCTTCTCCGATCATCGATACATGAAAGCCACTGAATGGCTGATTAGAGATCTCCAAGGCAGACACTTGGTTCTCTCTTGCTGCTTTAATGGTCACTACTTCTCCTTCATGGGGTATTTTAATTATCTGGTGTAATGTGGATGGTACTCCCCCTAACTTGTGGAACCACGATCTACCAAGCAGAGCGGAAAAGTTTGCTGGGATCGGCAGAACCACAAAATCTGTTTCTGTCTCAATGGGCCCTGTCTTTACCAAAGCTTTGAAAATTCCCGATGCTTGCCTCCTGGAGTTATCGTAGGCAGTGATGGTCAGGTCAGATTTGCTTAACATACTCTCATCCATCCCAAAGGCCTGAAGTGCCACCAAAGGGCAGACATTTATCGATGACCCGTCATCAACCATGACACAAGCGGTGTGTTTACCATTGATCTGTGCCTTGATGTACAAAGGTCGGTTGTGGTTGCGACCCTCTGTTGGTAGGTCTGCATCAGAAAAAACCAACTTCTCCCCGGATCCCCCCTTTACAAGGTCTAAAAGCTCGGATGGAGAGATTGTAGTTGCTACGGTGGATACGCTCAATGCTTCGACTAACTTCTGTCGGTGCGAGGGGGACTGTCTCAAGAGGTCCCAAATAGATATCTGAGCCGTGGTCTTTTTCAGTTGCTTCACTATTGAATTTTCTTCCGGCTCTTTCTCTGCAATTGCTTGTGCTGGGTCCTGCTGCTTCTCGGCTTCTGGAATGACCCTCCCACTTCTTGTTACTGCTTCTACTCTTTCTTCTTCCTCTGAATCCCACGGATCCGTAAACTCTCCATTTTTCTCATCTTCATCATCTCCACTCTCACTAGTGGACCAACAGTCTATCGCTGCCACGGAAACCCCTTTTTCATCCACTGCAGGGCGAGTAATAGTGACATACTCATTTCCATATAGGTCTTGCATCACATACCATTCTGGTAGGCTCGATCCGATCATAAAGACTGGAGGTGGCACTGTGTTATAACCAGACTTCTTCTTGCTTTCTCTCTGCTCAGGATCGGTGATCTGCTTGTTGTCAATTAGATCTTGGACCCGATGTCTTAGCGTTATACACTCATCCGTCAAATGCCCGGTATGTTGGTGGAATGCGCAGTATTCATTCTCTTTATGCCCCAGCTGTCCTTGGGCCTTGGCCGGTTTAGGTGATAGGGGCCGCAGTTTTCCTTCTTTTATTAGCCTCTTCAGCACCCATGATAAAGGCTTACCCAAGTTGGAGAAATACCTCTGACTTACGCCGGTTGCAGACACCTCGACAGTCTTCCCAACTCTGTTACCACTGCTTGAACCTACTGGTTTGGCCGTCCCCTGATTGCTGTATCCCCTCCGGGCATAGGACTCACTATTTGCCCTCTTGGATAAATATTCTCCTTCCGCTTCTATGGCAATGTCCTTCAAAGACTCCCAATCTTTCAGTCCCTTCATTTTCAATCCATCTCTCAAGTAGGGGCTGGCATTTCGAATGAACAGCCGGATCTGATCAGAAGTGTCCGGTTTGCGTTTCATCTCCATAACCCGGTTTCTCCACCGAGTAAGGTACTCGTGGAAGGACTCCCCAGCCTTCTGCTGTAACAACTCGAGATCTTTCAACGTGACCTCCATCCGGGTACTGCAATCGTACTGCTTAAGGAACTCTTCAGTTAGCAAGTCCCAATCCTCCTTGGACCTCCTCTCAAGCCCATGGTACCAATCAATAGCAGCTCCTGTGAGACTCAAACAGAAATATTCTATCTTCTGCTTTCTTGTTAAGTTCGTTCCCTTCATGACCAGCGAGTATTGCTTGATGTGTGCGGCAGGGTCAGAGGTTCCATCAAATTTGGGGATGTCCGGCATCTTAAAATTCTGGGGAATTAGGTCATCCCCATCCAGCTCTCGATCTTCCGGGTTCATTCCTTTTCCCACGGTCATCATCCTTGCCATGACCTCAAATCTCTCTTCCATTTTCCTCCACATTGCCTCATCCAGCTTTGGCGACTTCTCTTTAGCTACTGCATGATCCTCATGCTCATCTTCCCCAAATTCAGCTTCAGACCTGGGGCCCTCTCTGCGCTCAATGGGTGCAGGTACTCTTTGCTCAATAATAGGTGGGTCAACCACTGGTTGGTTAACCGCAGCAGGACGTTCTTCTCTAACAACCTCTTGTTCAGCTGGTACTCGGACAGGAATAGCAGCAGCTTGTTGCCCAGCTATAGTGGCGGCAAGATTGCCCATCATTGCAATCATTCGGGCTTCAAATTCCTCCATTCTCTTTCCTACCTCCTCAACGATTACTGCCCGGGTTGCATCAGACTCATTTGATGGATTAGCCATGCTTACTCCTGTTGATGATTCGGAAGAAAACCCCACACTATTTTCTGAGATTGACTCTGAACTCTGATCTGACACTAACTCAGTTAACCCCAAAAGCGGTGTCCTTCTTAACCGTCCGTCGGGACCCCTAGACCACCCAGGAGAATCTATGATGGCTGAAGTGTAAAAATTGTTAAGATGATGCATGATTAAAATGCAATGCATGCTCGTGTTGATGCAACATAGACAAACACATGCAAGCAAATAGATCCTTCCAACCTTATATCTCCCACACACGTGGTAGTGCGGTCTCTTTCCTAGGTGGGCTTGATCCAGGGATTAACGTGGAACCCAATGGACACGTATGATGCGCGGTGAAAAATCGGCAGCATAACAGCTCCTATCTAATGTACATACGTATGGGTGTTTGGCCATTATGTATTTGAACAATTCAATTTAACTAGGATGGGCCCACCGGGGCATGAAAGCCTTTGATGAAGACCATTTAATTAAATTGGTTTCGTTTAATATATGATGGCCCATATAGCAAGCATAGTATTACGGTACATTTCACCTAGTGGAAGTATCTATTGCCATTACATGAGCTTTGGACAAGGGAGATGTTACTTTAAGGCTACCCAAGCATGATCCCTGCCGACGGGTCTAGCTCATCACAAGCATAGCGACCGATCGGGTCGTCATTTTGATATACCATTGAGGTACGTGGCTTGGGCTGGTGATTATCCTTAACACTTCCCCAAATTGAGTGAAAATGAGGAGGTGCTTCAGGAACGCACCGGGGCTAAAAGAGGGACCAAACTAACTTAATCTAAAGCTCTAATGAGATGATATGCAATTTTGAGATAAAGCGAATTTATGAATTAAATTTTAACCATAAATGTTAAACGAGGTATTTTCAAATTGAAATCTCGAACCATATCGTCCCCAGCGGAGTCGCCACTGTGACGCGCGCCGGATCCCGAGCGCCGCCCTTTCAGACCGCCCGCACGTGGGCGACCGGGGCATTTGCGGGTCCGTTGGCAGCTTACGATGAATCGCAAGTGCGTCTATGTTGAGCAACACGGAGGTTTCATGGAGTCGCCACCCAATAGAACATTGGGAAAGTTTCTCTCGCCTCGGAGAGCCTAAGACTGCGCTTTTTATCCATATTGAGCCATGAGGCCTAGGATTAGCGCTAAAGCCTCGTGACTCAAGAAGTATCTTGAAGGATAACCTCTAACCTCTTGAGCCCAAAGACCAGAGCTGGGTCCGGGATTTCTCATCTATTTCTACCTCAATTAGTTTATGATCAAATTTTAATATCATTAATTCGCTCTCTCTCCACACTATGCAGTTTAATTAAAAAAATGCATTTATTCACATTTTGAAAAGCAGTAAATGAGCAGAATAAATATCAAAAGCGATAAATTACAATAATACAAGGAGCGGAATACAACTCCCATTTAAAAGTGCAAACATACATAAAACCGGGGAGTTTATTAATTATGAGGACTTTGGTCCCCGCATGCACAATTAAAGAAAACATTTTGGATGTGATGATCTTATTCGGGATGAAAACTGGGACATTGGTCCCGTTTTATTATGAAAAATCCAAGTTAATTTAGTAAAACTATTTTTGTGGTTTTTATTTTGGCGCGCATAAGAAAACATTTTATTCAATGAATATATACAAGGCAATGTAAATAAAATGGGAATTAAAAATGTATAAAGGAAATACCAAACCCCGCAACTCCTCCTTCATGTGCATGGATGCTCAAATGAGAACAAAACAATGATTTGCAACAAAAAATCAAAAAGAAATTCATGTTAGTGATTAAACCAACAAAATAATATGACATAAAAAGATAATATGTACCATGACCATATAACATGCATAAGATACTATAACATGCATAAAAAATAATTACGATGCAATTTAACATGCATAAAGTGATTAAGATGCAATTTATCATGCATAAGGTGATGAAGTATCATGGCATATGCAACTTATTAATATTAGTTATTAACATACATGGAAGATTAGTGACAATCAATTTTATTATAGTTAAGACATGAATAAATGTGTAACATGAGAATAACACAACTTAACATGCATGACTAGCATAAAATAATGATTATAACACTCATACATGCAAAAGAAAGCATAATAATAAACATGATATAGCATTAAGAAATTAAAGGTATTTACAACCTAATACATGCATAATTACATGAACAAAGAATAATTTGACATGAAAAAAGATAATAGAATTTAAAAAGCTTATTTGTTATATGAATAATTGAAGATAAAAAAATAAGAAGAAGAATATGGAGACTAAGAGAATTTACATGTTTGATATGTTAATTGGAAGCCAAAATAAATGAAATTAACAAGAGAATTAATGAGTAAAGCCAAGAATAATTACCCTCAAATTCAGTTTTGAAGAATTGAAGATAGAAGTGTTGAATTCCTTGTCTTCTCTTGTGAAAATCCTTAGAAAATAGCTTGAAGACTTGAAGAAAAGTTCTTGGAAACAAGTGTGTAAGATGGATTTTTTTCTCTCAACTCAAAGCTCCAAAATTCAGTTTTTTTTCTCCAAAATGTTCCTGGTCCGTTCTCCCCTTTTCTCTGAATTTTTTTCTAGTGTTTTAATCATCAAAAACTACCCAAAAACCACCAAAAACCGTCCAAAAACGGTTGAAAATCGAGTGGGGGTCGAAAAGTGGGCGAAATGGGCGAAGTGGGGCGATTTCGGCGAGAGATCGTGCGCGTCGCGCACGTTTCCGCGCGATCTGCGCGGAGTTTTCGCGCACGACGTGCGCGGGGCGAGCGACGCCCTGCGCGTCGCTCGCGCGGAGCGCGCGCTCCGTGCGCGGAGCGCACGGAAATTTGCGACGGCCCTTGGCCGTCGCCTTTTCGTCCCGATTATTTTCCCCCATTTTCCATTTTTCCTACTTTCTTCATTTTTTCATCATTTTTCACCTCTTTTTTTTTTTTTTTTTTTTTATATAAAATACCCTCAACTTAAAACACACTTTTTCTTCTTCAAAATAATTTTAAAAAATATTTTTAAAATATTTTTAAAATACCCTTTTTACTCACCGAAAAGACAAGGAAAATCACTTCTGAACTCCAATCTTTTTGCCTATAAGCCGGCATAGCTAAATTTCATCATCGGGTAATCCTGATCAAGGCTACTCGGGACCCAGTGTCTACAGCTGCGGCACTCCATCCAAGACCTGATTGATAGCAAACAAATTTCTGACCCTGAGAAGAGTGAGTCTGAGAAGAAGCCTTGTTATAACGTCGTGCCAGCACCAGTGTTTATGATTGGATCTAGCTTGCCAGAGTGGTACGTGCTGCAAGATTTATATGGGGGCGAGAATTTTGCTATTGCTAATTCTGAGGATAGAGAGGAGAGAGCAGTCGTGGCGACCCTTGATTGTTGGTCAAGCAGCGAGAGCGGTGGAGAGGCCGAAGAGGAGGGAGAGATGAACCTTGATTTGTGGAGGTATGATGGAGACGAAGAAGAGATAGGGGCTGTGACGAGAAGTGGGAGAGTGGTCCCTGAGATTACGAGGGTACCGGAACCAGCGCAGATGCCAATGGAAAAAGAGCCAGAGGAGAATCAGATTGTTAAATAGTTGAAGAAGACTGCAGCTCAAATATCCATCTGGGACCTCTTGAGACAGTCCCCTTCTCATAAGCAGAAGGTAGTAGAGGCTTTGGTTGAGGCCACGGTTGCCACCATAATTTCCCCATCAGAGCTTTTATGTCTAGTTAAAGGAGGATCAGAGGAGAGACTGGTTTTTTCTGATGACGACCTACCGATCGAAGGCCGCAATCATAATCGACCCCTGTACATCAAAGCACAGATTAACGATAAGCATACTGCTTGCGTTATGGTGGACGATGGGTCTTCTATCAATATGTGCCCTCTGATAGCTCTTCAGGCTTTTGTTTTAAATGAGGATATGCTCAGTGGATCAGATCTGACTATCACAGCCTATGATAATTCAAGGAGGCAAGCCTCGGGAACATTTAAGACCCTGGTCAAGACAGGACCCATTGAGGTGGAAGTAGAATTTGTGGTTCTGCCCATTCCAGCCAACTTCTTAGCCTTGCTTGGGAGACCTTGGTTTCACAAGTTAGGAGGACTGCCATCCACGCTGCATCAAATGATAAAGTTCCCACATGAAGGGGAGGTGGTGACCATCAAGGTAGCCAGGGAGAATCAGGTCTCAGCGCTTGAAATTGCTAATCAGCCATTTAGTGGCTTCCACGTGTCCATGATAAGAGAAGAGCATGGGTCAGTGGATAACCCAGCTGTGGTTAATATGATGAAGAAGATGCACTATCTCCCTGGGGCTGGTTTGGGTAGAAACTCTTAAGGGCTGCAGACTGCGATCACCACTCGAGGTCAGAAGAATCGGAAAGGTCTGGGGTACAGAGGCGGTTTTGGCAAGAAAAGGATGGCAGATAAGATCCCTCATATTTTAGAAAGCTTTGTGCCTGCATCCTCAGTTTATGCTTATACGGGTGAAAATGAGCCGCAATGGGTGAAGGGGAGGATTATCCCTGGATTCGAGATCTTTAATGATGTATTTGACTGGCATGTCGGGTTTATCAAGACCGCTGAGAACTTCTGGGATGAAGAGGTCATGACTCAGTATATGACTTGGGACAGATGCGAGCCTGAAGAGGTCGTTACCGAGAAGATGTTAGCTGCCAGGCTGAAAGGGAAAGAGAAGATAGTAGAATTAGAACTGAAGGTGGGGGATTTGAAGATTTCCTCAGACATACCTGAAGGGCCTTTGCTGAATCAGGAAGCCAATGGACAAGCTGCAGCAGCATCGACCTCTGGAGTGGCAGAAGAAGACTCTAGCTTAGACTGACTTTTTATTCCATAACTTTTTTATGATGTAAATGACAATCATAATATTATTAACAAGGCAAATGATTTCTCTTACTTGTGCGATGTTTCTAATGATTTTAACATGCATGAACATGATCATATTCCATCAATTTTTGATATTGATTCCACTGATACAATGCCTTTTAATCTTGGAACCTTAGAAAATCCGAAAGAAATTCTAATAGCATCAAATATAACTCCTGATGAGAGAAAAAATTTTGAGAGAATAATAAGAAAACATGAAAAAGTCTTTGCCTGGACCTATGAGGACATGCCAGGGATTGACCGAGACGTGGCAGAACATGCTATCCCGACTTATCCAGACTACAAGACTATAAAACAGAAGTTAAGAAGGCTCAGGCCAGAATGGGCAGACAAGGTCAAGGAGGAAATTCGGCAGCAGATTGACGCTAAGTTCCTTGTTGAGGTGCAGTATCCTGCATGGTTGGCAAATGTGGTCCCTGTAGCAAAGAAGAATGGGAAGGTCAGGGTGTGTGTGGATTATCGAGATTTGAACAAAGCTTGCCCTAAAGATGATTTTCCACTACCCCATATCGATGTGTTGATAGACAGTGCCGCCAATTGCGCGATGTACAGCTTTGGAGATGGTTATGTGGGCTACAACCAGATCCTGAACAAAATAGCTGACCGGGTTAAAACCGCTTTCATCACAAAATGGGGGACCTACGCCTATCGGGTTATGCCTTTTGGCCTGAAGAATGCAGGGGCCACATACCAGAGGATGGCGACCAAGATTCTAAGCGACCTGATCCACAAGGAAGTAGAGGTGTATGTCGATGACATGATGGTCAAATCAGCCACCCGAGAGGGACACTTCGATGCTCTAGAGAAGTTCTTCACCAGGATTGATAAGTACAATCTGCGGCTTAACCCCAAGAAGTGCATTTTCGGAGTGACTTCAGGAAAACTATTGGGACATGTCGTCAGCCAGAGGGAAATAGAAATTGACCCAGACAAGGTGAAGGCCATCAGAGAGATGCCCGTGCCGCAAAAAGAGAAGGATGTAAGGAGCTTCCTGGGCAAGCTACAGTACGTCAGCCGATTCATTGCCAAGCTCACTTCAATATGCGAGCCTGTTTTTAAACTGCTTAGAAAGAATCAACCTGTGGTCTGGAACGAAGACTGCCAAAAAGCCTTTGACAGCATCAGTGAATATCTGTTGAATCCGCCAGTGCTAAGGCCGCCGCAACCGATCAAGCCGCTTATCTTGTATCTGGCAGTAGAGGGCAGTTCTGTGGGCGCCATGATGGCTCAAGAGGATGAATTTGGGGTGGAATTCGCAATCTATTACCTCAACAAGAAGTTCCTAGCTTATGAGATTAAATATGCTGAAGTAGAGAAAATCTGCCTCGCTGTGATTTGGGCATCAAAGAAACTGAGACATTACTTCCACTCATACAAAGTTCAGGCAGTAGCCAAGCAGAATCCGTTAAGATATTTGCAGGAAGCACCGTCTTTGCTTGGTAAGATGGGGAGGTGGCTGCTCTTGCTACAGGAGTTCGATGTGCAATACATCACTCACAAAACTATTAAGGGGCGAGCCGTAGCCGAATTTCTTGCTAAGCATCCTATTCAAGGAGACACTCCCGAGTTCACCTTTCCGGATGAGAGCATAGTTGCGATTTCTATCCAAGGATGGCAGTTACACTTCGACAGGGCAGTGAATAACAAGGGGGCTAGAGTTGGAATTATTTTGACAACCCCAGATAGTGAGAAACTCCCCCTGGCCAAGAAGCTGAGGTACAAGGCAACCAACAATGAAGCCGAATATTAAGCATGCACTTTCGGGTTGGAAGCTTTAGCTGCACTGGGGGCAAAGAATGTAGAAGTCTTTGGTGACTCATCCTTGGTGATTAACCAGATCCGAGGTGAGTGGGCTGTAAAAGAAGAGCGGCTGGTACCCTATGTTGAATATTTGAAAGAGGTATGTGGGCAGTTTGAGACTTGCACTTTCCACTTCGTGCCGAGAGATGAGAATCATCTAGCTGACGCACTGGCAACCTTAGTGTCAATGTGGGATAATCCTGAAGGAGTAACCATGAAGCCAGTACTAATTTCGAGTTCTGAGAAGCCCAGCTTTGAGATCAAGCCTGTAATGGAAGTAGAAGTAGCGGATGGAAAGCCATGGTACTTTGACATCATGAATTACTTGGAAAACAATAAGTTTCCAGAGGAAGCTACTGAGAAAGACCAGAGGATGATCCAGAAGCTATCCACTTAGTTCATATCCTTGGAAGGGGTGCTGTATAAAAGACAGTCAGACGGGGTTCAACTCAGGTGCTGGAATGAAAAAGAAGCCCGCAAGGTAATGGAGGAGACCCATGCAGGTGTCTGTGGGGCTCACATGAACGGTTTGACCCTGGCTAAGAAGATTATAAGACAAGGCTTCTATTGGCTTATAATAGACAATGACTGCTCGAAATATGTCAAGCAATGCCAGTTGTGCCAGCAATACACAGACTTGAGACACCTACCAGTATCAGAGCTACACAACCTGACATCACCTTGGCCTTTCGCTGCTTGGGGGATAGATATCATTGGAGAGATTCGCCCTACGGCATCCAATGGGCACAGATACATCATAGTCACAATTGACTACTTTACCAAATGGGTAGAGGTAGAATCCTTTGGGAAGATTGATGCAAGGGATATGGCCAAGTTCATAGAGAGGAATATGATCTGCAGATATGGCCTCCCTCATCACATAGTGTCTAACAATGGGGTGCAGTTCATGGGGGAAACTAGGAAGCTCCTCGAGAAGTATGGCGTCGAACATCATAAATCCTCTCCCTACCGACCACAAGCAAATGGAGCAGTAGAGGCCGCTAATAAAAACATGAAGAAGATCATGTCCAAGATGGTCCAAACCTACAAAGACTGGGCTGAGAAGCTACCCTTTGCCCTGTGGGGATATAGAACAACGGTAAGGACATCTACGGGTGCTACACCATTTTCCCTGGTATACGGGATGGAAGCAGTATTGCCAATTGAGATAGAGCTCAAGTCGCTGAGAGTGGTCAAGGAAGCCCAAATTCCGGAGGTCGAATGGGCACGACAGAGGCTACAACACTTAAACTTACTAGATGGGAATAGGATGAATGCTTATTATCATAACCAGATTTACCAGAAGTGATTTGCCAGGACCTTCGGGAAAAAGGTGAGAAAGCATCCCCTGAAAGAAGGGGACTTAGTGTTCAAGCAGATGAGGCCAGGCATACCAGATATCAGAGGGAAATTCAGACCAACCTGGGAGGGGCCATATATCCTTAAAAGGCTGTTATCCAAAGGAGCTGCAATCTTGTTGGATGGTGATGGAAACGAATTCAAAGAGCCGATCAATGTCGACAGACTCAAAAGGTTCCATGGCTAAAGACCAAAATAAATAAGAAGAGAATAAAATGCCCTGCAGGTCGAAAACCGAAAAAAGGCGGCCGTGCTAAAATTGGGCACCTCGACAGGGTGAAAACCGAAAAAAGGCACCCTGTGCAAAAATTAGAGGCATGAGAGAAAATTTCCGATCGTCAAAACCCGAGAGGGCCGATTGGTAACAGGAGTTGATGCTGTTAAAATTTAGCTTCATGTATTAATAGGGCATACACGGTTGAGTAAATGTCAAAACCGATCATGTATGCTGAAATTATACGGAAATGTACACAATTTCGTGAAATAGAGTGAATATTATTCTTTTCATTTTTGTCATTTTCTAGTTCTGCATTGAAAAGGAAATGTAACACTAAAAGAAATACGTGTGTAAGCTAAGCTAAGTCCTGCTGCTGCTCTCGCCGACCAGATGCTTGAGCCCTCGTGTCCTGTTATCAGATGCTGGAATAAGGATCCACTTCTTGTATTCGCTAGTTGAAGACACAGAATGATTAACGGACCTCGGGATAACAGTCTTCACTGACAGTTTGCCAAACAGCTCATGATACCGAGAAGCAAATGCAGCCGAAAGAGCTCCTCCCTGGAAAGATAAGGGAACCCTCACGACATCCTGGGTCATCCCGAGCCGATGCATACATCGAGAAGTGATGCGGAAGGTGGCTTGACGCAGCCCACAGAGGGGAACACACCCCGATGGCCCATCAATGACCACATGAGACAGTGGGAGCCAGGCAGACGTAAAACTGATATCGTCATCTGATAGCTCGCCAAATCTAGTAATGCCTTCACCAGTGGTGGCACACCCGTACAGTTGTCGACGTGGAAGGAAATGGCTCGGCGAATACTGTGGAATGACTCGGGGAGGTGGCTCAGACAGCGTCCCCAATTTCTCTTGCAGCCAGATCTAAAAAAAAAATAGGAAAAAGCCGCTGGAGTAAGTAGGGTTTACTTCAGGCAAAAATAAGGCACAGGGTTGTGTAAAAATCCGAAAGGACGCACCTCCCGCTGAGACAAGCTAGTGTGAAAATCCATAAGGGACGCAGTACCTTTAAAATAATGGCGTACCTGGAGCAATAAGGGGCTGCCGGTAAAGGTGGTGGTGGATCCAGAGCTCACAGCGTCCAAGCCCAGAATGGTCTCAGCCAGAATGAGTGGTAAGGGTGATAATCTCAGATGAAAGTCGCTCAAAACTTCGAACAAGCGAGGGTCACCTGTCAAACCCCTCGGAACAACAGTGAGAAAGTTCACCATGCAAAACAAGAATACGATGCTTACCCGGTAAGTGGAGATGTCAGTGAATTGATTCAGGGCCTCGATCAGCGGCCCCAGGGCAAAGGAAGAGCCTGGAGAGATCAGCCGGATGGCCTCAGAAGAGGGCACGCCCAAGGCCATAGCTATGTCCCGGGTCTGGAGTAGGCCGCAGCGGGGGATGCAAGGCAGAGTGCTAGGAGGGAACCAAGCTCCGAGAATGGCAGCTAACTCTTCAGGCAAGGGGCACAATTCCTGGTAGGTGAACCGGAAGGCGTGAAACCGGGGGTTTCAGAAATGAGTCGCCTCCAGAAGGAGGTTCTGATCCACTTTGATCCAACACAGGTATTTCAGTCCAGCCAGAGAGGAAAGGGCGCCTTCTTCCCAAGTGTGCTTGTCATCTAAGATACGGTGCATTCTTTGGGCTAGAGAGGAAGACATGCTAAGAAAGATGAAAGGCTCAAGATATTAGAAAATGAAGAGGCACAAGAGGAGCAAAAGTTTGTAAGAATTTATAGGAAGGTGTCACCGACGGCCTACCCGCCTCTCCTAAGAGACGGCCTGCCCGTCGGTAAGGTTCCACCTGGCAGATGCATACGTCAGCATTGCATTCATCACTCGCATTAAATACGCATTAATTCGCATTTATTGAGAGACAGACTACCAGACCATCGGTCGCTCCTACAGACGCCCAGCCCGTCGGTCACGAAATTCTATATAAAGGCGAGTGACAGACAGTGCAGCGCCTGTTGTCCCTTTCATTTTCTCTCGCAAACGGTTTTTTTTTTGCGTTTTTTTAGTGTTTTTCAAGCATTTCTTCTTCTTTTTTTCACGATTTCTTCATATTTTCGCATTCTCTACTCAGCTGGTGCTTTGATATTCATTTTTTTCTTCAGTTTTTCTACACTCTTCGCGATTACAAGTAAGTAGAATAACCACTTTTTTATTAATTTAATTTAATTTTTTCATTTCTTCTTCCTTTAGCCTTAGAAATGGTTAGAATGCTTTAGATGCCTTAGAAATTTAGGGAGTATGCTGCCCGTTTTCTTTATTTATTTCTTTATCATTTTTGTGCTGCAATTAATCTGAACCTTTGCATGATCACATAGGAATAGAATTTTTCTATAACTTTGTTGCTTTAGAAATATGCTTTCTAGCGCACTCTTCTGTGTTGTTGAGGCCTGAGGCCATTATGTTGTGTTGTTGGGGACACACTCTTGCCGGGGTGCGTCCCATTTATGTACATATATTGTTGTTGAGGCTTGAGGCCTGTTTTATGCCTTTTTATGCAGGAGGTTGGGCACACCCTTGCCGGGGTGCTGCCCAAATTTTTATCTTTTATTCTAAAATTGAATATTTTTGTGTATAATGCATGCCTTGGGGCCTAGAAAGCCCATTTTTATTCGTTTTAAATATTTCCATGCCAATTGCATGTTTCTTTTGCTTTGATATTAGCGAAGCATGTTGGGCAACCTCCTTTGACAGGACGTTCGCCCCTTTTTATTTATTATCAATTTTTTATCTTGTTTTCGGGCCGCCACTGCCCTGGTGAGGTCTAAATGTGCTTTCACCTTGAAAATAAGTCTAATAATGCTTGTTTTGTCAAATTTTCGCTATCTAATTTTTCTCTTTTGCAGGATGCCTCCTAGACGCAGAGCACCGCAGGCCCAGCCCGAGGTCGTAGTTCCGGGTTGGATGGACGATGAGTAAGCTCAGAGATATAGAGCGTTGGCTCAGGTAGAGCTTCGAGCTAGCCGCTTCATGTCCCGGCCATTCCTAGAGGCCCTGGGGATGGCACCAGAGTTTGACATGCTTGTCGAGGGTGCCGGGTGGACAGAGTTCCTTGACCCCTCTTTCCAGACTTTTCCAGAGGCTACTCGCCAGGTCCTAGCCACCCTCCGCTATGGCGGCTTTCAGAGGTCAGATACCAAGCCAGGGGTGGTCCAGTTTTGGTTCGACGGCGACCATTACAGTATTACCAGGCAGAGATTCTCACATGCCATGGTGCTCCCTATAGAGGAGGGGGTCGAGATCCCACCATGAGCGGTGAGATGCGCCCACTGGGCGGCCATTGCCCTACCGGGAGTGTTGTATGATCATGATACAGCGAAGAGCACCGTACTGGTGTCTCAGGCACTCCGGTATTTGCACAGAGTGCTATCCAGTTCGTACCTTGGTCGAGCTGGTAATCCAGGGTCGCTTAACGCGGCCGAGATCTGGAGCCTCTGGGCTATGGTGGCAGGCTAGCGCCTCAACATTAGCCATGAGATCTTGGCTAACCTGACTAGAGTCGGCAGAGGATTGACACCGATGGTGATAGTGGGAGGAGTTATCACCCGGTTGCTTTTGAGGTTGGGAGTTGCCCCAGACAGGTTTGAGAGGACCCTTGGATGAGGGGATCCATGTGGATGCCGCAGCTGCAGTGCAGATGGGGATGATCTCCCGATATCAGGGCAGGCAGAGGCTTACAGAGTGCTGTCCATTCACGAGACCCGGCGGATGTTCTCACTTCCACCCTTGGGTCCAGATCCGGACCACCCAGAGCAGCAGCCTCCACAGCCGGTACAGCAGCCTCCACAGCCGGAGCAGCAGCCTCATCCTCCACACCAATATTTTTTAAGAAGAAAGTTTTGCCTAAAAATGTCGTTTCGATGTCCGTTTAGTCTAAACAAAATTGATGTTGTTGGGTTTTTGTCTGGATTTCCGTGGCTTTGTCACTAGTAGTGACGACTGTCACGAGTCGTGACACTAGGCCTCTGTCACTAGTAGTGACGACTGTCACGAGTCGTGACAGCAGCTTACTGTCACTAGTAGTGACATCTGTCACGAGTAGTGACATCTGTCACGAATAGTGACAACCTCCACCCCTTCTATTTTGACCATTTTATGTGTTTTTCTTCCCGAATTGAACCCGTATTGCACCCGAACTTCAGGGTAAGTTTCTATAGCATGTCCAACTCATATTTAACCCTATCAAATGAGCATATGAATGTTCCTAATTGACATTATATGTAAATAATAGTATGATATAAGAGTTTATGAGTGGAATTAAATGTTATATGTTTTTAACTATTAAACATGATTAATTACGTTAGTACATGAGTTAATTATCCTTGAATTTAATGAGTGCATTTGAATTATAATCCATGCTTGGTATCAAAGTAGAGTATAATCGAGTTGTTTCTTTGAGCCTGATTACTGTT
The DNA here is from genome assembly GCA_947683425.1 of Excoecaria cochinchinensis. Taxonomy (NCBI): domain Eukaryota; kingdom Viridiplantae; phylum Streptophyta; class Magnoliopsida; order Malpighiales; family Euphorbiaceae; genus Excoecaria; species Excoecaria cochinchinensis. Next base: position 3,685,102 of record CANTUQ010000161.1, read on the forward strand.
ATAGTGGATAGATAAGCATGCTTATAAAGGGTTAGAGTGCAGCTGCTAGAGTTAGCCTTAATTGTGCCCAGAGTTCGGAATACCTTGTGTATTTCGTAGAGTTTGAGTTAATTCTCCATATGCAAAGTACTATGAACAGTATCCAGAGTTACCCGTATCCACCATGAAAGGAATTCAAGCTTAATAATATGGTATAGTGAACATGAAATGTTTTAAAAGATTGTTCTGTTTAAATGTTATAGCACATGAGAAGTATTGCATGAATGGGAGCACATGACCCTTGTGTATTTGAACAAATGATTTGTATATGTGTGACAAGATTATGCGTGTGACATTTGATTTTGTCATATGAAATGTGTGATATATGTGTGACTTCGTAAAGAAGTCATTTGCATTATTTTCATCCCCACTAAGCGTTATTGCTTAGCACGGATGTTTATTTCCGTGTAGGTACAGGTTCGGATCAGTGAGAGCATGCATCTGCAGGTCAAGGCCACTAGGAGCTTTTGTTACATCTTTTTGTATAAGATAGTAATAGAGTTTCTTACATTTTGAGTAACATCATTATGTACATAGGAAGTATAGTATTGACATGTAAAAGTTAACTGTTATATATATGTGTGTACCGAAAATGAATATGTAACAAGTATAAAGCTTTTGTATTATGTACAGTTTATATATATGTTATAAATGCTCTTATTGTTTGGCCCAAAGTATTCTTATCTTTTAATATTAATGTTTCCGCTACGGTATATGTATATGTATATGTATGTAGCCGCGTGGCGCCCCGATATCCTTTACCGGGGGTATGGGGGTGTTACAAAAATTATAGTGATGGTAACAACAAATAATCATGGCATAGTAACAACGATAAAATAGTAATAACAACAACAACAACAACAACAACAACAACAACAACAATAATAATAATAATAATAATAATAATAATAATAATAATAATAATAATGAGATAGTAATAATGATGATAATAACATAATACTTCTAGTAATAACAATACCATAGAACAATAATAATAATAATAATAATAATAATAATAATAATAATAATAATAAGATAGTAATAATGATAATAATAACATAATACTACTAATAATAAGGATACTATAGAATAATAATAATAATAATAATAATAATAATAATAATAATAATAATAATAATAATAATAATAATAATAATAATAATAATAAAGAGTAATAGCAACATGATGTTAATAATAATAATAATAATAATAATAATAATAATAATAATAATAATAATAATAATAATAATAATAATAATAATAATAATAATAATAATAAGAATAATAAGAATAATAATGGGAAGGTGAAATGATGGGCAGCATCAGGGACTATAAAACCAAAAGAAAACCTTAAAAGTTAATCAAAAAGCATAAGGAAAAACAAATGAAAAGGGAAGCAAACATGATACTAATAATAATAATAATGATAACAGTGAATGAGCATGAAAATCATAGCAAACAAATGACGTATTAATAGTGATATTAACACATTAAAATGCTAAAAACAATAATAGATGTGGTAATAATGGCAAAAATAATATTTAACAACAATAAATAATATGCAAAAAAATAAATGAGAACGAGTCTAAAAATGTTTACCCTCAGAATTTTTAGGTCGGAAATAAGATGTCTCAATCGGTTCCTCTTGTCGATTTTTGATGATAATAATATTCGAAACAAGTATAAAAATCTTAGTCTTAAATAAATTAGTTCAAGAAAATATTTCTGGTGGTATGAATAACCTAAGAAAATTAATTTCTCTTGCTCAACTCAAACCCAAGATTAAGTATTTTAGAGTAGCAAAGACTAAAACCTGAGAAGAAAACTTAAACATTTTTGAAGAATTTTTTTTTGAAGAAGAAAATGCTTCCTGGAGAGTAAAAAAAATGCTAGAGAGAAAAGCCAAAAACCCTTTGAATAATTGTTGTCGTCCTTTGAAAATGAAGGGAAGTTCCCCTTTAATTTTCAATCTTGGCCAAAAATAGGGAAAGACAAAAAGAGCCTTTTTCTTTCGTTAATAAAAAATAGCATAAAATAGTGAAAGAAGACCGGTAAACGGGCTGAAAAATAGACTGGAAAACGTGGAAAATGCAAGAAAACGACGGGTCGAAGGTAAACAGGCCCGCGTGGAGAGGGAAGGCCGCGCGCACCAAAGAGGCGCGCGCGGTGAGGGACAATCGCGCGCCCGCGGTAAGGAGAAACCGCGAGCGCGTTGTGCAGGCACGAGGCTTCCTCTGCGCACGCGGAAATGCACGTACGGGGACTCTCCTCCGCACGTGCTGCTGCGCATGCAGGGACCCTCCTCCGCGCGTGGAGACCCCCGCGCGCTGCAGCAGGTGGCAACAGCGATATTTATTTTTTATTTTTTGAAAAAAAAAACTTTAAGGACACAAATTAATATTTTCTACCCTATTTTAATTTTTAATTTCTAAAATATGTATTTTTAATTATTTTTCGAAAAAAAACACAATTTTGACAAGGTAACAATCTATTCTCACTTTTCTCGCCGAAAATCGTTCTTTTATTTTCATCATCGGGTAATTCTGATCTTGGACTGCCTCGGAACCCGGTGTCTACAAGGACTTTGGAGATTTGCCTCTTAAGAGGACTTGGAGGTTTTGCCTCTTAAGAGGACTTTGAAGGATTTGCCTCTTAAGAGGACTTTAAAGGATTTGCCTCTTAAGAAGACTTAGAGATTTAAACCCGTGTAGACTTCATCTTGGTTTGATTATCCGGCACGGGGGAGTGCCTATGTTGTGTTGAAGTTGTCCCCGACCCATTTTCATGCGTGTGGTCTTTATTTGGACTTTTCTTGCAAAGTTATGTGCACAAGAATATGTACAGAAGATTGTGTGTGCAGGTGAAAAGTTGTATGCAAATGTTTGCAAAAGAATTGTATGACATGAAATGCATGCAAAAATGAATAAACCATGTCTTGAGTGGTTAAGGGTCCGTCGAGGCTATAGGTTGGCCGCTCACATTAATTGAAGCCTTTCAAAGTCCTAGAGGAGTGTCGTCTTGGCTTAAGAATTCTGACCCATAATCTTTTCAAAGAGAGCCGACCCGTGCGCATCTTTGCCCCGTGGTCACTGAGCATTTTGCGCCCAAGACTTTAACTCGTGCCTTAAATTATGCATTATCTGCTTGAAGGGAGACTATATAGTCTGCCTTATCGCTCTATGTACTATTGTTCATTTATTAAAGGTACTACGTCCCTTGTGGATTTTCACACTAGCTTTTCTTTTGCGGAAAATGCATCCCTTTGGAGATTTTCACATAACCCTATGCCTAAATTTTTCCTGGAATGAACCCAACCCACTCCAACGGCTTTTATTTTATTATTTTTCTTTCTCTCTTTTTTTTCTTTTTTCTTTTAGCGGCTGTATGGATTTCGATTCTTCTCATGAAGGTGCTGCATGATTAGCTCAAGATAATGATGGGCAAGTCAGCTGAAACGTCAGGATGATGACAGCAATGGAGGCTATATGGGAAAAAATAAATAATGTGCTACTTTTTATGCTGGAACTTAAACAATTTTGAGTATGCGAGATAAGGTGCTCTATTTATATTAATATATTATGGCATAAATGAGTATGTTCCAATTTGATTTCATAACACATGATCATTATTTGGCATTAACTCAAAAAATACAAGACCTTATCTAATCTCGAGATGGATCCCAAAACATCAAACTCCTATTATCAATCAGCCCTCTCGGGTTTTCCTGATTAAACATTTTCTCTCAGCCATTAATTTTTGCCCAGGATGCCTTTTTCCGATTGTCACCCTGGCAGGGCACCTAATTTTAGTAAGGTTTCTTTTTTTCAGTTTTCGACCCGCAGGGCATTTTATTATTTATTTTACTCTTATTTTTAGCCTTTGCCATAGAACCTCCCTCAGTCTGTCAATGTTAATTGAATTTGCTTTCATCTTCGATAGCTGGGAAGGCTGTTTCTTTTAACAGTGCTTCTTTTTAGCATCAAAAGCTTTTTCTTGACCCTTGTGCAAACTGGCTGAGATGATAAGTTTTCAGTTTGGAACTTTGAGTATGAAACTCCAGCATCTTATTTTTGTCGGCTTTAGTGGATCAATTTTTGAAGTAGCCTTTAATAGTCGAGATTGGATTGCAAGTTAGTCTCAGGTGGTTTAGGACAAAACTGTGGTTTTTTGCTCTTTTTCTTTTCTTTCCTCTTTTTTTTTTTCGTAGAGGTAAGACTATTTTTTTTTTTGAGGCACAAAGTTACACTTGTCTTAAAATTAATGTGGCCCCTTAAATTAATGGCTCTTGAAATTTTTATCATCATCATGTTGGCATATTGAAGCAGCTGTGTCCAAGCAATGCCCTTGTCAATTTTTAGCATTCCAGGTCCATGCAAAGGCCATTTCTTTTTTCCTTTTTTTATATTATTATTATCTCTTAGAACTTTCCTTTCTTTAGGAGTGATATTAGATGCTAATGGGATCTCAAGATTGTACAAGGCAGTATTCATTAAATTAATATCAAATATAAATGACTTGCGATTGCGATCATGCATAGTGAAATCATGAGAGACATAAGCAAAAAGTCATTAATATGATTAATGTAAACAGAACTGCATGCATAAAGATTGAAAAGTTCAACGATAAAATGAAAAGCACATCTAATAGAAAGTCTTCTCTCCTACTTTTTACTGTGCGGTAGCCACCTTCTAGGATTCTTTAGTAGTGTCTTGAAATCCCTTTACACCTTTTTCTTCGTTTCTCTCTTCTCAGGGTCAGTGATCTCCTTAAAATCAATAAGATCTATGATCTTGTTCAACAAAGTTCGACAATAATCTGTCAAGTGCCTACTGTGCTGATGGTAGGCACAACATTGATCATCTCTGTGCCCGAGTTATCACTGATTCATGGCTGGTCTGGGTGGTAATGGTCTCAGCTTACCCTCCTTTGTCAATCTCTCTAATACCTAGGACAGAGAGAGGCCTAAATTAGAATAGTACCTCTGACCTTGTCCATCTTCGGTGGCTGAAACCTCGACCGTCTTTCCATCCTTGTTATTACTGCTTCTAGCATTACCCGACTTGTATCCTGATTGGTTCCCAAAACCTTTCCCAGCAAAGTTACTTTGGCTTGCTTTCTTCGATAGGTACTCACCTTCTGCTTCAATGGCTATATCCTTTAGAGACTCCAAGCTTTGAGCCCCTTCATCTTTAGCCCTTCCTTGAGATATGGACTCGCATTTCGGATGAATAACCGAATCTGATCTGGAGTATCAGGCTCCCTCTTCATCTCTATTACCCGATTTCTCCACCAAGTAAGATACTCATGGAATGATACATTAGATCTCTATTAAAGCAGCTCTAAATCCTTCAAAGTAACTTCCATTCGAGTGCTGCAGTCATACTGTTTGAGGAACTCTTCAGTCAATAGGTCCCAATCTTCTCTTGTCCTCCTATCTAAACCGTGGTATAAGTCTACAGCTGGCCCAGTCAAGCTGAGGTAGAAATATTGCACTTTCTGTCTCTTGGTAAGCATAGTCCCCTTCATCACAAGTGTGTACTGCTTGATGTGAGCAAACGGATCTGAGGTGCCATCAAACTTGGGTAGATCGGGCATTTTAAATTTCTAAGGAAGCATCTCCTCATCATCTAAATCCCTATCCTTGGGGCTTATTCCAGCAGACAGTAGGCGGGCCATCATCTCCACTCTCTCCTCTATCCTTTTTAAGGCGGCATCCTTTTTGGGAGGCTTAGCTCTCAATACCCTTGTTTCCTCCTGCTCATCCTCTACAAAATCCTCCTTAGGTCTATGTTCTCTAACCATTCTAGCCTCAACATGTGCAGGAGCTCTAGGATTAACACTAAGGGGTGGTTCTACCAGTGCTGTCGGGGGTGCCTCCCTGATCGAAATCTGTTCGACTTATCCTATGGGAGAAGTGACAGCTTGTTGGCCAGCTAGCGGTGCTAGAGTGGCAGCTAAGTTACCCAACATTGCCATCATTCTTTGTTCAAATTCCTCAAATCTGTGCTCTATTTTTTGGCCCCTGCGGTCCATCTCTTCGGTAAGAATAGCCCGGGTGGCATTTGAATCTAGGTTGGCCATGTCCAATGATAATTCTGAAGGAAAGGATTCGGTGGTATCTGAAAGTGACTCTGAACCTCAATGCGACACTCGCTCTAGTGACTCGAAGAATAGGTTTCTCCTTACCAATTGGCCGTTAGGACCCATAGACCACTGATTCGTACCTATGATTGCTGAAAGAGTGTTAGCATGATGCGTGAGTGACATTAAAGATGCATGGTCGTGTTGATGCAGCATAAACCACATACAAGCAGGTAGATCCTTTCAACCTTGTTACTACCACACAGGAGGTTGTGCAGTCTCTTTCCTAGGTGGGCTTTACCTATAGGTCAGCGGGGAACCCAATGGGCACATATGGTGCATGGTGAGAAACCAGCAGCATAACACTCTTAATTTAAAGCACATGCATATGGGTTTTAGCCATTATGTATTTGAACCTTTCGAACAAACTAAAAATGGCCCTATCAGGGCATGAGAGCCTTTGATGAGTGTTCAATTAAAATGTTTAAATTTGTTCAAAATATAAGGGCCCACGTAGCAAGCACATTGTTAGGGTACATATTTTGGTAATTTTGCAAGTGAAACCGGATTTAATTGAGGAATAGATTGAAGAGAATTAAAGTTAAGTTAAGGAAATAGTTATTTTAGTGACTTATGTGTAATTGTTAAGGATTTAAGAGAGAAAAGTCAAGGACCAAAGTGAATTAAGACAAAGATTTTTATTTTGGACCAATGGGATTGGGAAATGTGGACTTGGTGGGTGAGAAGCATTAAATGTTAGAAGAAAAGAGGAGAGAGGAAAGGGAAGAACAGAATTTTGCCCTTGACCCATTCTCCCCTCCTTCTCTTCTTCCTCATTTGCTTCTTCTTCCTTTTGGTCCCTCTTTTCTCTTCCTTGGTGATTTTCGGAGATTTGCTGGTGTTTTGAAGTGGTTTTTGGCTTTGCAAAGGTAAGTAGCTGGGTTGTTAGGGGTTTGTTTCTTCTTCTTCCTCTTTTCTTGGGTTTGGGTTTCATGGATGATTTTGATTTGCATGGTTTGATTAAGTGTTTATTTGGCTGAGTTTTGTGTAAGAATCCGGTGAAAAGAGGCTTGATAAGGGAAAGAGAAGGTGCTAGCTTGAAGAAGAGCTGGATTTTGAGCTTCAAGAGGTTTGGGAGTTGTCTTGCCCTTATTCTTTTCGGATCACATGTCTGTGTATGTTAATTTTTGGAATTTTGAAGTGCTTTGTATAAATTAATGCATGGGTTAGTTTGAGTGGGTTTGATGACCTTGCATGCTAGTGTTGTGATGGTTTGCATGTTTGGTTTTGAAGTGAAATGGCATGAGTTAGTGTTGGTTTTGATCTTGATGTTCTTGAGCCACATTTAGTATATCTAGTTAAATTTCTTGTTTAAGTTAATGTAAATTTAGTGTTTGTTGATGATTGACATGTTTTTTAGTGCATTGAAGGTATGGCTTTTCATGATTTTTTTGCATGTTGGATTGATTTTGGAAGTGTTGAGTTTCTGCAGTTTTTGGGAATCTGGAAAATGCAACTCTATCGCGAGTACGACAGAGCCCAGTTACTCCAACATCTCTCGACAGCCATGCACGACTTGTGAAGTGTTGTTCTTGTTCTACTCTGAGTTGGGATAGCCTGCATGACTCAGAGAGGTGTCTGGCTCTATCACGAGTCATGACAGTAAGCCAGCATGACTCGGCAAGTGAGGCTTATCACGAGTCATGACATTGTGCATGACTCGTGATAGCTTCCTGCGAGTGGTTGGCCTTGTCACGACTGTGACGTTGTGCGCGACTCTTGACAGCCTCGTCTCCCGCAGCGTGATTCTGGCTACTGTCGTGAGCACGACAGTGACCCTCCTACCTGCCCTGCTCATTGAAAATGATTTTCTTGTCTCATTCTACATGGTTTTTCACTATTGCATGGTACATGATTTTGCTTATGCCTTGATAATATTATTGTTCTAGTTTTGTGTTAGTGGTTAATGATATGACTGTGTTTTGACTCTTGATTGTGATATTGTGTAGTGATATTTTTGAGTGAGTGAGTTGAGCCTGAAGTGTCATAGTAGTGGATAGATAAGATAAGCATGCTTATAAATTGAAAATGAGTGCAACTGCCTATATTGGCCCCGTTTGGGTCTTACGGTGACCTCCGTTATGGTCTTGCTGAAAAATATTTTTGAGACTTCAGTCTCCCCTGCTACCTTTGGGTGTAAATTTTTTTTGAGGTTTTGGTCTCTCCTGTAGTGTTTGATATTGTCCGCAGTATCCCCTGTAATGTACCCGTATCCTCCGCTAGTGACTTTCAGGCTATTGTATGAGACGTTTGGTTTGATGTTCAGTGTAATGTTATGGTTTATGAGTGACTTCATTTAGTGTTTATTTTGTTGTGATTATTGCCATTATTTTATCGTCCTAACTTAGTGATATGCATATGTTAGCTCGTGATTTTTCCATGGTAAGAATTTCTACGTGTGTGCATGCATCTGAATTCGAATGATTTGATTATATTCCTGTATAGTGTATTGGTTTTGTTTTGCTTGTGTACCTCCCCACTAAGCATTATTGCTTAGCATGGGTGTTTTCCCGTGTAGGTGGCAGGTTCAGTTCGGTTCGTGTCGCGGATCTGCAGGTCGGCCACTATGAGTTAGAGTTTTTCTTTTTGTATTGCAATTCAACTCCTGTACTTTTGTATATCATTTTGGTATATGTAATTCTTTTGGTAGAGTGGCATATGTATTTAAGGATCTTCTTGTCATTATGTAAGTAATGTATACTTTTGTTAGGTATATATATATATATATATTAAGTTTTTTTTTTCCTTATCGTATACTTCCGCATTATTTATGAGTATGTTTTTATGTATGTGTGTGTTGTGAGCGAGTGGCACTCCGGTATCCTTTCAAAGGGGGTATCGGGGCGTTACAGGTTGTGCAGCAGGAGTATGTACGATCCCTTTGGCCATAGTGCCCATCATCTCCAACATCCTCCGCTCAAAGTCCTCTAACCTCCTTGCCAAGTCTTGAGTAGTCAAAGCTTTGATTTCTTTTGCCATTGATGATTGTAAGGATGATTCACTATTTGTTGAGAGTGACTCAGAATCCCAATCAGACACCAATTTTGACAACTCAAAGAGCAAATTTGTCCTTACTAGCCAACCGTCAGGACCCCTAGTCCACTTAGATGAATCTATGATGGCTGCAATACTCCAACTATTAGAATGATTCATGAATTACATATACAACACATAATCATATGTTATACGACATTCACAACAACATATAAGCAAGTATATCCTTCTAGCCTTATCATTCCCACATAGGAGGTAATGCAGTCTCTTTCCTACATGGGTTTGATCCATATGTTAATAGGGAACCCAATGGACGGGTATGGTGCACGGTGGAAAACCGGCAGTATAACGTATCTTATCTAATGCGCATGTATATGGGTTTTGGCCATTATGTATTTGAGCACTTCAACCAAATTAAGATAGGCTCACCGGGGCATGAAAACCTTTGATAAAAAACCATTTAATAATACAATAAAAAAAATAAAAACAAATATGCAATCGAACCTAGAATATTTACTCTCGGAATTCAAATTTTATAGAATAAAGGAAAATTATTGATTTCATGAAAATTATTGATTTTATCGTTCAGATTCGCAAAAAAATTAAATTAGAGAAATAAAAAATCTAAAACTATTTTTTTTAGAAAAATAATTGTAAAAATCTTGTTTTTAAAAAATGAAATGAAAAAATTGGATTCAAGGAGCAAGGAATTATTAATTTTTGTCTTAAAATCAATTTTTCATTAAAAAATTAAATGTAAAATCTTTGAAAAAGTTTAATTGAAGAAGAAAAAAATAAAAAACAAGTGAGAAAAGTTAATTTTAAGAGCAAAAAATTGTTTTATTTGTCTCAAAATTAATTTTTTATCAATAAAATTCAATCTAAAATATTGATAAGAAATTTTATTGAAGTAAGACAAGAAAAAGTGTTGAAGAAGAAGAACAATAATTTTTTTTTTTTTTTGAAGAAAAAAAAATCAGAATTTTTCTTTTGGTTGCCTTCCTTTTTCCTTTATTTTTCTATTTATATGAGTTTAGGAAAAAACCTAATTAATTTATGGAAAGAAGTTGAATTTCAATTAAATTCTACCTTATTTAGATTTAAAAAAAAAAAAAGGAATTATCCTTGAAAATCCCAGAAAAAATGATAAAAAAATCGAATTTAATCCAAAAAATCACGTTTTCGGTGAACAAGTCACGTTCTTGGCAGCTAGGAGGCGAAGGACGGGCACACTGGCAGGGTGTGCGGCAGGTGAGCGACTCCCCGCGTGTGGTCGAGCGATGCTCGTGCGCGCTGTGCACAACGCATGAGGGGGCATTCGCCTTAAAGCCTACCCGCGCGTCTTGCGGGTTGGTGATCACCTAGCGCGCGAGGGAGGCCCGCTCGCCCTCCCGTGCTGGCGACTAAAAATGTCCAATTTTTTTTCTTAAATTTTTTATATTTTTCATTAGAAGAAATTTTGACAATAATACTATTACTTCTAACCTCTTTTTATTTTTATATTTTTATTATATTTTGTTATTATTATTATTTTATTAAAAATTAATTTAGACAAGGAAACCATCACTTCCAACATTTTTGCCTTTGAACAGGTGTTGATTTTATCACAGGTAACCCCTGATCTGGGCTGTCTCAGGACCCGGTGTCTACAATAAACATTCAAAATCTTGTATTTATCCACAAATTAGCCAGCAAATCGTCTACAGATGGGCGTCCCTTGGCCGAGGGACGGGCATCGGTCAAGAGGGCAAACATGCCTTCCGCGCGGCAGGAACCCTCTCGCGTGAGGGACTGGCTTCCCTCCAATGCGAGCGACGGGCACCCGCTCATGCAAGGGATGGACCTCACTCAAGCGCTAGTGATGGGAACCGCATTGACCGACGGGCGTCGGTCAACCCAATGACAATTTTCCTTAAACAAAAAGGCTTCTTCAGAAGCAAAAGGATTTTTGGTCACCAATATCCCTAAAATTTGTGAATTTCAAGCACGAAAGCCTAAACCTCACTCCTTTACCGGTGAAAGAGGTACCGGTATCTTCATCGGATAAACTTATTATCTTTTTTATTTCCTCCTATTTCCATCTACACTAAACATTACAAATAAATCATTTCATATACAAAAAAAAACTCCAAGCTTCCATCCTAGTGGCTGCAGATGCACAACTCTCTCTACCGAACTGGCATACCTACACTTGGAAAACACCCGTGCTGAGCGAAGGCTCATTAGATATAAACAAAGCAAATAGACTTCTTATGAAGTCGCAAAACATAACACAACAACATTCACTAAGAGCTCTTTAAGTGAATGTGATATTAACATGTCTATATCATTTACATTCGTCTCATTATGTGCAAAAATCTCTAACTTTAGCAAACATCATATACGATAAGTGGTAACATATCAATACATCACATGTACATTCATATACCTATAAACATATCATTGCACTTCTTATACAGTCATAAACACACAATAGCTTTCATAGCCTGAATTCACATCAATGGTGGATACGGGGTACTATAGATACTAACGAGTAGTATCAAACATCTGTAGACCAAAGTCTCAAAATCTCTAGATACCAAAAGGCACAAAACTCTAAACACCCAACGGTGACAAACTCTGGACACCAAATGGAGCTAAACTTTTGTAGCTGCAAAACTCTACCCCTTTATAGACATGCCCATCTATCCACTACTATAGCTAATTTAGGCTTAACATATAAATCTCATTCATTAAACCATCTACTTTATATTTGCTCACTTCTCTATTCAAACCACTGTACATCAAACTCAATTCATATATTAACTATGCTCACTATGAACACACATACATGTTTACTTATTGGTCATGCCAAAGAAACATCTACCTAACATACACACATTCATTCTACTCGTTCATATAATACACACGAATATCATAACTTCATATTGTACACTAAGCATACCACATCTCATCAAGCATATTATTCATATTCTCACTTATGTTAACACATTTAACTTCCATAAGTTAACCATCCATAAACCAATGTAAAATTACACACAAATAGGGACAAATCACTTGCATTCAAGACTTACAGCTAAGTCGCGCTCGCGGCAGACCACACGTATAGCTTTTGTTGCACTCGTGGTAGAGCTTGTGCACTCGACAGAACACCAAAACACCTATGTCGTGCTCGTGATAAGTCTCGCGCCCACGACAAAACACGAACTGGCAAAACTTACCCTATAGGGTACTGTGTCTCGCTCAAGACCCTTGTCGTGCTCGCGACATAGCCTGACCTTCATGTTCAAACTCCCAACTTCACATATCTCTAACACATGCTTTTCACATACTTCCCTATATTCACGTGCTTAACTTCTATCATCAATCAATCACTAATTCCAGCCAAATGGCCTCTAAAATGAATAATCACATGCAAGTAACTTTCTCATACTTACTTATAACAAATATATAATCAACATGCAAGTAGTTAAGACTCTATACAACTTCAAGTTGACAATAAAACAACATCAACTCAAAAAATCATAATACAACTACAAGTTGTCACTAGAACATGTTTAACTCACTAACATTAACCCCCATGTACAACATAACAACTAAAAGAGCTATTGAACTCTTCCAAAGCCCATATTTTCCCCTAATCTAATCATGCATGGATCTATTAAAATTCAATAAAATCCCAAACCACAAAATGAAGCTTGACCACTTGCTCTTTTAGCTCAAACCTTGTCTTTGCCCTTGTCCCTTCTCTTGTCCAAAGCTTCTTGCACAGACCCAACAAAACACACTTAATTCCGTGAACCAAACCAACTCAAAATATCAATCAAGATTAATGTAAAAGAAGAAGATACTTAGACTTCTAACAACACTTACCTTTCCAACTTATCTCTTAAACCTCTTCAAACCAATCCAGCTCAGATATTTAGAAGGCCAATGAACAAGAAGAAAGCAAGAAGAAGATGAAGAACAAAGAAAATCAAAGAAAGAGAGATAAGTAGTCGGTCCAATGCATGCAAGGAGACGACAGATTTCTGCCTCTCTACTAACTCTTATATTGAATGTAGAATCCTAAGTGCCATGCTCTCCTCTTGACACATGTCAAGCTCTTAATAAATTCCCACTTAGTCCTTGGCTAACTCCCATTAAATCCTTCAATTTAATTCTTTCTTTTCACAACTTTAATTTCTTTTCAATTGCATCCTTATTAACCCACAAACTCACACTTATTCAACTACCCTTGTGGCCTCATAGTACAATTAACACTACAAATCCTTCTAGGGTACACTTTGAGTCATTATAATTCTCCCCTCCTTGAGAAATTTCATCCTCAAAAGTTCCCACGCTATTATACATACGACTATACTATTCCTTAGCAATAGCTTATACAATACAAACTTCATCAAGAGATAAAACTTACCAGATGGACCTGCTGGGTCATCCTCCTCCTCTCTAATCATAGCAAAAACTCGGGTACGACCACTAGAGGCAACTGGCTTCTCAATCGTCTCCGATGGTGCTTGTGCATATCTCTACCTCTTTCTTTACCACTTCTAACCGATCCCGACACATACATGTTACCTTTATTATTTTGTGACACCAAATTCTCCTTTAACTCAGGGCCATTGGCAAGCATGTGTTCTATATTGTCACACTTGAAACAAGCTCCCGTGAGCTTCCTGCATGTGCCCCAATGACATCTCTGACAATGCTCGCACTTTGGTAAAGTACTACCTCTACTGGGGGGTGTCATAACACTTCCTTTCGACATTGGTACTTGAATCGACCCTTGAGTAACTTGTCCACTTATAGCTTCTTGGGTCTTCTTGCCACTAACAACACCACTATTTGATGCTTTCCTTTTCTGCTCTTTCCTATGTTTCACTAACCCTGATTCTTCCAATTTTATGGATGCCGAAACCAATTGATAATAGTTCACTATCTGCATAGGAGCCATTGCCGATAAAGGCCCTCTTATGCTCTCTTTCTGGCCATCCTCAAATTGTCGAAATCCTCCATTAGCAACATATATGGCACATACTTACTTAGTCGACTGAATTCCTTCTCATACTCTCCCATTGTCATATTCCTCTTCTTTAAACTTACAAACTCCTTCCACTTAGCTTCTCTATAAGCCTTAGTAACATACTTCTTCTTAAACTCTTGGACAAAGAAGTCCCATGTCAACTCCACTGGTCGCTGGGGATTTTGGGGCACCAGCTTCTACCAGTCGTAAGCCATCCATTGCAATAAGGACACCATACAAGTCACCCTTTGATTCTGAGGATAATTAATCTCTTGTAGTATCCTTTCCATCTTTCTCAATCACAACTCAGCTACATCCGACTGATCCATAGAAGTTCCACTAAACTCTTCTGCTCCTCTATTTCTAATAAGGTCCGTAGGAGCAGCCAATTTGTCTATCAATTGCATCAACCCTTGCACTAACACTGGATTATCTTGAGCAAGACCTATCCGCTGGAGGTCGCTCAGGTACAGGCAGGTTCACATGCACTGGATTCACACTTCCTGTTATCTCTCCTACGTCCTCACTCGGGTATGATTCCATCTCTACCCTATACAAAATAGCATCTGCATTAGGCTACAACACTAAACAAACTTACACATATATAATCTATACTCTAACATCCTATAGTCCTGAACCACCTAAACCTATGCTCTGATACCACAAACTTGTAGCACCCTAATACTCCCTGGAAGGATATCGGATTGCTACACACGCATAAACATACAATTTAATTTAATTAATCACTATTAATTGCTTAAATAATTATTAACCAAATATTATTATGACTAGCCGATCAAGCATATACAAATTTAAGTTGTAGATATTACAAAAATATTCTTTAAAAAGAAACATTTACGCTAACATATAGCTTAATTACAAAGTTCTCTTACATGATCACTACACTAAACATTACAAAGAAATCATTTCATATACAAAAAGAAACTCCAAGCTTCCACCCTAGTGGCCTGCAGATGCACAACTCTCTATACCGAACCTGCAAACCTACAAGGGAAAACACCAGTCCTGAGCGAAGGTTTAGTGGGGATAAATAAAGCATATATACTTCTTACGAAGTTGTAAAATAAAACACAACAACATTCACTAAGAGCACTTAAAATGAATTTGATATTAACATGTCCGTATTATTTACATTCGTCTCATTATGTGCAAAAATCTCTAACTTTAGCAAACAACATATACGATAAGTGATAACATATCAATACATCACATGTACATTCATATTCCTATAAATATATCATTGCACTTCTTGTACAATAATAAACACACAATAGCATTCATAACCTAAATTCACATCAATGGTGGATACGGGTACTCTAGATACTGACGAGCAGTATCAAATATATGGAGACCGAATTCTCAAAATCTCTAGATACCAAAATGTACCAAACTCTAGACACCAAATGATGACAAACTCTGGACACCAAATGGTGCTAAACTCTAGCAGCTGCAAACTGTAATCCTTTATAGGCATGCCCATCTATCCCCTACTATGACTAATTTAGGCTTAACATATAAATCTTATTCATTATACCATATACTTTACATTTGCTCACTTATCTATTCAAACCACTGTACATCAAACTCAATTCATAGATTAACTATGCAAACCATGAACACACATACACGTTTACTTATTGGTCATGCCAAGGCAACATCTACCTAACATACTCATAGTCATTTTACTTGTTCATATAATACACACGAATATCACATTCATATTATGCACTAAGCATACCACATCTCATCAAGCATATTATTCATATAATTACTTATGTTAACACATTTAACTTCCATATGTTAACCATCCATAAACCAATGCAACATTACACACAAATAAGGACAAACAACTTGCATTCAAGACTTCTAGCTACGTTACGCTTGTGACAGATGGTAGATCTCATATATATGACAGAATACCAAAATGCTTTTGTCGTGCTCGCGATAAGTCTTGCGCCTGCGATAGAACACGAACTGGCAAAACTTACCCCATAAAGCACTTTGTCGTGCTTGCAACCCTTGTCATGCTTGCAATAGAACCTGAACTTCATGTTCAAACTCCCAACTTCACATATATCTAACACATGCTTTTCACATACTTCCCTATATTGACTTGCTTGACTTCTATCATCAATCAATCATGAATTCCAGCCAAAATGGCCTCTAAAAAAATAATCACATGCAAGTAACTTTCTCATACTTACTCATAACAAATATATAATCAACATGCAAGTAGTCAAGACTCTATACAACTTTAGGATAACAATAAAGCAACATCAACTCAACAAATCATAATACAACTATAAGTGGTCACTATAACATCATTTACTCACTAACATTAACCCATGTACAACATAAAAACTAAAAGAGCTGTTGAACTCTTCCAAAGGCCATATTTTCCCCCAATCTAATCATGCATGCATCTATTAAAATTCAATAAAATCCCAAACCTCAAAATGGAGCTTGGCCACTTCCTATTCTAACTCAAACCTTATCTTTGCCTTTATCCTTTCTCTTGTCCAAAGCTTCTTGCACCGACCTAACAAAACACACTTAATTCCGTGAACCAAACTAACTCAAAATCTCAATGAAGAACAAAGTAAAAGAAGGAGATACTTAGACTTCCAATCACACTTACCTTTCTAACTTATCTCTTAAACCTCTTCAAACCAATCCAGCTCAGATCTTCAGAAGACCAACGAAGAAGAAGAAAGCAAGAAGAAGATGAAGAACAAAGAAAATCAAAGAAAGAGAGAGAAGTAGCCAGTCCAATACATGCAAGGAGAAGATAGATTTTTGCCTCTCCACTAACTCTTATATTACATGTGGAATCCTAGGTGTCATGCTCTCCTCTTGACACATGTCAAGCTCTTAACAAATTCCCACTTAGTCCTTGGCCAACTCCCATTAAATCCTTCAATTTAATTCTTTCTTTTAACAACTTTAGTTTCTTTTCAATTACATCCTTATTAACCCATAAACTCACACTTATTCAATTACCTTTATACCCTCATAGTACAATTAACACTACAAATCCTTTTAGGGTACGCTTTGGGTCATTATAGTTCAGCTTCCTCTTCATTTCCATTACGCTGGTCCTCCATTGGGTCAAGTACTCGTGAAATGATACCCCTAATTTTTTATGTAACAATTCTAAATCTATCAGAGTTATCTTCATCCTTGTACTACAGTCGTACTGCCTGAGAAATTCCACTGTTAGCAAATCCCAATCCTCTGTCATTCTCCTGTCAAGCCCGTGATACTAGTCAATCGCGAGCCCTATCAAGCCTAGGCAGAAATACTCTATCTTTTGCCTTTTTTTTTAGGGTTTTACCTTTCATCACTAGGGAGTACTGTTTCACATGTGTTGTGGGGTCCAATGTACGATCAAATTTTGTGACATCAGGCATCTTGAAGTTATAACACCCCGAAATGTACCCTAGATGGATTTGTACATGCCTAGGAATATATAGTGACTAAAATTGAGCAAATTGTGGTGATGGATGTGCCGAAAGGACAAATTCAATATTAATGTAAAAGTTTCGGCAAGAGCGACCAATTATAAATTTGGGAAGTATGGATCTAGGACTTAATTAAAGGAATAAAGTGAATATTGCGGGCTAATATAGAGATTAATAAAGTTATTTTTCAATTGTAGGAAAGGAAGAAAGATGAAGGATTAAAAAGAAAATTTGACATAAAATCTAGAATGGACCAATGGTAGAGTGACACTTGGCACTTAGGGATAAGAAGGGATTGAAGGGGTATAAAAGAGGAGAGAGAACGTGAGAGAGGGCAGAAATCTGCTCTCCTCTCTCTCTTGTTCTTCCCCCTTTTTCTTCTTCCTCCTCTTCTTCTGTAACACCCCGCCATCCCCGTTGGAAGGATACCGGAGTGCCACGCGGGCAAACACATATAATCATATCCATATTCCATGTATAAACTAAAATCAAATGTAAAATAAAGAAACTTTTTATCATATAATCAGAAAATTCCTGTAACATACATATATCAAGTCCTTATACATATATCATATCTATATCGTTTTTACAAAAAGAGGCTTGTAAGCAAATACATATACAAAAAAAATAATACTTGTTCCTTTACAAAAGATTTACTTTGCTATACACAAGCCATATACACAAAAATTACAGCGGAAGACTTCAAATAACTTCATTTTAAATGACTCCTAGTGGCCGACCTGCAGATATCAGACTCCAACCCGAACTCGCTACCTGCACGGGAAAAGAAGCCCATGCTAAGCGATAACGCTTAGTGGGGAGGAACAAAACAAATGCACAGTATGCATATACAATATTTATACAATACAAGCAATTAGGTATTCAATTCATAATTTCCATCAATCCAAGTATACTAACACAAGGTGCATATAAAGCTATGCAAGAATTCATGTACATCATATACTTGTAATCATGTTAATAATGCATCTCAACATATGTAACACATTTAAACATATAGCCTGATTAATCTAAAATATTCTCTAGAAGTGGATGCGGTCAATCGGATACTGATAGGACACAGTATCCCAAGCATATAGAGACTTGAGTCTCAAACATGTATTTTTTATATAGAGACCGAGGTCTCGCTTTATTTCCATATAGACCAAACATGGTCGAAACAAGGATCCAAACGGACCCGCATATATCGTTTTATCATATAGCAGCTGCACACACACACTGACCTAAGTAAGCGCTTACTTATCCACTACTATGACTATTCAGGCTCAAATGATACAACTCAACAATTCATATAGCAAATCATGAGAATTTCATTAAATACTAGCTTATAAATCATGTATACTTGTATACTGATCACATTCAGAATATTTAAACATATAAATATCAATACTGAAGGTAATAAGGACATATAGCTCACATTGAATTAATCCATGTCAAATAAATTATAAAAAGTGTAAATCATGAATATTAATTATTAATCATGTATACAACTCAATATTAAGCAATTATTAAATACCATTCAGAAATTAAACCCAAACATTTGTCATGTAGTGCAAAAATCCATAAAAACAGAAGTTAAAACTTTGTTTTAATTAAAACAGGACAGCAGGGAAGACTGGTCACGCCGTGACCATTCATCACGTCGCGTGACGCAGGCTTCACGCGAGCGCCAGGCAGAGGAGCAAGGCAGTCACGGCGTGACCATCAGTCACGTCTCGTGACGCCAGTGAGGAGAGGGGAAGAAGTCACGGAATGAAATCTCGTGACACGCAGGAAGGAAGCAGGCGAGGTGGCGAGGCGTGATGCTCCATCACGTTGCGACTTCGCCAAGAGAGGCAGGTCACGGCGTGATGCTTCATCACGCCACGTGACTTCCCAAGGGAGGGAGGTCACGGCGTGATGTCTCATCACGTCACGTGATCTTCCTCTCACAGCTTCTTCTCCTTCATCCAACTTCTCAGAAATTCCAGAAAAACCCGAAAACCAGAAAACGTGAAAAACAGAGTACAACCAAAATTCAACCCCCAGTTTGTCTAAATCCATTTTTCATGCAATAATTATGCAAAATACGTACCTTTAAGTCTTCTGAGCACATTTATAGCAAATACATTCAAATTATGCACATTATTATACAATCACAGCATGTAACCAGAAAGAGGCACAATCCAGAATTTCACATGTATATACATGTATCACCATCTCATTTGCATACTCATTACCCTTCTTTTCTACAGAAATCATATATATATACACATCACATTACTCATGCAATTGACGATCAGATGCATATAACTAACATTAACAACACAACAGCAATTAGGATCCAAAGAGGAGAAAGGACAGACACTCCCAAACCTGTTGAAGTCCAAAACAACGTCCACTGCTCTTTCAATCCACAACTTTATCTTTACCCTTCTCTTTTCTTTTATCCACAGAGGCTTGCAACCAAATAAACCACATTCAAAACCCAAGAACAGATTCTCTATAAACCCACATGAGAATAAGAACCTCACGAAAATTAACAGTACTTACCTTCTGTAGCTTCTTTTCCAAACCAAACCCTAGTTCCTCAACAGGAAAACACACATGCAAAAAGGAAAAGAACAGCAGATGGAGAAAAAGAACACAATGAGGTTTACGTGAGAGGGAAAACCAAAAAGAGAGGACTTTCAGTCTTTCTTCAAACTAACTAATTTTCACAGCCTTTTCTTTTCCCTCACCACGTGCACACACACTGTTCTCCACCTGGCACACATGCACAAAGACACAAATAACTTATTCCTCTTTTACCAAATAACCCTTGATAAATTACCTTTTCCTCACTAAACTTACAATCTTTAATTACTTAAATTAAATTCTTGCAATTTAATCCTCCTTTCCACTTGAATATTACCCAATTAACCTTAATTGTCTAATTAAAATTCTAATTTCCAAATAAGCCACTTGTGGGGTGTGACATCTTCTTCTTCCAACGCCATTTCTTCTTTCCAAATTCAAGCCATAAGATTTGAAGGATGATTTCTACAAGTTCAAGTGTTTGAGTGAGGAGTCAAAAAGTAAATGTAAGTTATAGGTCCTGATTTCTTCAATTTCTCTTTGATTAACTAGGAACTCTAGTTAAAGTTATGTGTGTGTTTGTTATGAAAATTGGATGAGATGATCATGAAAGAGTATGAAAGCAAAAAAGTGCAACCATTTAAGCTAATAGGAGCAAAGGAGTTTGAGGTTTGGAAAATTTATGTATTATTACATTTTTGAGGTTTAATTTCTTGTTTTAAAGTATATATGGAATTTGTGTGTTGAGCTATTGTGATAGTATTAGTAGATTTGATAATTTGGGCATGTTGAGTTTCTAAAGGAAATTCTGGTCAAATTTAGTTGGACCTCTATTGATTATTTTGGTCATAAATCACAATAAGAAATTCAAAATTAACTAATTCTAGTTCCATTAAAATCATTTCTTCCCTATCTACAAAAGTCCTAGAAATGGCCATAAGCATATTATGTCTCTAAGATCCTTTAAAGTGGAAACAACTGAGGTGTCTTTACTTAGACGGGTTCACTAGAGTAGTGTAGGTTGTTTAGACCATATATGATGTCTCAGATGTCAAAATGATCTGAAATTTAATTCATTTGCAAAGTAACATCCTAATAAACAATAGTTAAGAAGGAAATTTGGCCTAAAAATGAGGTTTAGATGTTGTGTAGGTGGTACAAGTTTGAAGTGAAAAACTATCCTGGTTTGCTGATTTTCGTGGGTACCTGATTGTTACCTCTATCGCGATCGCAACCTAGGTCAGAAGCACAATAGAGCATGATGGTTGATGGCCTTTCCCCATATTTTTGACCTCATGGATGGCTTGGATCATTTCCCACCATTACCCTTCTCTACTATGTGTATTTTTGGTGCTTTTTCCTTCCAAAACACACCCGAACTTCACCGAAACTTTCTGGAGCATATCCAACATATGTATAAAGTTTTATAAAGAAAAAATGAATGGTTACAACTTAAGAATACATTTTTTAATTATTACTAAAGTACGTAAAGGCATAATTAATCGAACATTTTCGGATATACTCAAGAGTGTTATGGTGTGAATGGTATTAGGTTTCAAAGCTATTATGCTTCAAGTGTTCATTGAAACTTTAGAACTATGGGGTTATGATTTCCCAATCCTTGGAATACGTAGGAAACTTTGAATTCCATTCCAAGACTGAACCAAATCTTAGAAATTTATTTGTGTATAAAAGACTATGTATTGACTGGAATTCTGATAATACCTATGCAATTATAAAATTAATGACAGATTTAAATGTATGTAATAATTATCTTTTCCTAGTGAGTAAGTGTGGAAGTTATGTTTGCGAAATTGATATAGACATTATATAAAAAAAAGTATGCATATATGTATAGTTGTATTAATGGAGTATAAGTATGAACCCTCGTACAATTGCGATAATTGAGGATTTATATGATTGGTAAGCCTATTTGATTGTATTAAGAGAGTTGTATTTAATAGTGGCGGAATGTGACACCCGGCTCTGTCGCGAGCACGATAGAGGCTATCTCACTTGTGGTCGTGAGCGCGACCCTTCTTTACATTATGAATGTACATTGTTGAGATGCTTTGCCTGGTTTCACATTTATGATTTTTATATGATGCAAGGGGTGAATCATAATATGTCGTATTATGTAAGCTATAATTGGAATGAGTTCTTAAGTATATGTTAACACTAAGATATGATTGTAATATAAGAGTGTGTATCAAGTAATGTATGTTATAAGATAAGTACATAATTAAAAGTACGTATGTGTGTACTGTAAAGGGGCTGTTTATTGTAAACGTTTATATTAGTAAGTATGAATGAAAGACTTTGATGACCCAAGGATATATATATATATATATATATATATATATATATATATATATATATATATATATATATATATATATATATATATATATATATATATACATATGTATATATATATATATACATATGTATATATATATATATACATATGTATATATATATATATATACATATGTATATAATGTATATATATACATATATATATATATATATACATATACATATACATATATATACATATATGTATATATACATATATGTATATATGTATACATATATGTATATATGTATACATATATGTATATATGTATACATATACATATATATATATATATACATATATATATACATATATGTACATATACATATATGTATATATACATATATGTATATATATGTATATATATGTATATGTATATACATATATGTATATGTACATATATGTATATATATATATATATACATATATGTATATGTATATATATACATATACATATACATATATATATACATATACATATATATATACATATATGTATATATATATATGTATGTATATATATATATATATGTATATATGTATATATGCAAGAATGATAAAGATATCACATTGGAACAAATTTGTGTATAGCTTGCGTCATTCGGTTGTGTATAGATAGGCATGCCTACAGAGTTCTGTTAGCTATAGCGACAATGTGTTCTGGACCCTGGTCAGGTCACCATTTGGGTCCTCGCAATCCTTATAAGTTGGATCTTGTTTAAGATCCCCCAATGTGAAAATGTTTTTGAAAGAAAAGGAAAGAAATTACTTTTGTTTGTACCTACGGGTACCAATGTGTTCACTCGTTATCCACCGTCTTAACTTAGTGCAGACACCAGGTACCAAGGTAGTCCATACCGAAGTTACCCGATGATGAGAATGATGCCTGTTCATAGGCAAAAGACAAATAGTAGTTATGGTTTCCTCAAAAAAAATATATAAAATAAAATACTTTTCATTTTTAAAGTTAAAATTAAAATTTTAAAAAAAAAAACTTTGGGGCTGTGTTGTGAGGCCCATCTCAACGTGAGATGCAGTCTCACGTTAGTGAGACCCATCTTACTAACGTGAGATGTAGCCTCACGTTAGTGAGACCTGCCTCACGCGCTACCCTGCCTCCAGTGCCCCCTTTCCCGTTATTTTCGAGATTTGGTTGGAAATTGCAGGTGGTATGTCTGATTTGGAAAGGAAAAAAGTGATTTTGACAAAAGAGGATGAGGAGTTTTACAAAGAAGATACCTAGGAAACCCTAGTTTTTCACGCGACGTATAAAAGGAAAAAGTTTAGAAACTGAAGTGGGGGATTATTTTAGAAAACGCAGAAAAGAAAGAAAAACAAAGGGAGAAAGTTTTTGAGAGCAAGAAAGTGATTTTTGTTCTCAAAGCATTATGAGGTTGTTCTTGAGTCCAGGAAACTAATTCCTGATGTTTGAGATTCAATCATCTTTCATCTTTCATTTCTTTCTTTACGTAACTTTTATTTAAAGTTTTTCTTTGAGTCTCTATTTTAGTTTTTCTTCTCAAGCAAATCAATACGGAAACTAGAGCTTCTTGACCTGCAATCTAAAATCATATCTGAGGGAAAATACTGGGTTAAACCTACTCTTCTTTCATTATTTTTTATTTCTTGTTTTTCTTTACTCAGTTTCCTATGATGTATATACTGCATATACTTGTTATTTGATCTCATTAATATATGTATTATATGAATGCTGTTGTTTGCACATAAGCATGGGTCTTAAATATTTATCATGATTAATCTACATATTTTTTGTTCTATTATGCATGTTTTCGATGGTATATTATCATGTTTAATAGTCCGATAACTTTACTCTATTCATCTTGTTTTTCCTTTGTCTGAGTCGTATCTTCTTTTTTGCCTGGGTCATGACTTTTTAATTGGATAATGTTCCATGTCTGAGTTGAACTTTTGGTTTCTCGATTGGATACATGACTGTCCGTCCATATCGTACTCCCATTTGCCCCAATCATCTGCTCAGTCTCGACCCTCACAGAAGAGCCGTGAAGGCATTGCACGACTCGTGCAATGCGTGCACGAGTCGTGCACGTCAAGCACCTCACCCTCTTCAACTCTTCGTTTTTCCTGTTTTCCCCGAATGCCTGAACGTAAAATGCATGAAATGAAATATAATTTTGCTCCGTTTTCTCTTGTATATTTGTATCCTAATTCACTTTGTTTTTTTTTTCCAGTTTTTTTACTCTATTAATAATTGTTAATGCTATTGTTGTATTATTTGTCAAGTTTTAATTATTTTTATTGGTTTACTTAATTAGTTTATTTATTATTTATTATTTAATTATTTGTTCATATATTTTTCATTTAATTACTTTACTAACATTTATTTTATTTTTGTTTTTTCGTCTAAAATTTGTTTATTTATGCGAGTTATATTTACATGCGGGATGGAGGATCGGGTGATCAAAGACCTTCAAATTTAGGGTTTGCATTTTTAATTATTGTATTTCCTTTTATTATTTCAACTCTATATTACATGTAAAAATGTATTTTTAAATCCTCCGTATTGTAGAAAATCATGCTTTTTACAATAATTAATAACTTGGGATTTTTCTTAATAAAATGGATCAATGTCCAATTTTAACCAATAAAATCTCACTTTCAAATGGAGAACTAATTTTCATAAAATGGGATCACTCATCGCTATTTTCTCAATCAATATCCAAAAATAGTTCTCCAATCTTTTTAAATTAAAAAAAATGGAACCAATGTTCCTAAAATTCAATAAATCTCCCAATTTATGTATGATGCACTTTAATTATTTTTCATGTGTTTATTTATCCATTTTGGGCCCTTGTATTTAATTTTGGGGCAAACTTTATTTTATGCATTCTTTTTTGGGGGATTATTCTATCCTAATTTTTACATGTAATTTATTTATTTCTTTATCGCTTTATTTAATGCTTTGCAATATGCTTGCAATGCGCTTTAAATTCAATGCATAATCGTATGAGATGAGAGGTGGAATTTCAATTTCTTAAAACTCATTTATAAACTTAACTTAAGTCGTTAATAAAAGTAAAGTTCCGAACACATTCTCTAGTTTAAGACCCCCGAGGTTAGAGACGTTTCCCAATTTCTTGTAAATTGAATGGCGACTCCAAAATATCTCTAAGGTCCCTAAAGGCGTCATGAGGCTAGATGATCCTTTCCAATGTTCTATTGGGAAGGAGACATCCAAAATATTTCGGGATGCCCCAGATTAAAAAGACACGAACCAATCCCTCGAGCCTTAAAAGCGTGTCTCATACTGAGGGCCTTTACTATGTTCGGAGCGCGTCATAGTGGCGACTCTGCTGGGGACCGATTGAAACTTTGCTTCGAAAGTGACTTCAGTTAAAATTGTAATTGAGTTATTAAGAATCAAAAATTTTATTTCTAATCGAAATTGCATTGCATCCACTAGAGCCTTAGAATTATGTTAGTTGGTCCCCTATCCACCTCGGTGCATTCCTAAAATACGACCCTACTTTCACTCACTGTAGGGAAGTGCTCGTGATAATCACCAGCCCAAGCCTCATACCATCAAATGGTATATCAAATCGAGATCCGATTGGTTGTTATGCTCGTTATGAGCTAGACCCATTGGCAGGGACCATGCTTGGGTAGCCCTAAAGTATCATCACCTTTGATCAAAGCTCATGTAATGGCAATAGATACTTCCAATTGGTGAAATGTACCATAATACCGTGCTTGCTATTTGGGCCATCATATATTGCACAAAACAAATCAAATTAAATGGTCTTTCATTAAAGGCTTTCATGTCCCAGTGGGCCCATGTTAATTTAGTTGAATTGTTTAAACACATAATGGCCAAACACCCATACGTATGTACATTAGGCAAGAAATGTTATGCTGTCGATTTTTCACCATGCACTATACGTGTCCGATGGGTTCCCTGTTAACCCTTGGATAAAGCCCACCTAGGAAAGAGACTACACTACCTCATGTGTGGGAGAAATAAGGTCGAAAGGATCTATCTGCTTGCATGTGTTTGTCTATGTTACATCAGCACGACCATGCATCGCACTTTGATCATGCATCATCCTAATAAAGGTGTGTTCTGCAGCCATCATATATTCATCCAGGTGGTTTAGAAGTCTCGACGGTCGGTTAAGGAAGATTTCACTCTTTGGATTGCAAGAGCTAGTTTCAGATCAGAGTTCGGATTCTCTTTCTGAAGGTAGTGAGTTATTATCTTCTGAATCATTAGTAGAGACAAGCATGTCTAATCCATCAAGTGGTTATGATGCAACTAGGGTGATGATTGCCGAAGAAGTGGGGAAAAGAATGGAAGAGTTTCAGGCAAGAATTATGGCGATGATGGGCAACCTTGCCATTACCCTAGCCCCACTTGCGGGGCAACTGGCTGCTGCTCCAGTTAGGGAGCAAGATGAAGAAGGGGCTGCTAGAGAGGATCCCCCAGCAACAGTTGATCCACCTATTGTTGAGCCAAGAGCGCCAGCGCCTGTCGAGCATAGAGAAGGCCCTAAATCTTTGATTGACTTATGGGAGGAGCAAGAGGAACATATGGTAGTAAAGGGAAAGTCACCCAAGCTGGAGGATGCGATGCGGAGAAAAATGGAAGAAGGTTTGAAGCTACGACGAGGATGTTGAAGGTAGGAAGAGGAATGAACCCTGAGGATCTAGAGCTGGATAGTGATGATTTGATCCCTCAGAACTTCAAGATGCCCGATATTCCCAAGTTTGGCTACACTTCTGACCCTGCTGCGCACATCAAGCAATATTCACTAGTCATGAAGGGGACAACTTTGACAAGGAAGTAGAAGATAGAGTACTTTTGCCTGAGTCTCACAGGGGCTACCATTCACTGGTACCACGGGTTGGACAGAAGGTCCAAAGAAGATTGGGACTTGTTGACTGAAGAGTTCCTAAAGCAATATGATTGTAGTACCAAGATGGAGGTCACATTGAAGGATCTGGAGCTGCCGCAGTAGAAGGCTAGGGAGTCTTTTCATGAGTACCTCACTCGGTGGAGGAACCGAGTTATGGAGATGAAGCGCAAACCTGGTACTCCTGATTAGATCCGATTGTTCATTCGGAATGCTAGCCCTTACCTGAGAGATGGACTAAGAATTAAAGGGTTGAAGGACTGGGAGCCTTTAAAGGACATCGCTATAGAGGCAGAAGGTGAATATATGGCTAGGAGGGCAAGCAGTGAAGCTTATACCAAGAGGAGCTACACTAATCAAGGGGCAAACAAGTCAGCAAGTTCCAGCAGTGGCAATAAAAGTGGGAAGAAAGCTGAGGTATCGGCAACAGGTGCGAGTCAGAGGTACTTCTCGAATTTGGGTCGGCCTTTGTCATGGGTATTAAAAAGATTGATAAAGGAGGGGAAGCTACAACCCCTACCACCAAGGCCAGCTAGGACCCAAGGACAGCCGGGACATAAAGAGAATGAATATTGTTCCTTTCACTAACATACTTTGCATCTGATAGATAATTGCGTAATGCTAGGACACCAGATTCAGGATTTGATAGATAGTACGCAGATCACTGATCCTGAATGGGGAGAGAGCAAGAAGAATTCCAACTATAATGCAGTGCCCCCTCTTGTATTCATGATCGGGTCCAGTCTGCCTGAATGGTTTGTATTGGGAGATTTATACGGCATCGATGCCAACACAGCTATCACGAGCCTCTATGAGGTAAGTGAAGAAGGGCTTCCCGTGGCAGTGATCGATTGCTGGTCAACTGATGAAAGTGGAGATGAAAACATTGATTTTAAAGATGAAGCATTTCCCTACCCATGGGGATTGGAGGAGGAAGAAGAGAAGAAGGAGGAGAAGAAGATTGGAGTAGTAACCCAAAGTGGAAGGGTAGCTCCAGAAGTTGAGAGGCTACAAGATCCAGTGGTAAACCAAAGAGAAAGAGAGCCAGAAGAGGATCCGATAATGAGGCAACTGAAAAAGACGCTGTCTCAAATTTCAGTATGGGATCTATTAAGGCAGTCTCCATCGCATAGACAGAAGATAGTGGAGGCTTTGTGCGAGACAACGGTGGCCACAACCATATCACCCACAGAGTTATGGGATGTAGTAAACGGGGGTGCTAGGGAAGATGTGGTATTTACAATTGCAGACTTGCCAGCAGAAGGACACAATCATAATCGCCCTTTGTACATAGGGCTCAGATAAATCAAAAGTACATGGCATGTGTCATGGTGGACGATGGTTCATCAATTAATGTATGCGTACTGGTGGCAATGGGAGCTTTTGGGGTAACAGAGGACATACTGGCTGAGTTCGATCTAACAATCATGGCTTATGATAACTCGCGGAGGAAGGCTTTTGGGACATTCAATACAGCAATGAAGATAGGGCCAGTGGAAACCGAAGTAGAATTTGTAGTTCTGGTCATTCCCGCCAATTTTTTAGCCCTCTTGGGAAGGCCTTGGTTCCACAAGTTTGGAGGGGTCCCCTCTAGTTTGCAGCAGATGATTAAGATTCCTCATGAGGGGTAGGTCATGACTATAAGGGCTGCAAGGGAGAATCAGGTCTCAATATTTGAGATTATGAGACAACCTTTCAGTGGATTTCACATTGCTATGATAGATGGGGAGGAGCCTATGGAAGGAAGCCCTCATGCTCTGAATATGATGAAGTGGATGTCGTTCATCCCTGGTGCGGGTCTATGCAAGAATTCGCAAGGGTCACTAGTAGCCATTGCCACCAGAGGTCAGAAGGATAAGAGGGGCCTTGGGTATAAAGGTGCAGTAAAGAAGGGTAAGAAGTTTGTCGAGGGAATCCCCCATATCAGCGAAAGCTTTGTACCAGCAATTACAGTGTGTGCCTACATGGGGTAAGCAGAGCCTCAGTGGGTTGATGGGAAGATTGTGCCGAGATTTGAGGTTTTCAACAACGTCTTCGATTGGGACATTGGATTGATCAAACTAGTAGAGGGCTTTTGGGATGAAGAAATCATGACTAAGAGGATTGTTTGGGACTGCGAAGCACTCGATGAGATTATCACTGAGAAGCTGGTGACTACCCAGATAAAGGGGAATGCAAAGGTGGAAGAAGCTATATAGGGGGTCACTGCAGAGCCTTCAAAGTGCCAGATTGATTCAGGACTGTCAGCTTCAACAGTTGCGCCGGCGAGAGAGGAGGAAGAGAATAGTGTAGATTTTGTTTTTATTCCTGAACTCTTTAATGATGTTAATGATGTTTACAGTTCTATTAATGAAATGAACAATTTCGCTTACTTGTGTGATGTTTCTGATGATTTCAATATGCATAATCATGATCATAATGCATCCATATTTGACATTGATTCGACTGATGCAACTCCATTCAATCTTGGAACCTCAAAAAACCCGAAAGAAATCTTGATGGCATCTAACATAACTCCTGAAGAGTGAGAAAAATTTAAGAGAGTCTTAAGAAAACATAAAAAAGTATTTGCCTGGACCTACGAAGACATGCCAGGGGTAGATCGAGAAATTACAGAACACGCCATCCCAACATACCCAGATCACAAACCTATCAAGCAGAAACTTAGGAGGCTCAGGCCAGAATGGGCGGATATGGTCAAAGAGGAGTTTCATTAACAGATTGAGGCCAAGTTTTTAATTGAAGTGCAGTACCCAACCTGGTTGGCCAATATTGTCCTGGTAGCCAAGAAGGATGGTAAAGTACGTGTATGTGTAGACTATCAAGATCTGAATAGGGCTTGTCCAAAAGATAACTTTTCACTGCCTCACATAGATGTACTAGTAGACAGTGCAGCCACTTACATGACGTACAGCTTCATGGATGGTTATGTAGGTTATAATCAGATCCTCAACAAGATAGCCGATCAAATTAAGACAGCCTTCATCACAGATTGTGGAACTTTTGCTTATAGTGGTTTGCCATTTGATTTGAAGAACGTTGGTGTAATTTATCAGAGAATGGTAACCAGAATTCTAGATGACTTGATACATAAGGAGGTAGAAGTGTATGTGGATGATATAATGATCAAGTCATCCACTAGAGAAGGTCACTTTGAAGCTCTAGAAAAGTTCTTCCAGAGGATCGGTAAATATAACTTGCGGCTAAATCCCAAGAAATGCATCTTCGGTGTCACCTCAGGGAAACTGTTAGGACATGTGGTTAACTAGAGGGGGATTGAGATTGACCTAGACAAAGTCAAGGCTATCCGGGAGATGCCGGTTCCTCATAAGGAAAAGGATGTCAGAAGCTTTTTGGGAGCAGGTTTATCGCCAAGCTCACTTCAATTTGCGAGCCAATCTTTAAGCTACTCAGAAAGGACCAACCTAAAGTGTGGAATGAAGACTGTCAGAAAGCTTTCAACACCATCAGGGAGTATTTGCTGAATCCAACGGTTTTGAGACCACCGCAGCCAGTCAAACCACTTATTCTGTATTTGGCCATAGAGGATAGCTCCATAGGTGCCATGATGGCTTAAGAGGATGAGTTTGGAGTGGAGTTCGTGGTCTATTACCTCAATAAGAAGTTCCTTTCTTACGAGATCAAATACGTAGGAGTAGAAAAGATCTGTCCCGCGGTAATTTGGGCCTCCAAGAAGTTGAGACACTACTTCCACTCTTGTAGAGTACAAGTAGTCGCGAAGCAGAATCCTTTCAGATACTTACAAGAAGCTCCATCCTTGCTTGGAAAAACGGAGAGATGGTTATTACTCTTACAGGAATTCGATGTTGAATATGTCACCCAGAAAACCATTAAGGGGTGCGTAGTGCGGAGTTCTAGCCGAGCACCCGATCCAAGGAGATTCATATGAATTCAACTTCTCGGACAAAGATGTGGCAGCTATCACGGTTCAAGGTTGGCAGTTGCACTTTGACCGAGCTGTAAAGAACAAGGGGGTAGGAGTAGGGATTATTTTAACAACCCCGGATGACGAGAAACTCCCATTAGCTAAGAAACTAAGATATAAGGCCCCCAACAATGAAGCTGAATACGAAGCATGCACTTTCGAGTTAGAAGCATTGATAGCCTTGGAGGCAAAGAATGTGGAAGTATTTGGAGATTCATCGCTGGTTATCAATCATATTAGGAGTGAATGGGCTATTAAAGAAGAGCGACTGATCTCATATGTGAAGTACTTAAAAGATTTGAGCGATCAGTTTGAAGCATGCACCTTTCACTTTGTTCCTAGAGACGAGAACCAGCTGGCCGACGTGCTTGCAACTTTGGTGTCGATATGGGATAATCTAGAGGGGGTGGTGATAAAGCTTGTGCTGATTTCAAGTTCTAAGAGGCCTAGCTTTGAGTCCAAGCCAGTCATGAAAACAGAAGTTATGGATGGAAGGCCATGGTATCATGATATCAGAAATTACTTCGAAAATGCAACATTTCCAGAAGATGCTATAGAGAAAGATCAGAAGTTC
This sequence comes from Excoecaria cochinchinensis, assembly GCA_947683425.1. Classification (NCBI taxonomy): domain Eukaryota; kingdom Viridiplantae; phylum Streptophyta; class Magnoliopsida; order Malpighiales; family Euphorbiaceae; genus Excoecaria; species Excoecaria cochinchinensis. The sequence continues at coordinate 3,717,123 of CANTUQ010000161.1, forward strand.
ATACGCAAGCTATCTACTCAGTTCAACTGCATAGACGAGGTGTTGTACAAGCGACAAGCTGACGGTATCAAACTGAGGTGTCTGGTTGAAAAAGAGGCCGAAAAGGTAATGGAGGAAACTCACGCTGGTGTGTGCGGAGCCCACATGAATGGTTTAATGTTAGCCAAGAAGATCATGAGACAAGGATTCTACTAGCTCACCATGGATACGGACTGCTCGAAATATGTAAAGCAATGTCAATTATGTCAGCAGTATGCAGATTTAAGGCACTTACCGGTTTTAAAGTTACACAGTTCGACATCGCCTTGGTCATTCGCAGCTTGGGGGATCGACATTATTGGAGAAATACATCCCACAGCCACTAATGGACATAGATTCATCATAGTAGCCATCGACTATTTCATAAAATGGGTAAAGGCTGAGTCTTTCAAGAAGGTCGATACACGAGATATGGCTAAATTCATTGAGAAGAACTTGATATGCAGATACAGCCTCCCACATCACGTAGTATCCGATAATGGGGTCCAGTTCATGGCTGAGACGAAGAGGTAGTTTCAGAAGTATGGCATTGAGCATCATAAATCTTCTCCTTATTGTCCATAGGCTAATGGAGCAGTAGAAGCCGCCAATAAGAATGTCAAGAGAATCCTGGCTAAGATGGTTAAGAATTATAAAGTTTGGGCGAAAAAGTTGCCTTTCGCACTCTGGGTTACAGAACGTCTGTCAGAACTTCTATAGGGGCCACACCGTATTCCTTGGTATATGGGAAGGAGTTCGTACTGCCAGTTGAGATCAAACTCAAGTCATTAAGGGTAGTTATGGAAGCTCAGATTCTGGAAGCCGAATGGGCATAGCAGTGGCTGCAGCACCTGAACATGCTAGATGAGAGCAGGATGAGAGCCTACTATCATAATCAGATTTATCAGAAAAGGCTTGCCAGGTCGTTCGGAAAGAAAGTCAAGAAACACCCGTTGAAGGAAGGGGACTTGGTATTCAAACAAATGAGACCGGGTGTGCCCGATATCAAGGGGAAATTCAGATTGACATGGGAAGGTCCTTTCATCCTTAAGAAGTTATTGTCAAAAGGAGCAGCGATTCTGTCAGATGGCGATAGCAACGAGTTCAAGGAGCTGATCAATATCGATAGACTCAACAGGTTCCACGGCTAAAGACAATGAAAGTCAAAAGAAGAGAATAAAAGCTCCGCAGATCTAAAACAACAAAAGGGCAGCCTTACTAAATTGGACGCCTCGTCAGGGTGAAAACCGAAAAAAGGCATCCTGGGCAAAAATTAGAGGCTTGAGAGAAAATATCCAATCAAGAAAACCCGAGAGGGCTGATTGGTAACAGAAGTTTGATGCTATTAGGATTTATTCCACGAATGAATGTAGCTTTGCATTTTGAATTAACGTTAAATGATGATTATGTATACTGAAATCATACTGACATGTACACAATTTTGTGAAATGAAATGAAACTGAATTTATTCATTTACACTATTTTCTAGTTCTGTTTTAAAAAGAAACATATTGCTCAAAATGCATGCAAATCTGTACTAATTCCTACCACTGCTCTTGCCAGCCAGATGCTAAAGTCGATAAGTCCTGTTATCAGTGATGGGACCAAGTACCCATCTCTCATACATGCTGGTAGAAGTGACAGAATGGTTTCTGGAGGAGGGTATGAGAGGTCTTGGGTCGCATAGTCAAAGTGTACCCAATAGGTCATAAAGCTGATACCTCGGCTCGTCAATGTGGCTATCCATATGAAGCCGTCATGAAAAGGTTTATCAATGACTTTAATCTCTCATGAAAAAATAAAAAAATAATAAATAAGAAAAAAATAAATAAATAAATAAAACTAAATAAAAATAAAAGCCGCTGGATTGGGTTGGGTTCATTCCAGGCAAAAATAAGGCACAGGCTTATGTGAAAATCAGCAAAGGACGCATTTCGTGCTAAGAAAAGTTAGTGTGAAAATCACCAAGGGACGCACTTCCTTTAAAAAATGACTACAGGTATCAGATGAGAACCTTACAATCCCAAAGACATGAAATTCAAAAGCAGCTTCAAAAGGCAACAATCCTATTGCAAATTGTAGCCAGACCGATTGTAGACACCGGGTCCCAAGTAGCCTTGATCAGGATTACCCGATGATAAAATTTAGCTATGCTGGCTTATAGGCAAAAAGATTGGAGCTCGAAAGTGATTTTCCTTGTCGTTTGTTTTTCTCGAAAATGAGTAAAAAGTGTATTTTAAAATATTTTTAAAATTGTTTTGGAGAAGAAAAAGTGTGTCTTAGGTTGATGGTGTTTCATAAAATAAAAAAAAAGGTATTTTTCGCGAAGGTCAAGGCGCGGAGCTGGGCGCGCACGGAGCGCCTGCCTGGGCGCTGGACGGCGCGCAGCGCCCAGCGCGCGCGCAAGCGAGAGCTCGCCTGCGCGAGCGACGCCTAGGGCGTCGCTCGCTTTGTGAGCGCACCGTGCGCGTTTCTCGCCCGCAGTCTCCCACTCTTGCCCCATTTCGCCGATTTTTCGACCCCCACTCGATTTTTAACCGTTTTTGGACGGTTTTGGGTGGTTTTTGGGTAGTTTTTGAGTGTTAAAAGTGTAGAAAAAATTCAGAACAAGGGGAGGACGAATTAGAAAGATTTTGGAGAGAAAAAACTGAATTTTGGAACTTTTTGGTTGAGAGAAAAAATCAATCTTACACACTTGCTTCCAAGGGTGATTTTTCAAGTTTCCAAGTTAATTTTCAAGCATTTTTCACAAGGAAAACACAAGGAATTCAACACTTCTACCTTCAATTCTTCAAGATTAAATTTGAGGGTAATTATTCATGGCTTAACTCCTTAATTCTCTTGTTGATTTTAATTTCTTTTGTCTTCAATTAACTCTTAAAAATGTAAATCCTTTTAGTCCTCATAATTTTCTTCTTGTTTTATCTTTAATTGTTCATATAACAAGTAAATTATTTTAAATTCTATTATATTATTTTCATGTCAAATTGTTTTTTTGTACATATCAATATTATTATAATTATTTATTTGATATGTTGAGCATGGTTAATATTTTTTATTCTTATGCATGTTAAATTGCATCACAATTACTCTTATGCATGTTATATTTCCATTACACATATTATCTTTTATGGCATATTATTTCTTTGGGTTAATTTCTAACATGAATTGCATTTTTATTTTTGGTTGCAAATCATTATTTTATTCTCATTTGAGCATCCATGCACGCGAAGGAGGAGATGCGGGGTTTGGTATTTTCATTGCACATTTTAATTCTCATTTTGTTTATATCTTTTTTTAATTTCCTTGTATATATTCAATAAATAAAGTGGTTTTTTTATGAACGCCCAAATAAAAATCACAAAAATATTTCTACTAAATTAAACTTGGATTTTTCATAATAAATGGGACAAATGTCCTAGTTTTCATCCCAAATAAAATCACCACGTTCAAAATGTTTTCTTTAAATACACATTCAGGAACCAAAGTCCTCATAATTAATAAATTCCCCGGTTTTATGTATGTTTGCACTTTTTTAAATGGGAGTTGTATTCCGCTCCTAGTATTATTCATCAAAGGCTTTCATGTCCCGGTGGGCCCATCTTAGTTGAGTTGAATTGTTTATATACATAATGGCCAAACGCCCATACGTATGTACATTAGATGAGAGTTGTTATGCTGCCGGTTTTCCACCGTGCACCATACGTGTCCATTGGGTTCCCCGTTAACCCATGGATCAATCCCACCTAGGAAAGAGACTGCACTACCACGTGTGTGGGAGATATAATGTCACACCCCGTTTGCCCCCTAGTTGAATGAGCCGAGTATATGTATGTGCATTTGCATGTGTTGGGCATAACATAAGGGCATTTTGGTAATCTTGCATGTTTTAAGAGTTTTGCTTGCATGTGGGTGCATGCATGGTGCCATGGTGTGAGTTAGTTGGGTTAGTTTTGTGTGTGCTCAACCACACCATTGTAGTGTGTGTTCATGAAAGTTTCTCGTTCATCACCGCCCCTCTCTTCTCTTCTTATCCTTCTTCTTCTCTTTTGGACCTTAGTTAAGATTCAAGGGTTACTAGTGGGGTTTGGTCATCTCTTAGTATTCATTGGTAAGTTTTATGCATTCATTTTGCTTTTGTTTCAGTTTTTCCCATCTTCTATTCTCTAGTTTGGATTTGGAGTTAGGGTTGATCTGGATTTTGTTTTGTTTGTATGTTTTGGTTGGGTTTCCTAGTTGAGCCTCCCTGGGAACCTAAAGGCAAGGAAGTTGCTGGATCTAGTGGAACTAAGCACTAGGAGCTAAGGATTTTGAAGGTTTGGGAACTTTCTTACTTTTGCATGAGAAATGTTCATGTATGTGTTTTGATTAGTTCTTGGAATTTGATTGTTAAATGTTCTCTATCTTGATGTATATGATATGGGTATTTGCTTTGAAGTGTGAATCTTGCAAAAGCATGAGTTAATTATGGTAATTTTGGAATTGATGTGGTTTCATGCATAAATTGGGTTTTTGATTGATTCTTGAAATTGAATGTGTAAATTAATGGATTGGATGAAGTTTATTGTGAATAAATGTTGTATTATGGTTGTTGATGTTAATGGATGACTGGATTTGAGGTAAGTAACCTTGGAATGAGTTTTGTGTGGTTGGTTGAGGATTTGGAAGAAGAAAATCTGCAGAATTTCTGCAGATTTTCGAAGTCCCGATGCTGTCGTGATCGCGACAGAGAGCGATGTTGGGAGCTTCGTTGTCGCGAGCACGTGATGCCGTCACGAGCCCGCGACAGCCGAAGTGTTGTGTGCCCTCTGTCGCGACAGCGACAATAGTCGCGATCGCGACAGAGCGTATTGTTGGCCGAGTGCTATCGCGAGCACGCGATCTGTCGCGAGCCCGCGACAACACTAATTACCTCTGTCGCGATCGCGACAGAGCCCGGCCCTTCCGTCCTCCTCGCGGTCGTGAAGTCCGTCGCGCGTACGCAACGAAGAGACTTTGGTCTCTGTCGCGACCGCGACAGTCCCTGGAAAGCTAATTGAATTCTCTTCTTCGCGTGAGGTTTGAACTTCCGTTTCTTTTGACAGTTATGAGAATTATGCTTGGTATTTTACGAACATGGAAATATGATATGATTATACACATATACGATGATGAGTTTGGAAATTATGAAATGGATTGAATGGTTTATGTATGACCTGCTAGAGTCTAGTCAGTGGATAGTTAGGCATGCCTAATAGAGTCTTTTCTGCAGCTTCTGTTTTTCGTTTGGACCCCGATCAGGTCCCTGTTCGGTTCCTCGCGGACTTCTGTAATATGTTTGGATCTTGTTTAAGGTCCTTCTGAAAGTGTTTGTGAATGAATATTTAAATGGTTTTCGATTCGTAATCGGTTGGTACCCGTAAAGTACTTTCTGTTCACTCGTTATCCACTACCTTGAGTCAGCAGGTGTTTCAATGTTTAAAGTGTTTGTATGAATTGTTATATGAGAAAACATATGTTTTACCCTTATGGATTCAATGATGAAAAGTATAATCTGCTATGAGAATATGATTATTATTATGAACCTTCTGATGAATGGCTATATGTATGTACGCATGTGAACTGCCTTCACGACCGTTGTGAATGGTTGTCCTTATACTATTTGTGTGTTTCCCCACTAAGCGTTTATCGCTTAGCACGGTGTGTTTACCCGTGCAGGTGCGGAAGGAATCGCTTTTGGGAGAGTCGTCGCCATCAAAGCCAACACAGCAGGGTCTTAGTGTAGGGCTTATTTTTGTACCTTTTGAGGATTCTTTTTGTATAGAACTCTCATATGATTTTGTAATAGTTTCCGCTTTTGTATATGAAATTGTGGGAGTTGTAATTATCTTTTATATCTCTCAGTTGATCAGAACAGTAATGTAATGCTTCTATTATATTAATGCATGATTAGCTTTCATGAATGATCTTGTAAAGTTTTAATTTACCCTGTATTGCGGTATGTATATTTACGTATGAATGTATGTATATTTCTGTATCTGTGTGGTGGCACCTTTACTCCTACGGCATCTCACTCCATTTTTGATGGGATCGCCTATGTATGGGTAAGGGGTGTTACAAGTTGTGGTATCAGAGCACGGTTTAGGCGTTTCTGGGTGATTGTTTACATGATGTTATGTGTGCATATGTCTAAGTCTAGGGCTGTGTTGGCTGATGTGGTTGTCCTCTTGTTTGTTAGATGGATTCTGATTCTGCTCACGGTGAGCTCGAGGAGTCCACTGAAAGTGTGAACCCTCCAGCGATAGATCCGTCTGTCTCTATTTCGGTGTCGGCTCAACGTGCTAGGGTCCAGCCCGAGGCCGCTGCCATGCCTTTTGAGGCGATGCTCAGATTGCATCAGGACATGGCTCGGGTTTTAGAAAGGGTGACTGCCCCGAAAGCTCTAATAGTGAGTCTGAGAAGAGCTGGTGTGGAAGATTTTTATGGGACCGGACTTGATGAATCTAAGTTAGCCGAGAAGTGGCTGGATAAGGTTAAGAGAGCTCTGAGGGAAGTCAGGTGTCCTCCCGATCAGCAAGCTGAGTGTGCTGTGGCTTTGCTTCAAGGTCCAGCATACGAATGGTGGGAGTTGGTGAGTAGGCAACCTCAGATGCCTGATCCTTTGACATGGGATTTCTTTGATGAGCAGTTTACTAGGAAGTATGTGACTCAAGCTTATAAGGACGCAAGGTGGGCGCAGTTTCTGAGTTTGAGGCAAAGGGCCTTGTCGGTTGCGGATTATGAGAAGGAGTTTAACCGGTTATCTCGTTATGCTCCGCGTGGGGTTATGACGGATGATTTCAGATGCAAGCACTTTGAAGCTGGGTTGAATGATTCTTTGAAGATTGCTTTAGTTTCTTTGATGTGTATGCCAGGATTACATAATTATCAGATTGCTGAGGCTGCTGTGAGGGCAGAGAAGGCGAAATCTTTGATTAGAGAGATAGCTCAGCGCAGGAATTTTGCTAGGGGTGGCATTTCCTCATCTTCCGGTAAGAGGTCTAGGAACCCACAAGATGATCCTGCAGCTGGTTCGGCTACCAGAGGGAGAAGGCAAGGGTCAACTGCAGTATCTGGTTCTGGTAGAGGTGGCCGGTCTGATGCTACACCCGTTTGTTCGAACTGCAGTAAAGCTCACTGGGGTGAGTGTAGGTGGCTTACTGGTGGGTGTTTCAGGTGTGGGAGCACCGAGCACCGAGTGGCTAATTGTCCTCAAATGGGTGAAGATTCGGGCCCTCATGGAGGAGCTAGTAGGGTTGGATCGAATGCTTCTCAGGCTGTGAGAGGTAGAGGTAGAGGTAGAGGTCGAGGCGGTCGACCTAGAGATGGAGCTGGTTTTGAGACAGTTGAGCGTCCTTCCCCAATGGCCGCTAGAGCGTATGCAGTTAGAGCCAGAAAGGAGCAGGATGCCCCTGATGTGATTGCCTGTAAGTTCCTACTCCATGACACTGAATTATATGCTCTAATAGATCCTGGTTCCACACACTCATATTTGTGCACGCATAAGATTATTGATAAGTTGCATGTGGTAGAACAGTTAGACTATGAGATTTGTGTGACCAATCCATTAGGGCATAGTGTCAGTGTGAGTAGAGTTTATAGGAATTGTCCGTTGATGGTTGAAGGTGTTGAGTTCCCTGTGGATTTGATAGAGTTGCCCTTCAGAGAGTATGATTTGATTTTAGGTATGGATTGGTTGAGCAAGCATAGAGCTGTGGTAGATTGTCATAGGAAGACTTTTGTGCTTCGGGATAGGAACCGAGTTCCAGTGTTTGTTAGAGGTTTGGGTGCGAGTTCTGTGCACAATATGATTTCTGCTATTCAAGCCAAGACGTTTTTGAGAAAAGGTTGTGAGGCTTTTCTGGCTGTGGTTTTGGATTCCAGGAGGGATCAAGTTAGGATTGAGGACATTCCTGTTGTCCGAGAGTTCAGTGATGTCTTCCCGAACGATTTGCCTGGTTTTCCTCCAGAGAGAGAAGTTGAGCTAGCCATAGAGATTATGCCGGGTACCACACCGGTATCGAAAGCACCTTATCGGATGGCTCCTGTGGAGTTGAGAGAACTTAAAACTCAACTACAAGAGCTATTGGATAAGGGGTTCATTCGACCCAGCATATCTCCTTGGGGAGCTCCAGTTCTGTTTGTTAAGAAAAAGGCTGGGTCCTTGAGGATGTGTATCGACTACAGGCAGATCAATAAGGTCACAGTGAAGAATAAGTATCCGTTGTCTAGGGTTGAAGATTTGTTTGATCAGCTGCGAGGTGCAGGTGTGTTTTCCAAGATTGATCTTCGGTCTGGGTATTATCAGCTTCGTGTTAAGGATGAAGATGTGGTTAAGACTGCATTCCGTACTCGGTATGGCCACTATGATTTCCTTGTTATGCCGTTTGGGTTGACTAATGCTCCAGCGGCATTCATGGATTTGATGAATAGAGTGTTTAGGCCATACTTAGACCGGTTTGTAGTAGTATTTATAGACGATATTTTGGTATTTTCCAAGGATGAAGCCGAGCATGAAGAGCATCTCCGGGTAGTTTTGCAAATTTTGAGAGAGCATCGGTGTTTGCTAAGTTGAGTAAGAGTGATTTTTGGCTTTGAGAAGTGTCGTTTTTGGGCCATATAGTTTCAGCTAAGGGTATCCAAGTGGATCTAGCCAAGATTGAGGCGATAGTGGATTGGAAAGCGCCTAGGAATGTCCAGGAAGTGAGGAGTTTCCTTGGTTTGGCGGGTTATTACCGTTGGTTCGTTAAGAGTTTTTCTGTGATTGCTGCTCCGATGACCAGGTTATTGAGGAAAGGAGTTAAGTTCGAATGGTCTGATAAGTGTCAAGCCTGCTTTGAGAGGTTGAAGCAGTTGTTAGTTGAAGCTCCTATACTAACTCAACCCACCTTGGGTAAGGATTTTGTTATGTATAGTGATGCTTCAGGTGTTGGTTTGGGATGTGTTCTGATGCAGGAAGGTAAGATTGTGGCTTATGCTTCCCGACAGTTGAAGCCGCATGAGAGGAATTATCCGACGCATGATCTTGAGTTAGCCGCGATTGTCTTCGCTTTGAAGATTTGGCGTCATTATCTCTACGGAGAGAAGTGCAGGATCTTTACGGACCATAAGAGTTTAAAGTATTTTCTGACGCAGAAGGAACTGAATATGAGGCAACGTCGTTGGCTTGAGCTGTTTAAGGACTACGATTGCATTGTGGATTACCATCCGGGTAAGGCCAATGTAGTTGCAGATACTTTGAGTAGGAAGTCAGTTGCTGCCTTGTTTTGAGACGGTTCAGATGGAGGTTTAGTTCAGATGGGGCTTTGATAGCTCAGTTGAGGGTCAAGCCTACTTTAAGTCAGCGGATAGTTGATGCTCAGAAGGTTGATAAGAAGCTTCAGCGGATTGTGCAGGAAGTCAGTTTGGGCAAGCAGTCAGAGTTTTTAGTTTAGGATGGGGTTCTCCTATTTGGAAACCGTTTGTGTGTACCGGATAGTGAAGAGTTAAGAAGACAGATTTTGGATGAGGCTCATAGTTCAGTGTTCACCATGCACCCTGGCAGTGTAAAGATGTATCGGGATTTGAAGCAGTTCTTTTGGTGGTCTGGTATGAAGAGGGACATAGTGGAATTTGTATCCAAGTGCCTGACTTGTCAACAGGTCAAGGCTGAGCACCAGGTTCCTTCTGGATTGCTTACGCCTTTGTCCATTCCAGAGTGGAAGTGGGATGACATCGCCATGGATTTTGTTTCCGGATTGCCTTTGACTCAGAGGAAGCATGATTCTGTTTGGGTTATTGTGGATCGACTTACGAAGTCTGCTCACTTTTTGTCGGTTAGGATGGATTATCCGATGCATAGATTGGCCAATACTTATGTGGATGAGATAGTTCGGTTACATGGGGTGCCTTTGTCCATAGTTTCGGATAGGGACCCAAGGTTCACATCCAAGTTCTGGAAAGAATTACAGCGAGCTTTGGGTACCAAGCTGAAGTTCAGCACAGCGTTTCATCCTCAGACAGATGGTCAATCCGAGCGTGTGATTCAGATCTTAGAGGATATGATGAGGGCGTGTGTTTTAGACTTTCCGGGTAGTTGGGACAAGTATGTGTCATTGATGGAGTTTGCCTACAACAACAGTTTCCAGTCGAGCATTGGTATGTCACCGTATGAGGCTCTGTATGGACGTCAGTGTAGGACCCCCGTTTGTTGGACAGAGTTATCTGAGAGGTCAGTGATTGGGCCATATTTGGTTAGAGATACAGAAGAAAAGATTAGAGTTGTGCAGCGGAATCTAAAGGTGGCCAACGATCGACAGAAGTCTTATGCCAATCTGAAGAGAAAAGATGTGCAGTTTGAAGTTGGGGACAAGGTTTTTCTTAAAGTGTCTCCTTGGAGAAAAGTACTTCGCTTTGGAAAGAAGGGAAAGCTTAGTCCTCGCTTCATTGGTCCATATGAGGTTTTAGCAAGAGTTGGTCCAGTGGCTTACAGATTAGCTTTGCCGATGGAATTGTCGAAGCTTCATGATGTGCTTCACATTTCGATGCTCCGTCAATATAGATCGGATCCTTCCCATGTGTTATCAGTTCAAGAGGTTCAAGTGCAGTCAGATTTTTCCTACGATGAGGAGCCTAGAGCTATCTTAGCGCGGGAAGTAAGACAGTTGAGGAATAAGCAGATTCCTTTGGTCAAGGTTTTGTGGAATCACTATGGGGTTGAAGAAGCAACTTGGGAACCGGAGGAGTCGATGAGATTGCAGTACCCGCAATTGTTCAGTTCAGGTGAGAATTTCGAGGACGAAATTCCTGTTAGTAGGGGAGAGTTGTCACACCCCGTTTGCCCCCTAGTTGAATGAGCCGAGTATATGTATGTGCATTTGCATGTGTTGGGCATAACATAAGGGCATTTTGGTAATCTTGCATGTTTTAAGAGTTTTGCTTGCATGTGGGTGCATGCATGGTGCCATGGTGTGAGTTAGTTGGGTTAGTTTTGTGTGTGCTCAAGCGCACCATTGTAGTGTGTGTTCATAAGAGTTTCATCATGTGTGGATGAGTGCACCATAGTAGGATATGCACTAGTGGGATTGATTTAGTATGTGGGCATGCATATGGTTATAGGGTGTGTTTAGGGAGTTGCACTTGTGTGTGTTGCTCACACATAAGTAGGGTATGCTTTAGTTGAGAGAATCTTGTGTGTGTGTAACCTAAGCATCTAGGGTGTGAGTGGCCAAATCCCACTAATTGGAGATTGACACTTGTCTTAGGTTAAGAAAAGAAAAAGGAAAAGAAAGGAAAAAGGGGAATTCAGATTTTCATTTTTGTGTTTCCCGTTCATCACCGCCCCTCTCTTCTCTTCTTCTCCTTCTTCTTCTCTTTTGGACCTTAGTTGAGATTCAAGGGTTACTAGTGGGGTTTGATCATCTCTTAGTATTCATTAGTAAGTTTTATCCATTCATTTTGCTTTTGTTTCAGTTTTTCCCATCTTCTATTCTCTAGTTTGGATTTGGAGTTAGGGTTGATCTGGATTTTGTTTTGTTTGTATGTTTTGGTTGGGTTTCCTAGTTGAGCCTCCCCGGGATCCTAAAGGCAAGGAAGTTGCTGGATCTAGTGGAACTAAGCACTAGGAGCTAAGGATTTTGAAGGTTTGTGAACTTTCTTACTTTTGCATGAGAAATGTTCATGTATGTGTTTTGATTAGTTCTTGGAATTTGATTGTTAAATGTTCTCTATCTTGATGTATATGATATGGGTATTTGCTTTGAAGTGTGAATCTTGCAAAAGCATGAGTTAATTATGGTAATTTTGGAATTGATGTGGTTTGATGCATAAATTGGGTTTTTGATTGATTCTTGAAATTGAATGTGTAAATTAATGGATTGGATGAAGTTTATTGTGAATAAATGTTGTATTATGGTTGTTGATGTTAATGGATGACTGGATTTGAGGTAAGTAACCTTGGAATGAGTTTTGTGTGGTTGGTTGAGGATTTGGAAGAAGAAAATCTGCAGAATTTCTGCAGATTTTCGAAGTCCCGATGCTGTCGCGATCGCGACAGAGAGCGATGTTGGGAGCTTTGTTGTCGCGAGCACGCGATGCCGTCGCGAGCCCACGATAGCCGAAGTGTTGTGTGCCCTCTGTCACGACTGCGACAACAGTCGCGATCGCGACAGAGCGTATTATTGGCCGAGTTCTATCGCGAGCACGCGATCTGTCGCGAGCGCGACAGAGCCCGGCCCTTCCGTCCTCTTCGCGGTCACGAAGTCCGTCGCGCGTACGCAGTGAAGAGACATTTGTCTCTGTCGCGAGCGCGACAGTCCCTGGTATGCTAATTGAGTTCTCTTCTTTGCGTGAGGTTTGAACTTCCGTTTCTTTTGACAGTTATGAGAATTTTGCTTGGTATTTTATGAACATGGAAATATGATATGATTATACACATATACGATGATGAGTTTGGAAATTATGAAATGGATTGAATGGTTTATGTATGACCTGCTAGAGTCTAGTCAGTGGATAGTTAGGCATGCCTAATAGAGTCTTTACTGCAGCTTCTGTTTTCCGTTTGGACCCCGATCAGGTCCCTGTCCAGTTCCTCGTGGACTTCTGTAATATGTTTGGATCTTGTTTAAGGTCCTTCTGAAAGTGTTTGTGAATGAATATTTAAATGGTTTTCGATTCGTAATCGGTTGGTACCCGTAAAGTACTTTCTGTTCACTCGTTATCCACTACCTTGAGTCAGCAGGTGTTTCAATGGTTAAAGTGTTTGTATGAATTGTTATATGAGAAAACATATGTTTTACCCTTATGGATTCAATGATGAAAAGTATAATCTGCTATAAGAATATGATTATTGTTATGAACCTTCTGATGAATGGCTATATGTATGTACGCATGTGAACTGCTTGATGACCGTTGTGAATGGTTGTCCTTATACTATTTGTGTGTTTCCCCACTAAGCGTTTATCGCTTAGCACGGTGTGTTTACCCGTGCAGGTGTGGAAGGAATCGGTTTTGGGAGAGTCGTCGCCATCAAAGCCAACACAGCAGGGTCTTAGTTTAGGGCTTATTTTTGTACCTTTTGAGGATTCTTTTTGTATTGAACTCTCATATGATTTTGTAATAGTTTCCGCTTTTGTATATGTAATTGTGGGAGTTGTAATTATCTTTTATATCTCTCAGTTGATCAGAACAGTAATGTAATGCTTCTATTATATTAATGCATGATCAGCTTTCATGAATGATCTTGTAAAGTTTTAATTTACCCTGTATTGCGGTATGTATATTTACGTATGAATGTATGTATATTTCTGTATCTGTGTGGTGGCACCTTTACTCCTACGGAATCTCACTCCATTTTGGATGGGATCGCCTATGTATGGGTAAGGGGTGTTACATATAAGGTTGGAAGGATCTATCTGCTAGCATGTGTTTGTCTCTGTCGCATCAGCACGAGCATGCATTGCATTTTAATCATGCATCATCTTAACAATTTTCACATTTCAGCCATCATAGATTCTCCTGGGTGGTCTAGAGGTCCCAACGGACGGTTAAGAAGGACTCCGCTTTTGGGGTTAATAGAGTTACTGTCGGATCAGAGTTCAGATTCAATCATAGAAGACAGTGTGGGGCTTTCTTCCGAATCATTAATAGAAGTAAGCATGGCTAATCCATCAAATGATTCTGACGCAACCCGGGCAATAATTGCTGAAGTGGTAGGAAAGAGAATGGAGGAGTTTGAAGCCCAAATGATTGCAATGATGGGCAATCTTGCCACCACCATAGCTGGGCAACAAGCTGCTGCTGCCCTTATCCGGATGCGAGCTGAACAAGAGGCTGTTAGAGAAGAGCTCCCTGGTGCAGTTAACCAACCAGTGGTCGATCCACCTATTGTTGAGCAAAGAGTACCTGCACCTATTGAGTGCAGAGAGGGCCCCAGGTCTTAACCTGAGTTTGGGGGAGATGAGCAAGAGGAGCATACAGTAGTTAAAGAAAAGTCGCCGAAATTGGAGGAGACAATGTGGAGGAAAATGGAAGAGAGGTTTGAAGCCATGGCAAGAATGATGACAGTAGGGAAAGGAATGAACCCAGAAGATCGAGAGTTGGATGGGGATGACCTGATTCCTCAGAACTTTAAGATGCCGGACATTCCTAAATTTGATGGCACATCTGACCCTGCCGCACACATCAAGCAATACTCGCTGGTCATGAAGGGCACGACCTTAACAAGAAAGCAGAAGATAGAGTATTTTTGCTTGAGTCTCACAGGAGCTGCTATTGATTGGTATCATGGGCTTGACAGGAGGTCCAAGGAGGATTGGGACTTGCTGACCGAAGAGTTCCTTAAGCAGTACGATTGTAGTACCCGGATGGAGGTCACTTTGAAAGATCTCGAGTTGCTACAATAGAAGGCTGGAGAGTCCTTCCACGAGTACCTTACTCGATGGAGGAACCGGGTTATGGAGATGAAATGCAAATCGGACACTTCTAATCAGATCCGATTAATTATTCGAAAAGCCAGCCCGTACTTGAGAGATGGACTAAAAATGAAGGGACTGAAAGACTGGGAATCCCTGAAGGACATTGCCATAGAAGCAGAAGGTGAATATTTAGCCAAGAGGGCAAATAGTGAGTCCTATGCTAGGAAGGGATACAACAATCAAGGGACAGCCAAGTCAACAAGTTCAAGCAGTGGTAATAGAGGTGGGAAGACAGCCGAGATGTCTGCAATAGGCGTGAATCAGAGGTATTTCTCCAACTTGGGTAGGCCTTTATCATGGGTGCTAAAGAGGCTGGTAAAGGAAGGGAAGCTGCAGCCCCTGTCGTCTAGGCCAGCTAGGACCCAAGGACAACCAGGGCACAAGGAAAATGAATACTGTACATTTCACCAACATACTGAGCATTTGACAGATGATTGTATAACACTAAGACATCGGGTCCAAGATCTAATTGACAACAAGCAGATCACCAATCCTGGGAAGAGAGAAGGAAAGAAGAAGTCCAGCTATAATGCAATGCCACCTCCAGTCTTTATGATTGGATCGAGCCTACCAAAATGGTACGTGATGCAAGATTTATATGGAAATGAGTATGTCGCTATTACTCGCCCTGTGATGAATGAAGAAGGGATTTCCGTGGTAGCGATAGACTGTTGGTCCACTAGTGAGAGCAGAGAAGATAAAGACGATGAGAAACATGGAGAGTTCAAAGATCTATTGGATTCGGAAGAGGAAGAAAGAGTAAAAGCAGTAACAAGAAGTGGGAGGGTGGTCCCAAAAGTTGAGAAGCAGCAGGACCCAGTGCAAGCAATCGCAGAGAAGGAGCCGGAAGATAATTCAATAGTGAAGCAGCTAAAAAAGACAATGGCTAAGATATCTATTTGGGACCTTTTGAGACAATCCCTCTCTCACAGATAGAAGTTAGTTGAAGCATTGAGTGTATCCACCGTAGCAACGACAATCTCTCCATCTGAGCTGTTAGACCTTGTTAAGGGGGGATATGGGGAGCAGCTGGTATTTTCTGATGCAGACCTACCAACAGAGGGTTGCAACCATAACCGACCTTTGTACATCAAGGCACAGATTAATGGCAAACACACCGCTTGCGTCATGGTTGATGACGGGTCATCAATAAATGTTTGCCCTTTAGTAGCACTTCAGGCTTTTAGGCTAGATGAAAGTATGTTAAGCAAGTCTGACCTAACCATCACAGCCTACGACAACTCCAGGAGGCAAGTATCGGCAATTTTCAAAGCTGTAGTAAAGACGGGGCCCATTGAGACAGAAACGAATTTTGTGGTTTTGCCGATCCTAGCAAACTTTTCAGCTCTACTTGGTAGACCGTGGTTCCACAGGTTAGGGGGAGTACCATCCACCTTACACCAGATAATTAAGATACCCTATGAAGGAGAAGTAGTGACCATTAAAGCAGCAAGAGGGAACCAAGTGTCTGCCTTGGAGATCTCTAATCAGCCATTCAGTGGCTTTTATGTATCGATGATCGGAGAAGAGCAAAGCTTAGAAGGTAGCCCTCAGGTGGTGAAAATGCTAAAGAAGATGCACTTCCTCCCAGGGGCTGGTTTGGGAAAGGAGTCACAAGGGCTGCAGGATGCTATCACTACACATGGTCAGAAATATCAAAAGGGGTTGGGCTACAAAGGAGAGTATGGTAAGAAGAAGGTGTCAGAGAAGATCCCCCATATTTCGGAGAGCTTTGTGTCATCATCATCGGTTTGTGCTTACACCAGAGAAGAAGAGCTGCAGTGGATAGATGGGAAGATCACTCCGGGTTTTGAAATTTTCAATGATGTCTTTGATTGGGAGATCGGAGTTGTTAAAGCTGTAGAGAACTTTTGGGACAAGGAGATTATGACCCAATGCAGCGTCTGGGACAGGGATGAGCCCGAAGAGATTGTAACTGATAAGCTGTTAGCCACCAAACTCAAAGGGAAGGAGAAGATGATAGAACCAGAGCTGAAGATTGAAGATCTCAAGATTTCACCAAGTCAAGAAGCCAAAGCACAGTCGGCTGCAGCATCGGCATCGACTGAAGTTGATAGTCATTTAGATTCTCTTTTTATGTCAGAACTCTTTGAGAACAATGTTAATGTTTCTGATTATGTTAATGAGATGAACAACTTTGCTTACTTGTGTGATGTTTCAGATGATTTCATTTCGCATGATCATAAGCATGATGCATTCATTTTTTATATTAATTCAACTAGCACAACTAAATTTAATCTCGGAACTTTGGAAAATCCAAAGGAAATTTTTATAGCATCAGACATAACTCCTGGAGAGAGAATAAAATTTGAGAGAATATTAAAAAAATATGAAAAAGTCTTTGCCTGGACCTATGAGGATATGCCGGGAATAGATCGAGATGTTGCCGAACATGCCATCCCAACTTACCCAGAGTTTAAACCAGTCAAGCAAAAGCTTCGGAGACTTAGGCCAGAATGGGCGCAGAAAGTAAAGGAGGAGATCCATAAGCAGATTGAGGCCAAATTCTTAATAGAGGTTCAATACCCGACCTGGCTCGCTAACGCGGTTCCTATAGCCAAGAAAGATGGTAAGGTTCGAGTATGTGTTGACTATCGAGACCTGAACAAAGCTTGCCCTAAGGATGATTTCCCGCTACCCCATATTGATGTGCTAGTGGATAGTGCTGCTGCTTGTATGATGTATAGCTTTGTGGAAGGATACACAGGTTACAATCAAATCCTTAACAAGATAGTGGATCGGATCAAGACAGCTTTCATCACTGAGTGGGGGACATACGCCTATCGGGTTATGCCTTTTGGGTTGAAAAATGCAGGAGCAACTTATCAGAGGATGGCCACCAAAGTTCTCAATGACCTAATTCACAAACAAGTGGAAGTATATGTCGACGACATGATGATTAAGTCGGCTACTAGGAAGGTCACTTTGAGGCTTTAGAAAAGTTCTTTCAAAGGATTAGTAAGTATAATCTATGCCTCAATCCTAAGAAATGCGTCTTTGGGGTTACCTCGGGTTAGCTATTAGGCCATGTGGTAAGCCAGCGAGGAATTGAAGTAGATCCCGATAAAGTCAAAGCCATAAGAGAGATGCCGGTGCCCCAGAAGGAGAAGGACGTCAGAAGTTTCCTAGGAAAGCTTCAGTATATCAGCCGGTTTATTGCAAAGCTAGCTACAGTGTGTGAGCCTATTTTCAAGCTTCTTAGGAAAAATCGGCCGGTGATATGGAACGATGACTGTTAACTGGCATTTAACACCATTAAGGAGTATCTGTTAAATCCTCCAGTATTAAGACCACCACGCCGTGCCAAGCCACTAATCTTGTACCTAGCAGTAGACGATAATTCAGTAGGTGCTATGATGTCTCAAGAAGACGATTTTGGTGTGGAGTTTGCGGTTTATTATCTTAGCAAGAAGTTCCTACCGTATGAAGCTAAATATGTAAAGGTGGAGAAGATTTGTTTAGCAGTTATCTGGGCTTCTAAGAAGTTGCGACACTACTTTCATTCCTTCAGTGTACAAGCGGTTGCCAAACATAATCCTCTTAGATATCTCCAAGAAGCACCCTCTCTACTAGGGAAGATGGGAAGATGGTTACTGCTATTGCAGGAGTTCGACATTGAATACATAACCAAGAAAACCATTAAAGGAAGAGCTGTAGCAGAATTCTTAGCCGAGCATCCTATTGAGGGAGACCAGTTTGAGTATAATTTCCCGGATGAAGATGTCACGGCCATAGTAGTGCAAGGGTGGCAGCTATTCTTTGATGGGGCAGTAAACAGTAAAGGGGCAGGAGCAGGAATTATTCTTACGACCCCGGATGGTGAAAGGCTACCATTGGCTAAGAAGCTGAGGTATAAGGCTACCAATAATGAAGCAGAATATGAAGCTTGCATCTTTGGATTGGAAGCATTACTCGCTCTGGGGGCAAAGACCGCGGAAGTATTTGGAGATTCTTCCTTTGTAATTCATTAGATCAGAAGGGAGTGGTCAGTCAAGGAAGAAAGGTTGTTGCCTTACGTGAAGCACTTGAGAATGTTGAGCAGCCAGTTTGAGACTTGCACTTTTCACTTCATCCCCAGAGATGAAAATCAGTTAGCTGATGCTCTAGCCACTTTAGTGTCTATGTGGTATAATCCAACAGGAGTTGCGATGAAACCCGTGCTAATCCCTAGCTCAGGAAGGCCTTGCTTTGAAACTGAGCAGATGATGGACGTTGAGACCATCGATGGAAATCCATGGTACTATGACATTCAAAATTACTTAAAAAGGTCAGTCTTTCCAGAGGAAGCCACGGAGAAGGATCAAAGAATGATTAGGAAGTTATCCACTTAATTCATCAGTGTTAATGGCACTTTGTACAAAAGGCAAGTTGATGGTATCCGGTTAAGATGTCTCGCGGAGAAAGAAGCTAAAAGAGTTATGGAAGAGGTTCATGCCGGGATCTGTGGAGCTCACATGAATGGCTTAGCCTTAGCAAAGAAGATCATGCGCCAAGGGTTTTATTGGCTCACAATGGATACGGATTGTTCAAAATTTGTGAAGCAATCCCAGTTATGCCAACAGTATGCGAACTTAAGGCATGTGCCAGTTTCAGAGTTACATAACTTGACATCCCCATGGCCATTAGCAGCTTGGGGAATAGACATCATAGGCGAGATCCATCCTAAAACTTCTAACCGGCACAGATTCATTATAGTTGCCATTGACTACTTCACTAAGTGGGTTGAAGCTGAATCTTTCAAGAAGGTTGATGCAAGGGATATGGCTAAATTCATTGAGCTGAATCTAATATGCAGATATGGTCTCCCACATCACATTGTGTTTGATAATGGGGTGCAATTCCTAGCAGAAACTAAGCAGATGCTCCAGAAATACGGGATCCAACATCACAAGTCTTCTCCCTACCGTCCTCAACCAAACGGTGCAGTTGAAGCAGCGAACAAGAATGTGAAGCGGATATTGGCTAAGATGGTTCAAAGCTATAAAGATTGGGCTGAAAAGTTACCCTTCGCACTTTGGAGATATAGAACTACAATCAGAACCTCTACGGGGGCAACACCATTCTCTCTGGTATATGGAACTAAAGCAGTCCAGCCAGTTGAAATTGAGTTGAAGTCTTTGAGGGTAGTCATGGAAGCCGAGATTCCAGAGACAGAATGGGCGCAACAGCGTTTGTCATAGCTAAATTTGCTCGATGAAGATAGGTTGCGGGCCTATTACCACAATCAAGTTTATCAGAAAAGGTTGGCTCGGTCGTTTGGCAAGAAAGTACGAAAGCACCCGTTGAAGGAGGGGGATTTGGTCTTTAAGATGATGAGGCCAGGAATTCCAGATATACGAGGAAAATTCAGACCAACTTGGGAAGGTCCGTTTGTTTTGAAGAAGTTGCTAACGAAAGGAGCAGCAATTTTTGCAGACAGCGATGGGAATGAGTTCAAGGACCCGGTCAATGTCGATAGAATTAAAAGGTTCCATGGCTAAAGACCAAAAAATAAAAAGAAGAGAATAAATGCCCCGCGGGTCAAAAATCGAAAAAAGGCGGCCTTGCTAAAATTGGGCACCCTATCAGGGTGAAAACCGAAAAAAGGTATCCTGGGCAAAAAATTAAGGGCCAAGAGAAAATATTCAATCGAGAAAACCCGAGAGGGCCGATTGATAACAGAAGTTTGATGCTGACAGAATCTATTCCGAGATTAGGTGTAGTCATATGCTTTTGAATTCTTGTCAAATGAAAATCATGTATGATGAAATCATATAGAAATGTACACAATTTTTCAATGAATAAAAGAATATATTTTCATTGATCTTTTAGTTCTGTCTTAAAAAGAGATATACCAGTTGTTCATCTAATGATTATTGCTCAGTCACTTCATCGGATATGTGCTATTTGCTCTTAACAGAAGCTTTGATGATAACCTTCTCTGAATAAAAAAATAAATAAAAAGGTCGTTAGAGATGAAAACCGTAACCGGCTCTCTAAGCAAAAGTTAGGCCAAAGGGCAGGGTGAAAACCTGAAAACAGGCAGTCTGCCCTAAAAAATAAAAAGTAAAATGAACAAAAGCCGCTGGATTGGGTTGGGTCCATTCCAGGCAAAAATTAGGCAAAAGGTTGTGTGAAAATCCCTTAAGGGACGCATTTCCCGCAAAGAAAAGCTAGTGTGAAAATCCACAAGGGACGCACTACCTTTAAAACAATGCCTGGAGCGATAAGGTGGTATTATTTCAGATGATTCACTTTCAATCAGATAACACACAACATAGAACATGAATCAAAATCCCGGGTAAGGCATCATTGACTAGGGGGGCAAAAGATGTACACAGGAGGTCTTTTTCAGAAAACTTGTCGACGATCCTCAGGATTCTGGGGGCATGGTAGAGCAGGCAAGCTATAGCCTCAGCAAACCTTGGACCACCTAGGGCATGGTCTATACATTTTTGCAAGCATTTGCATTCCATATCATACACACATAATTTCTTATATATTTCTACGCATACAATCCAGCAGGAGAAATCGGCGGGAAACACCAACAAAAGACGAGTGACGACACCAGTCCAAACATCTAAAGGAGCATAGCTCCAAAATTCACAGCAGTTTGCACGATGGCGGCACTACCCACAAGAGGTTAGCACGACCACGGCACTACCAATTCACCGCAGTTAGCACGATGGCGGCACTACCCACAAGATGTCACACCCCACAAGTGGCTTATTTGGAAATTGGAAAATTCTAATTGGACATTTAAGGGTAATTGAGTAATTTGTTAGTAAAAGAGGATTATTTTGCAAGGAAATAATAGTGTTTAATTGCAAATGTCTAGTTTAGTGAGGAAAGAGTATTTTAACAAGGACTTATTGGTAATATTGTTTGGATCAAATTGTAAAAGAGGATTAAGTGGGTCTGTGAGCCGTGCATGTGTGCCAGGTGGAGAGCAGGGTGTGTGCACGTGGAGAGGGAAAAGAGAAGGTTGTGAAAATTTAGTGAGTTTTGGAAACAAAAGACTGAAGTCCTCTCTTTTCTGGTTTTCCCTCTCACGTAAATCACATTGTGTTCCTTCTCCATTTTCGGTTCTTTTTATCATTTGCATGTGTGGATTTCTGTTGAGGAACTAGGGTTTGGTTGTGTTAGAAGCTTTAGAAGCATCTAAGGATAAAACAAAAGAGAAAGGAAAAAGGGAAGATGGTGGATTGAGAAGAATACAGTGGACGTTTTGAGCTTCAGTACAGGTTTGGGACTGTCTGTTTTTTTCTCAGTTTGGATCCTGCTTTCAGTGTTGGTATTAATGCGTTTGTGTATGTTGTTTAATGAAATGCATGAGCAATGTGATGTGTATATGTGATTTCTGTAGAGAAGAGTAATATAGAGTTTGTCATTGAAAGGCATATACATGAGTATGAATATGGATTTCCTGGAAAGTTAATGTTCTGGCATTGCTTCTGTGTTAGTTGTAAAAATGTGATATTGGTATTCTAATTGCTGTGAATGTGCTCTGGAGACTTAAAGGTACGTCTTAGCATAATTTTTGCATGAAAAATGGTTTTAGATAAATGGGGATTTGAGTTTTGGGTTGTACTCTGTTTTCACGATTCTTCTGGTTTAAAGAGTTTCTGGAAATTTTGAAGGCTTTGTGAGGAAGAAGAAGAAGCTGTGAGAGGAAGATCACGTGACGTGATGGGGCATCACGCCGTGACCTCCCTCCTTTGGGAAGTCACGTGGCGTGATGAAGCATCACGCCGTGACCTTCCTCCCCTAGGGAAGTCGCGACGTGATGGAGCATCACGCCTCGCGACCTCGCCTATTTTCCCCGCGTGATTCCGTGACTTCTTCCCCTCTCCTCGCAGGCTTCACGAGACGTGACTGATGGTCACGCCGTGACCGCCTGCTCTTGCCTTGCTTTCTTGCCTTGCGTTTTGCCCGGCGCTCGCGTGAAGCCAGTGTCACGAGACGTGACCAGTGGTAACGACGTGACTGGCTTCTGCTTGCTGTCCTGTTTTTCTAAAAGCATGATTTTTAACTTCTGATTTTAAGGGTTTTTGCACTACATGACAAATATTTGAGTTAAAATTGCATTGTATTTTGGATAATTGCATAATATTGGGTTTTGTATACATGATTAATGATTAATCTACATGATATACATGTTTATAATTTATTTAACATGGACTTGTTCAATATGAACTATTTGTTCTTAATACCTCCTGTAATTGATATTGATACATTTAAATGTTCTGAATTGGATCAATATACGTGTATATATGAAATATAAGTTAGTATTTGATGAAATTCACATGATATGATACGTGAGTTATTGAGTCGTATACTTGATTAAATAATTAATGTACATAACTTATTAGTTTATATTTTACATGAATATAAATGGTCTTGAATGTGAATTATTTGTACTTCGGCCTCTAATGATTGATACTGGATGTATTAAAATGTTTCTGAATTTGATCTAGATACATGTATATGTGAAATATGTATTTGTATTTAGTTGTATTTTAATATTTAAAGTTACATGTTTCCAAAATGTGAATAGTATATATGTATACATGGGTTATTTCTAGATGAATTATAAGTTCATATTACATTCTGTAATTAATATTTGAATATATGTATATGTCTCTGATCTTGATCAATGTACAAGAATATATGAATTATTGAGTTATATTATTTGAGCCTGAATAGTCATAGTAGTGGATAAGTAAGCGCTTACTTAGGTCAGAGTGTGTGTGCAGCTGCTATATGATAAAAATGTTATATGCGGGTCCGTTTGGATCCTTGTTTCGATCCTGTTAGGATCTATATGGAAATAAAGCGAGACCTCGGTCTCTATATGAAAATTATATGTCCAAGACTCATGTCTCTATATGCTTGGGATACTGTGTTCAATCAGTATCCAAATGACCGTATTCACTTCTAGAGAGTATTTTAGACTAATCAGGCTACATGTTTATATGTGATATATATATATATATATCTATATGTTGAGATGTTTATTGACAAGATTAAAGGTATATGTTGTATATGAAATATCGTATAACTTTGTGTTTATATACCTTGAGTATACATATATGTATTTGGAACGGTGAGAAATATGTAGATTTAATTTATATTTTAATAGTTAATTACTTGTAATGTATGTTTATGGTTGGGATGAGATTATAGTATTGTTGTAAATATTGTATATGCATATTGTTAGTTTGTTTTGTTCCTCCCCACTAAGCGTTATCGCTTAGCACGGGCTCTTTTCCCGTGCAGGTGGCGAGTTTGGATTTGGAGTCAGATATCTGCGGGTCGGCCACTAGGAGTCTTTTGATGAAGTTATTTGAAGTCTTCCGCTGTAAACTTTTATATATGGATCGTGTATAGCAAAGTAAATCTTTTTGTAAAGGAACAAATATTATTTCTGTATATGTATTCGATTACAAGTATCATTTTGTAAAACAGTATGGATATATGTTATATGTAAAAAGGATTTACTATTACATGATTAAAAGTCTCTTTATTTTACATTTGGTTTTAGTTTATACATGGAATATGGATTTGTTATATGTGTTTGCCTGCGTGACACTCCGGCATCCTTCCAACGGGGATGGCGGGGTGTTACAGCTTGGTATCAGAGCCCAGGTTTGGTGGTTCTGGGTTATGTTGTGATTGTTTTGGTGTGAGTCAAGTCTATACATGAGAGTCAGTTTTGTATAGTGGCCTAATGCAGATGTCGTTTGTGTAAAGTATAGATGGAGTCCGACTCGCGTGAGAGCATAGACGAGGCAGTGGCATATGTGAATTGATAAGAGTTCGAGGTAACACTCTGTATTCCTGTCAGCTATCTTCTTGAAATCATGTGCACATAAGCATAGTGAAACATGGGGATGGGAAAAGTGCATTATAGTAGCTTACATTGCATTTTCGCATCATTTCGCATACATAAATCATTACATGATCATTTCATCCGCATCCCTCATTTGTATGTAAATAGCATCATTGTATGCACTTCACTGAGAGAAGCTGACAGGATATACATCGAGTACTTGATGATTAGAAGAGGTATATGGATTAGAGTGTAATGTGTTAAGGAAAGTGTGGAGTGTACATGATGTGATAGTTGTATGGTATAAGTGATAGCGATTCAGAGATTTGTTTATAGATTTATCTACAAGTGATTAGCGAGGAAATTTCGAGGACGAAATTTTCTTAAGGAGGAGAGAGTTGCCACACCCCACAAGTGGCTTATTTGGAAATTGGAAATTTCTAATTGGACATTTAAGGGTAATTGAGTAATTTGTTAGTAAAAGAGGATTATTTTGCAAGGAAATAATAGTGTTTAATTGCAAATGTCTAGTTTAGTGAGGAAAGAGTATTTTAACAAGGACTTATTGGTAATATTGTTTGGATCAAATTGTAAAAGAGGATTAAGTGGGTCTGTGAGCCGTGCATGTGTGCCAGGTGGAGAGCAGGGTGTGTGCACGTGGTGAGGGAAAAGAGAAGGTTGTGAAAATTTAGTGAGTTTTGGAAACAAAAGACTGAAGTCCTCTCTTTTCTGGTTTTCCCTCTCACGTAAATCACATTGTGTTCCTTCTCCATTTTCGGTTCTTTTTATCATTTGCATGTGTGGATTTCTGTTGAGGAACTAGGGTTTGGTTGTGTTAGAAGCTTCAGAAGCATCTAAGGATAAAACAAAAGAGAAAGGAAAAAGGGAAGATGGTGGATTGAGAAGAATACAGTGGACGTTTTGAGCTTCAGTACAGGTTTGGGACTGTCTGTTTTTTTCTCAGTTTGGATCCTGCTTTCAGTGTTGGTATTAATGCGTTTGTGTATGTTGTTTAATGAAATGCATGAGCAATGTGATGTGTATATGTGATTTCTGTAGAGAAAAGTAATATAGAGTTTGTCATTGAAAGGCATGTACATGAGTATGAATATGGATTTCCTGGAAAGTTAATGTTCTGGCATTGCTTCTGTGTTAGTTGTAAAAATGTGATATTGGTATTCTAATTGCTGTGAATGTGCTCTGGAGACTTAAAGGTACGTCTTAGCATAATTTTTGCATGAAAAATGGTTTTAGATAAATGGGGATTTGAGTTTTGGGTTGTACTCTGTTTTCACGATTCTTCTGGTTTAAAGAGTTTCTGGAAATTTTGAAGGCTTTGTGAGGAAGAAGAAGAAGCTGTGAGAGGAAGATCACGTGACGTGATGGGGCATCACGCCTTGACCTCCCTCCTTTGGGAAGTCACGTGGCGTGATGAAGCATCACGCCGTGACCTTCCTCCCCTAGGGAAGTCGCGACGTGATGGAGCATCACGCCTCGCGACCTCGCCTATTTTCCCCGCGTGATTCCGTGACTTCTTCCCCTCTCCTCGCAGGCATCACGAGACGTGACTGATGGTCACGCCGTGACCGCCTGCTCTTGCCTTGCTTTCTTGCCTTGCGTTTTGCCTGGCGCTCGCGTGAAGCCAGTGTCACGAGACGTGACCAGTGGTAGCGACGTGACTGGCTTCTGCTTGCTGTCTTGTTTTTCTAAAAGCATGATTTTTAACTTCTGATTTTAAGGGTTTTTGCACTACATGACAAATATTTGAGTTAAAATTGCATTGTATTTTGGATAATTGCATAATATTGGGTTTTGTATACATGATTAATGATTAATCTACATGATATACATGTTTATAATTTATTTAACATGGACTTGTTCAATATGAACTATTTGTTCTTAATACCTCCTGTAATTGATATTGATACATTTAAATGTTCTGAATTGGATCAATATACGTGTATATATGAAATATAAGTTAGTATTTGATGAAATTCACATGATATGATACGTGAGTTATTGAGTCGTATACTTGATTAAATAATTAATGTACATAACTTATTAGTTTATATTTTACATGAATATAAATGGTCTTGAATGTGAATTATTTGTACTTCGGCCTCTAATGATTGATACTGGATGTATTAAAATGTTTCTGAATTTGATCTAGATACATGTATATGTGAAATATGTATTTGTATTTAGTTGTATTTTAATATTTAAAGTTACATGTTTCCAAAATGTGAATAGTATATATGTATACATGGATTATTTCTAGATGAATTATAAGTTCATATTACATTCTGTAATTAATATTTGAATATATGTATATGTCTCTGATCTTGATCAATGTACAAGAATATATGAATTATTGAGTTATATTATTTGAGCCTGAATAGTCATAGTAGTGGATAAGTAAGCGCTTACTTAGGTCAGAGTGTGTGTGCAGCTGCTATATGATAAAAATGTTATATGCGGGTCCGTTTGGATCCTTGTTTCGATCCTGTTAGGATCTATATGGAAATAAAGCGAGACCTCGGTCTCTATATGAAAATTATATGTCCGAGACTCATGTCTCTATATGCTTGGGATACTGTGTTCAATTAGTATCCAAATGACCGTATCCACTTCTAGAGAGTATTTTAGACTAATCAGGCTACATGTTTATATGTGATATATATATATATATATATCTATATGTTGAGATGTTTATTGACAAGATTAAAGGTATATGTTGTATATGAAATATAGTATAACTTTGTGTTTATATACCTTGAGTATACATATATGTATTTGGAACGGTGAGAAATATGTAGATTTAATTTATATTTTAATAGTTAATTACTTGTAATGTATGTTTATGGTTGGGATGAGATTATAGTATTGTTGTAAATATTGTATATGCATATTGTTAGTTTGTTTTGTTCCTCCCCACTAAGCGTTATCGCTTAGCACGGGCTCTTTTCCCGTGCAGGTGGCGAGTTTGGATTTGGAGTCAGATATCTGCGGGTCGGCCACTAGGAGTCTTTTGATGAAGTTATTTGAAGTCTTCCGCTGTAAACTTTTGTATATGGATCGTGTATAGCAAAGTAAATCTTTTTGTAAAGGAACAAATATTATTTCTGTATATGTATTCGATTACAAGTCTCATTTTGTAAAACAGTATGGATATATGTTATATGTAAAAAGGATTTACTATTACATGATTAAAAGTCTCTTTATTTTACATTTGGTTTTAGTTTATACATGGAATATGGATTTGTTATATGTGTTTGCCTGCGTGACACTCCGGCATCCTTCCAACGGGGATGGCGGGGTGTTACACAAGAGGTTAGCACGACCACGGCACTACAAATTCACAACGCTTAGCACGGTGGCGGCACTACCCACAAGAGGTTAGCACGACCACGGCACTACCAATTCACAGAAGGGTTAGCACGATGGCGGCACTACCCACAAGAAGTTAGCATGACCATGGCACTACCAATTTACAGCGGTCAGCACGATGGCGACACTACCCACAAGAGGTTAGCATGACCACGGCACCACCAATCACAACCAAAAGACAGCCTGCCCATAACACGGCAACAGCTATCATCATAAGTCCATCCAGCGGGAAGGTCGCCGCTTCAGGTACGCGCTTCTTTCCTTTTCCTGAATTTTGGCTCACCTAGGCACCCATGCACTAGCCTCCCCAAAATTGGGGGCAACTGTAGACACCGGGTCCCAAGTAGTCTTGATCAGGATTACTAGATGATGAAATTTAGCTATGCCGGCTTATAGGCAAAAAGATTGGAGCTCGGAAGTGATTTTCCTTGTCGTTTGTTTTTCTCGAAAATTAGTAAAAAGTGTATTTTAAAAATATTTTTAAAATTGTTTTGGAGAAGAAAAAGTGTGTTTTAGGTTGATGGTGTTTCATAAAATAAAAAAAAAGGTGTTTTTCGCGAAGCTCGGGGCGCGGCAGCGCGCTCAGCGCGCACAGAACGCTTGCCCGGGCGCTGGGCAGAACGCAGCGCCCAGCGCGCGCGCAAGCGAGCGCTCGACGAGCGCTTGCTTCGTGCGCGCATTCGCCCACTCTTGCCCCATTTCCCCGATTTTTTGACTCCCACTCGATTTTTAACCGTTTTTGGACGGTTTTGGGTAGTTTTTGGGTAGTTTTTGAGTGTTAAAAGTGTAGAAATAATTCAGAACAAGGGGAGGACGAATTAGAAAGATTTTGGAGAGAAAAAACTGAATTTTGGAACTTTTTGGTTGAGAGAAAAAATCAATCTTACGCACTTACTTCCAAGGGTGATTTTTCAAGTTTCCAAGTTAATTTTCAAGCATTTTTCACAAGGAATTCAACACTTCTACCTTCAATTCTTCAAGATTAAATTTTAGGGTAATTATTCATGGCTTAACTCCTTAATTCTCTTGTTGATTTTAATTTCTTTTGTTTCCAATTAACTCTTAAAAATGTAAATCCTTTTAGTCCTCATAATTTTCTTCTTGTTTTATCTTTAATTGTTCATATAACAAGTAAATTCTTTTAAATTCTATTATATTATTTTCATGTTAAATTGTTTTTTTGTACATATCAATATTATTATAATTATTTATTTGATATGTTGAGCATGGTTAATATTTTTTATTCTTATGCATGTTAAATTGCATCATAATTACTCTTATGCATGTTATATTTCCATTACAGATATTATCTTTTATGTCATATTATTTCTTTGGGTTAATTTCTAACATGAATTTCATTTTTATTTTTGGTTGCAAATCATTATTTTATTCTCATTTGAGCATCCATGCACGCGAAGGAGGAGATGCGGGGTTTGGTATTTTCATAGCACATTTTAATTCTCATTTTGTTTATATCTTTTTTTAATTTCCTTGTATATATTCAATAAATAAAGTGATTTTTTTATGCACGCCCAAATAAAAATCACAAAAATATTTCTACTAAATTAAACTTGGATTTTTCATAATAAATGGGATCAATGTCCTAGTTTTCATCCCAAATAAAATCACCACGTTCAAAACGTTTTCTTTAAATACACATGCGGGGACCAAAGTCCTCATAATTAATAAATTCCCCGATTTTATGTATGTTTGCACTTTTTTAAATGGGAGTTGTATTCCGCTCCTAGTATTATTGTAATTTACTTTTAATATTTTACTACTTTCGATGTGAATATTTGTGCCTTTTAATTAAAATTGTATCGTGTGGAGAGAGAGCGAACTAATAAACTCAAAACCAAATTGTAAAATTAATCAAGGTAGAAATAGATGAGAAGTCCCGAATCCATCTCTGGTCTTTGGGCTCAAAGAGGCTAGAGGTTTACCCTCCAAGACACCTCTTGTGTCACGAGACTTAGACATTAATCCTAGGCTCCTTTAGGAGAGAGGTTTACCCTCCAAGACCCCTTTGGTTGGCCAAAAATGGATAATAAGCGCAGTCTTAGGCTCTCCGAGGCGAGAGAAACTTTCCAAATGTTTTATTGGGTGGCGACTCCATGAAACCTCCTTGTTGCCCAAAATAGACGCACTTGTAATTCGTTGCAAGTTGTCAACGGACCTCAAACGCCCGATTGCCCTCGAGCGGGCGGTCAAAGGGCTGTCGCGGGTCTGGCGTGCATCACACCGGCTATCACCTCTAAGTCCACTTAGATAAATTCTCATCTTTTATTTTTGCATGACCCATACATTTCATGTGCATGGTCACTATTTTTCTTGCATATTTGGTTTTCCAGTTTTGCAGTGAGAGAGATTCGATGCAGACACTAACAAAAGGCGAGTGACGACATCAGTCAAAACACCATTCCAACAATCAACTAAAGACCTCTCAGGAGGCAATCAATCAAAGGGCTCACAGAAGGTTAGCACGACCGCGGTACTACCATTTTACGGAAGGTTAGCACGACCACGGCACTACCACTTCACATCTCAGAAGGGTTAGCACGATGGCAGCACTACCATTCTAAGGAAGGTTAGCACGACCACGGCACTACCGCTTCACAGTGCAGAAGAGCAATTCTCGCATTTTGTAAGTCTGGAGCAGACTCGGTGCATCACCATCTGAAGATGTAACCCCCGTACTTTGTAAGTCTGGAGCAGACTCAGTGCAGCTCAAAAGAGCAATCGTCGCATTTTGTAAGTCTGGAGTAGACTCGGTGCATCATCATCCGAAGATGAAGTCCTCACACTTTGTAAGTCTGAAGCAGACTCGGTGCAGCTCAAAAGAGCAATTCTCGCATTTTGTAAGTCTAAAGCAGACTCAACGCATAACCCAGAGGGATGAAAATTCCTTCGCAGTCTATATGGTGACTTAAAGAGATGATTTCATTCTCGTGACCAGGAAGACAGATGCTTCAGGTACACGCTTCTTCTTTCTTTCTTTGAGTTTTGGCTCACCTAGGCAGCCAGGCACTACGTTCCCCAAAATTGGGGGCAACTATAGACACCGCATCCCAAGGCAGCCCAGACCAAAGTTACCCAATGATGAGAATGATGCTTGTTTACAGGCAAAAGACAAATAGAAGTGATGGTTTCCTCGAAAATAAAAATATATAAAATAAAATACTTTTCATTTTTAAAGTTAAAATTAAAATTAAAAAAAAAACTTTGGGGCTGTGTTGTGAGGCCCATCTCAACATGAGATGCAGCATCACGTTTGTGAGACCTGCCTCACGCGCTACCCTACCTCCACTGCCCCCTTTCTTGTTATTTTTGGGATTTGGTTGGAAATTGCAGGCGGCATGTCTGATTTGGAAAGGAAAAAAATGATTTGGACAAAAGAGGATGAGGAGTTTTACAAAGAAGATACCTAGGAAACCC
This sequence comes from Excoecaria cochinchinensis, assembly GCA_947683425.1. Taxonomy (NCBI): domain Eukaryota; kingdom Viridiplantae; phylum Streptophyta; class Magnoliopsida; order Malpighiales; family Euphorbiaceae; genus Excoecaria; species Excoecaria cochinchinensis. Next base: position 3,748,266 of record CANTUQ010000161.1, read on the forward strand.
TAGTTTTTCACATGATGTATAAAAAGGAAAAAGTTTAGAAACTGAAGTGGGGCGTTATTTTGGAAAACGCAGAAAAGAAAGAAAAACAAAGGGAGAAAAGTTTTTGAGAGCAAGAAAGTGATTTTTGTTCTCAAAGCATTCTGAGATTGTTCTTGAGTCCAGGAAACTATTTCCTGACATTTGAGATTCAATCATTTTTTATCTTTCAATTCTTTCTTTACGTAAATTTTATTTAAAGTATTTCTTTGAGTCTTTGTTTTAGTTTTTCTTCTGAAGCGAATCAACAAGGAAACCAAAGCTTTTTGACCTGCAATCTAAAATCATATCAGAGGGTAAATACTAGGTTAAACCTCCTCTTCTTTCATTCTTTTTTATTTCTTGTTTTTCTTTACTCAGTTTACTTGTTATTTTATCTCATTAATCTATGTATTGTATGAATGTTGTTGTTTGTACACAAACATGGATCTTAAATATTTATCATCATTAATCTACATATTTGTTGTTCTATTATGCATGTTTTCAATCGTATATTATCACGTTTAATAGTCCGGTAACTTTACTCTGTTCATCTCTGTTTTTTGTTTGTCTGAGTCGTGTCTTCTTTTTTGCCTGGGTCATGACTTTTCGATCGGATAATGTTCTATTTCTGAGTTGTACTTTCGGTTTCCCGATTGGATACATGACTATCCGTCTGTATCATACTCCCATTGGTCCCTATCATCCGCTCAGTCGCAACCCTCACAAACGATGCATGAAGGCATTGCACGACTCGTGCATGAGTCATGCAGTCATTGCACGACTCGTGCAATGCGCGCACGACTCGTGCACGTCTGGCCCCTCACCCTCTTTAGCTCTCCGTTTTTCCTGTTTTGCCCGAACGCCGAAACCTAAAATGAATGAAACGAAATATAATTTTGCTTCGTTTTATCTTGTATATTTCTGTCTTAATTCACTTTTTTTTCTAGTGTTTTTACTCTATTAATAATTATTAATGCTATTGTTGTATTATTTGTCAAGTTTTAATTATTTTTATTGGTTTACTTAATTAGTTTTTATTTAATTATTTGTTCATATATTATTCATTTAATTACTTTACTAACATTTATTTTATTTTTGTTTTGTCATCTCAAATTTGTTTATTTATGCGAGTTATATTTACGAGCGGGATGGAGGATTGGGTGATCAAAGACCATTGAATTTAGGGTTTGCATTTTTAATTATTATATTTACTTTTATTATTTCAACTTTATATTGTGTGTATAAATGTATTTTTAAATCCTCTGTATTGTAGAAAATCATGCTTTTGTAATAATTAATAACTTGGGATTTTTCTTAATAAAATGGACTTATGTCCTATTTTCACTAATAAAATCTCACTTTCAAATGGAGAACTAATTTTCCTAAAATAGGATCACTCATCCCTATTTTCTCAATCAATATCCAAAAATAGTTCTCCAATCTTTCTAAATTAATAAAAATGGAACCAATGTTCCTAAAATTCAATAAATCTCCCGATTTATGTATGATGCACTTTAATGATTTTTCATGTGTTTATTTATCCATTTTGGGCCCTTGTATTTAATTTTGGGGCAAACTTTATTTTATGCTTTCTTTTTTTGGGGGATTTTTTTGTCCTAATTTTTACATATAATTTATTTATTTCTTTATCGGTTTATTTAATGCTTTCCAATATGCTTGTAATGCGCTTTAAATTCAGTGCATAATCGTGTGAAATGAGAGGTGGAATTTCAATTTCTTAAAACTCATTTAGAAACTTAACTTAAGTTATTAAGGAAAGTGAAGTTCCAAACACCTTCTCTAGTTTAAGATCCCCGATATTAGAGACCTTTCCAAATTTCTTGTAAATTGGGTGGCGACTCCAAAATAACTCAAAGGTGCCTAACGGCGTCGTGAGGCTAGTTGATCCTTTCCAATGTTCTATTTGGAAGGAGGCATCCAAAATGTCTCAGGATGCCCAAGATCAAAAAGAAGCGAACCAATCCCTCGAGCCCTAAAAGCGGGTCCCATACTGAGGGCCTTTGCTAGGTACGGCGCATGTCACACTTAGCAGGCAATAATTTAACAAAGAAATGTGAATGGAATAATAAGTCATGAATTTATAAGTGTATGTGATGACTGTAGGAAAGTTTGAGTATAAGTAATTGAGATGTATGTGAACATATTGTTTATTATGGCTTGTATATTATCTGAACTAGTGCTTTATGCACCTAAGCGTTCTCGGATCCTATACGAATCCTTATATGGAAATGTGGCAGTACCTTCGGGTACCTATGAGTTTTAGTTTTGTTATTCCCTTTGGAATGCAAACATGAATGAATAACAGGAGAGTAAGGAATTTTTTTGAAGTAAAAATGATTAAATGAATATGATTATATGTGAGGTATGAGAATTATGAGTAGTGAAGCATGAAAATCATGTATTAATTAAATGTTATATGACTAATATATGATGAGACATATGGAGGTAAAATTTTATGTATATGCTAATTTAAATTGTCACTCTATGTGACTATGTTGATGAATATGATTAATATATTTTGTTTATGATCAATTTTATGCAATTAGCGAATGAAATTATTAAGTGTACTTAGAACATGTATTTGTATATATATGAATTAGTATTGGATATTTATTATATGTATTGATTGACGATCACTGTGAGTGGTCGTCCATATTATGTGTTTTTCCCATTAAGCCTTTGCGCTTAGCACTGGTGTTTATCCGTGCAGGTTAAGGAGATCGAAGTTTCGTCCGAGCTTCCACAGTGGTTTTGGCTAACAAGTCTGTAGGTTTTGTTGTTTGATGTTACTATAATATTCGTAAAGTAATTAAGTATTGTTCTATAATAAGTGGCAAAATGTGTACAAAGAGATGTATGTGTATGCAATGTGTTTTGAGATTGTTCTATTTTAAATAAATTTTATTATTCTGTTTTATTATTGCTTTGTTTGTATGTCTGTCTAGTAACATCCTCCACTCATCATCGCACACTGCCTATGTTCTCATATGGTGTGCTATGTACGGGTTTGGGGTGTTACAGAAGTTCTGGGGAATTAAATTCTCACCCTCCAGCTCCTTATCTTTGGGATTCATCCCCTTTCCCATGGTTAGCATATGAGACATTGCCTCAAATTTCTCCTCCATTTTCCGCCATATAACCTATTATGTCTGAGGTCCCTTTCCTCTCTCCACTACGGGTTCTTCACACTCATCTTCTAAAAAATCATTTCCCAGTCTGAAGGCCTCAGCTCTTCTCTAGCCAGAAGGTTTATTGGCTCTGAGATCAACTGGTGATGGACATACCTCCTCAAGAGGATCTTCCCTAACTGCCTTTTGCTCATTTTGTCCTACGAGGGGGCAACTGTGTTTGGCCTGGCTAGTGATGTCATTACTGCTATAAGATTCCAAATCATGGTCATCATCCGATTTTCAAATTCCTCTAGTCTTCTACCTACCTCATTGGCAATCATGGTGTGAGTTGCATCAGATTCTCTTGGTGGGTTAGCCATATTGACTTATGTTGAAGATTCTGAAGTGTAGGTCACTATGCTATTTGAAAGCGACTCTAAGCCCCAATCTACCACCCTCAGAGCCAAAAAATAATGAATCAAACCAAAAGCAACCACCTCGATATCCCCATGTGCTCGTAAGAATGCTCAAACAAGGAAAAAACAAGGATTGTATACAAAATAAAATAAAATTAATGTTAGCAAATAAATCTAAAAATCAATTATCACATAAAATAATAAAAGTAAATATTACATGACAAGAAAAATAACATCAAAATCATGCAAAAATCACATCATACGAATATGGGCCGAAATGCATTGAAAGTGGGACAAAATAGGCCAAAAACCGTAAAAAGACCAAAAAAAAAACAACTGAGAGGCGGGTATGCTGGCCCTCACCTTCTTTCTGCCCATCAAGGGCTGGAAGGAGATAACACAAAATGATTCATTTTCCTCAAAATTTTCTTCAAAACAACACTATTTCAAATGATTTTCACACATTATAACACGATTTTCATGCAAAAAACTTGAAATAAGATCTAAATATACAAATTAAACACAAAAATATACAAAATATCACATATTAAAAAGCTTTAAAATATCCATCAATGGTGGAAAGTGAATAAAACAAAGAAAAGGATTAATAAAATAATACAATTGGGCCCAGAAATTTACACTCAGATTGATTAATTATCGGAAGGATGAATTGTAAATCATTCCCTTATCAAGATCCACAAAAGTCAAATAGAAAAATCAGAAAAGTTTGAGTTCTTTCTCTCTAAAAACTCAAACACTTGTTCAAAAAACCAAAAGAAATCTCTGTCTTCAGAAAAGGGAATTAGTTTCCCTATCTAAAACATGGTTCTCCTATCAAAGGTTCAAACTCTGATCGTCAGAAGAGAAGAAAAGTCATTTTCTTTTTTTGGAAAAAAACTAAAATACAGAATCTTGTTCTCTCCCATTTCTCTCTCTCCAAAAAAAATATATATCTATTCCTTCAAAAATGAGATTTTAGGAAGATACTAATGTCAATTAAATCCAAATTTCCTATTTCGAAATGGAAAAACCATAATGAACTCTCAAAAATCCCAAAAATTAGCATTGGAATTGAATTCAAAATTAAATTCCATGATTTTCAAGGAGCAAAAATGATAGAAGGGGAAGAAGATGACACAAGGGCAGCCTCAATACGCTGCTCATCCCTTGCAAGGGGCGGCCTCGAGCAAGGGAGCGGTGCCCTTGCCCTGCTCTTGAGCAAGGGGCGGTCCCTTACGTGGCCTACTGCTGCGAGCGTCGGGCCCCTCATACTGCGTGTACACGAGGGACACTCCCTTTGTGCTCCATGCCCCTGCGAGGGGCGGCCCCCCAAGCCTACCCCTGCGAGGGATGAGGCATGAGGCACAAGGCACGAGGGGCAGCCTGCCACATTAGCACACAATTTTTTTTTTAGAAAGGAGCTTGACAAGGAAATATCACTTCCCACCTTCTTGCCTGTGAACATGCACTAATTTCATCACTGGGTAATCCTGATCTAGGCTGTCTTGGGACCCTATGTCTACATGTATACATATGTATACCCTTTGGTACGTGGTATGTATACTGTAATGCTCCTAAAAATTTCGATTACATGAATAGTACATTTCGATTATGAATAGTGCATTTCGAGATTAAAAGTGCCACCAGAGACATGAATTATACTTTCTCGGACCTCAAGTAGTGTTGTTCATAGAGAACCTAATGATCAAATTTGAAATCAATCCGAGGTCATTTGATGAATAATGACTAGGTTGAGCAGTGGTCAAACTTTGATCCGAGACCTTTTAAAATTCAAACTTGACCCATCTAAGGGATTTTAAATGAGGAAATTAAATATAATTAAGTTATAATTAATGTGCGTAAAGAATAATTTTAAATTAGAAGAAAAAGCACATTGAAATGAAGAAAATATGAAAATAATGTGACCAATTGGATGGAATAGTGCACTAAGAGATCCTAGGCATTAATTGGATAGAAGTGTGTAGAAACTAATCTCTACCATTGGATTGAATAGTGTACATTAAATCATTGCCCAACAAATTGATAGAGAACAAAAAATGGAAAATAAAAAAATATGGACCATTGGATCAGATAGGACCAAGTCTATCTTAACCATTGATATAATATAAGAGAAATTAATATTAAAATGGCACACCCTTTTATCTTTCTTCACCATTCATGGCCTAACTCCATCTCTCCCTTTTCTGACTCATTTCTTCTTCATTTTAGCCACCGAATCTCACATATAACTTTGGATCTTAACCTCCAATCATTAAGCCCTCATATATCCCAAATCAATCAAGAAATTGGAAGGAAAAGTAAAGAAAAGTGAGTGTTAATATTCATGTGAATAGTAACTAAAAAATTAAGTCTACATTTAATGGGATTTAGGATAATTTTAATACATGATTTTAAGTTTGTTGAGTGCATTAATGCTTATAAATGCTTAAAATCATGTTTATGTCATTTCTTTTGTGAAGAAGAAGATGAAAGAGAAAGAAAGAAGATGAAGGAGAAAGGAAAATAAGTGGAGAGAAGAAATTAAAGTGGAAGGAGTTTGAAAATTTTAATTTTTTGCTTTGAAAGATTACTAACACACTAAACTTGTTTTTCCTAACCTTTATGCTTTATTATGTTCAAGTAGGGATTTCTTGAATAATATATAACACCTCCTATACAAAACCTATCACCGTATGCACATAGCATATATTTCTCATCAAGTATCCATGTCTTATTATCACATTTATATTTACTTATTAGTTTAGATAGGTATTACACTGCGTAATGCAAACATGTTCAGTTACATATTACATTCATACACATGGTATAAACTTTTCTTTACTTTTCATGTTCTTCATGTACATATACTTCATATACATTATAATGTTCATGCATTAAAATAAAATATTTATGTTCATTTAATTTACAATTCATTTCATATTACTAAATAATAATTACAAGTACACATATATTTTACAACTCAAAAGGAGAGTACATTCAGGACACTTCACACAATCCTTCTATTGTCCTTGGTCTCTACAGATTGTCCTTGCAAGCTTGTAACACCCCCAACTCCCACACGTAGCATTTCAAAGGGTGATGAGCTACAGTGAGCAGAAGGTGCCACCAGACAAGGACACACATGGCAATGCATAAATCAAAATAATAAAATTTCTAACACAAGACCTCAAGACATGTACATCCTAAACCTATGTCATCAACATACCAGCATTCACACTATAAGATTTTACATCTTATTATAAATGCTAATAATTAAAACTTGATTACATGTCAAAATCAAAACTCTCCCTATATAGATCTACCGACTTGTTGTCTAAAGTTACACCGGACTGCTGCACTACTCTGATCTTCGAACCTGCACGGAGAAACAATCGTGCTAAGTGATAATGCTTAGGCGGGCAAAACAAATAATGAGCAGCCACTCACAGTGGTTGCCGAGGAATGTCACACCCCATTTGCCCCCTAAAAGTTCGAGCCATGTTTGTGCATGCATTATGTATGTGTATTTGCATGACATAAGGGTATTTTGGGAATTTCATGTTTTGGTGGGTTATATTATAGTGTGGGTGCTCACATGGTATTAGGGTTTGAGTTAGTTGGGTTGTGATTGTGTGTGCTTGAGCATACCATAGTAGGATGTGTTTGTTGGGTTGTGCTAGTGTGTGTGTGTTCACACATTTGTAGGCTATTATTAGTAGGGATTTCATTATGTGTGTGTAATGCATGCTTGTCGGGTGTGAGTGATCAAGATCCACCACTACGAAGAGGACACATGGCTATGGTTAGGAGAGAGGGGATTTAGAAGAGGAAAGAGAAAGGGAAGCAGAAATTTTGCTCCCTCAATCCCATTTCTCCCTTATCTTCATTTCTCTACTTCCTCTTCTCTTCCCATTTTGTGCCCTAGCTTGGATTCAAGTCATAGTTAGTGGGAATTGATCATCTCCTAACATTCTTATTGGTGAGTTTTATGTATTTTCATCTTGTTCATCTTCTTCTTCTCATTTTCAGGGTTTAAGGTTTTGATCTAGGGTTTTGTTATTTGTTTGTTATGGTGGGTTGTGGTTAGTTGAGCCTCCTCGCGACCCTAAAGGCAAGGAGAAGGCTGGTATTAGTGGCACCAAGTGATTTGGAGCTTCGGAGATTCAAGTTTGGGAACTTTCTTTGAATTGATGTTCATATGTGTCTTTTGAGATATGTATGAATTTCTGGAAATTTATGATGTGTAAATAGGCTTATATGGGTATATATGATATGGGTTTTGAGTTTTGATGAGTTATGTTGCGTAATTATTAAATTATTTAATCAAATGTGAAGTTGATCGAACTCAGCTGCAAAATTTTCAGATTTTGTGAATTATTGAGATATTGATTTGTGAATTGATGATTTGTTTGGAATTAATTGTGGAAATATGTTGTTTTATGTTGGTTATGGTGTTTGGAAGGCCCATTTTGAGGTAAGATTGAGTTTAAGTTTGATTTGGGTGAAAATGGTTTTGATTTGGAATTTTTCTGGGCTTTTTGTATTTTTGCTGAGAAATGGAAATCCCGATGTTGTCGCGAGCATGACAGAAAAGAATTTCCAGCTCTCGCGCCTGATGGCTGAGAAATCATGAGATCGTGAGCAATGATCACAAGTCGTAAGCCATGCTCACGGGATGTGAGCGTCGTGAGCCATGATCACGAGTCGTGAGCATTGCTCACAAGACGTGACCAATACTCACGAGTCGTGAGCAAAGCTCACGACTCGTGATCCATGCTCATGAGGGGTGAGCAGCGCTCACGGCCCTTATGTCGCAAGCGCGACTTTATCGCGATCGCAACAGTGACTCTGCCCTGTTCTCTCATGTACTATGTTTTTCTAAGATGGATTTTAAATGTCTTCTCTTGCCTTTTCACTGCTGTGTGCTACATTATTTTGCTTATATGTGTATTATCATGATTTCTTCATGACAAATAACATGTTATACATTAACAATTATATGCTATGTTTTGGAACATGATTTGGATTACACATGACCTGCAAGAGTCAGTCTAGTGGATAGTTAGGCATGCCTAATAGAGTCTCTTTAGCTGCAGCACCTTTGGACGTTTGGACCCCGATTAGGTCCCCCGTTTGGTTCCTCGCGAACCCCTTTTTATGTGTTCGGATCCTCGCGATCCTTTTCAATGTGTTTTGATCTTCTTTAAGATCCCCTCAGTAAAATGTTTTTTATGCGATATAAATTAAATGGTTTTTGATTCGTACCCGTAAGGTACGTTATGCGTTCGAGTCATACCCGTAAGGTACGTTATGCGTTCTCTCATTATCCACTATTTTTGAGCCAGCAGGTATTTGTTTTGGTTTACTTTGGCATGCTATAAGAATATGATATCCAAATGAGCATAATAATGAGTATATGAAACAACTGTTATCTGAACGTAACCATGAGCTTCTAAAAGTTATGAATGTGACCCGATATATGTTGTATATCCATATGTGATCTAAATGTATTATATTATGTATGATTATCTACATGTGCCATATCGTATGTGTTATTCTTTGACGACCATTGTGAATAGCCGTCCACTTTACTGTTGTGTTTTCCCACTAAGCGTTTATCGCTTAGCACAGTGTTTTATCCGTGCAGGTGTGGAAGGTGCTGTTTTTTGGGAGAGTCGCCGCCAGTCAAGCCAACACAGAAGGGATTAGTGTAGGGCTTATTTTTGTAGGAGTTATAATGATTCTTTTTGTAATAGAACTCTCATGTATTAGTTTTTGTCAAGCTTCCGCTATGAATATTTTTTGATATGTAGTTATTTTGTATTGGCAATTGATCAGAACATTATTGTAATGATTTTATTATAATAATGCATGATCAGTTTTGCTTTTAAAAGTTTTAATTTTCGCTGTAATTCTGTATGTTTATGATGTTTGAATTTATGATATTGTATCCTCCCGTTTGGTGACACCCCTGCTCGTACGACTTCCCACTCCGATGCGGATGGGTTCGCTTACGTATGGGTAGGGGGTGTTACAGTTTTTTGTATCAGAGCCCAGGTTTAGGCTTTTCTTGGTGCTGTTGTTGTTGTTGTGATGTGCATATATGAGTATATGTCTAGGACTGTGTTGGCTGATGGGATTGTCTTATGATACCGATTCTGTTCGAGGGTCACTTGAGGGGTCAGCGGAAAGCGTTAATCCTCAAGCTATTGATCCTTCGGTTTCTGTGTTAGCTCAACCTACTAGGGTACAGCCCGAGGCAGCAGCCATGCCTTTCGAGGCGGTGCTTATGCTATCTCAGGACATGGCTCGAGTCTTGGAGAGAGTGACTGCCCGTAAGGCCCCGACTGAGAGTATGAGAAGAGCTGGTGCTAAAGATTTTTATGGAACGGGTTTGTACGAGTTGAAAGTCGCTGAGAAGTGGATTGATAAGGTAAAGCGTGCTTTGAGAGAAGTCCGGTGTCCTCTTGCTCAGAAAGTAGAGTGTGCAGTGGCTTTGCTGCAAGGGTCTGCATATGAATGGTGGGAGTTGGTTTGTAGACATCCTCAGTTGCCTGACCCGATTACTTGGGAGTTTTTTGAAAGAGAGTTCACGAACAAGTATGTGACCCAGATATACAAGGATGCTAGGTGGGCTCAGTTCTTGAGTTTGAAACAATGGGCGATGTTTGTGTCTAAGTTTAAGAAGGAGTTTAACCGGTTGGCTAAGTATGCACCAGAAGGTATTATGACAGATGAGTTCAGGTGTAGACATTTTGAGGCCGGTTTAAATGAGTCGCTTCGGGCGATGTTGATCTCTTTGATGAGTACTCCAGGAGTGGGGTATTACCAGATTGTGCAAGCTGTTATTAGGGCTGAGAGGTCAGAATCTGTCTTGAGAGAGAGAGCTCAGAGGAGGAATCCTTCTCGTGGTGGTTCATCTTCTTCATCCTTGGGTAAGAGGTCAAGGAACCCGCAGGATGAATCATCTGCAGGCCCAGCTATGAGAGGTAAAAGACAGGGTTGAGCTGTGGTGTCTGGTTCTGGTAGAGGTAATTCGGGTGGAAGGACTGAGATGTTACCGGAATGTTCTCTTTGTAACAAGCGTCACTGGGGTGGGTGTAGGTGGCTCACTGGTGGGTATTTTAGATGTGGGAACACTGAGCACTTTTTGGCCAACTGTCCGAGATTGTATGAGGCTTCAGGTGATCAGAGAGAGGCCAGTAGAGTTGGTTCGAATGCTTCTCAAGCTACCCGGGGTAGAGGCCATGGTAGAGGTCGAGGCGGTCGACCTAGAGAGAGTGCTGCATCAGAGTCAGTTGAGCGTCCTTTGCTAGTCCCAGCTAGAGGTTATGCAATGAGAGCTCGGGAGGAGCAGGATACTCCAGATGTGATAGCCTGTAAGTTTCTACTCCATGACATTGAATTATATGCTCTAATTGACCCTGGTTCCACAAACTTATATTTGTGCACTGATAAGTTAAGTGATAAGTTGCATGATGTAGACCAGTTATATTATGAGATCTGTGTGACCAGTCCTTTAGGGCATAGTGTCAATGTGAGTAGAATGTTTAGGAATTATCCCCTATTGGTTGAGGGAGTTGAGTTTCCAGCAGATTTAATTGAGTTGCCTTGCAGAGAGTTTGATTTGATTTTGGGTATGGACTGGTTGGGTAAGCATCGGGCAGTGGTTGACTGTCATAGGAAGACAGTTGTGCTTCAGGATAGAGATCGGTCTTCTGTTATTATTAAAGGTTTGGGTGATAGTCCTTTGAGCAATGTGATTTTCGCAATGCAAGCTAAGAGATTCATTAGGAAGGGTTGTGAGGCTTTTCTAGCAGTGGTGCTGGATTCTAAGCGGGATCAAGTTAGGATTGAGGATATCCCGGTTGTCCGAGAGTTTGGTGATGTGTTCCCGAGCGAGTTGCCTGGTTTGACTGCAGAGAGGGAGGTGGAGTTATCCATAGAGATAGTGCTGGCTACTACTCCCATATCGAAAGCACCTTATCGGATGGCTCTTATAGAGTTGAGAAAACTCAAAACTCAGCTACAAGAGCTATTGGATAAGGGGTTCATTCGGCCCAGCATGTCTCTATGGGGCGCTCCGGTTCTATTTATTAAGAAAAAGGATGGTTCTATGAGAATGTGTATCGACTATAGGCAAATCAACAGGGTTACAGTGAAGAATAAGTATCCTCTGCCTAGATTTGAGGATTTGTTTAATCAGCTTAGAGGTGCAGGAGTCTTTTCGAAGATTGATCTTCGGTCAAGGTATTATCAGCTGTGAGTTCAGGATGCAGATGTGGTTAAGACTGCATTTCGGATTAGGTATGGCCACTATGAGTTTTTGGTGATGCCGTTTGGTTTGACCAATGTACCTGCAGCATTTATGGATTTGATGAATCGAGTGTTTAGGCCATATCTTGACCAATTTGTAGTCGTGTTTATAGATGACATCTTTGTTTATTCCAAGGATGAGAGTGAGCATGAGGAGCATCTCCGGTTCGTTTTGCAAGTTCTGAGAGAGCATCGGTTGTTTGCCAAGCTCAGTAAGTGTGACTTCTGGCTTCAGGAAGTGTCTTTCTTGGGTCATATTGTTTCGGCTAAGGGTATTCAAGTTGATCCGTCTAATATTGAGGCGATTGTTGATTGGAAAGCGTCTAGAAATGTTCAAGAAGTGGGAAGTTTTCTTGGTTTGGCGGGTTCCTATCATCGGTTTGTGAAGGGTTTCTCAGTTATTGCTGCTTCGATGACGAGGTTGTTAAGGAAAGGGGTCAGATTTGAGTGGTCGGATAAGTGTCAGACTTGTTTTGAGTAGTTGAAGAAGTTGCTAGTGGAAGCTCCTGTACTTACTCAACCCATCTCGGGTAAAGAGTTTGTGATGTACAGCGATGCTTCCGGTGTCGGTCTTGGTTGTGTGTTGATGCAAGAGGGGAAGGTTGTGGCTTATGCTTCCCGTCAATTAAAGCCACATGAGAGGAATTATCCGATGCACGATTTAGAGTTAGCGGCTGTGATCTTTGCTTTGAAGATTTGGCGTCACTATCTGTATGGGGAGAAGTGTAGGATCTTTACGGACCATAAGAACTTGAAGTTTTTTCTCACGTAGAAGGAGTTGAACATGAGACAGCACCGTTGGATAGAAATGTTCAAGGACTACGACTGCATATTGGATTACCAACCGGGTAAGGCCAATGTGCTCGCGGATCCTTTGAGTCGAAAGTCAATTTCTGCTTTGTTCTTGAGGCGGTTCAGGTGGAGGTTTGATTTAGATGTGGCTTTTATTTCTCAGTTGAGAGTGAAGCCTACCTTGAGACAGAGGATTGTGGATGCTCAGAAGGATGATGAGAGGCTACAGCGGGTTTTGCATGAGGTTAGTTCTGGTAAGCAATTAGAGTTCTTAATTATGGACGGGCTATTGATGTATGGAAATCGCCTGTGTGTGCCTGAGAATGAGGAGTTGAGGAGATAGCTTTTGAGTGAGGCACACACTACGGTTTTCACTATACATCCCGATAGTGAGAAGATGTACCGAGACATGAAATAGTTTTACTGGTGGTCTGATATGAAGAGGGATATTGTGGATTTTGTGTCTAAGTGCTTGACATGTCAGAAGCTAAAGGCTGAGCATCAAATTCCTTCGGGATTGCTCACACCTTTATCCGTTCCAGAGTGGAAGTGGGATGATATCGCCATGGACTTTGTATCTGGTTTGCCTTTGACTCAGAAGAAGCATGACTCAGTTTGGGTGATTGTGGATCGGCTCACGAAGTTAGCTCATTTCCTGCCAGTTAGAGTGGATTATTCGATGGATAAGTTAGCCAGTATTTATGTAAATGAGGTGGTCAGACTGCATGGAGTGCCGTTGTCCATAGTGTCAGATCGAGACCCAAGGTTTACTTCAAAGTTTTGGAAGGAATTGCATAGAGCTTTGGGTACCAAGTTAAATTTCAGTACGGCATTTCATCCTCAGACAGATGGTTAGTCAGATCGGGTCATTCAGATTCTTGAGGATATGTTGCGGGCTTGTGCATTGGACTTTTTGGGTAGTTGGGACAGATATGTACAGCTTATGGAGTTTGCCTACAATAATAGTTATCAGTCGAGCATTGGTATGTCACCGTATGAGGCTTTGTATGGTCGATAGTGTAGGACTCCAGTTTGTTGGACTAAGTTGTCAGAGCGTGCGATTATTAGGCCAGAGTTGGTTAGAGATACTAAGGAGAAGATCAGAGTTGTGCAGTAGAATTTGAAGGCGGCTAAGGATCGGTAGAAGTCTTATGCTAACCTAAAGAGAAAAGATGTTCAGTTTGAGGTCGAGGACAAGGTTTTCCTTAAGGTTTCTCCTTGGAGAAAAGTATTGAGATTAGGAAAGAAGGGTAAGCTTAGTCTTCGATTTATTGGACCGTATGAAATTTTAGCTAAGGTTGGCCCGGTAGCCTATAGGTTGGCTTTACCGATGGAGTTAGCGAAGTTACACGATGTTTTCCATGTTTCGATGCTATGTCGGTATAGATCGAATCCTTCACATGTATTGTCGGTTCAGGATGTGCAAGTGCAGCCAGACTTTTCTTATGATGAGGAACCGAAAGCCATCCTAGCTCGGGAAGTGAGATAGTTGAGGAGTAAGCAAGTCCTTTGGTCAAAGTATTATGGAATCACCACGGAGTCGAAGAAGCTACTTGGGAACCAGAGGCGACCATGAGAGCTCATATCCGCATTTGTTCAGTTCAGGTGAGAATTTTGAGGATGAAATTCTTATTAGTAGGGGAGAGCTGTCACACCCCATTTGCCCCCTAGAAGTTCAAGCCATGCTTGTGCATGCATTATGTATGTGTATTTGCATAACATAAGGGTATTTTGGGAATTTCATGTTTTGGGGGGTTGTATTATAGTGTGGGTGCTCACATGGTATTAGGGTGTGAGTTAGTTGGGTTGTGATTGTGTGTGCTTGAGCATACCATAGTAGGATGTGTTTGTTGGGTTGTGCTAGTGTGTGTGTGTTCACACATGTGTAGGGTATTATTAGTTAGGATTTCATTATGTGTGTGTAGTGCATGCTTGTCGGGTGTGAGTGATCACGATTCACCAATAGGAAGAGGACACATGTCTAGGGTTAGGAGAGAGGGGATTTAGAAGAGGAAAGAAAAAGGGAAGCTGAAATTTTGCACCCTAATCCCGTTTCTCTCTTCTCTTTATTTCTCTTCTTCCTCTTCTCTTCCCATTTTGTGCCCTAGCATGGATTCAGGTCATAGTTGGTGGTAATTGATCATCTCCTAGCATTCTTATTGGTGAGTTTTATGCATTTTCATCTTGTTCATCTTCTTCTTCTCATTTTCTGGGTTTAAGGTTTTGATCTAGGGTTTTGTTGTTTGTTTGTTATGGTGGGTTGTGGTTAGTTGAGCCTCCTCGCGACCCTAAAGGCAAGGAGAAGACTGGTATTAGTGGCACCAAGTGATTTGGAGCTTAGGAGATACAGATTTGGGAACTTTCTTTGAATTGAAGTTCATATGTATCCTTTGAGATATGCATGAATTTCTGGAAATTTATGATGTGTAAATAGGCTTATATGGGTATATATGATATGGGTTTTGAGTTTTGATGAGTTATGTTGCATAATTATTGAATTATTGAATCAAATGTGAAGTTGATAGAACTTAGCTGCAAAATTTTCTGGTTTTATGAATTATTGAGATATTGATTTGTGAATTGATGATTTATTTGGAATTAATTGTGGAAATATGTTGGTTTATGTCGGTTATGGTGTTTGGAAGGCCCATTTTGAAGTAAGATTAAGTTTAAGTTTGATTTGGGTGAAAATGGTTTTGATTTGGAATTTTTCTGGGCTTCTTGCATTTTTACTGACAAATGGAAATCCCGATGTTGTCGCGAGCGTGACATTCTCGCGAGCATGACAGAAAGGAATTTCCAGCTCTCGCGCCTGATGGCTGAGAAATCGTGAGATCGTGAGCAATGAGCAATGCTCACAAGTCATGAGCAATGTTCACGAGTCATGAGCCATGCTCACCAGTCGTGAGCAATGCTCACCAGACATGAGCAATACTGACGAGTCGTGAGCCATGCTCACGAGGCATGAGCAGCGCTCACGGCCCTTCTTTCACGAGCGCTACTTTCGCGATCGCGATAGTGACTCTGCCCTGTTCTCTCACGTACTCTGTTTTTCTATGATGGATTTTAAATGTCTTCTCTTGGCTTTTCACTGCTGTGTGCTACATTATTTTGCTTATATGTGTATTATCATGATTTCTTCATGATAAATAACATGTTATCCATTAATAATTATATGCTATGTTTTGGAACATGATTTGGATTACGCATGACCTGCAAGAGTCAGTTTAGTGGATAGTTAGGAATCCCTAAAAGAGTCTCTTTAGCTGCAGCACCTTTGGAAGTTTGGACCCCGATCAGGTCCCCCGTTTGGTTCCTCGCGAACCCCTTTTTATGTGTTCGGATCCTAGCGATCCTTTTCAATGTGTTTTGATCTTGTTTAAGATCCCCTCAGTAAAATGTTTTTATATGAGATATAAATTAAATGGTTTTTGATTCGTACCCGTAAGGTACGTTATGCGTTCTCTCGTTATCCACTATTTTTGAGTCAGCAAGTGTAACACCCCCATCGCCGTCCCCGTTGGAAGGACGCCGGCGGACGCGCTACATGACGCTCACTCACATACAGATATACACATGCACAATGCGGAAGCATACATTCATACATAACATACATACAGAAATACGGGTTAATTAAAAACTTACCTTACCTTGCGGCACAGACTGAACATGCAATCACTTACGCACACGCAGACACTAAGCTGAAGCTTACACAGAACCATACATATGACCATTCAATGGAAGCATACGCGAAATAATAAAACGAAGGACTATCTAAACATAAAGACATACTAACTATTACATTCCCAAGAGAAAACTCAAGACCGAAACATAATTAATTACATATACAATACTACAGAATTACAAAAGCTGAAATACAGAAGCTGAACAAAAATATAGAACTTCTAACTCCTACGTGGCTGACCTTGCAGAAGCGCGACTCGAACAGAACCAAACCTGCCACCTGCACGGAAAGGAAATCCGTGCTAAGCGATAAACGCTTAGTGGGGAGAACACACAAGAGTATGGACGGCCATTCACAATGGTCGCCAAGGAAAAACACATTCAGATGGCAAATGCGGATATTCAGAACAAATATGATCATGTTGGCATAGTAAAGGCATTCATTCGATAACTCACAATCAAACCATAAACTCATGTTCAGGATAGACCAATACAGACATAATACAATACACATTACAAGCATCATCATGCTGAACTACATACTACATCACCTGCATAAACCTACATGGGTAGCAAATAACAACATCTATCGTGCGGAGTCACATGAGCTTTACACATGCAATTGACATAACTAAGTACCCGTGCCTGAACTGACAACCAAACCATCATGTTAAGAATGCTAGCCATTTAACATACTTAGACATGCCAAACACATACACTAGTCAAATATCCAAAGGATAACATTTAGAGCATCACAATACCGCTGCGCAACTCTAATATATATTAAGCATCATGCAAAAACACTCTGATAGCGGAGACTGAAGGCATAACCACTTAGTATCACATTCATATCATCATCATGCAGAAAGTATAGTTAAACATCACATACTTACCGTCACAACTGCTTCAGTTCACATGCTTATAAAAAATAAAACATGTTTAAGTCACATACATAAATACTCTAGTCGAATCATATTCAAAGCATTCCGAAACTTATAACAAATCACATGACAAGTACGGGTAATCATGTTAGATATAAAGACATGCTTACATAAAATAGACATACATTCTAAAGCCCATAGACACATCCATATACATATAAACTGATTCCTGAAATCCTTATCATACTCAAACGGATATCACATTCTGATAGTTATTTCAAAGTAACAAGTATAATATGCAAAGGCTAAAACATAATCCATATAAACAAGCTCATATAATAAAGCCATACAATCAATATTTCCTAATCATATTCATTCAGAAATAATCCAATATACATTACATCGATATACTAATTCAGATAATCCATTTATAGCCAAATCAGATCAGAGCAGTTCAAATAAACATTCAAAGAACACCTGCTGACTCTAGGTAGTGGATAACGAGTGTACAGACAGTACTTTCCGGGTACGAGCCGATTACAGACAGTACGTTACGGGTACGAATCGATTAAACCATTATACTTTAACTTTCACAGATATTTTCAAAAGGGACCTTAAACAAGATCCCATACAGAAAAGGGTTCGCGAGGAACCAAACGGGGACCTGATCGGGGTCCAAACAGAACTATAGGCTGCAGCTAACAGACTCTATTAGGCATGCCTAACTATCCACTAGACTGACTCTCGCAGGTCATGCATAAAACAATTCACATTACGAATCGCACAACGCATAAATATATATACACATCATGCATAAACCAGAGTACAATAGACATATAAATATGCTCATAAAGTTGATCATATCTCATACAATTCCCATTGCAAAAAATAATACAATCATTATACTTTAACATTTAAACAATGTTCTAAAGCATGCCAAGAATCAGGTAAAGAAGCACTACCATGCCAATGATTATCAATACAAAATCTTAATCATGCATTAAGGAGGATAACTAAGTATAATCATGCATAATCCAAATTACATTTAATTATAACACATTGAGTTCAAAGGCTAAAGCATGACAATGTATTCCGACATCAACCATATTATTCAAATAAGTTTGGCATAGCAGGATGCCAATCATACTTCATACAAGTCATATACTGGAGCATACAATAACTCAATTGATAACATCTTAGCACTACTCATCATTCTAAAGCATGTCAGGAACACATGTGGAATCATATTATGCCAATGAATAAAAACCCATGGAATGATACGAAATACTCTTAAGTATGGCAGATTATTCTAAGAGAAGAATCCAATCAAGGATATGCATAACATAATGCTAATCACAATTAAAATGGGCTAACCAATCAGATAAGATAGCACACAGTAGAGGAAGAAGTCATAAAAGCATTTGAAAGTCATTTTATAATAAACTAGTCACGGGGGAACAAATCAAAACAGGAAAGGTCATACCAAGTCATACAAGAGCACATAAAGGTATGACAAGAGTAATACAGTAGTACATCACCATACAGAAGAGATAGGAAATTCATTTTGGTTAAAACTGGGCGAAATCGGAAAAAGGAGCTGAAGAGGGGTCGGTCACGAGTCGTGTCACGACTCGTGACTGACCTCAAAGGGGTCACGAGACGTGACCTAGTGTCATGCCTCGTGACCTCCTAGAGAGTCACGGGACGTGGCTCTATGTCACGCCTGGCCTTCATAAGAGTCACGCCGTGACTCTAAGTCACGAGACGTGACTTTCCTCTCACAGAGAGAGGCAGTCACGCTTCGCGACTGGAGTCACGCCTTGCCCTTCACATAAGTCACGTCGTGACTCTAAGTCACGAGACGTGACTTGCCTCTCGCAAGGCAGTCACGCTTCGCGACATCGACCAGCCCACCGAGAAGTCACGCGTTGTGACTGGGAGACAGAGTCACGTGGCGTGACTGGTAGTCACGTCTCGTGGCTTGTCTCTCTCAGGGAAGTCACGACACACTGGGAATGGAAAATTCCACAGAAACGCGATTTTCCATTCCCAGCTACCCAGAATTCAAAGAACTCGATAAAATCATTTTCAATCTGATTCAAAACACATCCAAACTCATCTTACCTTACAGTCGATCTTCTAAACATCATAAACAAGATAATTGCAATTAATTCCACAATCAAACAATCAAAATCATGCATAATTCCATTCAAGAATGTAAACCCTAAAAGTTACAGTAGGTTCAAAACACAAACTCAGAACTTCCAAATCAATACTTGTCATGCATTACTAACACATCTGCTCACTTAATCATGCATGTACACATTCTAAAACACACCAAATTCCAGAAATTAGACCATGCAAACACATTATAAGTCTAGTGAGAAATAGGGCAGAGACAATCAACTGAGATTGAAGAACAGAGAAGTTCAAAACGTTGCATGCATTCAAACACTCCCAAACCTGGAAATGACGATCCAAAATCAGCTTCAAGATCAGTCCTCAATCCTTTCCTTGCCTTTACTTTGCTTCTTCTTATCATCAAACACTTGCACAAACAAAACCCACAATTACTCTTCAAAACCCTAACTCAACCAAAACCAGGAAAAGATGAAGAAGAACAGTACGTAGAAACCTTAACCCAACTTACCTCTTCAAGCAAAGCACAACACCACCAAGAAACCCAAACACAACTCCAAGCCAAAGCCAAAGAGAATGAAAGGAAAAGCAGAGAAAGAAGAGGAGAAGAAGAAGAAGGGAAGGCATGAGAGGGAGAACGGGAATGCAATCTGTGTTCTCTCTCTCTTCCTCTTTCCTTTCTTCTTTTTCTTCTTTCAATGCTCACCTAACAAGCCACTTGGCAACACCCAATTGGACCCCAAACTCCACTGAGACTATTCCAAATCCATTAATGCTCTTAAGTCCTTAGACAAATAACACTTCACTCACTTACACATTTCTTTCCTTACAAACTTAATTATCTTTTCAATTAGGTCCTTAACACTCCAACTTTCTCAAGCACAAATTACCGAAATACCCTTTCGATCCCGACTTCGCATGCAAATCCCGACTAGGGCCATTTTGGGGTGTGACAACTCTTCCCTCCTAAAAGAATTTTGTCCTCGAAATTCATAGCGAAACACTTACATCCACACAACCCAAACAAACAAAACTTACTTAAACAAAAGCTTGCAATACAACTTACCAGAAGAACCTGCGGTCTCCTTCGAATCCTTGCTAGACGCTACAAACTCTGAGGATGCTTGAGAAGATTTGAACAAATCCTCCACATCCTTTCTAGCTTGCCCAGCCAGACTCTCACTCATCTTCTTCGGACAATCGATTATCTTATGTTCCATACTGCCACACCTGAAACAAGCACTTGAGAGCTTCCGACATGGGCCCCGATGTCGCTTCTGGCAGTGCTGACATACTGACGATACCCACTTCTTACCCTTGTTCCCATGTTGCTTCTGACATTGTTGACACATCGAAGGTTCTCGAACCCTTTTTCCCTGCTGACATTTCACTAACCGATCCTTTTCTCTTCTGAGGAACATGCCGCACAACTTCTTGAGAAGCACGAGGAGCAGTCAGCCTATCCAAAATCCGAATCAATCCTTGTACTAATGTCCTATCCTCAGAATTACGACCAGAATCTTCAACTGGAAGACGCTCGAAAATATTCTGATCAGCACTAACTCGATTCACACATTCCGTTATCTCGCCCACATTCTCACTAGGATCAGACTCCATCCAGACATGACACAAAACAAGACGCATCTGCATTAGGCCACGACACAAAACCGACTCTCATGCAAAGACTCAACACAAAACAAACAACATACCCAGAACCATAAAACCTGGGCTCTGATACTACTAACTGTAACACCCCCATCGCCGTCCCCGTTGGAAGGATGCCGACGGACGCGCTACACGACGCTCACTCACATACAGATATACACATGCACAATGCGGAAGCATACATTCATACATAACATACATACAGAAATACGGGTTAATTAAAAACTTACCTTACCTTGCGGCACAGACTGAACATGCAATCACTTACGCAGATGCAGACACTAAGCTTAAGCTTACACAGAACCATACATATGACCATTCAATGGAAGCAGACGCGAAATAATAAAACGAAGGAGTATCTAAACATAAAAACATACTAACTATTACATTCCCAAGAGAAAACTCAAGACCGAAACATAATTAATTACATATACAATACTACAGAATTACAAAAGCTGAAATACAGAAGCTGAACAAAAATACAGAACTTCTAACTCCTACGTGGCCGACCTTGCAGAAGCGCGACTCGAGCAGAACCAAACCTGCCACCTGCACGGAAAGGAAATCCGTGCTAAGCGATAAACGCTTAGTGGGGAGAACACACAAGAGTATGGACGGCCATTCACAATGGTCGCCAAGGAAAAACACATTCAGATGGCAAATGCGGATATTCAGAACAAATATGATCATGTTGTCATAGTAAAGGCATTCATTCGATAACTCACAATCAAACCATAAACTCATGTTCAGGATAGACCAATACAGACATAATACAATACACATTACAAGCATCATCATGCTGAACTACATACTACATCACCTGCATAAACCTACATGGGTAGCAAATAACAACATCTATCGTGCGGAGTCACATGAGCTTTACACATGCAATTGACATAACTAAGTACCCGTGCCTGAACTGACAACCAAACCATCATGTTAAGAATGCTAGCCATTTAACATACTTAGACATGCCAAACACATACACTAGTCAAATATCCAAAGGATAACATTTAGAGCATCACAATACCGCTGCGCAACTCTAATATATATTAAGCATCATGCAAAAACACTCTGATAGCGGAGACTGAAGGCATAACCACTTAGTATCACATTCATATCATCATCATGCAGAAAGTACAGTTAAACATCACATACTTACCGTCACAACTGCTTCGGTTCACATGCTTATAAAAAACAAAACATGTTTAAGTCACATACATAAATACTCTAGTCGAATCATATTCAAAGCATTCCAAAACTTATAACAAATCACATGACAAGTACGGGTAATCATGTTAGATATAAAGACATGCTTACATAAAACAGACATACATTCTAAAGCCCATAGACACATCCATATACATATAAACTGATTCCTGAAATCCTTATCATACTCAAACGGATATCACATTCTGATAGTTATTTCAAAGTAACAAGTACAATATGCAAAGGCTAAAACATAATCCATATAAACATGCTCATATAATAAAGCCATACAATCAGTATTTCCTAATCATATTAATTCAGAAATAATCCAATATACATTACATCGATATACTCATTCAGATAATCCATTTATAGCCAAATCAGATCAGAGCAGTTCAAATAAACATTCAAAGAACACCTGCTGACTCTAGGTAGTGGATAACGAGTGTACAGACAGTACTTTCCGGGTACGAGCCGATTACAGACAGTACGTTACGGGTACGAATCGATTAAACCATTATACTTTAACTTTCACAGATATTTTCAAAAGGGACCTTAAACAAGATCCCATACAGAAAAGGGTTCGCGAGGAACCAAACGGGGACCTGATCGGTGTCCAAATAGAACTATAGGCTGCAGCTAACAGACTCTATTAGGCATGCCTAACTATCCACTAGACTGACTCTCGCAGGTCATGCATAAAACAATTCACATTACGAATCGCACAACGCATAAATATATATATACATCATGCATAAACCAGAGTACAATAGACATATAAATATGCTCATAAAGTTGATCATATCTCATACAATTCCCATTGCAAAACATAATACAGTCATTATACTTTAACATTTAAACAATGTTCTAAAGCATGCCAAGAATCAGGTAAAGAAGCACTACCATGCCAATGATTATCAATACAAAATCTTAATCATGCATTAAGGAGGATAACTAAGTATAATCATGCATAATCCAAATTACATTTAATTATAACACATTGAGTTCAAAGGCTAAAGCATGACAATGTATTCCGACATCAACCATATTATTCAAATAAGTTTGGCATAGCAGGATGCCAATCATACTTCATACAAGTCATATACTGGAGCATGCAATAACTCAATTGATAACATCTTAGCACTACTCATCATTCTAAAGCATGTCAGGAACACATGTGGAATCATATTACGCCAATGAATAATAACCCATGGAATGATACGAAATACTCTTAAATATGGCAGATTATTCTAAGAGAAGAATCCAATCAAGGATATGCATAACATAATGCTAATCACAATTAAAATGGGCTAACCAATCAGATAAGATAGCACACAGTAGAGGAAGAAGTCATAAAAGCATTTGAAAGTCATTTTATAATAAACTAGTCACGGGGGAACAAATCAAAACAGGAAAGGTCATACCAAGTCATACAAGAGCACATAAAGGTATGACAAGAGCAATACAGTAGTACATCACCATACAGAAGAGATAGGAAATTCATTTTGGTTAAAACTGGGCGAAATCGGAAAAAGGAGCTGAAGAGGGGTCGGTCACGAGTCGTGTCACGACTCGTGACTGACCTCAAAGGGGTCACGAGACGTGACCTAGTGTCACGCCTCGTGACCTCCTAGAGAGTCACGGGACGTGACTCTATGTCACGCCTGGCCTTCATAAGAGTCACGCCGTGACTCTAAGTCACGAGACGTGACTTTCCTCTCACAGAGAGAGGCAGTCACGCTTCGCGACTGGAGTCACGCCTTGCCCTTCACATAAGTCACGTCGTGACTCTAAGTCACGAGACGTGACTTGCCTCTCGCAAGACAGTCACGCTTCGCGACATCGACCAGCCCACCGAGAAGTCACGCGTTGTGACTGGGAGACAGAGTCACGTGGCGTGACTGGTAGTCACGTCTCGTGGCTTGTCTCTCTCAGGGAAGTCACGACACACTGGGAATGGAAAATTCCACAGAAACGCGATTTTCCATTCCCAGCTACCCAGAATTCAAAGAACTCGATAAAATCATTTTCAATCTGATTCAAAACACATCCAAACTCATCTTACCTTACAGTCGATCTTCTAAACATCATAAACAAGATAATTGCAATTAATTCCACAATCAAACAATCAAAATCATGCATAATTCCATTCAAGAATGTAAACCCTAAAAGTTACAGTAGGTTCAAAACACAAACTCAGAACTTCCAAATCAATACTTGTCATGCATTACTAACACATCTACTCACTTAATCATGCATGTACACATTCTAAAACACACCAAATTCCAGAAATTAGACCATGCAAACACATTATAAGTCTAGTGAGAAATAGGGCAGAGACAATCAACTGAGATTGAAGAACAGAGAAGTTCAAAACGTTGCATGCATTCAAACACTCCCAAACCTGGAAATGACGATCCAAAATCAGCTTCAAGATCAGTCCTCAATCCTTTCCTTGCCTTTACTTTGCTTTTTCTTATCATCAAACACTTGCACAAACAAAACCCACAATTACTCTTCAAAACCCTAACTCAACCAAAACCAGGAAAAGATGAAGAAGAACAGTACGTAGAAACCTTAACCCAACTTACCTCTTCAAGCAAAGCACAACACCACCAAGAAACCAAAACACAACTCCAAGCCAAAGCCAAAGAGAATGAAAGGAAAAGCAGAGAAAGAAGAGGAGAAGAAGAAGAAGGGAAGGCGTGAGAAGGAGAACGGGAATGCAATCTGTGTTCTCTCTCTCTTCCTCTTTCCTTTCTTCTTTTTCTTCTTTCAATGCTCACCTAACAAGCCACTTGGCAACACCCAATTGGACCCCAAACTCCACTGAGACTTTTCCAAATCCATTAATGCTCTTAAGTCCTTAGACAAATAACACTTCACTCACTTACACATTTCTTTCCTTACAAACTTAATTATCTTTTCAATTAGGTCCTTAACACTCCAACTTTCTCAAGCACAAATTACCGAAATACCCTTCCGATCCCGACTTCGCATGCAAATCCCGACTAGGGCCATTTTGGGGTGTGACAGCAGGTATTTGTTTTGGTTTTCTTTGGCATGCTATAAGAATATGATATCCGAAGGAGCATAATGATGAGTATATGAAACAACTGTTATCTGAACGTAACCATGAGCTTATGAAAGTTATGAATGTGACCCAATATATGTTTTATATCCATATGTGATCTAAGTGTGTTATATTATGTATGATTATCTGCATGTGCCATATCGTATGTGTTATTCTTTGACGACCATTGTGAATGGCTGTCCACTTTACTGTTGTGTTTCCCCACTAAGCGTTTATTGCTTAGCACGGTGTTTTATCCGTGCAGGTGCGAAAGGTGCTATTTTTTGGGAGAGTCGCCGCCAGTCAAGCCAACACAGAAAGGATTAGTCTAGGGCTTATTTTTGTAGCAGTTATGATGATTCTTTTTATAATATAACTCTCATGTATTAGTTTTTGTCAAGCTTCCGCTATGAATATTTTTTGATATGTAATTATTTTGTATTGGTAATTGATCAGAACATTTTTGTAATGATTTTGTTATACTAATGCATGATCAGTTTTGCTTTCAAAAGTTTTAATTTCCGCTATAATTCCATATGTTTATGATGTTTGAATGTATGGTATTGTATCGTCCTGTTTGGTGACACCCCTGCTCGTACGACTTCCCAGTCCGATGCGGATGGGTTCACCTACGTATGGGTAGGGGGTGTTACAAAGAAAACACTTGCAAATCAATAGATATATGTATACAGACATAAGCATAAAGGAAACTGGCTTCAACTAATATGAACTCATATCATTACTTTCATACGAAAACTTAAACAATTTCATATGCAGATTCATTCATATACCATAACCAGAAAATACTATATTACATTTTACTCACAATTATATTAGATATGCTTACCGTTTACCTGACTCATTTAATTAATTCTTAAGTCAAAACATTTCATTTAACAAAACCGTTACTTGTTCAAAACTAAACAAAACACTTTGGTTCTTCGATTTGTTTCGGGCTTGAAATAAGCATTCCAAGCTTCCTACGTATCCCTATGGTTAGGAATCAGAACCACATAGTTCTTATAGAAAACTTCATTCACACAAGTTCTAGATGTAATCCTAACATCTTTCTTAAATCTGGTTTCTATCTCATGCTTACTAGTCAATACGTACTTAATACATTCATTAAAAGTCATCAAATAACGCACATAAATTTCTTACCGATACGCTTACCCAGGCCTACATTCAGAAGGCAGATAACATATTACATACCTGTATACTCATTTAAACATATAAACACATATATATACACAATCATAAAGTACATTTACTTAGCTCTCAATGATATCAATCATGCATATTAAGTATTTCAATAATTCTTTCTCAAGGCGTCATGCGTCATGTAGACAAGCATACTCATAACTCTTGAACAGATTAATAATATGCATTATTCACACACTAACTCTTATGCATTTAGGATCTTTGCATACATGTCTATTAGAACAAACACTACTTGATACATTTCTTTTCATTTAACAGATATCGCCTTATTATACAAAACACAGGGGTATCCGAAGATACCACACCTTTCCACATAAGTGTCCATAAAGGATCCAGAACAGAGGGATGCGTAAAGCACCAGTCAAATGGCATTTATCACAAATGCATCAAATGTTTATTCACATAATCATTTTGCAAATCATCACAAAACTTATCAATTAATTCAATTAATTTTACTCTTTTAGTTGCCTGCTAAGTTATAGGGGTGGATAAGCGAGTAACATAACACATGGCGGCACCCATGGGCACAATTCGAAAAGCAACATCAAATTTTTCTCATTCAAAACATTTTCACATTGGGGATCTTAAACAAGATCAATACACATTGGGGATTGCAAGGATCCAAATAGGGACCTGATCAGGGTCCAAATAGAACAGAGGAATGCAGCTAACAGAACTCTATAGGCATGCCTATCTATCCACGACTCGACTAACGCAGGCTATATTCCCATATCATTATTAAATTCTTTCACATTTTACACATATATATACCCATTTCATCCAACCCCAGCATTATTCTTTTATGATCACATACATATATGTATCAATATATATATACCTATCATATGCACTAATTTCATTTATCGTATTCAAACTAGTCATGTGTAATTTCATAGATTAAGATATCCGCATAAACATATTAAATGTAATCATGTCATTATTCATTATGCATTCACTTATTTTCATATCACATGTACCAATGATATTTATCATATGCATATGAACATACTGAACATAGCTATATTATTAACATCATGCACTCATATAGACTTAACAAATAAATTATAGTACTTTATGCACAAACAGCCATTAAATAATAATGGTAGATAAAAGTCTCATAATTTAATTACTAACATTCATAAAAGCATTTGCATAATTCACAGATTAAGGTAATAATTTTAATTTATAGAGACATAACACAAGTGAGAAACCATGCAGAGGAGAAGATTTTCAAAACATTTTAGGATAGAGAGGTTTGTCACGATCGCGACGGACGAGTCCTAGGAGGCAATCACTAGTCGTGCTCATTGTCACGACTCATGAAGGCAAATCTATCAGAGCATAATAAAAGAAAAGAGAAAAACAGGAATCGGGGCGGGAGTTGTCAGGAGTCGTGCTTGCCAGCACAAGTCGTGCTTGCCAGCACGAGTCGTGCTCCCCTAAGCTGAACGGCTTTCATGCCGAACGGAATCCCTTGTCAAGCGGAATCACTAGCACGAGTTGTGCTCCACCAGCACGAGACATGCTCTCGAGCACAAGACGTGCTCTCGTGCCGAACGGACTCCTAGCTAATCGAGCTTTTAACCGAGCGGGATCTCAGCATGAGTCATGCTCCCCATGCCGAGACGTGCTCTCATTACGAGCGAAATCTCAGGCCGAGTAGGATCCTCATGCCGAGTCGTGAAGCTTGACACGAGTCTTGCATTCCTCTGCTAACAGCTTGGCCAATCGGGAAGTGCTGGAATCACTGGGCTCTGTCACAATCGCGACGAGCGTCATGCTCGCGACAGAGTCGTGATTTCCCAGTTCTCCGACCAAAATCTGCAGAAATGTTCATGGCCAAAAATCCACCAAAATGCAAATAACTTCCAACCCTTCAACACAGTTCAAAACCCACATTCCAAACTCTTTATGCTGCATCAAACCCATGGTTCAAACCAATTAACACAATTAAAACATCAATTTTAAACAATCAAAAATCAAAGTTATTTAAAACCTAGAATTTTCCCTCATTCATACAAATTTAATTTTTAATCCAACAATTCACAACCATAACCTCTCTGTTTGGAATAACATCAAAACCCACAATATTTACACAAACTTAACAAAATTTAATGTCATAATTTCCAAAAACTCGGGTCTAAATAGCAAATCATAATGAGCTTCAAAATTCAAAATCCCTAACCTTAACTCCTTTGCTCCAAATAGATTGCTTGATTGATCTTTCTTGTTCCAAAAACCGATCCAAGATCTTTCTCATCCGCAATCCTCACCAAAACACACAAATTCACAAAACATAAATCTAGGGTTACAAAAATAACTCAAAGAAATGGAAGAAGGAATCAAACTTAAGCTTACCTCCTCAAACCCAGCTCAAACCTCAACCCAAAACACCCACAACCTTGCAACAACTCAAGCCAAAGAATCAAGGAGGTAAAGCAGAAAAATGGAGAAGAAAGAGAAAGAGAAGCCGAAAGAGGGAGAGGGGAATGGAAAAAGCAGAAATTCTACTTTATCTCTCTTTCTTTTCCCCTTTCTTTCCTTTCCATTAATTGCCCACACCAACCAGGCCACATGTCAAGCCCCTATTTGTCCTCAAATAAAAATCTTCAATTATTACATCCTTGATCCTTGACAATTATCACTTGGTCACTAAAAAAAATTATTTCTTTTTCCAAGTTTAATTCTCTTTCAATATAGTCCCCAATCAAATCCCAATTTCATACTCCACAATTTTAACATTAGCCAAACTGTGACGCGCGCCGAACCCCGTAGGCCCCCGAAAGCCCGCTTTAGGGCGATCAGGAGAGGTTCATAAAACTTGTAAGGCATTTACAAGTGCGTCTATTTTGGGCAACAAGGAGATTTCATGGAGTCGCCTCCCAATAAAACATTGGGAAAGTTCATCTCGCCTCAGTGACCCTAAGACGGTGCTGCTATGTCCATTTTGGGCAAGCCAGAAGGGTCTTGGAGGTCCCATCCTAATAAAACATTAGGAGGGCCCTCTCGCCCCGTAGAGCCTAGGACTATGCAAGTTAAAGCCTTTTTACGGGACACAAGAGGTGTCTCGGAGATCCCATCGAAATAGGTCTCTCACCTCGTTGAGCCCAAAGACTAGAGAAGGTTCGGGACTCCCCATTTATTCATACCTTTGGTCAAGTTTATAATTGAATTTTGAATTTGGTATTTCATCCCATTTCTCATTCAATTTTCATGCAATTTAATTAAACGCGCATGTCAATCACATAATAAAAGCGATAAATAAAATAAATGAAAGCAAAATA
Organism: Excoecaria cochinchinensis; assembly: GCA_947683425.1. Lineage (NCBI taxonomy): Eukaryota > Viridiplantae > Streptophyta > Magnoliopsida > Malpighiales > Euphorbiaceae > Excoecaria > Excoecaria cochinchinensis. Next base: position 3,778,095 of record CANTUQ010000161.1, read on the forward strand.
AATTACAACAAAACTAGGGGCGAAATACAACCCCCATTTGTAAATAAAATGCAAATCATACATAACTCGGGCTATTTATTAAAATGAGGACCTTGGTCCTCTCATGCATAAGTAAAAGAAAATAATTTTAAAGTGATAATTTATTTTGGATGGAAGAAACTAGGACATTGGTCCCATTTTATTTAGAAAAATCAAATTAATTAAATAGAAATATTTTTGTGATTCTTTTTTTTTAACATGCATAAAGATAAAATTATATAAACTTATTACAAATTACATATTAGAAATAAAATAATGAAAGCAAAAGAAATGAAAATAATAAAAATTAACAAGTCAACTCCCAAATGGATATTCAACTCTTCATGGGCTCCCACTTGGTATGAAAAATACTCACACATAAAAATAAGTGTTGAAAATAAAAGAAAAATCAAAACAAATAAAAGTGAAGCTAGTAAAAAATTAATTAAACATATAACTTGAAAACAATTAAATTAATGCAAACAAAATTGCACCATGTATGACAAGCCAATTAAAATGACATAATAAAAATATATAATTTAACAAATTAATAAAATCAACATGCTAAAAAAAATAAAATAGTGTTAATAAAATTTGACATGCATAAACAAACATAAAATAATAATTATAAAACTCAACATGCAAAAAACATGAATAGAAAATACAAACCTAAAATTCAGCATGTGTAAAAACATAAAATAATAAAAACAATATCCAACATGTATAAAAAGTAAAGGTAATAATAAAAATCAGCATGCATAACAAATAAATAATAATAGTAATAATAAAATTAAACAAGAATAAGGACAATAATAATAATATTAATGATGGTAATAACTACAATAATAATAATAATACAATAATAACAAAGAATATGAACAATCAAACATAATAATAATAATAATAATAATAATAATAATAATAATAATAATAATAATGATGATGATGATGATGATGGTGATGATAAAAGAAGATGAACAATATGAACAACATGAACACATGAACAATTAAATAAAAATAATATGAACAATTGAATAAAAATAATAAAATAGTTCTAAGAGAATTTACATTGTTAACTAATCAAATAAAAAGTAAAAACAAGAAATAAGAAGAAAATAATAAGACTAAAAGAATTGACATGTTAACTAGTTAATTAGAAATAAAAAAAAAAACAAATTAAAATCAAACTAAGAAATTGAGCAAAGAATGTTTACCCTCAAAATTTATCTTGATGAAGAGAAGGTAAGATCCAATTCCTTGTCTTGTATTGTTGGAATAAAATTAGAAAATAAAATATTGAAAGTGAATTTTTACTCACGAACAAATAATTTATTTATTTGTCTCAAAGCAAAAATTGTCAATTGAAAATATGAAATTTCTCAAGAACAAAAATTGTTATTTTTTTGCCTTAAGAATTGCTGGAAATTTCTTTAGAAATTGAGAGAATTTGTGCTTGAAAGAAGAAAGAAGAAGAAAAATATTTTTTAATGAAAATCCCTCTCAATTTTCACTAAAAAACTCTTTTTTATTCCCCTTGAAATTCAGCTTTTCTAATTCAGAAATTAAATTAATTTAATTCCCACAACTACAAAAAACCACTGAATTTATTGGGTTAGAAGATAGATGGCTTTTTGAATTAAATTTTGCAAAAAAAATGAGTTAAAAAACATTTAAAATGAAGAATTTATGGCCAAAAAGGCCAAAAAAGGCAAAACGGACGAACAGGGGCGCGGGGCGCCCCGTCGGTGCGCCCGACGGGCTACCCGCGTGCAGGCGCGAGTGCTGGGCGCTGCGCCCCACCCAGCGCTCGGGCGACCGCGTCCCGCGCACGCTCCGCCTGCACGCCCAGCGCTGCCGCAGCCCGACACTCGCGCGGAAATTCTTTTTATTTTTTTTTTAAACTTCCTATAAAATATAATAATTTAAAAACTCACTTTTGTCATCACAAAATAATTTTTAAAATAATTTAAAAATATTTTTGAAACACATTTTTATTTAATTTTAAAACAACAAATCGACAAGGAAAACGTCACTTCCAACTTTCCTTCCTTTTGCCTATAGGTCGGCACACATAATTTCATCATTTGGTAATCCTGATCAAGACTACTCGGGACCCGGTGTCTACAGTGGCCCCCAATTTTGGGGAGGCTAGTGTGTGGATGCCTAGGTGAGCCAAAAATTCAGGAAAAGGAAAGAAGCGCGTACCTGAAGTTGCCTCCTTCCAGCTGCTCCCTCGGGAACAGTGCTGTGATTCATCCTCTTGAGTTGCACTGAGTCGCTGACAAGACTATAAAGTGCCAAGGAACCATCCTAAGATGGTGATGCGCCGAGTCGCTACCAAGACTACAAAACGCGAAAGATAAATCGCACCGAGTCGCTGACAAGGCTACTAAAAGTTCGCTGAACAGGTGCTATCTGCAGATAGCGATGCGCCGAGCTACTGACAAGTTTCCTAAAAGCGCAGAATGAAAAAATGCACCGAGCCGCTGACAAGGCTACAAAAAGTGTACTGCACGGAGTCGCTGACAAGACTACTAAATGTGCAGGGTTCCATCCTAAGACGGTGATGCGCCGAGCCACTGACAAGGCTACCAAAAACGCACAAGAGAGATGCACAGAGTCACTACCAAGACTACCAAAAGTGCACGAAAGAACTACACTGAGCCACTACCAAAGCTACCAAAAGTGCACTGTTCCTTCTTCTGATTATGATGCGTCGAGTCGCTGAGAAGACTACGAAATGCGAAACTTGCTCTTCTGAGCTGCACCGAGTCTGCTACAGACTGCCAAAAGTGCACTGCACCGAGTCGCTGACAAGACTACTAAAAGTGCAGGATTCCATCTTCGAATGGTGACTGTCTTCTTTTAGATATTTCCTGCAAAATTATGTGCACAAAAATACATACAAGAACACGTGTGTGTATGATATGAGATGCGAATGCTTGCAAGTATGTATAGACCATGCCCTAGGTGTCCCAGGGTGTGCTAAGGATATAGCTTGGTTGCTCCACCATGCCCCCGGAATCAATAGGATTGTCACCTTGGCCTTAGGGATTCCGTCCCCAATAAGTTTTCTGAAAGAGACATCCAGTGCACCTTTGCCCCCCTGGTCGATGATCATATGCCCAGGATTCTGACTCATGTCCTGAATTATGCCTTATCTAGCTGAAAAGAAGATCATTCGAAGTATACCACCTTATTACTCCAGGCATCGAAAGTCATTATTTTAAAGGTAGTGCATCCCTTGTGGATTATCACACTAGCTTTTCTTTGTGGGAAATGCGTCCCTTTGGGGGATTTTCACATAACCCTTTGCCTAACTTTTGCCTGGGATGGACCCAACCCAAAATAGCAGCTTTTTATTTTTATATATTTTTTGTAAGGCAGACTGCCTGTCTCCAGGTTTTCACCCTGCCCTTTGGCCTAACTTTTGCTTAGAGAGCCAGTTACGGTTTTCATCTCTAATGGCCTCTTTTTTTTCCAAGATTTTTTTATCTTTTTTATATTTTTTATATTTTTATTTTTTATTAAGCTGCAAGAGAAAGCTATTATCAGAACCACCGCTAAGAGTGAACAGCGCCTATCTGCTTAGGCACCTTCCGACAGAACGATTAGACAATAGTCATTAGATGAATAAGTGATATATTTCTTTTTAAAGCAAAACTAAAAGAACAATGTAAACTGTATTCTTTTATTCATTGCAAAATTGAGTACATTTCTATATGATTTCATCATACATGATCCTTATTTAACAAGAATTCAAAAGCACAAGACAACACCTAACCTCGGAATAGATCTTGTAAGCATCAAACTCCTGTTATCAATCGGCCCTCTCGGGTTTTCCCGATTGAACATTTTCTCTCAGCCCTTAATTTTTGCCCAGGATGCCTTTTTCGGTTTTCACCCTGACAGGGCACCCAATTTTAGCAAGGCCGCCTTTTTTCGGTTTTCGACCTACGGGGCATTTATTCTCTTCTTTTCATTTTTTGGTCTTTAGCCATGGAACCTTTTTAGTCTATCGACATTGACTGGGTCTTTAAACTCATTCCCATCGCTGTCTGCCAAGATTGTCGCTCCCTTTGTTAGCAACTTTTTCACAATGAACGGACCTTCCCAGGTTGGCCTAAATTTTCCTCGTATGTCCGGCACTCCCGGCCTCATCATCTTAAAGACCAAATCCCCTTCTTTCAACGGGTGCTTTCGTACCTTCTTGCCAAAGGACCGAGCTAGTCTCTTCTGATAAACCTGATTGTGATAATAGACTCTCAACCTATCTTCATCCAACAGATTCAACTGCAATAATCGCTGCTGTACCCATTCTAACTCTGGAATCTCGGCTTCCATGACTACCCTTAAGGATTTCAGCTCAATTTCAACTGGCATAACTGCTTCGATTCCGTATACCAGAGAGAACGGTGTTTCCCCCATAGAGGTTCTGACTGTGGTTCTATAACCCTAGAGTGCAAAAGGCAGCTTTTCCGCCCAATCTTTATAGCTCTGAACCATCTTGGCCAATATTCTTTTCACATTCTTGTTTGCAGCTTCCACCGCACCGTTAGCTTGAGGATGATAAGGAGAAGACTTGTGATGCTGGATTCCGTACTTCTGAAGCATCTATTTAGTTTCTGCTAAGAATTACACCCCATTATCAGATACAATATAGTGTGGGAGGCCATATCTGCATATCAAATTCCGCTCGATGAACATAGCCATATCCCTAGCATCAATCTTCCTGAAAGATTCAGCTTCGACCCACTTAGTGAAATAATCAATGGCAACTATAATGAACCTGTGCCCATTAGAAGCTGTAGGACGTTTCTCGCCTATGATATCTATCCCCCAAGCTGCAAATGGCCATGGAGATGTCAAATTATGTAGCTCTGAAACTGGGACATGCCTTAAATTCGTGTATTGCTGGCGTAACTGGCATTGCTTCACATATTTTGAACAATCTGTATCCATTGTGAGCCAATAGAATCCTTGGCACATGATCTCCTTCGCTAAGGCTAAGCCATTCATGTGAGCTCCGCAGACTCCGGCATGAACCTCTTCCATAACCTTTTCAGCTTCTTTCTCCGCCAAACATCTTAACTGGATACCATCGACTTGTCTCTTATACAAAGTGCCATTTCCACTGATGAACTGAGTGGACAACTTTCGAATCATCCTTTGGTCTTTCTCGGTGGCTTCTTCTGGAAAAACTGACCGTTCCAAATAATTCTGAATGTCGTAGTACCAAGGGTTTCCATCGGTGGCCCCAACATCCATCACCTACTCAGCTTCAAAGTAAGGCTTTTCCGAGCTAGAGATTAGCACGGGTTTCATAGTAACCCCTGTTGGATTATCCCACATGGACACTAGTGTCGCTAGAGCATCAGCCAATTGATTTTCATCCCTGGGAGTGAAGTGAAAAGTGCAAGTCTCGAACTGGCTACTCAACATTCTCAAGTGCTTCACGTAAGGTAACAACCTTTCTTCCTTAACTGACCATTCCCCTCTGATCTGATGAATTACTAATGAAGAATCTCCAAAGACTTCTGCGGTCTTTGCCCCCAGAGCCAGCAATGCTTCCAATCCGAAGATGCAAGCTTCATATTCTGCTTCATTATTGGTCGCCTTGTACCTCAACTTCTTGGCTAATGGCAGCTGTTCACCATCCAGGGTCGTAAGAATGATCCCTGCTCCTGCCCCTTTACTGTTAACTGCCGCATCAAAGAACATCTGCCACCCTTGTACTGCTATGGCCATGACATCTTCATCTGGGAAATTGTATTCGAATTGGTCTCCCTCAATAGGATGCTCAGCCAAGAACTCAGCTACAGCTCTTCCTTTAATGGTTTTCCTGGTGATGTATTCGATATCGAACTCCTGCAATAGTAGTAACCATCTTCCCATCTTTCCCAGCAAAGAGGGCGCTTCCTGAAGGTACCTAAGCGGGTTATGCTTGGCAACCGCTTGTACACTGAAGGAATGAAAGTAGTGCCGCAACTTCTTAGAAGCCCAAATAACTGCTAAGCAAATCTTTTCCACTTCCACATATTTGGCTTCATATGTCAAGAATTTCTTGCTAAGATAATAGACAGCAAATTCTACCCCAAAATCATCCTCCTGAGCCATCATGGCACCCACTGAATTGTCTTCTATAGCCAGATACAAGATTAGTGGCTTGGCATGCCGTGGTGGTCTTAAAACTGGAGGATTCAAGAGATAATCCTTAATAGTATCAAAAGCCAATTGACAATCATTATTCCACACCACCGGCTGATTCTTCCTAAGAAGCTTGAATATGGGCTCACATACTGAAGCCAGCTTGGCAATAAGCCAGCTGATGTACTGAAGCTTTCCCAGAAAACTTCTAACCTCTTTCTCTTTTTGAGGCACTGGCATCTCTCTGATGGCCCTGACCTTGTCGAGATCTACTTCAATTCCCCTCTGGCTTACCACATGGCCTAACAGCTTACCCGAGGTAACTCCAAAAATGCACTTCTTGGGATTGAGGCGTAGATCATACTTATTAATCCTTTTAAAGAACTTTTCCAAGGCCTCGAAGTGACCTTCTCTGGTAGCTGACTTGATCATCATGTCGTTAACATACACCTCCACTTCCTTATGCATCAAATCATTGAGAACTCTGGTGGCCATCCTCTGATAGGTCGCTCCTGCATTCTTTAGTCCGAAAGGCATAACCCGGTAAGCAAATGTACCCCATTCGGTGATGAAGGCTGTCTTAATCCGATCCACTATCTTGTTAAGGATTTGATTGTACCCTGTGTACCCATCTACGAAGCTGTACATCATGAAAGCAGCGGCACTGTCTACCAGCACATCAATATGAGGTAGAGGAAAATCATCCTTCGGACAGGCTTTGTTCAGGTCCCGATAGTCCACACATACTCGAACTTTTCCATCCTTTTTAGCCACAGGAACTACATTAGCCAGCCACGTCGGGTATTTAACCTCCAGTAGAAATTTAGCCTCAATCTGCTTATGGATCTCTTCTTTCACCTTCTGAGCCCATTCTGGCCTAAGCCTTCTGAGCTTTTGCTTGATCGGTTTACTCTCTGGGTAAGTCGAAATGGCATGTTCGGCTACATCTCGATCAATCCCCGGCATATCCTCGTAGGTCGAGGCAAAGACTTTTTCATATTTTTTCAATATTCTCTCAAATTTTAGCCTCTTCTCAGGAGTTATATCTGATGCTATCAAAATTTCCTTTGGATTCTCCAAAGTTCCGAGATTAAATGCAATCGTGCTAGTTGAGTTAATGTCAAAGATGAATGCATCATGTTTATGATCATGAGAAACGAAATCATCAGAAACATCACACAAGTAAGCAAAGTTATTCATCTCATTAATGTAATCAGAAAAATTAACATTGTCATTAAAAAGTTCTGGCATAAAAAGACTATCTAAACAACTACAGCCTTCATCTTCTGTCGATGATGATGCTGCAGCCGACTGGGCTTTAACTTCTTGGCTTGGTGGAGGCTTTTCAACTACCTCCGATGAAATCTCCAAATCTTCAAACTTCAGTTCTGGCTCTACCATCTTTTCCTTTCCTTTCAACCTGGTGGCTAATAGCTTATCAGTGACAATCTCCTCGGGCTCATCCCTGTCCCAGACACTGCACTGAGTCATGATCTCCTCATACCAGAAGTTCTCTGCGGACTTGATAACTCCAACATCCCAGTCAAAGACATCATTGAAAATTTCAAACCCCGGAATGATCTTTCCATCCACCCACTGAGGCTCTTCTTCTCCAGTATAGGCACAGACCGAAGATGAGGGAACAAAACTCTCTAAAATGTGGGGAATCTTCTCTGACACTTTTTTCCTGCCATGTCCTCCTTTGTAGCCCAGACCCTTCCGATCTTTCTGGCCTTGTGTTGTGATGGCATCTTGCAACCCCTGCGAATTTTTACCCAATCCAGCCCCTGGGAGTAAATGCATCCTCTTCATCATGTTCACCACCTGAGGGCTACCTGCCAAGCCCTACTCCTCACCAATCACTGATACGTGGAAGCCACTAAATGGCTGATTAGAGATCCCCAAGGCAGACACTTGGTTCTCTCTTGCTGCTTTAATGGTCACCACCTCCCCTTCATGAGGTATCTTTACCATTTGATGTAGGGTGGATGGCACTCCTCCCAATTTATGGAACCACGGTCTTCCCAGTAGGACCGAGAAATTTGCTGGGATAGGCAAGACCACAAACTCTGCCTCCGTCTTAATAGGCCCAATCCTAACTAGAGCTCTGAATGTTCTCGATGCATGTCTTCGAGAATTATCGTAGGCTGTGATGGTCAGATCAGACTTACTCAACATACTCTCGTCCAGCCCAAAAGCCTGAAGTGCCACTAGGGGGCAAACATTTACGGATGACCCATCATCAACCATAACACAAGCGGTGTGCTTGCCGTTAATTTGAGCCTTGATGTATAGTGGTCGGTTGTGATTGCGGCCTTCAGTTGGCAAATCTGCATCAAAAAACACCAGTCTTTCCCCTGATCCCCCCTTGACGAGATCTAGTAGCTCAGATGGAGAAATTGTGGTGGCTACGGTGGACTCACTCAATGCCTCAACTAACTTCTGTCTATGAGAAGGGGACTGCCTTAGAAGGTCCCAAATAGATATCTGAGCCGTGGTCTTTTTCAGCTGCTTTATTATGGAATTTTCTTCCGGCTCCTTCTCTACAGGTGCTTGCACTGAGTCCTGTTGCTTCTCAACTTCGGGGACCACTCTCCCACTCCTTGTTACAGCCCCAACTCTCTCATCCTCCTCCGAATCCCATGGATCCATAAACTCTCCATCTTTTCCATCTTCGTCTTCGTCACCACTCTCACTAGTGGACCAACAGTCTATTGCCGCCACAGGAATCCCTTCTTCACTTGCCTCAAGGCGAGTGATAGCGACGTATTCATTGCCATATAAATCCTATAATACATACCATTCAGGTAGGCTCGACCCAATCATGAAGACAGGCGGTGGCACAGCATTGAAATTAAACTTCTTCTTGCTCTCCCTCTTTTCAGGATCAGTGATTTGCTTACTATCGATCAGATCCTGAATCTGGTGTCTCAGCCTGAAGCAATTGTCTGTCAGATGACCCGTATGTTGGTGAAAGGCACAGTACTCATTCTCTTTATGCCCTGGTTCCCCTCAGGTCCTAGTTGGCTTAGGTGGCAGGGGTTATAGCTTCCCCTCCTTCATTAACCTCTTCAGTACCCATGACAAAGGCCTGCCCAAATTCGAGAAGTACCTCTGATTCATTCCTGTTACCGACACCTCAGTTGTCTTCCCACTTCTATTACCACCACTGGAACTAGCTGACTTGGTTGCACCTTGACTATTGTAACCCTTATTGGTATAAGCCTCACTGCTTGCCCTTCTGGCCAAATATTCTCCTTCTGCCTCTATAGCAATATCCTTCAAGGACTCCCAATCTTTCAGCCCCTTCATTTTAAGTCCATCTCTCAGATATGGGCTGGCATTCCGAATGAATAATCGGATCTGATCAGGTGTATCGGGTTTGCGCTTCATCTCCATAACCTGGTTCCTCCACCGGGTGAGGTATTCATGGAAAGACTCCCCAGCCTTCTGCTGTAACAACTCTAGATCCTTCATCGTGACCTCCATGCGGGTACTGCAATCGTATTGCTTTAGGAACTCTTCAGTCAATAAGTCCCAATCTTCTTTGGACCTCCTGTCCAGCCCATGGTACAAGTCAATGGCAGCTCCTGTAAGACTCAAGCAAAAGTACTCTATCTTCTGCTTCCTTGTTAAAGTTATCCCCTTCATGACTAATGAATACTGCTTGATATGTGCAGCAGGATCAGAGGTGCCGTCAAATTTTGGGATATCAGGCATCTTGAAGTTCTGGGGGACCAGATCATCCACATCCAATTCACGATCCTCCGTGTTCATTCCCCTTCCTACCGTCATCATCCTTGTCATAGCCTCAAACTTCTCCTCCATCTTCCTCCACATTGCTTCCTCTAGCTTGGGCGATCTGTTCCTCTTGCTCATCCTCCCATAGGTCAACCTCAGATCTCGGGCCTTCTCTACGCTCAACAGGTGCTGGTGCTCTTTGCTCAACTGCAAGTGGGTCAACTACAGCAGGGGGATCCTCCCTAATAGCCCCTAGTTCATCTGGCCCCCTAATAGGAGCAGTAGCAACTTGTTGCCCAGCTATGGTAGTGGCAAGATTGCACATCATGGCCATCATTCTAGCCTCAAACTCTTCCATTTTTCTCCCCACTTCCTCGGCAATCATTGCCCTGGTTGCATCAGACCCACTGGCTGGATTAGACATACTTGATGCTTCTGAAGAGAAAGTCTCTACTATCTGAAAGAGAATCTGTGCTCCGATACGGCACTAGCTCAGGTAACCCCAAGAGTGGAATCCTTCTCAACCGACCGTCGGGACCCCTAAACCACCCGGGCGAATCTATGATGGCTGAAATAAATACATCTCATTAGGATGATGCATGATTGAAATGCAATGCATGGTCATGCTGATGCAACATAGACAAACACATACAAGCAGATAGATCCTTCCAACCTTATTGCCCCTAGACACGAGGTAGCATAATATCTTCCCTAGGTGGGCTTTATCCAAGGGTTAACAGGGAACCCTTTAGACGCGTATGGTGCACGGTGGAAAACCGGCAGCATAACAGCTCTTTAATGTACACACGTATGAGTGTTTGGCCATTATATATTTAAACACCTCAATTAAACTAAGATGGGCCCATCGGGGCATGAAAGCCTTTAATGGAGAACATTTAATTTAACTGATTTTGTTCAATATACGATGGCCCAGGTAGCAAGCACGGTATTATGGTACATTTCACCTAGTGGAAGTATCTATTGCCATTACATGAGCTTTGGTCAAAGGTAGTGATACTTTAGGGCTACCCAAGTATGGTCCCTGCCAACGGGTCTAGCTCATCACGAGCATAACGACCGATTGGGTCACCATTTGATATACCATAAGGTACGAGGCTTGGGCTGGTGATTATCCTTAACACTTCCCCACATTGAGTGAACGTAGGGTTGTGCTTCGGGAATGCACCGGGGTTAAAATAGGGACAAAACTAGCATAATCTAAGGCGCTAGCATGGATGTAATGCAATTTCGAAAAGAGATGAAATTTCCAAATTAAAACTCAATTGTAAATTTTAGCCAAGGTACTATGGAAGGGAAGTCTCTAGTCCCCAGTGGAGTCACCACTGTGATGCGCGCCGAACCCCGTAGGCCCCCGAAAGCCCGCTTTAGGGCGATCAGGAGAGATTCATAAAACTTGTAAGGTATTTACAAGTGCGTCTATTTTGGGCAACAAGGAGATTTCATGGAGTCGCCACCCAATAAAATATTGAGAAAGTTCATCTCGCCTCAGTGAGCCTAAGACGGCGCTGCTATGTCCATTTTGGGCAAGCCAGAAGGGTCTTGGAGGTCCCATCCTAATAGAACATTAGGAGGGCCCTCTCGCCTCGTGGAGCCTAGGACTATGCAAGTTAAAGCCTTTTTACGGGACACAAGAGGTGTCTTGGAGATCCCATCGAAATAGGTCTCTCGCCTCGTTGAGCCCAAAGACCAGAGAAGGTTCGGGACTCCCCATTTATTCATACCTTTGGTTAAGTTTATAATTGAATTTTGAATTCGGTATTTCATCCCATTTCTCATTCAATTTTCATGCAATTTAATTAAACGCGCATGTCAATCACATAATAAAAGCGATAAATAAAATAAATGAAAGCAAAATAAATTACAACAAAACTAGGGGCGGAATACAACCCCCATTTGTAAATAAAATGCAAATCATACATAACTTGGGCTATTTATTAAAATGAGGACCTTGGTCCTCTCATGCATAAGTAAAAGAAAACAATTTTAAAGTGATAATTTATTTTGGATGGAAGAAACTAGGACATTGGTCCCATTTTATTTAGAAAAACCAAATTAATTAAATAGAAATATTTTTGTGATTCTTTTTTTTAACGTGCATAAAGATAAAATTATATAAACTTATTACAAATTACATATTAGAAATAAAATAATGAAAGCAAAAGAAATGAAAATAATAAAAATTAACAAATCAACTCCCAAATGGATCTTCAACTCTTCATGGGCTCCCACTTGGTATGAAAAATACTCACACATAAAAATAAGTGTTGAAAATAAAAGAAAAAACAAAACAAATAAAAGTGAATTTAGTAAAAAATTAATTAAACATATAACTTGAAAACAATTAAATTAATGTAAACAAAATTGCACCATGTATGACAAACCAATTAAAATGACATAATAAAAATATGTAATTTAACAAATTAATAAAATCAACATGCTAAAAAAAATAAAATGGTGTTAATAAAATTTAACATGCATAAACAAATATAAAATAATAATTATAAAACTCAACATGCAAAAAACATGAATAGAAAATACAAACATAAAATTCAGCATGTGTAAAAACATAAAATAATAAAAACAATATCCAACATGTATAAAAAGTAAAGGTAATAATAAAAATCAGCATGCAAAAAAAATAAATAATAATAGTAATAATAAAATTAAACAAGAATAAGGATAATAATAATAATACTAATGATGATAATAACTACAATAATAATAATTATACAATAATAACAAAGAATATGAACAATCAAACATAATAATAATAATAATAATAATAATAATAATAATAATAATAATAATAATAATAATAATAATAATAATAATAATAATAATAATAATAATAATAATAATAATAAAAATAATAATAATAATAATAATAATAATAATAATAATAATAATAATAATGATGATGATGATGATGATGATGATGATGATAAAAGAAGATGAACAATATGAACAACATGAACACATGAATAATTAAATAAAAATAATATGAACAATTGAATAAAAATAATAAAATAGTTCTAAGAGAATTTACATTGTTAACTAATCAAAAAAAAGTAAAAACATGAAATAAGAAGAAAATAATAAGACTAAAAGAATTTACATGTTAACTAGTTAATTAGAAAAAAAAAAATAAATTAAAATTAAATTAAGAAATTAAGCCAAGAATGTTTACCCTCAAAATTTATCTTGACGAAGAGAAGGTAAGATCCAATTCCTTGTCTTGTATTGTTGGAATAAAATTAGAAAATAAAATATTGAAAGTGAATTTTTACTCAAGAACAAATAATTTATTTATTTGTCTCAAAGCAAAAATTGTCAATTGAAAATAAGAAAATTCTCAGAACAAAAATTGTTATCTTTTTGCCTTAAGAATTGCTAGAAATTTCTTTAGAAATTGAAAGAATTTGTGCTTGAAAGAAGAAAGAAGAAGAAAAATATTTTTTAAAGAAAATCCCCCTCAATTCTCACTAAAAAACACTTTTTTATTCCCCTTAAAATTCAGATTTTCTAATTCAGAAATTAAATTAATTTAATTCCCATAATAACAAAAAAACCACTGAATTTATTGGGTTGGAAGATAGAAGGCTTTTTGAATTAAATTTTGCAAAAAAAATGAGTTAAAAAGCATTTAAAATGAAGAATTTATGGCCAAAAAGGCCAAAAAAGGCAAAACGGACGAACAGGGGCGCGGGGCGCCCCGTCTGTGCGCCCGACGGGCTACCCGCGTGCGACGGGCAGCCCGTTAGCGCCTGCCTGTGCGCCGCCCAGCGCTGCTGCAGCCCGACACTCGCGTGGAAATTTTTTTTTTTTTTTAAACTTCCTATAAAATATAATAATTTAAAAACTCACTTTTTTCATCACAAAATTATTTTTAAAATACTTTAAAAATATTTTTGAAACACATTTTTATTTAATTTTAAAACAACAAATTGACAAGGAAAACGTCACTTCCAACTTTCCTTCCTTTTGCCTATAGATCGGCAAACTTAATTTCATTATTGGGTAATCCTGATCAAGGCTACTCGGGATCCGGTGTCTACACACACCTATCAGAACTTTTACATTAACTCTTAAATTGTCCAATTGGCATACCAAATACTTCAACATGCACAACCTTGATCACTACTTATTCTCAATACGCCCAATCCTTCTAGGGTACATTTCGGGGTGTGACGAAGCTCCTATTGTTAAAACATAAATGGATAAACAATTGTGCTTTACTTTCGAGCTTAATGGGGAAGGTGATTACCTTTATATTGTGTTTATATACTAAGCACTACATTCTATAGTTTAAGTCATATGCAAGCAAATGCTAATACACAATAGCACTAAAGAATGTATAAATGCTTTGTTATTGTTCAAATAAAATGTTTATACATGGATGGAAACCTTATTATACCTAGGCTCTAGGGCATATCACTAAAATCTCCCATGCACTAGAGCTAATCACCCATATATCTAAGGCCCATAGAATGTATGTGGTAATCAAACTTATTATTGGATAGTACTTTTGTGAGAGGATCTGCCACATTATTGTCTGTGGGAACTCTCACAATCTTCACATCATTCCTAGCTATAATCTCCCTAATGAGATGGTAGCATTTAAGGACATGTTTGGACCTTGGATGAGACCTTGGTTCCTTTAGTTGTGCAATAACCCCATTGTCGTCACAATACAAGGGTATTGGATCAATAAAGCTAAGGACTACACCTAGTTTTGTGATGAACTTTTTGATCCATATTGCTTCTTTTGCTGCTTCAAAAGCTGCAATGTACTCAATCTCCATTATTGAGTTAGCAATCATCTCTTGTTTGGAACTCTTCCAACTAATTGCTCCTCCACACATCAGAGACACAAAACCCTATTTTGATTTAGAATTATCTTTGTTAAACTGAAGGTTGGCATTTGTATACCTGCTTACTTGTAAATCACCATCTTTATATACCAAGAAGATCTCCTTAGTCCTTCTCAAGTACTTAAAGATGTTCTTGACTGCCATCCAGTATTCCTTCCTATAATTTGACTGGAATATGCTGGTGACACTTAAAGCAAATGACACTTCTAGATGTGTACATAGCATGACATACATGATTGATCTTATTGTAGATGCATATGGGATCCTCCTCATGCTCTTGTGTTTGCGGACAAATTTAGAAAGCCTTCTCCCATGCACCATAGGAATAAATCCTTTATTAGAGAGATCCATAGTAAGCCTCTTTAGTACCTTATTTATATATGTTAATTGTGAAAGGCCTAGCATTGTATTAGTTCTAGCTCTATAGATCCTCACTCCTAGAATGTAGGATGCTTCTCTAAGGTCTTTCATGGATAATTGACTTGATGAATAAATTTTAATTGACTAAAGGATCGAAAAATCATTTCCGATGATCAATATGTCAGCCATATAAATAACCAGGAAAACTACTACATTACCACCAACCTTCTTGTATATATAAGGTTCATCCTCATTTTATAAGAAACCAAAATTTTCTATTATCTCATTACATTGGATGTTTCAGCTCTTTGATGTTTGCTTCAATCCATAAATGGATCTTTGAAGCTCGCATACCTTTTTGCCATCTTTGGATGTAAATTCTTTAGGCTTTGTCATATACACATCTTCAGTCAAATTTCCATTAAGGAAAGTTGTCTTCACATCCATCCACTACGAGAAACTGAGGGATTACTGATGGAAATACAAAATTTTTCATCAGCAAATGAAATTAGTGATGGATATTGTCATCGTAGTCATAGTTGTTGGTAAAATTTTCAGATATAACAATATGACCACTAGTAATTTTATTGAGGAAAAGTACCATTTCATCATTAAACTTTGAGATGACCATTGTTAAATTTATCAACATAAAGGAGCTTGCCATCAGTGTACTTTGCGACGGAACAATTCATTCCGTTGAAAAGTGTTATGATAAAAATTATTTTTTCGTAAATTTACTGACAAATGCCTCCTATCCAATGGTAAATATGCCCACGTTTAACACCCCTCACCCGTACATTGTAAACCATACCATAGCATGGCAGGCTCATAACTTCAAGCGAAGGGTGTCACCAAAGCAATCTCATTTTATGCTTTTTAACATATAATAATAACCGAAATTATAAAATTTCTTGTCATATCAATACATTATTCAAAATACACTGCTAACAAATTCCATAATTTAACTTTTCACCTTCAGAAAACCACTTCTTTTACATAACAATTACAAAATATAACAAAGTTATACATTTATAATATAAACATAAAATACATTAATACACCTAATATATATATAGCTTATACAAAGAACCTATTGATGTCTTGGCCTTAAGAGTTGCGAAATTTCCTTAGAGTCACTCCTAACTTCGATTCCTGCACGAATAGAACACTCGTGCTAAGCATATAGCTTAGTTGTAACACCCTAATACCCCTCGGAAGGAATATCGGGCCGCTACGCACTCACATACACATACATAAATAAACACTCATGTATATACTATAGTGGAAGCAACATACAAACATAACATACTTGAATTAATAAATTCTTAAAATATTTACAATACAAAAATATTATCATTTTCACATTACAAGATCCAAAGCCTTATAACATTTACATAATACAAAAATATTCTCTTATCAAGTACACTATATGATCATTCAAAAAGAATCACAAACTAAAGCAAAAACTCCACTTCAACTCCTAGTGGCCAGTAGATGGACGACTCTCATAATCGAACCGAACCTGCATACCTACACGGAAAATTACTCGTGCTAAGCGATAACGCCTAGTTGGGATATGCTGATGCAAAAACTTCTCACGAAGTCACAATAATACATATATACATATCCAAGAATACACACTAGCAACTTAATCAATAAGCAGGGACATATACTTCAGCATGAACATAAATAACAATTGCACATCTATATCATTTACTTGTACCTTTCATGCTCACAACTAACATGTACATTATCACAATACATAACATATGCCTTTATCATATATATATATATATATATACTCACTAAAACATATACATATCCTCTTGCTTTTCCTTTAGCTTACACAGTAAGTGATAACTTATCACAACATATCACATAAATGCATACACATGCACATTCATATACATATGATATATCCCAACTTTATTTACTTAAACACAAGCATACAATACCTAAAGCCATAGCCTGAATTCTCATTAATTGTGGATACGGGTGCACTAGATACTGAATAGAAATATCAAACATTTAGAGATCGAATTATCAAATCATTAGTTACCCGAAGGTAATAAACACTAGACCCTTGCGGGCCAATCACTAGCAGCTGCAAAACACTAGCCCTTTTATAAGTATGCTTATCTATCCACTACCATGACCCTTAAGGCTTTACATACAACTCTAATCACTATATCATATACTTTGCATTCACTCATATATCTATTCAATTCATGTACAAACTAATCATCCCATAAAGCATATGATTCACATATATATTACATATAATCTTTATTATGCATGATCAAACACGTTCCAATTCAATACCATACATAAATGAGGATAAAATGTAACGGCCCGATTTATACCATTGTAGGATAAGTATGAGGATGTGTATTAATAAGAGAGGACACATTGGAATGAGTACTCGGCTTAGCGAAGAATTTATGTGAAAGTTCGGGCAAGTCATGTAATAAGTGCTTTGAGTGAGGGTTCTGTCGCGAGCACAAAAGAACACTCTAGCAAAAATCTGATAAAAATTGGATTTAGAGTGCAATTGAGGACCCAATTGCATAAATAAAATTTTTTAAATGACTAAAGTGTTATTGGGTTAGATGTTGGTAGAGGGTTGGACTTGCATTGCATGGGTTAATGGACTTAATAAAATCAGATTGTGGATGGGCTTAACTAGGACTAATGAGGCTGTGGGCTTAGTTTATATTAAAATGGTTTGTTGGGCTTAAGGCTTGAAGTCCATTAGCGGGATAGATTTGCAGTAGAGCCCATAATCCATTGCTGTAAATACCACCTAGGATTGTGCATGAGGGAGAGAGAAAGAGACAAATAGGATGATGCATGCTTTGGAGGAGAAAGAGATGGATTGGTATGCAATGGTGAGTTTGGGTGGTGGAATCCACTGTAGATTTCTGCTCTTGCCACCTCATCCTCCTACATGCAATATAAACCTTGTGGAGAGAGAGAAACCCACTAGTTACATATGTATTCAGCCATGTTTTTTCCTCTCTAGAAAATCTGTTGTATCTCCTTCTTTTTCAACGTGAAGCTCTTCTCCAAATTACCATTTTTAATTCTACAAATCATGTTGGTTAATCAAGTGTTTAGTGGTTAATTAAATTGCTGATTATTGCAAAGGTAAGTGAGTAATTATAGCTCTTCATCTCCCGTTTTTTCTTGTTTTGAAATTTATGGGATTGAGGATTTATAATGGTGTTCCAATTCTGGAATTGATTGTGCATGTGGTGATGGTGGCTTTGAGAAAGGAAAGGGAAAGAAGAGGATTGATGATCAAGGTGGCATGTGAGCTTAAGAGGAGCAAAGGAGAAGAGGTTTGGGAACTAATTATTTATGTGTGTGTCAATTGATTGCTTGTGTATATTAAGTATGTAAATTGTGGTTTTTGCCGTGATATGCATAATTAAGTTAGGAAAGTATATTATGAGAATGATGATAAAATGATGCTAAATAAGTTAGTTTGTAGTTAATTAGCTAGAAGTTCAAAAATTAAGTTGAGGTCCATTTGACTTGATTTAATTATAAGTGTTATAACTTGAGTTAAATGACTGTAAAAATGAATGGAGTTGATGGGTTGGGTTCCTATAATATGTGTCTATAATGGTCTTAGAAATGATCATAATGAATTGAGGACTTAAAAGTCAGCAAAAGTGAAATTAGGTGCAGCTAATTTTGTAGGAGGGTCTTTTTGGAGCATGTTATGTTCCTTGGGCCATAACTCCTTAAGTTTTAATCAAATTGAGATGAGGATTGTGCCTACTACAAGTTAACATATATATAAATAAATGATTAGTTGAGCATGTTGTTTAAAAAATGTCTTTATAGTGGAATTTAGAGGTCATATGCATGTAGTAGGAAAAGTGTGCTTGTAGAGTAAGTTTCTATGTTGGTCTCTCTTGACCTTTGGTGACTCTTTTGCCCATATTTCGAGTTACAATGCTCTAAGTGGATTGCTTCAAAATGGCAATGAAACCGAAGATCACATCTAAAAATGTCTGAAAATAAGGTTGAGCTAATTCTGGCTCTAAGTGTCCCAAAGAGTGGCCAAAACATAGGTATTCCTATTTTGGTGGGTTCATCCGAATAGTATTTATTGTTTAGGTCATATCTTATGTTTTAAATGTCCATATTACCTGAAACTTGTTCCATTGGAAACTTAACATCCTAGAAAACAAATTTTAAGAGGATATTTTGCCTAAAAAAGAGGTTTAGACATTGGTTTAGGCGATGCAAGTTTAATGTGAAAAGCAGCCTTGTAGAGGGTAGCTACTATCGCGAGCGCAATAGAACCAGTCTTATGAGGGATTTTCTTCTCGTTTTATAGCCCATGGTTGTCATGAATCAATTCGCCACCTTTACCCTCAACTAATTTGTATATTTTTATGTGTTTTTCTTCCCGAATTGAACCCGTACTACACTGAAACTTTCACGGGTCTATCCAATGCATGTTTAGGATTATGAAATGATTATAAGAATAGTCATCACGGGGAAAATACACATGAACATGATTAATACTAGTAGTAGACTAATGAACTAATAATGTATAATTATATGAAATAGAATTTAGTCAAGTTAAATGACATTTAAGGATTATGATGCCTTAATCTACATGAGCATGTGTAGTATGAACAAGTATGCATAATTATGAGTTGAGATTAAGTTATACACATGTTAAGTATAATAAATGGAATGAGTTTGCTTAATGAGAATTTGATCTACCATGATTATGTTGTAAATGTATATGTGTAACGAAATGTGAAATTATCTGTTAGTCTAAATGAATCTGATAACGGTAAAGTAATTGTTGAGACTAAATATGGACATGATATCTAATAACATAAATGTGTTTAATTTGTTTATATGAGTTATTTATACGTAAATGAATGCATGTAAAACAATGAAAGAATGTTATGCGTATTCGTGGAATGTGTATGTATGTGGAAATGAGACGCATCCAATAATAATAATATGGAAATTTAGCCTGCGTTAGTCGAGTCATGGATAGATAGGCATGCCTATAGAGTTCTGTTAGCTGCAACCCTCTATTCTGTTTGGACCCTGATCAGGTCCCCGTTTGGTTCCTCATGAACCTTAATGTGTATGGATCTTGTTTAATATCCCCTCTGTAAAATGTTTTTGAATGACAAAATGTGATGTTGCTTTTCGATTCGTACCCGTAAGGTACCGCCATGCGTTCAGTTCGATTCGTACCCGTAAGGTACCACCATGTGTTCACTCGCTTATCCATCCCTATGACTTAGCAGGAAATTAAAGAGTGAAATAATGTGATTTAGTTGATGTGACACGCACCGAACCAAGCAAGGGCCCTACGCTGAATCCGCTTTTAGGATTCGAGGGACTGGTTTGAATCTTTTGATCGTGGGCACCATGAGACATCTTGGATGCTTCCTTCCCAATAAAACATTGGAAAGGAACAACTAGCCCCACGATGGCTTTAGGCACCTTTGAGGTATCATGAAGTCGCCATCCAATTTACGAGAAATTGGGAAAAGTCTCTAAGCTCTTATTGGTCTAGACAAGAGATTGGTGTTCGGAACTTCACTCTTATTTATGCTTTGGTTAATTATAAATGAGTTTTTAACTCCTTAAAATTCTACCTCATCTCACACGATGAATGCATTTAAATTAAAGGCGCATTATAAGCATTCAAAAGCAATATAGGAAAGCGATAAAGAAAGCGGTAAATAAAGTAGCTAAGGAAAGCGGTAAACACATAAGCACAAAATTACACGAGAAGTTGGTGCGGAATACAACCCCATTGAAAGAAGATGAAAAAGTAAATTAGGACGGAATACAATCCCGAATGAAGGCTAAATAATATTGCCCCAAAAATTAATTACAAGGGCCTAAAAGAATATGAACTTTGATTTAAACACTCAAATAAAATCAAATATAAGAAAAACATACATAAATCGGGACATTCGTTTGGTTTTAGGAACATTGATTCCTTCGCGTTTATTTTTAGTAACATTGGTTCTTTCGCGCTGATTTTAAGAAGGTTCAAAGAGTCGTTTGATTGTTGAGTTGAAAAATCAGGATGAGTGATTCCATTTTTGGAGAAAACTAACTCTTCGTTTTATTGTGTCATTTTACATTCTTTGGCTTAAAGGAGGGACATTGGTCCCAATTTTATTAGTAAAAATTCCAATTTAATTATGAAAATATTTTTGTGATTTTTTGTCTCATGCATGCATAAATAAAATAAATATTTACAAACAAACACAAAACACATGAAAGGGGGTTGAAAAGATATCACCAAACTGAAGTGCTCGTCTACTCGTCGTGACCCACCTGGGGGGGTCACGGGGATGCCCACGCAATGCGACTCAAAATAAATCTCAGACAAGAAAAATAATATTAAGGATATTGTAATAATTCTAAAAAACATTAATCAAGTGAAAATAAAATGAATATTGGGCATAATAATAAATGATGATAATAATAATAATAATTATAAGGTAACACAACAATATAATAACAACAATAATAATAATAATAATAATAATAATAATAATAATAATAATAATAATAATAACAACAGTAATAGATGAGGGTAATAAACAATAATGAATATGATATACATGAACATAGTAATAATAGTAAATATGATAATTATGGCAATAATAATAATAATAAACATAATAATAACAATAATAATGATAATAATAATAATAATAATAATGAGGTAAAACCTAGACTAAATGATGTTAACAGGGATGGCATAATAGCACCAAATAGTGATAATAATAACGAAATTAATAGACAAAAAGGTAACAAAAATAATATTAATAAAGCTAAATAATCATGAAGGCAACGGGAAGCAAACAAATAATCAATAATAATACTATTAATAATATTAATGGCAGTGACGAATGATGATAATAATAATAATAATAATAATAATAATAATAATAATAATAATAATAATAATAATAATAATAATAATAACAACAACCATGGTAACAGCATGATAACAATAATGTGATAATAATAACAAAGATAACGAAATTAGCAACAATAAATGACAAACAAAATTAAATGAGAACGGGTCCAAGTGTTTACCCTCAGAATTTATAGATCGGAAAATAGGATGCCTTGATCCGTCCTCCTTGTCGAATTTATGGTGATAAATATTTGAAGAAAATATAAAGATTTGTATTTTAAATAAATGAACTTAAGGAATTGTTTTTAGCGGGATGATCCAAGACAAGAGGAAATTGATTTTCCTTGCTTAAATCTATCCCTGAATGAAAAATTATTTTGAAAAAAAGAAAAAGAAAAGAAAGTTGAAGCTTGAGAAAAACTTGATGGCTTTTTGCCTTTGAAAGAAAACAATCGGCTGCCCTTGTTTTTTTTTTTTGAGAGAAAAACTAAAAATTTTCTTTTGAATAAAATGGCTGCCCCCTTGAAATGAAGACAAGAAATCCTTTTAATTCCTGTATGAAGTTTTTGTAAAGAATAATTGAAGTAAGTGATATGCATATTTTCTATTGTTGAATAATTAATGAATGAATTCTATGTATACATATATTAGTTTACATGTTTGAATTGAGAACACAAGTATGTTATGTATTTGCTTGTCTTCTGAACTTTAGCTTGGATGACCAATGTAAGTTATCGGTAAGGAAATCCTTGTGTAATGTTTGTTAATTTTTGATGGACTTGATGATTGCATATTGTGTAATAGTAAAGGGGAAATAAAGTGGTAAACAAATGTATATAGGAAAATGTTTAAATTTTGTATGAGAAAAAGAATATGAATTTATGATAGCTTTAACCGGTGTACTTTATGTTCATGTATATATATATATATATATATATATATATATATATATATATATATATATATATATATATATATATATATATATTGATTTACATGTGTTTGCCTCGACAACCACTATGAGTGGCTGCCCATTATTTGTTTCGCCCGACTAAGCGTTATCGCTTAGCACGGTTGTTTGTCCGTGCAGGTTAGGAGATCAGAGTCACGCAGCAGTTCTTTGTGACTTTGGCCAACGAGTTGGTAGAAGTTATAGAATATTTTTATTGATTGTCGAATTGTAATTAAGTTTATTTATTTAGCAATTGTAATGAGATGTAATAATCTTTAGTGCGAAGGATGATGTGTGTGAGATAAGTCTAGAATGTACATATCTTGAGGTTATGATGTTAGAAATTTTATTACTCTGATTTCAGTATTACCCTGTGTGTCTTTGTCTGGTAGCACCCTCCGCTCACTGTAGCTCTTCATCCATCGATATGGTACGTGGTAGCGTTGGGGGTGTTAAACAAAAGACTTACATTCCCAACACTGCAAAGTGTCGTGCTCATGACAGAACCCAACACATGCAGATGTCATGCACGCGGGACAGATCGCACTTGCGACAGAATGCTAAAGTATCTTCTGCCGCGACCACGACTGAGTTCGCACTCGTGACAAAACTCGGTAGAGCAGACCAACTACCGAACTCACCCACATGAGGAAGCTCGACAGTGCAAGGAGCATTATATTGCACTCATGACAGAACCGAACTAAACGTTCAACTCCAAGCTACACAACCCACTCATGCACAACCTTCACATAGCAACTCCAAATTCACATGCATAACCCTCAAAATCATGCCTTCTACACTACTAAACTCTACGTCAACAATAAACACGATCAAATGACCATTAAACATAATAAACCTAACAAGTACTCAAACTTAACATGCATCACTAGTTAATAAAAAACTATCTCAACATCAACACATGCAATTCATTAAAATGGGACACGATCCCAACTTCAAAAGTGCAATTGGAAACTCTACTCTTCAAGGTCACACCTTCTCCTTGCCCTTCTCTTTCCTTTTGTCCAATGCTTCTTGCAAAAACCCAAATTCACACATACACTCTTAGTCAATTAACTGAACCAACTCAAAACACTTACTAAGAAGAATGGAGTAGAAGAAGACCATACTAATCCAAAATGCACTTACCTTGTTTATTTCAAAAAAAAATGATTTTAACCCATCCAATTGTAGAAATTAAACCACCAATTGAAGAACAAAAGACAAAAATGAAGAAGAAAGATCAAAGGAAACCAAGAGCGAGATGAGAAGTGAAGAAACCAGTCAACATGCAGGAAATGGGACAGAAATTCCCACTAAAACCCTTTATATTGCATATACCAATCTATGTGGCACTTCTCATCTCTTGCCACATAAGCCTCTCTTGATAAGTGTCCCACTCAGGAAAACTTCCTCTGTATGTCCACGATAATTCTCTCTTAAGTCCCTCCAACAAAATTATAACAACCCAAAACAGGCCTGGTCGAAATTTGCATGCCAAGTCGGGAATTTAAGGGTATTTCAGTAAATTGGTGCATGAGGAATTTGGATGATAAGGACTTAATTGTAAAGGAATTAATTAAATAAGTTTAGTGGAGGAATTTTATAGTGTACTTGTAGTGTATGGAAGTAGGATATAAGTGGGTTAAGAGGTTTTATAGTGTGGGTTTGTGGATATGGTGCCTTTGACATATTATTATAAGAGTTGTTTGGGTGTGTTTTGTGTATGGTAACTAGAGCAAATAAGTCAAAATGGGTTTTATTGGTCCATTAGGATGGTGCCATGTGGCATGGTTAGGTGAGGGTAATTAAGGTGAATTGAGGGAAGGAGAGAGGAAATGAAGAAATCAGATTTTTCCTTCTCTCTCTCATGTTTCCTCTTCTCCTCCTTCCTCTTCTTCACTTCTTCTTGCTCTCTCTTGCTTGTTACCAACGTGGATCTTCAAGAGTTTAAGTTGGATTTGCTGAGTTTGAGATGGATTTCTAGAGGTAAGTTCTTGAGTTTTAAGTGGGTGTTCTTCTTCATCTACTACTCTATTTTATTTTGGGTTTTGGATATGGTGTGTTTGTTGGATTAAGTGAGTTTTTGGCTGGGTTTTGTGCAAGATTTGGAGAAGAAAAGAAAGAGCAAAGGGAAAGAGAAGGTGGAGGTTTGAAAGAGAAGATTAAAGTTGCAAATTTCAGGTTTGGGAGCTATGTGGTTTGTGTTTTCAGTTTGGATGTTTTGTCTCCACCCTAATTCTTCTTGGATCATGAGTGTGTGTTTATGTTTGATTCCCAGTAAATTGGGTGTTTTGATATGAGTCTTATGCATGTATTTATTTGGTTAAATGTACTAGTAATGCATGATAAGGATTAAATTGAAGGTATGTGAGAATTGAAAGTGAAAATGCATGATTGGGTAAACTCTGTTAAGTTTTCATCTGACCTCTGTCCAATGTTGTTGTCATAAGTAAAGTTGTAAATCTCTATACCATGTGATTCTTAAGCCATTAGAACCATGACTTCCATACCTTTAAAGTCCTAGAAATAGCCGTGGGCAAATTCTTGCTCTAAGATCCGAAAATTTGCCAAAACCGTAATGTCTCTATTTGGGTCGGGTTATCTGAGCAGTTTGGGTTGTTTAGCTCATATCTAGAGTTCTCGATGTTCTATGGATCTGAAATTTGTTGCATTTGAAAGCTAACATCTTATGGAACCTATGTTAAGAAGGAAGGTTTGCCTAAAAATATCGTTTAGGTGTCAGTTTTAGCTGAACAAATAGGAGCAGTGTAGCAGTCCAGAATTCTGACTTCTGTTTTGCAAGTTCCAGGTGGGTCACGGTGGCAACCAATTTCATTGCCACCGTGACATACCAAAATGCTGGGTAGAATGCTTATTTTTGGACCTCATGGTCGGAACCAAGTGGTTGCCACTGTGACCAACCTCTATTTAGCATATTTTGAGTGTTTTTCTTCCAGAATCAACCCTAATTTTTACCCGGAAGTTCTTACCACTTGTCTAACTTGTATTTAACGTTATAAGATGGTTATATGAATGCTTTTCCAATTGCATTATATGTAAGGGATGCCATGACATAAGATTTAAGAAGGAAACCAAATATTTACATGCATTTTTAGTTATTGAACATGACATGTAATGTGATATGGTTGATTTTGAGAATTCATGATTAGAATCTTATGTTGGCATGATTTGATGATGTTGATGGGTTGTGATTGAAGTGTGAGCGAGGATATAATGGTTAGAGAGAGAGAGATTTGGTTTTGGCCTGGGGTTGTGGTGTTTTGGCTCGGAAGTGTTGCATCTGGGCATGGGTCACGGTGACAACCATTTTGGTTGTGACCGTGAGGTATGCATCAGGTGCATTCTGCCGAGAGCTTTGGTATGTCACGGTGACAACCAATCTGGTTGTGACTATGACCTACCCTATTTTTGCAAGGAAACCCTTATTTTGTTCGGGATGATTTGGGAGAGTATGATACTAATTTAAGCACATACAATGACACTTAATAATAGCTATATACTAATAAGATGAATGCTATGAATGTGAATCCAAAATATGAATATGCATATGTATGGTTATGATTTTGGAATATTATGGAATACTACAATTGTCTTTGGTATGAGTCAAATATGCTTAAGTTATGAACTCTATATGTGATCGAAAATTTTGCTCTGACGAATTAATGGAATATTATGGTTAATGTCTGATTGCAGTAACATGCCTTGTTTATATAATTGGTTTATGCATATTAAATATTATGGCTGTTTATTTTGAGCATGTGGTATTAGAAGGTGAATGTTTTGTAATTCTGCATGTCGATGTATGACTTAGTATTTACGATCATTGGTGGTATAATATGGTTCCTTATATGTGATATTGATATGCCTAAGAGTAATGAATAATGTTAAAGTGTGTGATTGGATTGCAATATAAATTGTTCAATGCATGACCGACATTATGAATTTATTTATGAGTCTATCATACTCTGGGTTTTGCATGCTAATATATATATATACATATGATGTTATTCGAAACATGATCTGTTTTATGCATGACCTGCGAGAGTCAGTCTAGTGGATAGTTAGGCATGCCTAATAGAGTCTCTTTAGCTGCAGCCCTTTGAACGTTTGGACCCTGATCAGGTCCTTGTTTGGTTCCTTGCGAACCCTTTAGTGTGAATGGATCTTGTTTAAGATCCCCTTTCGTTAAAATGTTTTCGAATGTGGAAAATGATGTTGTTTTTCGATTCGTACCCGTAAGGTACCCTTTGGCCGATTTGTAGCCATAAGGTACTGCCCGTATGCTCGTTATCCGCTATTTTGAGTCAGCAGGTATTCAATTTGTTTTGTTTGATATGACAAGAGATATGATATTCAAATGAGCACCATTTTGTACATGTGAATCAATTATGAATTTCTGAATGATTTAAATGTGGCTCAAGCATGTATATTGTGGGTGGTTAGTTGCATATATCGTGTTGTGACTGCATTCGGATATGAATTAATATGTATATGAATGCGTGCTATAATTACTAAATGCCATGGTTAATTTGTTTGTACATCAATGTGATTCTATACTGCTAACTGTTATGGTTAAGTATGTGAATTAGTATGCATATGCATGTGATCTTGAGCTAGGCTTGAGGCGGTTCTGATATTTGATTCCCGGTAAGTATATGCACGTGAGATTGTATGTATTTCTGAAGGATAGTATTTGTACCTTGCTGGGTATTCTGCCTGCTTTGGTTCATTTGATCGAGTTTATGAATGTGGTTATGATCTTCTAAATGTTTGGTTTTTATATGCAAGCATATTATATATATGTGTTATGAATTTTCGCATATGCCATTTGCTTGTGTTATGCCTTGACGACCATTGTGAATGGCCGTCCATATTGCTTATGTGTTCTCCCCACTAAGCGTTATCGCTTAGCACGGGTTTTTTTCCCGTGTAGGTGGCAGGTTTGGTTTTGTTCGTGCTGCGCATCTGCAAGGTTGGCCACATAGGAGTTAGATGAGTTTTGTCATTTTTGGTTGCAATTCCTGTATTTCAGATTATATATTTTGGATCCTCTGGTTTATGTAATTGTAAATGTATGGACCTGGATGTAATATTTTGGAGGTTGTAATGTTATTATGTTTATGTATTAAGTTATCCGTTTGTTTTATCGTTTGCCTTATGCTTCCGCTGAATGATCATATGTATACATGTGTATATGTTTCTGCTTAGTGCCGACGTGTGTGTGAGTTAATGTATGTCCAGTTTTGCTCCTCAAGGTAAGTTTTTAAATTCCCCGTGTTTTTGTATAAATGTATGCTTCCGCATAGTGTATGTGTGCCTGTATGTGAGTGAGCATCGGGTAGAACTCTCCGGCGTCCTTCCATTGGGGACGTAGGGGGTGTTACATTTAGTGGTATCAGAGCGCCGGTTTGGCGGTTCTGGTTGCCTTTGTTTATTTGAGTGTCAAGTCTTGGTATGATAGTTGGTTTGTATCGTGTTTTTGCATGCGAGTCGGTTGTGTCGTAGCCTAAAGCAGATGTGTCTTGTCTTGTGTCGCGTTTAGATGGAGTCTGATCCTAGTGAGAATGTGGGCGAGACAACGAAAAGTGTGAACCCAGTTAGTGCTGATCAGAATGTTTCCGAGCGTCCTCCAGTTGAAGATTCTAGTCCTGTTTTTGAGGATAGGGCTCTCGTGCAAGGGTTGATTCGAATTTTGGATAGGTTGACCGCTCCTCAGTTTTATCAAGATTTGATTCGAAAGGTACCTCAGAAGAGAAAAGGATCGAGTAGAGAAGTGCCAGCGGGGAAGAGGATTCGAGAACCTCCGATGTGTCAATAATGTCAAAAGCAACATTGGGACAAGTGTAGGAAGAAGTGGGTACCACCGATATGTCAGTACTGTCAGAAGCGACATCGGGGCTTGTGTCGAATGATGACTGGAGCTTATTTCCGACGTGGTAGCTTAGGACATCAGATAGTCGATTGTCCTAAGAAGATGAGTGAGAAGCTAGATCAGTAGGCTAGAAAAGATGTGGAGGAGTTGCTTCGAACTGTGCGAACATCATCGGGATTAGTCGAGAAATTAGATGCCTCCAAGGATTCAGCCAGAGTATCTGTCTCTTACCGCATAGAAGTGATTGAGTCTGCAGAGCCTTCCGATAAGTTGTGTTGTAAGCTTTTGTTTAAGTTGGTTTTGTTTGTTTGGGTTGTATGGATATAAGAGTTTAGCGGGGAAATTTCGGGGACGAAATTTCTTAAGGGGGAGAGATTGTAACAACCCAAAACAGGCCTGGTCGGAATTTGCATGCCAAGTCGAGAATTTAAGGGTATTTCAGTACATTGGTGCATGAGGAATTTGGATGATAAGGACTTAATTGTAAAGGAATTAATTAAATAAGTTTAGTGGAGGAATTTTATGGTGTGCTTGTAGTGTATGGAAGTAGGATATAAGTGGGTTAAGAGGTTTTATAGTGTGGGTTTGTGGATATGGTGCCTTGGAGATATTATTATAAGAGTTGTTTGGGTGTGTTTTGTGTATGGTAACTAGAGCAAATAAGTCAAAATGGGTTTTATTGGTCCATTAGGATGGTGCCATGTGGCATGGGTAGGTGAGGGTAATTAAGGTGAAGTGAGGGAAGGAGAGAGGAAATGAAGAATCAGATTTTTCCTTCTCTCTCTCACGTTTCCTCTTCTCCTCCTTCCTCTTCTTCACTTCTTCTTGCTCTCTCTTGCTTGTTACCAACGTGGATCTTCAAGAGTTTAAGTTGGATTTGATGAGTTTGAGCTAGATTTCTAGAGGTAAGTTCTTGGGTTTTAAGTGGGTGTTCTTCTTCATCTACTACTCTATTTTTTTGGGGTTTTGGATGTGGTGTGTTTATTGGATTAAGTGAGTTTTTGGCCGGGTTTTGTGCAAGATTTGGAGAACAAAAGAAAGAGCAAAGGGAAAGAGAAGGTGGAGGTTTGAAAGAGAAGATTAAAGCTGCAAATTTCAGGTTTGGGAGCTATGTGGTTTGTGTTTTCAGTTTGGATGTTTTGTCTCCACCCTAATTCTTCTTGGATCATGAGTGTGTGTTTATATTTGATTCCCAGTAAATTGGGTGTTTTGATATGAGTCTTATGCATGTATTTATTTGGTTAAATGTACTAGTAATGCATGATAAGGATTAAATTGAAGGTATGTGAGAATTGAAAGTGAAAATGCATGATTGGGTAAACTCTGTTAAGTTTTCATCTGACCTCTGTCCAATGTTTTTGTCATAAGTAAAGTTTTCGATCTTTAAATTGTGTGATTCTTGAGCCACTAGAACCATTACTTCCATACCTTTAAAAGTCCTATAAATATCCGTGGGCAAATTCTAGCTCTAAGATCCCGAAAATTTGCCAAAACCGTAGTGTCTCTGTTTGGATCGGGTTATCTGAGCAGTTTGGGTTGTTTAGCTCATATCTGGAGTTATAGATATCCTATTGATCTGAAATGTGTTGCATCTGAAAGGTAACATCTTAGGAAACAAATGTTAAGAAAGAAGGTTTGCCTAACAATATCGTTTAGGTGTCGGTTTAAGCTGAACAAATAGAAGCAGTGTAGCAGTCCCGAATTCTGGCTTCTGTTTTGCAAGTTCTAGGTAGGTCACGGTGGCAACCAATTTCATTGCCACCGTGACATACCAAAATGCTGGGTAGAATGCTTATTTTTGGACCTCACGGTTGCAACCAAGTGGTTGCCACCGTGACCAACCTCTAGTTAGCATGTTTTGAGTGTTTTTCTTCCCGAATCGACCCCAATTTTTCCCCGAAAGTTCTTACCACTTGTCTAACTTGTATTTAACGTTATAAGATTGTTATATGAATGCTTTTCCAATTGAATTTTATGTAAGGGATGCCATGACATAAAATTTAAGAAGGGAACCAAATATTTACATGCATTTTTGGTTATCGAACATGACATGCAATATGATATGGTTTATTTTGAGAATTCATGATTAGAATCTTATGTTGGCATGATTTGATGATGTTGATGGGTTGTGATTGAAGTGTGAGTGAGGATACAATGGTTGGAGAGAGAGAGATTTTGTTTTGGCCTGGGGTTGTGGTGTTTCGGCTCAGAAGTGTTGCATCTGGGCATGGGTCACGGTGACAACCATTTTGGTTGTGACCGTGAGGTATGTATCTGATGCATTCTGTCAAGAGCTTTGTTATGTCACGGTGACAACCAATCTGGTTGTGACTGTGACCTACCCTATTTTTGCAAGGAAACCCTTATTTTGTTCGGGATGATTTGGGAGAGCAAGATACTGATTTAAGCACATACAATGACACTTAATAATAGCTATATACTAATAAGATGAATGCTAAGAATGTGAATCCAAAATATGAATATGCATATGTATGGTTATGATTTTGGAATATTATGGAATACTACAATTGTCTTTGGGATGAGTCAAATATGCTTAAGTTATGAACTCTATATGTGATCGGAAATTTTGCTGTGACGAATTAATGGAATATTATGGTTAATGTCTTATTGCAGTAACATGCCTAGCCTATGAGCTCAATGTGCCTTGTTTATATAATTGGTTTATGCATATTAAATATTTTGGCTGTTTATTTTGAGCATGTGGTATTAGAAGGTGAATGTTTTGTGATTCTGCATGTCGATGTATGACTTAGTATTTACGATCATTGGTGGTATAATATGGTTCCTTATATGTGATATTGATATGCCTTAGAGTAATGAATAATGTTAAAGTGTGTGATTGGATTGCAATATAAATTGTTCAATGCATGACCGACATTATGAATTTATTTATGAGTCTATTATACTCTGGGTTATGCATGATGATATATATATATATACATATGATGTTATTCGAAACATGATATGTTTTATGCATGACCTGCGAGAGTCAGTCTAGTGGATAGTTAGGCATGCCTAATAGAGTCTCTTTAGTTGCAACCCTTTGAACGTTTGGACACTGATCAGGTCCCTGTTTTGTTCCTTGCGAACCCTTTAGTGTGAATGGATCTTGTTTAAGATCCCCTTTCGTTAAAATTTTTTCGAATGTGGAAAATGATGTTGTTTTTCGATTCGTACCCGTAAGGTACCCTTTGGCTAATTTGTACCCGCAAGGTACTGCCCGTATACTCGTTATCCGCTATTTTGAGTCAGCAGGTATTCAATTTGTTTTGTTTGATATGACAAGAGATATGATATTTGAATGAGCACGATTTTGCACATGTGAATCAATTATGAATTTCTGAATGATTTAAATGTGGCTCAAGCATGTATATTATGGGTGGTTAGTTGCATATATCGTGTTGTGACTGCGTTCGGATATGAATTAATATGTATATGAATGCGTACTATAATTACTAAATGCCCTGGTTAATTTGTATGTACATCAATGTGATTCTGTACTGCTAACTGTTATGGTTAAGTATGTGAATTAGTATGCGTATGCATGTGATCTTGAGCTAGGCTTGAGGCGGTTCTGATATTTGATTCCTGGTAAGTATATGCACGTGAGATTGTATGTATTTCTGAAGGATAGTATTTGTACCTTGCTGGGTATTCTGCCTGGTTTGGTTTGTTTGATCGAGTTTATAAATGTGGTTATGATCTTTAAATGCTTGGTTTTTATATGCAAGCATATTATATATATGTGTTATGAATTTTCGCATATGCCATTTGCTTGTGTTATGCCTTGACGACCATTATGAATGGCCGTCCATATTGCTTATGTGTTCTCCCCACTAAGCGTTATCGCTTAGCATGGGTTCTTTTCCCGTGCAGGTGGCAGGTTTGGTTCTGTTCGTGCCGCGCATCTGCAAGGTTGGCCACATAGGAGTTAAATGAGTTTTGTCATTTTTGGTTGCAATTCCTGTATTTCAGATTATGTATTTTGGAGCCTCTGGTTTATGTAATTGTAAATGTATGGACCTGGATGTAATATTTTGGAGGTTGTAATGTTATTATGTTTCTGTATTAAGTTATCCCTTTGTTTCATTGTTTGCCTTATGCTTTCGCTGAATGATCATATGTATACATGTGTATATGTTTCTGCTTAGTGCCGGCGTGTGTGTGAGTTAATGTATGTCCAGTTTTGCTTCTCAAAGTAAGTTTTTAAATTCCCCGTGTTTTTGTATAAATATATGCTTCCGCATAGTGTATGTGTGCCTGTATGTGAGTGAGCGTCGGGTAGCGCTCTCCGGCGTCCTTCCAATAGGGACGTAGGGGGTGTTACAAAAATTCTTCTTTACAATTACTTTACTTTTCTATCAAGCTAATTTCAAATCCTTTCAATTACATCCCTATAAGCTCATAAATTTCCACTTAATCCAATTACTATAACACCCTTACAATACAATCATACTATAAATCCTGCTAGGGTATAATTCGGGTTGTTATATTAGTGGGGAACAAACATGATGTGAACAGCCTCTCATAGAAATCGTCAAATGCACACACACAGAAGTGATCATACATATCTTTCTGTAATCAAATGTTAATTGTCAAATAACATGGTTACAATGAAAGCATATACTCTCCCTTTACTACTCATAACCATTTAAATATTTGTCATACAATACAAAAACTGTACTTTATATCAACATAAGTTAAAGATAGTTTAATAATTAAGAAAACATAAACAACTAGTTAGAATTATAGAGTATACGTACACATATAGATACAAATAGATGCATCTCATAAGCATACTTCATATAACTTGATTTATGATATATGGGTATCTACATTTATCCTTTAACAATTATGCACAATAACATTCATAACCAGTATGTTCCTATAATACATATCCATTTGTTAGATACAAAGTAGATTGCAATTCCTAAAGGAAGTGGATAATGGGAATACAGGTACCCGTAAGTACAAATTTACTTTAATTAATTATATATTTATGTGATAGAAGGTGACCAAAACGGGGACGACAAAAGCCCCAAATGATGCCAATAGAACAGAACAGTAGGTTGCATCATTAAAGATCCCCATAGGCATGCCTATCTATCCATAACCGGGACACAGGCAAGCGACTAATTTATCACTCATTTATTTACCTGATATTCATAAATAAATTCAAATGGGTATCATTTATTTTAATTTTCATGTCATGTACAAATTAATCCAATTATTTTATAATACACATTGCAAAAATAATATCATTAAATAAAATAAAAATTGGTTCCATATATTCCATCTAAATGCATATTCCTATATATATATATATACACACACATATTTAACATTGATTTCCATTTTATTCTCACATTTCAAAGATTCCCATTCATTCACTTTCTTTACTTTTAAATTACAATTACAAAACATAACATGAGGAAGTGGATATACGAGACCAGAAATCAAAAAGAAAATAAAGAAAAAAGAAGGGGGCTGTCATGAGTTGTGATCTATGTCACATGTCATGACAGTGGGTTAGTGTGCCAAGTAGACACAGCAGCCTTTGGTGACAAATCAGAACAACTGTGCCAACTCGATACCAAGTCTGCATCAAGGGCAGAGCCTGACTTCAACACTATGCATCCAAATAAGCTAACAAAAGGAATTTTCAGACAAAGTGTCTTTTATAATTATTTTCTTCTATGTCTTGTCTATTTACTGATAAAATTTCAGATCATTTGGAGATATATCCTAGGAGTTATGGCCTTAACATTACAGACTGTTCCGGAGCATCTTTTAGGGATCAAATTGTGTCCCAACTTTAAAAAAATTACTAGGAACGGTGGGGAAATAATTTGACCATACCCTCTTCATGAAAATTGTTTTCCTAGATGTCTAGTTTCATTGTAATTTTGATTCATAATATTTTTACCACTATAACTCCAGAAATGGCCTTGGGAACAAAACCAACTCCTATTACCTAGGCTGAACAAATACCCTTATTTTGGGGTCAACTTTGAGGCACTTAAAACTACAATCAACTATTGACATCTTCTAAATATATTTGGGTATGGATCTTAGTTTCACTTCCAACTAGAATCATCCAATTTGGAGTTCTATAACTCAATTTATGGCCAAAACTATCACCAAAGGTAAGATGGGATATTGACAAAGTTTCACCTAAACTCCTATATGACAAATTCAACAATTTTCACAAGTTTAAAAACCGCAAATCAGCATATATAATTCATATACACGAAAGATTACATAAATCATTCATCAAATGCATACAAAATAAACATAGTTCCCAAACCTTTATCCTTGCTCCAATTCTTCATTTCCCTTACTTCCTCTTCTTCTTTCTTGCTTTAATTTACACTAGATTCAATCATCTACACTTAACTTCCATGAACAGATTTTTAGATGACATTAATTATGGGATTTGGGAATGAAAGAATGGTTGAATTGGAAATAAAATATGGGGATTGCTAACCCACAAATGGCCGACATACATGGCTTTTATAGGCCATGTGGGAGTTACTTCTATGCTTTTCAAACTCTATAGACATGAACTTGTGTCAAATTATTATTGGTGCATCTATTAACTTTGCAATATAGGCCACATCTTACATTATTTCATACATTCACCTCATCATTTATTCTATTTCATAGATTAACATACATAACTTACAACTCCATGCAATTTAGTCCATAAATACAAATTACCAAATTACCTTTGGTCTTTTCACTTAATTCCGATTATGTCATTTTCTTCACTTTAATACTTTTACCTTCCAATTAAACTTTTCCAGTGTCACCACCCGATTTCCCCCTAGTAGTTTGAGCCATGTTAGCCATATGTATGTGTGCATGTGTGAGTGTTTTGGCATGTGTTAAGGGTATTTTTGGCAAAATGCATGTTTTGTGGGCTTTATTAGAGTGTGGGTGCATGTATTGTATTAGGAAGTGAGTATTTGGGTGTTGGTAGTGTATGCATGCTCACATGGGAATAGGGTGTGCATTAGTAAGGGTTACTCTTGTGTGTTTGTTGGGTGTGAGTGGTCAAGTTCCACCAGCCATAGGGTGACATGTGGCTAGGGCTTTAGGAAGGAGGTATAAATTGAAGGAGAGAGAAAAGGGGACAACCATTCTTATTGCTTTTCCCATTTCATCCTCTTCTCTTTACTTCTTCTTCCTCTTTTATCTTCATATGTGTGCCCTAGCTTGGATCCAAGTGTTTTGTGGTGGAAATTGATCATCTCCTTAGCATTGATTGGTAAGTTGTTAGTGGGTTTCTTCTTCTTCTTCTTCTTCTTCTTCTTCTTCTTTATCTCTTGTTCTTGATTTTATTTGAATGTGTTTTAATTTAGGGTTTTGTGATTGTATCAATGTTGGGAATTTTTGTTAGTTGAGCCTCCTCGTGATCCTAATGGAAAGGAGAAGGCTAGTAGGAGTGGTTCTCATTGACTTGCAGCATAGAAATTTCAGGTTTGGTAATTTACTTGAGTTTGTGCATTTTTGTGATTTTGGTATGTTGAATAAAATTCTAGAAATTTGAGGTTTGATGATGCTTATAATAGTGCAAATGTTATGGGTTTTGGTTTGATTTTAGTTAGAATGCATGAAGGATGAATTATTGGGCAAATTTCTAAGTTTGATGAAGTTTGCTGAAATTTCTGGGTTTGTTGTTTTTGAGAAGTTTGATTTTATAATCCATGATTTTGATTGTGTTAATTGTTGATTTAAGTTGTGTTTTATGTTATTTATGATGTTAGAAAGGTGGATTTGAGGTAACAAGATGTTTAGGTTGATTTACGTTTGAGATTGGAGGTTTGGGTGTTTTAGAAGTGTAAAATTCTGCAGAAAAATCACGTAAGAGCAGGAAATCATGACTCTGTTGCAAGCACAACATTGTCACGAGGTCACGATAGAGCTCGGTGCATTCAACCCTTGTGCGTGGCCGAGCAGGCTTCGGCTACCGAGCGAAATTTGGCTGCCGAGCCGACTGCAACGAGAGCTCACTATCGCGAGCGCAACTCTTGTCATGACCGTGACAGAGCACTCAGCTGCCGAGCGGTTCTGGGCAGTCCCCTATTGTGAGCGCGACAGCCTTTGTTGGCTGCTCACTGTCGCAAGTGCGACGACCGATTTTTACTTCTTTCTCCGCACGAGCGCCAAGACTGCAGTGATCGCGACAGGGGGCCAGTTTTGCCTCTGTCGCGAGCGCAACACCCCTGGCTTCAAAATTGAGTTTTCTTTTGTGATTCCAATGTTTGATTTCCGAACTTGTAATGTTTTTAGAATTTTACTTTGACTATTTCCAAACTTGGTTATCGGAACAGTTATAATGAATATTATTATTCTATCTATGAGTATATGATCAGTTTGGTTTTAAATTTTTATTTTCGTTATTTATATGTATGTTGTTATCAATGTGAATGAATGTTATTGTACCGCTTTGCTTGGTGACACCCCTGCTCATACGGGTTCTCACTCCATTGCAGATGGGTTCTTTTACGTATGGGAAGGGGGTGTTACATCCAGCCACCGTCCTATCCTAGACATATGCCATTCTGTCTAAGGTATATTTTGGTTCCTTAAACTACGAGTCAGAGTATTCCATCTAAAATTTTACGGACAGAAACATATATTCCATCAGTAATATTAATAATGAAAAAATAATTTTCGTCAATAAAGTTAAGGCAAATTTTTTTATATATTTTTTGCAAGGCCCCAACTTGTACCCTAGTCATTTTGAACACCATTGGGGGTACGAAGAATGGCCCAAGTTGTGCATTTAGTGAAGGGTGTAACACCCCAATTACCAGCCTAGAAGTTTTGAGCTTTTGTGTGTGTGTTTTTGCATGTGTTATGCCATTATGTTAGTTAATAAAACATTAAATTGCATGATTTATTAAGTTTAGCGGTATATTTGTATGTTATATTTTGATTTAGTGGTATTAATGTTTTGTTGGGAAGATTAGTAGGATTAGAAGTGTAAATTGCCACAAACCACCATAGGATTGTGATAAGTGGAGAAAGAGAAAGGGAGGATAGAGGTTGACTTAGTCGTAGAAAAGAGAAAATGAGAAAGAGAGTAAAGAACAGTTCCCATTCTTCCCTCTCTCCCATTTTCCCTTTCTCTATTAAAACCCCTCCTCTTCTCCCCCTTGCTTTTCCTTTCCTCTTTTGCTGCAATTTATTAGTGGGTGTTGGCAATTGAAGAGCTAATTAAGTAAGTGTATTTACTCTTCTTCTTCTTCTTCCGCTTCTTTTCCTCTTTTCCAGTTGGCTTGTATGTGTGTAGTAATTGGTGTGTGTATGTTAAGCAATTTGTGTATTTTGGGTTGTTGTAGATGAAATTCCTCTTAAAAATCCTAAGGGGAAGGAGATTGTTGGTGGTAGTTCAGCCCTTTGATTGTGTGGAGCTAAGGAGTTCAAGGTTTGGAAAATTGTGTTTGTTTCAATTTCTGATTTTGGTATGATTTTTGACTAGATTAATGAATTGATTTTGCTTGAGATGCTTATCATGGGTTTGAACTTGTTTGAGTTGAGTTTTGATGGCATGATTTGAGTGTTGTATTGTAGTTTTTATTTGGGGTTAAGAATTGGGAAGTAGGTAGCAATAAAAAGCGTAAATTTCTCGGTTTTTGTTATCCGTGGGGTTATACCACCTTATGATCGAATTTCTGTGTTTGAGTTTTTCTTATCCGTGGGGTTACACGGCAGTAAGGATTTGTCATACCGCCGTGTAAATGCATTCTGTTTTTATGAGTTGCTTTTTTGTATTTTTACATGGCGGTTAGGATTTTTATACCGTCGTGTAAATGCATTCTGCTACCTGAGGATTTTTGGCTCAGTAGGCCAAACGGCGGTCAGGTTTTCTTAATCACCATGTGGAATGTCTTACACGACGGTAAGGTTTTGTCATACTGCTGTGTAAAAGCTTCCTGTTTTGAAAAATTAAACTTTTGAATTCTGTCTTATTTGTTGCCTTTGAACTTAGCATTGCTTTTAGTTTTTATCTATCGGAATCTTGTCTAGCAAATGATAATGAATTGTAGCGTTTTCCTTAAGATATGTTAATTCTTATGTGATGAGTATGAAATTTATTATAGATGCACAGCCTGTAAAAGTCAAGTAAGTGAATATATAGGCATGCCTATAAAGTTCTGTTAGCTGCAGCCCCAATGTCTTCCGGACCCTGATTAGGTCCCCGTTTGGGTCCTCATGATACTTAATGTGTTTGGATCTTGTTTAAGATCCCCTAATGTGAAAAAAATTTTGGATGAAAATTAAAGAAATTGCTTTTGATTGCACCCATGGGTACGAATGTGTCCACTCGTTATCCATTACTCTGAGTTTGCAGGCATATATATGGTTATCATATGAATACGAATCTGCTATATAAATGTATATATGTTGTGAAACCCTTATGAATACAACGCATGATATTATCTTACTATGCTCTTATATATATATATATATATATGCATGTGCCATATGTATGTGTTTTGTTCTAATGGCCATTGTGAATGGTCGTGCATCTTTTGTTTTCCCCACTAAGTGTTATCGCTTAGCACGGGTGTTTCATCCGTGCAGGTGTGGAAGCGGTGGAGTTTTTGGGAGACCCACAGCAATCTAGGACAACACAGTAGGAAGGCTATTTTAGAGAGTTAGTTTTGTAATTTGTACTCTTATGTATAACTTTTGTTCCTATCTCGATTTTGTAATACTTCAGCTATTTATTTTTGTAATTTTGTAAAGAATGATTTTGTACTCCTCTCTTTGTAATGAATATTTTGGTTATATCAATGAAAAGATCTTGAGTTTTCTGTTGGTAGTTTTAAATGTTTTAATTGAGTTATAAAATTTTTAATTGTTCTATTTATTCATGTTATTTATATGCTTGGTTGTGTTTCGGTTTGGTGGCACCCTTATCTATACGGGGTCTCACTCCTTCTATGGATGAGCTCCCTTACGTATGGGTATGGGGTGTTACAATTTTTGCCATCAGAGCCTAGGTTTAGGCATTTCTAGACGACCATAGGTTATAGATATATTTAGGACTGTGTTGGCCTAATGTGGTTGGTTCTATTATTGTTTTAGATGGAGTCTGCGCGTGGGTCCCTCAAGGGGTCAGCCGAGAGTGCGAATCCCCAAGAGCAAGATCCTTCTATGTCTGGTCCTACTCAACCAGCTAGGGTGCAACCTGAGGCTCCAGCCGTGCCTTTTAAGGCTATGCTTAAGATCTCTCAAGATATGGCTAGGGTCTTAGAGAGGGTGACCACTCCAAGAGCCCCGATAGAAAGTATGAGGAAATCTAGGGTGCAAGACTTCTATGGAACGAGTTTGGATGAGTTTGAGTTGGCTGAGAAGTGGATTGAGAAGGTAGTGAGGGTTTTGGAAGAGATCTGTTGTCCTCCAGAAAGGCAAGTGGAGTGTGTAGTCTCACTTTTTCAGGGTTTCGCCTATAAATGGTCGAAGTTAGTCCGCAGACATCCTTAGTTGCCCGACCCAATCACGTGGGAGTTCTTTGAAATGGAGTTTAATAATAAGTATGTGATTAAGGCTTATAAGGAGGCTAGGTGGGCTCTGTTTTTAAGTCTCAAGCAGAGGGCCTTGTCGGTGGTTGAGTATGAGAAGGAATTTAATAGGCTCAGTAAGTATGCTCCACCGGGTATCCTCACAAAAGATTTTCATTTTGTCAACACTTTGAGGCTGGCCCGAGTGAATCATTTAAGGTGATGTTGATATCTCTGATGAGTGCTCCTATAGGAAGCTATTACCAAATTGTGCAGGCAGCCTTGAGAGAGGAACGCTCATAGACCATTTTAAGAGAGGGAGCTCAGAAGAGGAATCCCCCTTGTGGAGGTTCATCTTCGGGTAAGAGATCAAGGAACCCTCAAGTAATTTCCTCGGATGACTCCTCCAACAGTCCGGCTACGAGGGGTAGAAGGCAGGGATCTTCATATGTGTCTGTTTTAGGTAGAGGTGGTTGGAGAGTCAGGGGCGATATTTTGCCAGAGTGCTCACACTATAGTAAGATCCATAAAGACGAGTGCCATTGGTTGACTAAATGTTATTTTCGATGTGGAAGCACAGATCATTTTCTGGCTAAGTTGAGTGAGAACACCCAGGATCAGCAAGAGACCAATAGAGCTAGGTCTAATGCTCCTCAAGCTAGCCAAGGTAGAGGTAGAGGAAGAGGTCGTGGTGGTCGGCTTAGAGACGAAACTCCATCTAAGTTAGTAGACCATCCTCAAATGGCACCAATGAGGGCCTATGGGATGAGAGCTCAGGAAGAGCAGGATGTGCCCGAAGTGATTGCTGGTAAGTTGCTACTCTATGACACTGTGTTGTATGCTCTAATAGACCCTGGACCCACACACTCATATTTGTTTTCTGATAAATTGTATGCTAAATTGCATGATGTGGATCAGTTAGATTATGAGATTTGTGTAACCAGTCCCTTAGGGCATAGTGTTAATGTGAGTAAAGTGTATAGAAATTGTCCCCTAATGTTCAAGGTATAGAGTTTCCGGTTGATCTGATTGATTTGCCTTTTCGTGAGTTTGATCTAATTTTAGGAATAGTCTAGTTGTTTAAGCATCAAGCTGTAATGTAATATCATAGAAAGACCATAGGACTTTGGGGTGGAGATCAGTCGTCTATTGTGGTGAAAGGTCAGGGCTCTGGTCCTTTGGGTAATGTAATTTCGGCTATGCAAGCTAGGCATTTTATGAGGAAAGGATGTGAGGCATTTTCGGCTGTGGTGTTGGATTCTAGGCGTAGTCAGGCAAAGATTCAGGATATCCCAGTGGTTAGGGAGTTTGAAGATTTGTTTCCGGGAGAGTTGCCTGTTTTGCCTCCAGAGAGAGAAGTGGAGCTATCCATAGAGGTTATGCCGGGTACTGCTCCTATTGCTAGAGCACCTTATCGAATGGCTCATGTAGAACTGAAGGAACTTAAAACTCAATTATAGGAACTACTAGATAAAGGTTTTATCAGACCTAGTGTATCTCTATAGGGTGCTCCGGTGTTATTTGTCAAGAAAAATGATGGGACACTAAGGATGTGTCTTGACCACCGCCAGATTAATAAAGTCACTGTGAATAACATGTATCCATTGCCTAGGATCGAAGACCTATTTGATCAGTTAAAAGGGGCTGGAATCTTTTCTAATATCGATTTGCGGTTCGATTATTATCAACTTCGGGTTAAGGATACGGATTTTGTTAAGACTACTTTTCTAATGCGATATGGCCACTATGAATTCTTAGTGATGCAGTTTGGGTTGACCAATGCACCAGCGGCTTTTATGGATTTAATGAACAGGGTGTTTAGGCCATATCTCGATCGATTTATTATGGTGTTCATTAAGAACATGTAATGGCCCAAATACTGGGCTAATGGTGATTAGTGAAATCTGTAGAGTATATAG
The DNA here is from genome assembly GCA_947683425.1 of Excoecaria cochinchinensis. NCBI lineage: Eukaryota > Viridiplantae > Streptophyta > Magnoliopsida > Malpighiales > Euphorbiaceae > Excoecaria > Excoecaria cochinchinensis. The sequence continues at coordinate 3,820,488 of CANTUQ010000161.1, forward strand.
TGTGAATCTCGTGTGAAAATAATAGTGATTGTGCCCTAAAGGACAGTGGAGGAAAAAAGATGGCTAGGGAAACCCCTAATGGGTGACCTCTCGGGAAGCCCGTAGTGAAAAATATTTTATTGGATCATGGGAAAGTATAAGTTAAAAGGAGTCTGGTGGAGAAATTTTGAGTTAAAACGGAGTTAAATAGGCCTAGTTCAATTGAACTAAGGTTTGACTAAGATTTGAGCGAATTTTTAAAAAATGATTTTGAGTTCTAATGCGTGTAATGTGGGAAGTGTACAAGCTTGAAATAATTTTTAGTAATTTTTGACAGCTTCAGAATGGTGTTTTATGGCAGAACTTAACTGAATCGAACCGGACCGATTTAGGTGAATCGATGATGGTCTATTTATAAGTGTAAGTGTAGTGTAAAGTGTAAGTGTAGTGTCGTCGGAGTGTAATTTGACCCCCTAGTGGTCACTCCGACACTACCGAAATGTAATTTAGCCCCCTAGTGGCCACTTCAGTAGGTTAGGGCTATAAAGCCCAGTCCCACATATCCAGTCTAGTGATAACTAGTAGGTGTTACTAGGGGCAAACATAACACCCCCTACCCATACATAGGCGAACCCATCCACAAGGGAGTGAGAAGTTGTACAAGTCGGGGTGTCACCATACAAAACGATACAACAACATACATCCACATAAGATAAACATACAGAAATACAGCGAAAATTAAAACTTTGGAAACATCAGAATGAACATTCATTACAATAATGTTCTGATCAATAACTGATATTACAAAATAATTACATCCTTCAAAATTACAATACGGAATCAGAACAAAAGAATAAATACAATGAGAGTTCACTATTACAAAAAGAATCTCAAAAACAAAATGCTAAGTCCTAACATCAAATCCCCCTGTGTTGGCTTGACTTGCGGCAACTCTCCTAAAAGAACACCACCTTTTGCACCTGTACGGATGAAACACCCGTGCTAAGCGATAACGCTTAGTGGAGAAAACAAACAATAAAGTGGACGGCCATTCACAATGGTCGCTAAGGAAAAACGCATACATAATGTCATATGTTCATAATCACATTACATATAATCATAGTTGAATCGCATACATAATATTTGAAGGCTCATAATCGCATTCATATAAATTCACATACTTATCATCATAGCTGATCGAATTTCTCATTCTCACAAACATAATATAAAGAAATGATACACCTGTTGACTCACAATAGTGGATAACGAGTAAAACATGGCGGTACCTTACGGGTATGAATCGAACTGAACACATGGCAGTACCTTACGGGTACGAATCGAAAAGCAACATCACAATTTCTCATTCAAAAACATTTTACAAAGGGGATCATAAACAAGATCCAAACACATTGAGGTTCGTGCGGAACCAAACGGGCGACCTGATCAGGTTTCGAATGGAACAGAGGGCTGCAGCTAGAGAACTCTATTAGGCATGCTTAACTATCCACTAAACTGACTCTCGCAGGTCATGCATAATACAAATCATGTTTCAAAGCATAACATATAATTTATCATGGAGAAATCATAATATTATACATACAAGCAAGATCATATAGTATACAATAGTGAAAAATCCATGAAAAAGGATTTCAGAAAAAAGAGCACTTTAGAAAAATAGGGCAGGCTGGGGTCAATATCGCGATCACGACCAGTGTCGCGCTCGAGACAGTGGCCAGAAGGCCTTGCGAGAGGGAAGGGGGCAAGGACGCGAGTCATGCAGGACAACACGGCTCCTGTCGAGGTCCCTTGCCTGGTCACGAGTCGTGCATTGATGCACGACTCGTGACTTGGCTCCCCAAGCACGATTTGTGATGTGCCAGTACGAGTCTTGGACACCCTTCATGACTCATGAAGGTGATTCACGACTCGTGAATGGCTCTGCTCCCCCTGCCAACTCTTGATTTGCTGTACCACTCGCGCATGCCAAGGATTCACGAGTCGTGCTGCAAGTTCACAAGTCAGACTCCTCTCTCTTTAGTGCATTCTATCATGAAAACTGGATTTCATAATTCTATCACGCTCACGACAGCATCGTGGCTTCCAGTTTCCAGCCAAACACAGGAAAAAACCTGACTTCCAAAATCAAACCCAATTTGACCCAAATTAAATCAAACTTCATCTTACCTTCAAATAAGCCTTCCATGCATCACAAACAACATAAAACACAACTTTATCCACAATAATTACAATCAATCATGGATTCACATAATCAAGATTCCAACAAGGGCAAACCCAGAAAAATTATAGTAAAGTTCATTAATCCTCACTTATGCTCTAATAGATCAATAATCATGCATCTCAAATTAAATCAACTAAATCCCGTAACATATATACTAACATAGGCCCCATTAAACATAAAAGTTTCAAGAAAATCATACAAAGGCATAAAATCACAAATGTACATCAAAATCAATCAAATTCCCAAACTTTATTCCTATGCTCCAAATCAATGAGCACCACTCCCACTAGCCTCCTCCTTTCCCTTGGGATCACGAGGAGGCTCAACTAACAAAAATACCCAAAATTCATACAAACACAAAACCCTAAATTAAAACACAATCTAATAAAAATCAAGAACAAGAACAGGAACAAGAAGAAGAAGAAAGAACTCACAAAACTTACCAAAAACCTTGGGAGAGAATCAATTTCCACCACAAACCACTTGGATTATAGCTAGGGCACACTTGAAGAGAGAAAGAGGAAAAAGAGATAAAGAGGAGGAGGAGATAACGGGAAGAGGCAGTAAATTGACTACTCTCCATTCTCTCTCCTTCTATTTACACCCATCTTCCTAAAAACCCTAGCCCCATGTCACCCCATGGTTGGTGGAACTTGACCACTCACACCCAATAAACACACATGATACTACACACAAGACTAACCCTCATAATTCACACATAACTACCATATGAACATGCGCACACTAACACAATCCAACACACACACACCCTACTAAAATATATGCATCCACACTCTATTAAAGCCCACAAAACATGCATTTTACCCAAAATACCCTTAACACATGCCAACACACTCACAATGCACACATACACATGGCTCAAACCACTAGGGGAAAATGGGGTGTGACATCAAAAGTTGAATGAAATTGATTAAATATAGATTTATTGCAAAATATGGTGGAAAAGTGTAAAGAAAGATAGATACACATGTAAGTAAATGATAAGGATAAAGATATAGTAATGATTAAGTGATAAAGATAAAGATATGATAATGATAGTAATAAGGATAGAGATAATATAAGATAAGATAAGGATTGAAAATGACATTTGACTTAGAAAAAGGTACTTTAAGGACAATGTGGTAATTTAATAAAAGTTAGGGGCATAATGGTAAATATGTGATAAAATTTATTAAAATAGTGATAAATAAGAAAAATGAGTAAAAATGGGACTAAAGTTAAAGAAATAGAAAGTTTAGGGGTAAAATGGTAATTTTACACCAAATAGATTAGTATGGAGTAAGTTAGGTAAAAAGTCTAATTGTGAGGTAATTTGGTAATTTTGACAAAATATGAGGTTAAAATGGTAATTTAGTGTAAAAGTGGTAAATTAGGGTCCTAAATGTAATTTGGTAAATTAATAAGATCAAAAGTGGAATTTGAGTGTAAAAAGGGTGAATTTGTAATTAAAAGAAATAAGAAAGGGTAAAAATGGAAAATGAGAATAAGTGAGGTCAAAAGTGTAAATCAAGTGTATGTAAGGGCTTTATGGTAATTAAGTAAAAAATGAGGACATGTATGGAATTATTGAAAAGAAGGAACATGGATGGAATTGTTGAAAAAGTGGGGACATAGATTGAATTAATGGAAAAGTTAAGGACATAATTGGAAATTAAAGAAAAAGAATAAGGACTTAAATGCAAATAATGAAATAGTAAGCTTAATTAAAGGATTAAAATATAAATAGTGAATAATAGAATTTTTTGAGTGATTATGTAATTAAATTCATGAAATTATTGGCTAAAATAAATGTTGGTTTAATAAGGAAATAATAATAATAATAATAATAATAATAATAATAATAATAATAATAATAATAATAATAATAATAATAATAATAATAGTAATAGTAAATTAAAAGTGAAATTAAGATTAATTAGGGATATAATTGTAATTATAGTAAATTGAAGTGATAAAATTGGAAAGTAAGAGTTTAAAATGGACTAAAGTATAAGTTGAATTTGAATGTTATGTAGAGGTTAAATGATAAAGTGTATGATAATATAAGAATAAATATGATAATAGAATTAAATAATGGCATTTTTGTAATATGAGATAATTAAGGGTAAGATTGTACATTAATAAGAAGTTTACGAACTAAATTGTGAATATATAATGGTGAGATTAATTAATAGATTGAAGTTTAATTGATCAATAATACAGATAATAAGGATGTAATTGATAATTAATGAATGAATAATCAAGAATAATGAAATATTAATGTATGAATAATTAGTAAATGTATAATAGTTTTTTATTGATATATTTTTATATATATAATGATTATAAATGTGTGTGAAATTTAATTATGTTTTAAATAATGATATAATTATAGATAATTGGTAATAAAAGATGAAAACGGTAAAATGGTATTACTGTAAATAAGTAGAAATTTAATTGTAATTGACTATAATAAGATAAAGTTTGGACATAAATGTAAGTATAATGGGTAAATAATATGTGTTAGGGTAATAATGATAAGTTATAATGTGATTAATAAGAAAGTGATAGTGAAATTGACAATAACATAGTAGTGTTTAATGTAATTATAAAATAGTAAATAACGTAAAGACAATGATAATTGATAACAGTGATAGTGATAAAAAAAGATAGTGAGTGCCATATAAGTACGTTATAAAACTGACTAAAAGACTTAGAAATAAATATTCCCATAATCTGAATAAAGGAAAGTAATTACGTGTGCATATATATGGGATTAGTATTGAAAACTTAGGATATGTATCCACCACTGGGCATTTTAACACTCAGTGCGTAGAATATTATGCGCACAAGTTATGATAGTTAGATGTGGCCGCAGGCGTAGTGATGATAGAAGAAATGATCGACAGCAAGATTTGGCATGGCATGTATACGATCGCAGTTGGGAGAAGCAATGGTATGGGTATGTGATTTGTATGTTAGTATACTGTTAAGTTTTTGTATATGTGTATGTTTGTGTTTATTATTGATGTAAGAAAAAAAAAGCTCCTACAGAATTATCAAGTGCTTTGTAATGGTTGTCATTGCAATGCTGTGATATCCGGTATCCGTATCATTTGCGGGTACAAGGGTGTTACATTTATTTTGGTATCAGAGTAAAGGTTTAGGTGTTCCTAAGATCGAAGTTAGTGCAATAAGGACGAAGTGATATGTATACATGCCATGAATTGGTATTGATGATAGAAGTGAGAAAAGCTATTGAAGGAGATATAAGGAATGCATAAGTTCATAGAATTGCAAGAGAATGTAAAGTAGGATGGTTGATGTCAAGGAAGTGAATTTTCTGAACCGAATGTTCTCGTAGTAGAGTGGTAATAAAATGTTATAGTGCTAGATGAAGAAAATTTTGAGGACGAAATTTTTATTAGTATGGGAGAATTGTAATGGCCCAAATACCAGGTTAGTGGTGATTAGTGAAATCCGTAGAGTCTATAGTGTGAATCCCGTGTGAAAACAACAGTGATTGTGCCCTAAAGGACAGTGGTGGAAAAAGGTTGAACGTGCTCTAGTTAGAGAAGCTCCTGATGGGTGACCTCCCCGGAAGCCAGTAGTGAAAAATATTTTATTAAACCATGGGAAATTATAAGTTAAAAGGAGTCTAGTGGTGAAATTTGGAGTGAAAACGGAGTTAAATATGCCTCTGAAAGTCATTCCTAAGTTGGCCTCTAGTTCGGTTCAATTGAACCAGGGTTTAACCAAGGTTTGACCGAATTTTTAAAAAATGATTTTGAGTTCTAAAGGGTGTAATGTGGGAAGTGTACAAGCTTGAAATGATTTTTACTAATTTTTTACAGCTTCAGAATGGTGTTTTACGGCAGAACTGAACCGAATTGAACCGGACCGATTTTGGTAAACCGATTATGGTCTATTTATAAGTGTAAGTGTAGTGTCGTCGGAGTGTAATTTGACCCCCTAGTGGTCACTCCGACACTACCGAAGTGTAATTTGGCTCCCTAGTGGCCATTTCGATAGGTTAGGGATATAGAGCTCAGTCCCGCATATCTAGTCTAGTGATAACTAGTAGGTGTTACTAGGGGCAAAAGTTTAATGAAATTGATTAAATAGAGACTTATTGCAAAATATGGTGGAAAAGTTCAAAGAAAGAATTAATTGAATGATTAAATGGATACACATGTAAGTAAGTGATAAGGATAAAGATATAGTAATGATTAAGTGACAAAGATAAAGATATGATAATGATAGTAATAAGGATAGAGATAAGATAAGATAAGATAAGAATTGAAAATAACATTTGACTTAGAAAAAGGTATTTTAAGGACAATGTGGTAATCTAATAAAAGTTAGGGGCATAATGGTAAATATGTGATAAATTTTATTAAAATAGTGATAAATAAGAAAAGTGAGTAAAATGGGACTAAAGTGAAAGAAATAGAAAGTTTAGGGGTAAAATGGTAATTTTACACCTAATAGATAAGCATGGTGTAAGTTAGGTAAAAAGTGTAATTGTAAGGGTAATTTGGTAATTTTGACAAAATATGAGGTTAAAATGGTAATTTAGTGTAAAAGTGGTAATTTAGGGTCCTAAATGTAATTTGGTAAATTAATAAGATCAAAAGTGGAATTTGAGTGTAAAAAGGGTAAATTGGTAATTAAAAGAAATAAGAAAGGGTAAAAATGAAAAATGAGAATAAGTGAGGTCAAAAGTGTAAATCAAGTGTATGTAAGGGCATTATGGTAATTAAGTAAAAAATGAGGACATGTATGGAATTATTGAAAAGAAGGAACATGGATGGAATTGTTGAAAAAGTGGGGATGTAGATGGAATTAATGGAAAAGTTAAGGACATAATTGAAAATTAAAGAAAAAGAATAAGCACTTAAATGCAAATAATGAAATAGTAAGTTTAATTAAAAGATTAGAATGTAAATAGTGAATAATATAATTTGTTGAGTGATTATGTAATTAAATTCATGAAATTATTGGCTAAAATAAATGTTGGTTTAATAAGGAGATAATTATAAAAATAATAGTAAATTAAAAGTGAAATTAAGATTAATTAGGGATATAATTGTAATTATAGTAAATTGAAGTGATAAAATTGGAAAGTAAGAGTTTAGCAAGGACTAAAGTAGGGGTTAAATGATAAAGTGTATGATAATATATGAATAAATATGATAATAGAATCAAATAATGGCATTTTTATAATATGAGATAATTAAGGGTAATATTGTATATTAATAAGAAGTTTAGGAACTAAATTGTGAATATATAATGGTGAGATTAATTAATAGATTGAAGTTTAATTGATCAATAATATAGATAATAAGGATGTAATTGATAATTAATGAGTGAATAATCAAGAATAATGAAATATTAATGTATGAATAATTAGTAAATGTATAATCATTTTTAATAGATATATTTATATACATAATGATTATAAATGTGTGTGAAATTTAATTATGTTTGAAATAATGATATAATTATAGATAAGTGGTAATAAAAGATAAAAAAGGGTAAAACGGTATTACTATAAATAAGTAGAAATTTAATTGTAATTGACTATAATAAGATAAACTTTAGACTTAAATGTAAGTATAATGGATAAATAATATTTGTTAGGGTAATAATGATAAATTGTAATGTGGTTAATATGAAAGTGATAGTGAAATTGACAATAACATAATACTGTTTAATGTAATTATAAAATAGTAAATAAGGTAAAGACAATGATAATTGATAACAGTGATAGTGATAAAAAAAGATAGTGAGTGCCGTATAAGTACGTTATAAAACTGTCTAAAAGACTTAAAAATAAATATTTCCATAATCTGAATAAAAGAAAATAATTACCTATGCATATATATGGGATTAGTATGGTAAACTTATGATATGTATCCACCACTGGGCATTTTAATGCTCAGCATGTAGAATGTTATGCGTGCAGGTTATGATAGTTAGATGTGTCCGAAGGCGTAGTGATGATAGAAGAAATGATCGACAGCAAGATTTGGCATGGCATGTATACGATCGCAGTTGGGAGAAGCAATGGTATGGGTATGTGATTTGTATGTTAGTATACTATTAAGTTTTTGTATATGTGTATGTTTGTGTTTATTATTGATGTAAAAAAAAAGTTCCTACAGAATTATCAAGTGCTTTGTAATGGCTGTCAATGCAGTGCTGTGATATCCGGTATCCGTATCATTTACGGGTACAAGGGTGTTACATTTATTTTGGTATCAGAGTAAAGGTTTAGGTGTTCCTAAGATCGGAGTTAGTGCAATAAGGGCGAAGTGATACGTATACATGCCATGAATTGGTATTGATGATAGAAATGAGTAAAGCTATTGAAGGAGACATAAGGAATGCATAAGTTCATAGAATTGCAAGAGAATTTAAAGTAGGATGGTTGATGTCAATGAAGTGAATTTTCTGAACCGAATGTTCTTGTAGTAGAGTGGTAATAAAATGTTATAGTGGTACATGAAGAAAATTTCGAGGACGAAATTTTTATTAGTATGGGAGAATTGTAATGGCCCAAATACCGGGTTAGTGGTGATTAGTGAAATCCGTAGAGTATATAGTGTGAATCTCGTGTGAAAACAATAGTGATTTTGCCCTAAAGGACAGTGGCGAAAAAAGGTTGAACGTGCTCTGGTTAGGGAAGCACCAATGGGTGACCTCCTAGAAAGCCAATAGTGAAAAATATTTATTAGACCATGGGAAAGTATCAGTTAAAAGGTGTCTGGTGGTGAAATTTAGAGTGAAAATGGAGTTAAATAGGCCTCCAAAAGTCATTCTGAAGTTGGCCTCTGGTTCGGTTCAATTGAACCAGGATTTGACCAAGGTTTGACCAAATTTTTAGAAAATGATTTTGAGTTCTAAAGGGTGTAATGTAGGAAGTGTACAAGCTTGAAATAATTTTTAGTAATTTTTGACAGATTCAGAGTGGTGTTTTACTGTAGAACTAAACTAAATCGAACCGGACCGATTTAGGTGAACCGGGCACCAAATGGACTCCGATTGAGCTTAAATTTTGCAAAGAGGCTATATTTGATGTTTTAAGAAAAATGGAATTGGTTGGGAGTGAATGAAAGTTGAAGAACTCATAGATGACTTGAAACAGTGAGAAATTGCCGAAAATTGGAAATTTTTGTTCAAACATGTTGGACCGGTTCAGTTAAATTTTAGCCGATATAAGGAAGTGAAAAGGCTGGATTTCTCCATATTTCTCCAGCCTCCACCGTCCTCCCTTCTCTCCCTCTTGGCCGAATATAACTTCATGGTTTCTTCTCCATTTTTCTTCATCTTTCTTCTAATTTCTTCCCAAATCTTACCCTCCCTAGCAAAACTCAACTCCTCTACAACACGGTGATGGTGATTTGAGTCCATTTTGTGCGTTAGAAGCTGGAAAATGAATGGATAAAGGTTATGTCTCAAAAATGAGGTATGTGATTTAGGGTTCTATAATTTAATTTAAAAGTTCCTATGGGGGTTTTCAAGTGTGTAGAGTGTATTTATGAAGTTATTTTGTATAAAGGAAGCATGGATTTGATGTTATGGTGTTATTTGAATTCAGCCACTTTAGGAAATTCTAAGAGAAAGGATGTTTCAAAGGAGTATGGCTATGGAAAGGAAGCCTAAGGAGTGGAGAGCAAGAATCTAAGGTGAGTAGATACAATATCCTTCTTTTTCCATAGATTATGTATGTGTTTTAGGTTATGTCTAAGTGTGAGCATGTGATTTATGTTACATCCCAAAAATGGCCTAGTTGGAAATTGCATGTTAATTGGATTATAAAAGGGTAAATTGGTATTTATACAAGTGAATTGGAAATGAACTAAGGGCATTTGAGGGGGGTGGGGGGTAATTTGGTAATGTGTAAGTATTGGGGTTAATTAATGGCTCAAATGTAATTTGTTAAGGATGAAAAGAAGAAAGTCAAATAAGTGGAAAATGAGGTCCAATGAGAGAGTGACAAGTGGCTTGGGTAGGTGAGTGCATTAATGGAGATTTGAAAGGAAGAAGAGAGAGGGAGAGCAGGAATTGGGTTGCTTCCCATGGTAGCCATCAGTTACTCCTCTTTCTTGCACTCTCACATTCTCTCACGCCCTCATTTCTCCATTTCTGCTCTCAAGCTTTGCATGTGCTGTTCTTCAAGTTGAGATAGGGTTTTGAGATAGAAGTATTCTAAGAGGGTAGTGGCTGAGTTTTGTGGCTTGAATCTTCTTCTCCTTCTCCTTCTTATTCCGTTTGGATTTGGTTTGGGATTACATGATTTTGTTCATGGGTTAATTGTATGTGTTGTTTTGGTTGGATTATGCAAGAATTTGAAGAGAGAAGAAGGAACAAAGGAAAGGGAAAAGTGGTAGCATGAAGCTAGTGGCTTGACCTTCATTTCTAGGTTTGGGAGCTTTGTGTTTAGCTATATCTATTTAAGAACGTTTGTCCATTTCTCTTCAGATCTTGGGTTGATATGTGATTATCTGTCATTCGTGTGTTTTGATACATGTAAAAGTATGTGTTAATAGATATGTGTATATGATTTGAGATATAAGAATTATAAGGCTTTACATGTCAATTTTTAAAGACCATGGATGTGAACATGAGCTGGATTTTCTGGGTTTTTGCAACCTCAGTATACGTTGATTTGATTTGTGATATTATTGTGCAAATTGAGTTGTATTTGTTATAAGCATGTTTTGGAGGCACTGGAGGTAAGGTTTTACATGATTTTGCATGATATATGGTTTTGGGGAAAGATGGGATTTTGTTTTACAAGCTTTATATTTCCAGCGTTTTGTTGAGGAAGGGAAAACATGCTTCTATTGCAAGCACGATGCTCGTTCCGAGCGCGACAGAAGGGAGTCTTCCTTTCCCTCGCTGTATCCGATCGGTTGGCATCGTTCATGACACGTGAAGTATCTTCACGAGTAGTGAAGAATGGCCCAGGTTCTTCACGTCACGTGAAGCATCTTCACGAGTTGTGAAGGAGAACGAATGCTCGGTTTAGGTCCTGCTCGGTGTAGCCCGTTTTGCGAGGGAGTCTTCACGACACGTGAAGTATCTTCACGAGTCATGAAGATAGTCTGTTCAAGAAGGAGGCCGCTCGGAAGGAAGTGTTCCGCTCGGCTGATCCTGCACGACACGGAGGGATGTGCACGTCTCGGTTGTTGGCGCACATCTCAGCAGAGGGGAGTACAACTCGTGCTTCCCAAGCTACTGTCGCGAGTGCGACTTACTGTCGCGAGCGCGATAGTAACCCATATGCTCGCCCACTCTATTTTTCGAAAATGGTTTCTAAGTATCTTTTTACATGGGTTTTCACCACATGATACATGATTTGGCTTAGACTTATGTTCTACTTTGATGTCTTTTAATTATGATTTATATGTACATGATTAATAACATTGCATATGATTTAAATGTCTATGATTTATATGTAAATGTATTATTTATTTATGAGTTAGACGTACAAGATAAAGCCTGCATATGATTTATATGTCTCTGAAATTAATCAGAATACATAAAGGTATGAATTATGTGAATATACTTGAATTATTTCTCTGTTATATGATAATAATACTAGATCATGATTGAGTAATTATTTGAGCCTGATAGTCATAGTAGTGGATAGATAAGCGCTTATCCAAGGTTAGAATGTGAGTGCAGTTGCTATATGTTACAAGTTAACATTTGCTTGTGATTATTTGTTGACGCCACTATGAGTGGTCGTTGTGCATCTTTGTTCCCCACTAAGCGATTTCGCTTAGCACGGGTGTTTTATCCGTGCAGGTGTGGAAGATTTTGAAGGGTTTATCAGCGGGTTTCGCATCAGCAGGGCCAACACGACTAGTGGATAGAAGATTTTGTAGTTTAGGCCATGTATTCTTTTTGTATGTATTAAAGTCTTGTAATTTTAAAACTATGTAAAGAATATTTTGTAGATCATTTTGAAGTTAATTATATGTAACTATTCAGTTGTACTGAGGCACTTTTGTATCTTTTTGGAATATGTAAAACCGCTTTTGTTATATTAATGAAATGCAATATTTTGCTCTATGACTTTTTCTCTGATGAATTAGGAAATTTTAATTTATTCATTTACATATGTAATTCGGTGTATAGTTGGTTCTGTTTGAGCGTCTGTGGGTGGCAACCCTTATCTATCGGGGACCTTCATCCTCTTCATAGGGTGAAGTTCTCTACGTATAGGTAAGAGGTGTTACATTTTGTGGTATTAGAGCAGTAGGTTTAGACATTTCTAGGCTAGAGTATCATAGAAAGTCTGTTAGAGTTGTGTTGGCCTGATGCGAATTATGGTTTATGTTTTGTAGCTATGGAGTCTGCTCATGGATCACTTGAGGGGTCAGCCGAGAGTGCGAATCCCCAAGAGCAAGATCCATCAGTTTCGGGTCCGGCTCAACCTCCTAGGGTGCAACCCGAGGCCCCTGCGGCTCCCTTAGAAGCGATGCTTAAGATATCCCAGGATATGGCTAGGGTGCTGGAGAGAGTAACTGCACCTAGGGCACCTATTGAGAATATGAGAAAGTATGGAGCTGAGGATTTCTTTGGCACCAGCTTAGATGAATCAGACAAAGCTGAGATGTGGATTGATAAAGTGAAGCGGGTATTAAGGGAAATCAGATGTCCGCCAGATAGAGAAGTGGAATGTGTAAATTCGCTGTTGCAAGGCTCTGCTTATGACTGGTGGAGGTTATGGCCCAGTCAGCCCCAGCTTCCCGAGCCTTTGTCATGGGGTTCTTTGAGAAGGAGTTCCAAAATAAGTATGTAACTAAGGCATTCAAAGATGCTAGATGGGTGTAGTTCTTGATTCTTAGGCAGAGGGTGATGTTTGTGGCAGACTATGAGAATGAGTTCAACAGGCTTAGTAAATATGCACCGCCAGGAATTCTTACTGATGAGTTTCGGTGTCAACATTTTGAGGCGGGTTTGAATGAATCTTTGAAGGCAATGTTAGTTTCTTTAATGTCTTCCCTGAATGTTAGTTATTATCAGCTGGTTCAGGCGGCCTTGAGAGCGGAGCGATCAGATAATGTTTTGAGAGAGAAAGTTGTGAGGAGAAAGACCTCCAGAGGCAGTTCTTCTTCAGGGAAAAGATCAAGAGAATCTCAAGGGAATCCTGCTGGTGAGCCTCCTACTAGTCCGGCTACTAGAGGGAGGAGACAGGACTCTTCAAGAGGATCAGGCATGGGTAGAGGAGGTTCGGGGGGGGGGGGGGGTAGAGGTGATGTTATGCCTCAATGCTCCCATTGTAGTAGGCGCCACTGGGGCGAATGTCGATGGCTGACAAGAGGGTGTTTTAGGTGTGGTAGTACGGACCACTTACTTGCTAATTGCCCGAATATGTGTGAGAATGCTTCAGGTCAACAAGAGGGTAGTCGAGCAGGATCTAATGCTCCCCAAGGAAGCTGCGGTAGAGGTAGAGGACGGGGTCGTGGTGGACGGCCTCGAGAGAGAGAGTTATCTTAGTCTGTGGACCGTCCCGTTCTGACAGCTGGTAGAGCCTATACCATGAAAGCTAGGGATGAGCAGAACACACCGGAAGTAATTGTTGGTAAGTTTTTGTTGTTTGATTCCAAAGTGTATGCTTTGATAGATCCGGGTTCTACTCATTCTTATTTATGTTCTACTAAGTTGAGTGATGGTTTGGAGAGTGAGGAAATATTGGATTATGAGATCTATGTGTCTAGCCCATTGGGTCAGAGTGTTATTGTGAACCGGGTTTGTAGGAATTGTCCTTTAAGAATTCAAGGCATGGAGTTTGCGGTTGATTTGATTCGGTTGCCTTTTCACGAGTTTGATGTTATTTTGGGAATGGATTGGTTAGCCAAGTGGATTGTCACAGGAAAGTTTTGGTTCTCAAAGATAAAGAATAGTTGCCCGTGATTGTGAAAGGTGAGGGAAGTAGTTCGTTGCATAATGTCATTTCCGCGATGAAGGCTAAGAGGTTTATAAGGAAGGGATGTGAAGCGTACTTGGCACTAGTTCTGGACTCACGGAGAGGGCAAGTTAAAGTGCAAGATATTCCGATTGTGAGAGAATTTGAGGATGTTTTTCCGGAAAAGGTACCGTGGTTACCTCTAGAAAGGGAAGTAGAGTTGTCAGTGGAGGTTGTACTGAAAGCATCTCTGATTTCTAAGGCTCCATATCTGATGGCTCCGGTGGAATTGAAAGAACTGAAGAGTCAATTGCAAGAACTTCTAGATAGAGGATTCATCTGGCCCAGTGTGTCTCCGTGGGGTGCTCCTGTCTTGTTTGTTAAGAAGAAAGACGGAACATTGCGGATGTGTATAGATTACCGGCAGCTTAACAAGGTTACAGTAAAGAATAAGTATCTATTACCGCGGATTGAGGACCTTTTTGATCAGTTAAGAGGGGCAGGAGTGTTCTCTAAGATAGACTTGAAATCGGGTTACTACCAGTTAAGGGTAAAGGATACGGATGTGGCAAAGACGGCTTTTCGGATGCGCTATAGTCACTATGAATTCTTGGTAATGCTATTTGGTTTGACCAACGCACCCGTAGCCTTTATGGATCTAATGAACAGGGTCTTTAGACAGTATCTGGATCAGTTTGTAGTAGTGTTCATCGACAACATCCTTGTTTATTCAAGGAATGAGAAGGAACATGAAGAACATCTCCGTTTGGTATTACAATTGTTGAGAGATCACCAGCTTTATGCTAAACTCAGTAAGTGTGAGTTTTGGCTAAAATAAGTAACATTTCTTGGAAATGTGGTTTCAGCTGATGGTATTCGGGTAGACCCATCCAAAGTGGAGGCGATTGTGAACTTGTTACCGCCTAAGAATGTGCCAGAAGTAAGAAGTTTTCTGGGTTTGGCTGGCTACTATAGGCGTTTTGTTAAGGGATTCTCAGTATTAGCTTCACCTTTGACTAGACTTCTCCGGAAGGAGGTGAGGTTTGTTTGGTCTGATAAGTGTCAAACCAGTTTTGATCAACTGAAAGAGATGTTGATTAGGGCTCCTGTGCTCACGCAGCCTGTGTCGGGTAAGGAATTCACCATGTATAGTGATGCTTCAGGTGTGGGCTTAGGATGTGTTCTGATGCAAGATGGCAAGGTAATTGCCTATGCTTCCAGGCAATTGAAACCTCATGAGCAACACTACCCGACACATGATTTAGAATTAACGGTAGTAGTGTTCGCACTTAAAGTGTGGCGGCACTATTTGTATGGAGAAAAGTGTAGAATTTTCACCGATCACAAGAGTCTGAAATATCTGCTGACTCAGAAAGAGTTGAATTTGAGACAGTGAAGATGGTTAGAACTGTTCAAGGACTATGATTGTATTATTGACTACCATCCGGGTAAAGCGAATGTCGTAGCGGATGCCCTTAGTAGGAAATCAATGTCGGCTTTGTCTCTTAGTAGGGGAAGATGGAGATTTGATTCAGAAGGTGTATTGATTGCTCAGTTAAAAGCTAGACCGAGTTTGAGGCAAGCAATTGTGAATGCAAAGTTGAGTGACCCTATTTTCCAGCGTGTTTATCAAGTAGTGAAAGATGGTAAGCAAACGAAATTTTCAGTGGATAGTGAAGGAGTGCTTAAGCATGGGAATCGGTTATGTGTACCGAATGTGAGCGATGTGAAGAAGAAGCTTTTGCAAGAGGCCCATTCATTTGTTTTCACTATGCATTCGGGTGGAGATAAGATGTATCGAGATCTCAAGCAGCATTATTGGTGGCCGAGTATGAAAAAGGACATAGTGGATTTCGTTTCGAAGTGTTTAGTGGGTTTGCTTAACCCTTTACCCATTCCTCAGTGGAAATGGGATGATGTTACGATGGATTTTGTATCTGGCTTGCCATTGACACAGCGCAAGCATGATTCAGTATGGGTCATAGTTGATAGATTGTCAAAGTCAGCGCACTTCTTACCTTTTCGGTTGGACTATTCTATGGATAAGTTAGCAGAGATATATGTGGGAGAGATAGTCAGGCTTCATGGGGTTCCATTATCCATTGTGTTGGATCGAGATCCTCAGTTTACGTCCAAGTTTTGGAATGAACTTCAGTCAGCTTTGGGTACTCGGCTAAATTTTAGTACAGCGTTTCATCCCCAGACCGATGGATAGTCCGAGAGAGTTATTCAGGTTCTTGAGGACATGCTTCGGGGTTGTGCATTGGAATTTTTAGGAAATTGGGATCGATATGTGCCTCTGATGGAATTCGCGTATAATAATAGTCACCAGGCAAGCATCGGAATGGCACCTTATGAAGTATTGTATGGAAGGAGATGTAGAACACCGGTATGTTGGACTGAATTGTCAGAAAGAGCTATGATAGGTCCGGAGATAGTGAGAGATACCGAAGAGAAAGTTAGAATTGTGCAACAAAATCTGAAAGTAGCTAAAGACAGACAGCGATCGTATGCTAATTTGAAGCGTAGAGATATCCAGTATGAAATTGGAGATAAGGTCTTTTGAAAGTTTCTCCGTGACGAAAAGTTCTTCGTTTTGGTAAGAAGGGAAAGTTGAGTCCCCAGTTTATTGGACCCTATGAGATCTTAGAAAAGATTGGTCCGGTGGCTTATCGATTAGCATTGCTGACAGAGTTAGCCAAGTTACATGATGTCTTTTATGTATCTATGCTCCGTCGCTACCGATCAGATTCATCACATGTTCTTAAAGTGCAAGATATTCGGGTTCAGTCAGACTTTTCTTTTGATGAGGAACCGAAAGAGATTTTGGCTAGAGAGGTCAGGCAGCTTCGGAACAAGCAGATACCATTGGTTAAAGTGCTTTGGCAACATCACGGTGTTGAGGAAGCGACCTGGGAACCGAAAGAGGCAATGAAGACTCAGTATCCTCAACTATTCTGATCAGGTGAGAATTTCGAGGACGAAATTCTGTTAAGGAGGGGAGTATTGTAACACCTCGAAACCACCCTAGTAGAGTGAGCCTTGTGTGTGTGTAAATATGTGTTGTTTATTTTGAGCATGTGTTTATTATTGTTGTCAAATTAATTTGTTATTATGCTTTAATTGGGTTATGTTCTAGTGTGAGTGTGTGCATGAGAGTAGTGTGTGTGTTAGGAGATTAGAATTGGGTAAGTGATAGAGGAGGAGAATTGGGTGTGTTTATCCTTTAAGTGTGTGACATGTGGCAAGAAAAAGATAAAGATGGGGATAAGTATTGGGAGAGTGAGAGAATGAATTTAGCTGTTCTCCTTTCCTTCCTCACGTTTCTTTTTCTTGTTCCCCTCTCACGTTGCTAAGCTTCCTCTCTTCGTCTCTTCTTTGCTCCTTCTTGAATTCTTCTCCTTAGTTGTGAGTTCAAGTGAGTTTGGGGTGGCCAAGCTGGTGTGGTAAGTGATGGGTATTAGTTTCCTTATTCTTCTTCTCCCTCTTTAGATGAGTTTTGTAATTGTGAGTTAGGGTTTTGAATTTGTTTAGTGTTGTGGGTTTTGTGGTTCAGAGAATCCTCCTAAAGAATCCAAGGGCAAGGAAATAGCGAGCGGGAGTGGAGCCCCTTGATTGGAGGTTCATTGATTTCAGGTTTGGGAAATTTCTGCTCTTTGTTGGGACTGGAAATCTCGTCTCTGTCGCGAGCGCGACAGAGAAGAATGCCCAGATCTCGTGTTTTTGCAACTGTATCATGCACTGCGTCCGACTCATCCTCCATCCTCCGACTCGTGCTCCTTCAATGTGCGAGTCTTGCTGTGGAGCACGAGACGAAGGAAGTATGGGAATCAGCGCGAGACGTGCTGGCGCAGCACGACTCGTGCTGTGCTGAGGCCTTTGCATGTTATGCTTCAGAGCATGTCTAAGGGAGAATGGACACGAGTCGTGTCCCTCAGCACGACTCGTGCTCATTTCCTCTCAGTCGCGATCGCGACTCAGTCGCGAGCACAATAGAGGCTCCGACCTGCCCTATTTTTCCCAAGCACCCAATTGTCTGAAAATGAGTTTCTAACGTCTTTTTCATGGCTAATTCTTACTGTTTTCTATATGAATTTGTCTATATGCTTCCTATATCATAAATAATACATGATGCAAACATATGTTGTGAATTGAAATGCGCCTTGGATTATGCATGACCTGCTAGAGTCGAATAAGTGGATAGTTCGGTATGCCTAATAGAGTTACTGTTGCTGCAGCTACCGAATGATTTGGACCCTGATTAGGTCTCCCGACTGGATCTTCGTGATCCCTATGTACCGAATCTACGCGAAAATGTTTTGGAATAAAATTAAAAAGATTGTTTTGATACCATCGGGTATCTATGTGTTATGAGAATAATGTTAATAACTTTCGGTATCTACGCGTACTCGTTATCCACTGTTTTGATAAAACAGGTGCAAGGATGTTATTTGTTATTATATGTGAATTTTGAAATATTGCATGTTGGGAATAATATGATTATAATGCTATTATGCTTTAAGTTAACTTATGAAATTTTAACATGTAACTGTGCTATTTGCTTGTGATTATTTGTTGACGCCACTGTGAGTGGTCGTTGTGCATCTTTGTTCCCATTAAGCGATTTTGCTTAGCACGGGTGTTTTATCCGTGCAGGTGTGGAAGATTTTGAAGGGTTTATCAGCGGGTTTCGCATTAGCAGGGCCAACACGACTAGTGGATAGAATATTTTGTAGTTTAGGCCTTGTATTCTTTTTGTATGTATTAAAGTCTTGTACTTTTAAAACTATGTAAAGAATATTTTGTAGATCGTTTGATGTTAATTATATGTAACTATTCAGTTGTGTCGAGGCACTTTTGTATCTTTTTGGAATATGTAAAACCGCCTTTGTTATATGACTTTTTCTCTGATGAATTAGGAAATTTTAATTTATTCATTTACATATGTAATTCGGTGTGCAGTTGGTTCTCTTTGAGCGTCTGTGGGTGGCAACCCTTATCTATTGGGGACCTTCATCCTCTTCATAGGGTGAAGTTCTCTACGTATAGGTAAGGGGTGTTACAGAAATAATATGTGTTAGTGTAATAATGATAATTTGTAGTGTGATTAATATGAAAGTGATAGTGAAATTGATAATAACATAATAGTGTTTAATGTAATTATAAAATTGTAAATAAGGTAAAGACAATGATAATTGATAACAGTGATAATGATAAAAGAAAGATAGTGAGTGTTGTATAAGTAAGTTATAAACTGTCTAAAAGACTTAGAAATAAATATTCCTATAATCTGAATAAAGGAAAATAATTACGTGTGCATATATATGGGATTTGTATCGAAAACTTAGGATATGTATCCACGGCTGGGCATTTTATTGCTCAGCGCATAGAATGTTATGCACGCAGGTTATGATAGTTAGATGTGGCCGAGGGCATAGTGATGATAGAAGAAATGATAGACAACAAGTTTTGGCGTGGCATGTATACGATTGCAGTTCGGAGAAGCAATGGTGTGGGTATATAATTTGTATGTTTGTGTACTGTTAAGTTTTTGTATATGTGTATGTTTGTGTTTATTATTTATGTAAAAAAAAATTTCCTACAGAATTATCAAGTGCTTTATAATGGCTATCAGTGCAGTGCTGTGACATCCGGTATCCGTATCATTTATGGGTAGAATGGTGTTACACAACATCTTGGTGTACTCAAAGAATGAAAGCGAGCATGAAGAACATTTGCATTTAGTGCTTCAAATGTTGATTACCAGCTTTTTGCTAAGCTTAGCAAATGTGATTTCTGGTTGGAAGAGGTGTCTTTTCTAGGACATATTGTTTCCTCGGAAGATATCCGAGTGGATCCGTCAAAGATTGAGACTATTGTGGATTGGAAAGGACCTCGGAATGTGCCTGAAGTTAGGAGTTTCTTGGGTTTTGCTGGTGTAGACACCAGGTCTTGAGGCAGCCTAGACCAAGGTTACCCAGTAATGAAAATGATACTTGTTCACAAGCAAAAAATTAGAGGTAATGATTTCCCTGCCGGTGCTCTTTTTTTTCTAAAAAAATAAAATAAAAATAATAATTATTTCTTTGTTTTTGGAGCTTTCTGTGGACTGCGGCCACACGCTGGCACAGCGCACGTGAAGTGCAGAGTCTGTTGGTAGTGCATGTGAAGTGTCGTGCGCGAGCAGCACCAGGAGTGGCTTTCGCGCGAGGGCGCAACCTCGCATTGTGAGGTGCGGTCCCACCTCACATTGTGTGTAACACCCCAAAGTGGCCCTAGAAGAATTGCGGAGTTTTTGTTTGGAAAAGTAAGTGTTGTGCGCGAGAGTTCTGCCGCGAGAGCGACAAGTGTCGCGGGCGCAACAGAGCACTCCAGTGATTTCCCAACTATAGCTGGTTGGTGTGGGTGCGAGCGTTCTGTCGCGAGCGCGACAGAACCCTTTCGCGAGATGCTTGCACAAGTGGGTTCTAAGACACTTTGAGAGGGGATTTGTGACACATGGCATTGTAGGAGGGTGGCAAGTGGCAAGAGATGGTGAAGTTTTACATGAACTAAAATGAATAATTGACCAATGGATAAAAGAATATTTGACTTGGGTAAAAGTTAAAGGGAATTAATTTGGTTTAAAGGATATGTATGTAATTAATTGAAGTAATTGACTTTAGTGAAAGTAGTAAATATGAGATAGAAGTTGACCATCTGCCCTCTTCCTTCTTCACGCTGGATTTTCTTTTGCTCTTGTTTTTTTTGCTTTTCTTTTGGTTTCTATTGTTCTCTTCTTCATCCCATTTCCTTTGTTCCTTCTTCTTCCTTGGTCTATTTTGAGTGATTCATTTTGATTGGGTTGAAGAGTTTGGGTAAAGAAATAGATTGGTCTCCTAAGAAGGTAAGTGACTTAATTTGTTAGTCTTGGTCTTCTTTTTCTATATACATATTCCTGTTTCTGATTTAAAGTGAGAAGAAGAGTAAGTCAAGTGTTTTGCATGATTTTGGTTCAAGCTACGGCCGAGAGAGTGGATAAAGGCAAGGAGAAGGTCAGAATCGAGTAGAGAGCACAAGATCGAGTTTCCTAGAGGTAGGGATCGCGTACGATCTTTATTTCGTTCATTTTGATTGCTTGTAGTGTTTCATGGTATATGTATATGGATATTTTGTGATTATATGTGTGTTAGATGGTCCATATACAACTTTCATGTGTAAAGTATGCTTGTGTGTGAATTCTGCTTAATTGTTATCAGACCTCTGTGTATTGTATTTGTCATAAGTAGAGTTATATGGCTTCAATTGAGTTGTTACGAATTGCATCTGAAACCTAAGATCTGTAGATAAAAATGTCTAAGAGGGTGCTTCATCCAATTCTAGCTCTAAGTATCCCAAAATGTAGTTAGAACGTAGGTGACCCCGTTCTGGCGGGTTCACTAGAATAGTATAGATTGTGTGAATCATATCTGGAGTTATAGATGTCCAAAAGACTACAATTTGTCCCATTTGAAAGATAACATCCTAGTGAAAAATTTCTATGAAGATCACTTTGCCTAAAAATGTGGTCTAGAGGGTGGTTTTTGCGATGCAAGTTTAGGGTAAAAAGCAGTCTCGTGAGGCACCAGAGACGAGCTTCTGTTGCGATCGCGACACAAGTCGCGACCTCGCGATTGAACAACCCATATTAAGACTTTTCTTCTTCATTTTGAGCCCCTGGTTGGCATGGGTCAACCCCTTACCCTTCCCCTTAACTTATTATACATAATTAAGGTTATTAAATGATTATAAAGTGGGTATTTATGAGAAAATACATTTGAGTATGTTTAAGATTTGTAATTTAACTAATAAAGTAACAATGTACAATTGTGTGAAAGATAGCAAATGGCGTCATAAATATGTGTGAACTTATGAGTGCATGTATATGATGATGTGATATAAGAGTTTATACATGGAATTTAAATGTTACATGCTTTTAGTTGTTGAAAATGATTAATAAAGATTGTATATGAATCAAATGCCTCTGAAGTTGATGAGTGCACTTGAATTATAGTTGATGAGTTGGTATCTATGTATAGTGTATGAGTTGTTATTGAGCCTGATTACCGTTATAGTGGATAGATAAGTATGCTTATAAAGGGCTAGAGTGCAGCTGCTAGAGTTGGCCTTAATTGTGCCCAGAGTTTGGAATACCTCGTGTATTCCATCGAGTTTGAGTTAATTCTCCACATGTAAGATACTGTAAACAGTATCCAGAGATACCCGTATCCACCATGTAAGGAATTCAGGCTTATTATTGTTATTGTATAGTGAACATGAACTGATTTAAAAGTATTCTTCTGAATAAATGTTATAGTACATGAGAGTAGTCTTTAAATACATGAAGGTTCTATATACAAGTACACGATTACATGTATGTGAACACACGATGATTGCTATATTTGATTACATGTCCTGTACAAGTGTGAAAGTTATATGCATGAGATATTTGATTGTGTTATACGAAATGTGTTATTTATGTGTGACTTCGGAAAGAA
Organism: Excoecaria cochinchinensis; assembly: GCA_947683425.1. NCBI lineage: Eukaryota > Viridiplantae > Streptophyta > Magnoliopsida > Malpighiales > Euphorbiaceae > Excoecaria > Excoecaria cochinchinensis. The sequence continues at coordinate 3,843,148 of CANTUQ010000161.1, forward strand.
GTCCTTTGTATTATTTTCATCCCCACTAAGCGTTATCGCTTAGCACGGATGTTTATTTCCGTGTATGTTACAGGTTCGGCTAAGTGAGAGTGTGCATCTGCGGGTCAAGGCCACTAGGGAGTTTTGTTCATCTTTTTGTATAAGTTAGAGATAGAGTTTGTGATGTTTTGAGTAACATCATTATATAATACAAGTAAAGGAATTACATGTAAATGTATATGTAAAGTTAAAGGAAAACCGGTTGTAATATGAACATGGATAAAGATAAATATGTATATATGTGTAGTTAACATGAAATACATGTTGGGCCCTAGTGTAGTATTATTTTATTTTATTACTCTTAAATGGATGTGTATAATGCTATCGCTTCCGCTAGTATATGTATGTGTATATGTATACGTAAGTGTCCGCGTGGCACCCCGATATCCTTCCAAGGGGTATGGGGGTGTTACATTGTGAGGTGCGGCCTTCCTTGAGGGTGCACCTCACATTGTGAGGTGCGGCCTTCCTTGAGGGCGCACCACACGCGCGCGGACTTCATTTTTATCACTGGTATTCGTAGAATTTCAGTTTCAATTAAACTAAAACTCTTTTTTTATTTTCAAAAGGATAAATTTAATTTTCAAGGATAAACAAGAATTTTATTGGGATTAAAATACTTTTGAAAACCTAATTTTCAAAGAAGGTATAAAAAGGAAAATATTCGAACACAGAATGAGAGACACAAACGGCAAAAACACAGAATTCGAAGAGAAAATTTTTGAGAGCAAATTGTTTTCTTTTCAAAATATTCTGAGATTGTTCTTTAGCCAAATAAATTAATTTTTTGTGTTTAATACTCAATTCTTGCAACCTGATTTTCCAAAAATAATTTTGAAACAGTCGTTTTAATTTGTTTTCATTTTTTTACAATCTACCAAGAGATCATCACGTTCTGCTTTTACAGCTAGAATCAAACTTCTGCAGGTAAATTTTCGGGCTAGAGCCAAAACTTTGTGTTTCTCCATTTTATTTTTTGTTATTTATTATTAGTTTTTTATTGTTGTTATTATTAATTTATTTATTGTAGTTTATTATTAATGTGTTGTCGTTTATTGTTGTTGTTTGTTATTAATATATTAATTTATTTTGTTACTGTTCATTATTAATCTAGTTGTTATTGTTAAGTTACTTGTTGTTTGTTAGTTATAATTAGCATCAATTCCATTTTTATTATTCTGCCTTTAATTATTAATTCCTCTTATTAATTTGCCTTTAATTACTAATTTACCTTATTAATTTCCCGGTTTTTTTTTTCCGATGGGCCCAATTTGTTCTCCTGTAATGTTGTTCGTTATTTATTTATTTATTGTTATTATCAATAACTTTTTCGTTTGCCATTATTGACTATTAATTTATTTGTATGTTGATTTGTCGTGGTCTATTGTCAACTTGTTTACTTTTGTCTATAATTAATTTATCTGTTGTTATTCGCTGTTAACATCTTTATTCATTATTTATGGTTAGTATGCTGTAATACTTTTGACGGTAGTTTTATTATTAATTCATGCATTGTTTGTTTGTTAATAATTAAAATTAACTTGGGTTAGTTTAATTAATCAATTGGCATAATGCATGAGACATAGGTCATGCTTATGAAATATTTAACACTTGTATCTTCTTTATTTGTGTTCTTTTCCTTAATTATTATTATTCTATTATTTTCCATTTTTTTTACCATTATTGTTGTTTTCCCAAATTAAATTATTTATTTACTTGCTTTATTTAATTGCTTCTTTGTTTATATTATATTTTATTTATTTGATTTAATTTACTAACATTTTATTTTATTTTTTGTTTTTGTTGTTCAAATTTATTTATTTTACTTTGGGTAATATTTCTGAGCGAGCCGGAAAATAAGGAGATTAAGACCTTCAGAGTTTGCATTTGCATTTTTAATTGTTATATTTTCTTTATTCTATTATTTTGTATGTTGCATATAAATGTATTTGAAATTCGTTTGTATCATAGAAAATTATGTTTTTTTACAATAATTAAAATTTTGAATTTTTATTAATAAAATAGGACCAATGTCCTAATTTTATCCAATAAAATATCACTTTCAAAAGGAGAATTAATTTTCATAAAATTGGATCACTCATCCCGGTTTTCTTGATCAATGCCCAAAAATAGTTCTCCAATTTTTTAAATTAACATGAGGAACCAATGTTCCTAAAATCTAATAAATGTCCTGATTTGTGTTTGATGTCTTTTATTTCATTCTTTTTGTATATTATTTATTTTGAGCCCTTATAGTTAATTTTGGGGCAATTTTATTCCTTTATTTATTTTCCCTTTTATTATTTTGGGGGATTGTTATGTCCCAATTTTTCACTTGTAATTTATTTACTGCTTTCTATATTGCTTTCTTTACTGCTTTCATAAGATGCTTAAGATGCGCTTTAATTTTATTGCATGACCGCGTGAGAAGGGAGATAAAATAATTAACTCTAAAACTCAGTCATATAGCATTAACCAAATGTATAAATAAAAGTGAAGTCCCGAACTCTCTCTGGTTTTAGCCTCATAAGGTTAGAATACATTTCCCAATGTTTTATTGGGTGGCGAATCCATGATACCTACCTTATAATTCCCAATAGATGCCCTCGTAGGTTGATTGCCAGCAATTGAATATGGGTGCTTCCCTGCCCATTGCGAAGCGACCAGCTTTCATGAGTTTTAATGAACCTCCATCTGGTCTCGAGTCCTAAAAGCGAACATCCGAAAATGACCCGAATGCCGAGTTGGGGTTCTCGCGCGTCATATTGGCGACTCTACTGGGGACATCATGAGATTTTGCTCCAAAAGTACCTTTTGTTAATCTAATATAAATGGGTTTAAGGTTAAGAAATTTTATCTCTTTTCAAAAAATTGCATTGCATACATTAGAGCCTTAGAACTATGCCAGTTGGTCCCTTATTTTACCCCGGTGAATTCCTAAAGCACAACCCTACTTTCACTAATTATATGGACGTGTTCGGGATAACAACCAGCCCAAGCCTTGTAGCATCAATGGTATATCAAATGGAGACCCGATCGGTCGTTACGCTCGCGATGAGCTAGACCCATTGGCAGGGACCATGCTAGGGTAGACCTAAAGTAAGACCACCCTTGACTAAAACTCATGTAATGGCAATAGAAACTTTCACTAGGTGATAGTATCTTAACAATGTGCTTGCTACTTGGGCCCTTAATTGGACACTCATCAAGGGCTCTTATGCTCCGATGGGCCCATTTTTAATCTATTTGAAAGGTCCAACTACATAATGGCCAAAACCCATACGCATGCGCTTTAAATCAAGAGTGTTATGCTGCTAGTTTCTCACTATGCACCATACGCGTCCAATGGGTTCCCTGCTAACCCATGGGTCAAGCCCACCTAGGAAAGAGACTGTATGACCTCGTGTGTGGGAGTGATAAGGTTGGAAGGATCTACCCGCTTGTATGTGATTGTCTACGCTGCATCAACATGATCATGCATCTTTAATGTCATTCACGCATCATGCTAACAATTTGAGTCTTTCGGCCATTATAGGTACGAATTAGTGGTCTAGGGGTCCTGGCGGCTGATTGGTAAGGAGAAACCCTTTCTTAGAGTCACTAGAGCGAGTGTCGCATTGGGGTTCAGAGTCACTTTAAGATAGCACCGAATCCTTACCTTCAGAATTATCATTGAACATGGACAACCAAGAATCAAATGCCACCCGGGCTATTATCCTATAAGAGATGGATCGAAGGAACCAAGAAATGGAGTGCAGATTTGAGGAATTCGAACATAGAATGATGGCAATGATGGAAAACTTAGCTGCCACCCTAGCACTGCCAGCTGGCCAACAACCTTGATGCTCCTGCCGGTCGGACCGACCGAATAGATTCTAGTCAGGGAAGCACCCCCCGCAGCAGTTGTAAAACCACCTCCTGCTGTTGAGCCTAGAGCCCTTGTAAATGTTGAGCCTAGAAGGGTTGGAGGACACAGACCTGAAGAGGATTTTATAGAAGATGAGTATCAGGAATCCAGAGTAGTGAAAGCTAAGCCTCCACAAGGGGATGCCACCCTAAAGAAAATAGAGGAGAGAGTTGAGGCGATGGCTCGCCTACTATCTGCTGGAAAAGGGATAAGCCTCGAGGATAGGGATTTGGATGACAAGGAGATGCTCCCTCAGAGATTTAAAATGCTCGAGCTGCCCAAGTTTTACGACACCTCAGATCCGTCTGCTCACATCAAACAGTACACGCTAGTGATGAAGGGTACCATTCTTACCAAGATACAAAAGGTAGAATATTTCTACCTCAGCTTGATTGGGCCTACTATAAATTGGTACCATGGTTTGGATAGGAGAATAAGAAAAGATTGGGTCCTGCTGATCGAGGAGTTTCTCAAACAGTATAATTGTAGCACCCGAATGGAGGTTACTTTAAAGGATTTGGAGCTACTTCAACAAGGATCTAATGAGTCATTCCATGAGTATCTTACTTGGTGAAGAAACCGGGTAATGGAGATGAAGAAGAAGCCAGATACTCCAGAATTGATTCGATTATTCATTTGAAATGCTAGTCCATATCTCAAGGAAAAGCTAAAGATGAAGGGGCTCAAAGATTGGGAATCTCTGAAGGACATAGTTATCGAAGCTGAGGGTGAGTACCTTACAAAGAAAGCGAACCAAAGTAGCTTTGGGAACCAATCAGGGTACAAATCAAGTGGTGCTGGGGGTCGTAATAATAAAAGTGGCAAGACAGCCGAGGTTTCAGCTGCTGAGGTTGGTGCTAAGAGGTATTATTCTAATCTAGGCCGATTTTTGTCCTGGGTATTAGAGAAATTGATAAAGGAGGGAAAGCTAAGACCATTAACACCCAGGCCAGCCATGAATAAGGGACAGCTAGGGTATAGAGATGATCAGTACTATGCCTACCATTAGCACACTGGGCACTCGACAGATTATTGCCGAACTTTGAGGAACAAGATCCAAGACCTTATTGATTCCAAGGAGATCACTGACCCTAAGAGGAAAGAGAAGAAGAAGAAGGCATAAAAGGATTTCAAGACACTAATGAAGAGTCTTAGAAGGTAGCCATAGCATAGCAAGTAGTAGAAGAGAAGATTTTCTGTTAGATGTGCTTTCCATTCTATTGATTGAACTTTTTAATTTTTATGTATGAAGCATTGTTTACATTAATTATATTAATGACTTTTTGCTTATGCTTCTCTTGATTTTACTCTGCATGATCGCAACCACAAGTCACTTACATTTGATGTTAACTTAATGAATGCTGCCTTACTTAATCTTGAGATCCCATCGGCATCTGATATCACTCCCGAAGAGAGGAAAGTTTTGAGAGATAATAAAAATAAAAGAAAAGAAAAGAAAAGCCTTTGCCTGCACTTAGAATGACATTGATAAGGGCATTATTGGGACAAGCACTGCTTCAATACACTAAAATGACAATGAGAAAAATTTCAAAAGCCATTTTCTTTGCTTCTTCAAAATCTAGAATGCATAAAATACAGCCTAACAAAGTCAAACTCCAATCATTAAAAGGCTTAGACAAATGAAACTCTGGGCCTTCACAAGAAGTAGCTCATTAAAACTAAGCCTTAAGATTCCTCTCCTCCCAAACATTTGAGGTGGTACCCCCAAAGCCAATCAAAGTTGACCTTTAGCCATCGGGGACCAAGATAAATAAAGCATGAACACTCATATCCAAACTTAGAAGGAGAGCTTACTACCTTCACAAAAAAGGCCAAAATAAAAATAAAAGTACAAGAAAAATAAAAACACAAGAAAAACAAAGAGCAAAATAAAAAAATAGTTTTTGTCCACCTGAGGCCAACTTCCAACCCAATCTCAACCATCAAGGCTATTTCAGAAATTGTGCCACCAAAATCAACAAAAGCGACATGTTGGATTCCACATTCAAGTTTTAGACAAAGAACCTATCGTCTCAGCCAGTTTGCACCAACGATAAGAAAAAACCTTTGATGCTACAAAAGAAGCACTGTCAGGAGAAGTAGCCTTCCCGGCTAATGAGGATGGAAGACAATTCAGAGAAACTAATCAACACTGACAGACTGAGGAAGGTTCCATGGCAAAGGTAAAAACAAAATGTCTCGCAGGTCGAAAATCGAAAAAAGGCAACCTTGCTAAAATTGGGCACCCCGTTAAGGTGAAAATCGAAAAGGCATCTTGGGGAAAAATTAGGGGTAAAGAGAAAATGCTCAATCATGAAAACCCAAGAGGGCTAATTGATAACAGGAGTTTGATGTTTTGGGATCTATCTCGAGATTAGATAAGGTCTTGTATTTTTGAGATTAATGCCAAATGACGATCATGTGCGATGAAATCAGACTGAAGCATACTCATTTATGCCATAATATATTAATGTGAACAGAGCACCTTATCTAGCATACTCTAAATTGTTTAAGCTCCAGCACGAAAAGTAGCACACTATTTCTCTTTTTATACGACCTCCATTGCTATAATCATCTTCACACTACAGCTGACTTGCATGTCATTATCTTGAGTTAATCATGCAACACCTTCATAAGGAAAATTGAAATCCATGTAACCGTAAAAAAAGAAGAAGAAGAAGAAGAAAAAAGGCCGTTAGAGATTAATACTGTAACAGGCTCTCTAAGATAAAGTTAGGTCAGAGGGCAGGGTGAAAACCTGGAAACAGGTAGTCTGTCCTACAAAAAATAAAAATGAATAAAAGTCGCTGGATTGGGTTGGGTACATTCCAGGCAAAAACAAGGCGCAGTGTCATGTGAAAATCCCCAAAGGACGCATTTCTCGCAAAGAAAAGCTAGTGTGAAAATCCACAAGGGATGCACTACCTTTAATAAATGACCAATAGTACATGGAGGGACAAGGCAGCTCCAATAGTTTCCCTTCAAGCAGATAATGCTTAATTCAGGACACGAGTCAAATTCCTACGGGCAAAATGCTCATTAACGGAGGGGCAAAGATGTGCGTAGGTTGGTTCTTTTCGAAAGTTTATGGGTCGGAACCCTTAAGCCAAGACGACACTCCTCTAGGTCTTTTTGTAGGCTTCAAACAATGTGAGCAGCCAAGCTGTACCCTCAAAACCCTTAACCTCTCAAGACTCAGTCTACTCATTTTTGCATGCATTTCATGCCATACAATTCATTTGCAAACATTTGTATATAACTTTCCACATGCACACACAGTCTCTTGTACATATTCTTAGGCACATAACTTTGCAGGAAAAGTCCAACTAAAAGGCCATACGCTCGAATGCAGGTCGAGGACAACTTCAGCACAACATAGGCACTCACCCATGCTGGCGAATCCCTCAAAGTCCTCTTAAGAGGCAAATCCCTCAAAGTCCTCTTAAGAGGCAAATCTTTTCAAGTCCTCTTAAGTGGCAAATCAACCAAAGACCACTTCAAACCTCAGAAGGGTTAGCACAATGGCGGCACTACCATTCTACAAAAGGTTAGCACGACCATGACACTGCCGCACCAATAGGTTAGATACCAACACACCTGAGGCTAGACACCACACAGGTTAGATGCCGAAACAGAGGAGGTTAGACACTGCACCAATAGGTTAGATACCTACACGGCTGGGGCCACAACAGGGGAGCTTAGACACCGCACCAACAGGTTAAATACCTACACGGCTGGGGCTAGACACTGCACAGGTTAGATGCCATAACGAAGGAGGTTAGACATTGCACCAACATGTTAGATACCTACATGGCTGGGGCTATACACCACACAGGTTAGATTCCACAACGGTGGAGGTTAGACAGCGCAACAATAGGTTAGATACCTACATGGCTTGGGCTACACACCGCAAAGGTTAGATACCGCAACGGAGGAGGCTAGACATCGCACCAACAGGTTAGATACCTACACGGCTGGGGCTAGACAACGTACAGGTTAGGTGCCGTAACGACAGAGGTTAGATGCCGCATAAATAGATGATAAACCGACACAGCTGAGGCTAGACACCGCACAGGTTAGATGCCAAAACGGCAGAGGTTAGACACCATAACAAAGTCGATTACAGACCATGATTTCAGAAGCTGGACACTGCACAGGTTAAATGCCAAAACAACAAGGGTTAACACATCGACAGATTGGCAGTAACTACCGCTAACAACAACCTCATTCAGAACGGAAAGATAGCTGCCTTAGGTACGTGTCTCTTCCTTCTTTCTTTGAGTTTTTGCTCACCTAGGCACCCATGCCCTACGTTCCCCAAAACTGGGGGTAACTATAGACATCGGGTCTTGAGGTAGCCTAAACCAAGGTTACCCAGTGATGAAAATGATACCGGTTCACAAGCAAAAAGTTAGAGGTGATGATTTCCTTGCCGGTGCTCTTCTTTTTTTTAAAAAAAAAATAAAAATGAAAAAAATAATTATTTATGGGTTTTTGGAGCTTTTTGTGGCCTGCGGCCATGCGCTGGCGTAGCGCACGCAAAGTGCAGAGTCTGTTGGCAGAACACATGAAGTGTCACGCGTGATCAACGCGAGGAGTGGCTTCCATGCGAGGGCGTACCTTGGAATGTGATTCTTGAGTGTACAAGAATAAATGTCAATTAATGTATATGATAATTTTAGAGCTGGAAGTTATGCATGAAAAGGTTTTACGTTATTGTACGTTATATTGTGATTAGTATGTTTTTTGATATGCATATTGTGTTATAGTTGTGACTTCGTTAGAAGTCTATTGCATCTATATATCCCTACAAAGCGTTATCGCTTAGCACGGGTGTTTTCCCATGTAGGTATGCAGGTTTGGTTCGATTTAGGAGTCATCCATCTGCTGGCCACTAGGAGGTTGAGAAGTGGAGTTTTGTATATGTATAAGTTTCATTTTTATAATGTTTATATATTGATATTGTAAAGGGAACTTTTTATATATGAAGTCTAAATGATAGTAAGAGGCATATGATCATGTAATATAAGGTTAATGACATTTTTGTAACCTGAATTTTCAAAGTTGTTAATGCAAGTACGTTTTATTAGAAATGATGTTTCCTTTTCCGCTTTTAAGTAGTTTATTCTGCTATTGTATGATTGTATCGTATGTGTATGTGTGTGTGACGCGAGCCAGACCCGGCGGCCGCCCCTCTGACCGCCCGCTTGAGAGCGATCGGGCAATTGAGGATCCGTTGGCAACTTGCAAAGATATTTACAAGTGCTTCTATTTTGGGCAAGAAGGAGGTTTCATGGAGTCGCCACCCAAGAGAACATTGGGAAAGTTTCTCTCACCTCGGAGAGCCTAAGACTGCGCTTAGTATCCATTTTGGGCCATCCAAAGGGATCTTGGAGGGTAAACCTCTCGCCCTAAGGAGCCTAGGATTAACGTCAAAGTCTCGTGACACAAGAGGTGTCTTGAAGGTCATAGTTCCAATGAGTGATCGGATAGACCTCTCGCCTCTTTGAGCCCAAAGACCAGAGCTGGGTTCGAGACTTCTCATCTATTTCTACCTTGATTATTTTATGATTAAATTTTAATTTTCATTAATTCGCTCTCTCTCCACACGATGCAATTGAATCAAAGCGCATTTATTCATATTTGGGAAGCGGTAAATGGACTAGTAAATAATGAAAGCGATATATTACACTAACACAAGGAGCGGAATACAACTCCCTTTATAAATGTACGATACATACACAAATCGGGACATTGCTTATTCTGAGGACTTTGGTCCTCGCATGCATCATTATTAAAATGGATATTTCTATTGTGAGGATTTTATTGGGTAAAAATGGGACATTGGGTCCTTGATTTTATGAAGAATTCAGTTTATTAAATATAAAACGTTTGGCCGATTTTTACATTAGCGAGAAATACAACAATTTTGTCACATACAGAAGAAACAATAAATAAATACATGAAATACAAAAGAGAGGAGGATAGGGAACTAAACCAGGCGGACTTTCCATATGCGGGTGAACTCCCTCAAGCTCCATCCAGTCCAAGAAACATAAACATATTCTCACAAAACAAGCAAAAAGGATGTTAAAATTCAGAAGAAAAGCTATAAATAAACATAAGAATTTGAGTGAACAAAAAAGGAAAAGGAAAAGATTTGAAAATGTGGGACAGAACCCACCGACGGGCTATGCTGAATGACCGGCGGGCATCAGTCAAGGTGACCAATACGGCCCGTCGCTCGCTCGAAGGGAGCCGTCTGTGAGGGTGACCGACGGGTTATGCTTAAGGGTGACCGACAGTAGATGACCCGTCGGTCACCACTGTCCCAGAAAAAACAGAAACTTTTCAAAACGTAAAAACACAAATTTTACATAGACCCAAGAAGAATAGAAGGAAAAAATACAAAAGGGGACAACAGCAAAGATAATATCAAAAATGAATGTAAAAAGGGACAGAAAAGGGTCCAGAATATTTACCCTCAGAACAACCTCTTGGTTGGATTCCTTGTTGTTGTCTGGCTTCCCGCACGCTCCACGAGAAAGTCCGAACAAAAAGATCAAATGTAGAAGATAGAATGTGTCTTCAAGAGTTCGACGAAAATTGAGTTTTGGAGATCAAAAAGACCCGTAAAAAATCAACTAGATCCTTTTTCTTTTGAAGATTTGATTCTTGAATTAGTTAGATTTTTTAGAAATGTGTTTGTTCAAAGAGAGAGAAAACGTGCTTGAATTTTAGCAGATTTTCCACTATTTTTGCAAATTTTCCAACTCTATTTTATGAGAAAATTCAAAGCTTTTATAGGCCAGGGGTGACCGACGGGCGTCGGAAGAATCCTACTGACATAAGGATTCATCCGACGGCCCTGCCATTTTGACCGACGGGCGTCAAAAGAATCCTTCTAACACAAGGATTGATCCGATGGCCCTGCCATTTTGACCGACGGGCGTCGGAAGAATCCTACTGCACAAGGATTCATCCGACGGCACTACCACCTAACCGACGGGCTGGCCGTCCGTCGAGGAAAACATACTTTTTTGGACTTTAAAAACTCCCCCGTTTTCTCCCCTTCTGCCTACGGAAGGAAAAAAGACTCGTTTCTCGTGGAGCATGGGACTAAAGCTTCCAAATCCAAACCGTTTGTATAGGCTCGGATGCCGATTTCATCATAGGGTAATCTCTGATCCGGACCGCTCCGGGACACGGTGCTTACAGTTGCCCCCAGTTTTGGGGAAACTAGTGCACGAGCGCCTAGATGAGCCAAAACTCAGAGAAAGTACAGAAAGGAAGAAAGCGTATCTGTGGCGGTTCTTACCTTCCATGCCTTTTACCGGGTAGACCTCGTCTCAGTCTATTTGGCGGGTGAAGATATCCCTATCGGTCTCGTCTCGACCTGTAGGTGTTGGTGAGATGTAGCATTCTCTAGCCACGACCTCGATATGAAGAGCAGTGTTTCTTTAACCACAACTTCGATTGTTTCTGCTGGCCTCGTTTCGGCTCGCGCAGTGTTTAGGAGATGTAGCACTCTCTGACTACAAACTCAATGTGAAAAGCAGTGTTTCTCTAACCGCAGCTTCTGCTTTTGCTGGCCTCGTCTCGGCTCGCGCAGTGTTGAGGAGATGTAGCACTCTCTGACTACAAACTCGATGTAAAGAGCAGTGTTTCTCTAACCGCAGCTTCGATTGGTGAGAAGCGGTACTCTCTGACCACAATCTCGAGGTGAAGAGTAGTATTCTCTAACTACAACTTCGATTGTTGAGAAGCGGTACTCTCTGACCACAATCTCTGCTCATTGGCATTGAGTCTTTCTTTCTGCAAGACTTAAAAAGCAAAATATGCAAGAAAAGTGGTGAGCATGCACGTGAGATGCATATGTATGCAGGAGCAGGACAAGAATTCGTCTAAGTGGATTTGGAGGCGACAGATGGTGTGGTCGTAATTTGCAGTAGTATCGATGCCCTCTGGAACTACTTTTGAGTTTCATGCCTCCGGGGATAATGAGGTTCTCTTCTGAAACCTGTAGTCATTATTTTAAGGTAGTGCGTCCCTCGTGGATTTTCACACTAGCTTTTCTCAGCAGGAAATGCGTCCTTTCGGATTTTCACATGACCCTATGCCTTATTTTTGCCTAAAATGGACCCAACCTAATCCAACAGCTTTGTTTTGTTTTTTTTTTATAGATCTGGCTGTAAGAGAAACTAAGGATGCTGTCTGAGCCACCTCCTCGGTTCGTCCCACAGTACTCGCCGAGCCATTTTCTTCCGCGTCGACGGCTGTATGAGTGTGCCACTACTGGTGAAGGCATTACCAGATTTGGTGAACTGTCAGATGACGATATCAGTTTCACGTTTGCCTAGCTCCCACTGTCTCATGTGGTCATTGATGGGTCGTCGGGGTGTGTTCCCCTCTGTGGGCTCCGTCAAGCCACTTTCTGCATCATTTCTCGATGTGCACGTCAGCTTGGGATGACCCAGGATGTGGTGAGGGTTCCCTTATCTTTTCGTGGAGGATCTCTTTTGGCTACCTTTGCCTCTAGGTATCATGAGCTGTGGAGCAAACTACCAGTGAAGACTGTCATTCCAAGGTTCGGAGATCATTCCGTGGCTTCAACCAGCGAATACAAGAAATGGATCCTTAGTCCAGCATCTGATAATAGGACACGAGGGCTCAAGCATATGGTTGGCGAGAGCAGTGGCAGGACTTAGCTCAGCTTATATATGTATTTCTTTTGGTGTTACATTTCTTTTTATTACAGAACTAGAAAATGATGAAAATGAAAAGAATAATATTTGTTCTATTTCACGAAATTGTGTACATTTCCATGTAATTTCAGCATATATGATCAGTTTTGACATTAACTCGACCGTGTACGCCCTATTAATACATGAAACCAAATTTTAACAGCATCAACTCCTGTTACCAATCGGCCCTCTCGGGTTTTCACGATTGGACATTTTCTCTCGTGCCTCTTATTTTTGCACAGGATGCTTTTTTTCGGTTTTCACCCTGTCGAGCCGCCCAATTTTAGCACAACCGCCTTTTTTCGGTTTTCAACCTGCAGGGCATTTTATTCTCTTCTTTTATTTTGGTCTTTAGCCATGGAACCTTTTGAGTCTGTCGACATTGATCGGTTCTTTGAATTCATTTCCATCGCTATCCGACAAGATTGCAGCTCCTTTGGCCAATAGCTTCTTAAGGATATACGGCCCCTCCCAGGTTGGTCTAAATTTTCCTCTGATATCCGGTATACCTGGTCTCATCTGCTTGAACACTAAGTCCCCTTCTTTCAGCGGATGCTTTCTCACCTTCTTTCCGAATGTCTTAGCCAACCTCTTCTGGTAGATCTGATTGTGATAATAAGCCTTTAGCCTACTCTCATTCAGTAAGTTTAAGTGTTGTAGCCTCTGTCGTGCCCATTCAGCCTCCGGAATTTGGGCTTCCATAATCACCCTCAATGATCGGAGCTCTATCTCAACTAGCAACACTGCCTCCATCCCGTATACCAGAGAATATGGCGTGCCGCCCGTAGATGTCCTTACCGTTGTCCTGTATCCCCACAGTGCGAAGGGTAGCTTCTCTGCCCAGTCTTTGTAAGTTTGGACCATCTTGGATAGGATTTTCTTCACATTTTTATTGGTGGCCTCTACTACCCCGTTAGCTTGTGGTCGGTAGGGAGAGGACCTATGGTGCTTAATACCATATTTCTCAAGGAGCTTCCTGGTTTCCCCCATGAACTGCACCCCGTTATCAGACACTATGTGGTGAGGGAGGCCGTATCTGCAGATCAGATTTCTCTCTATGAACTTTGCCATATCCCTTGCATCAATCTTTTTGAAGGATTCTGCCTCTACCCATTTGGTAAAATAGTCAATTGCGACTATGATGTATCTGTGTCCGTTAGATGCCGTAGGGCGAATCTCTCCAATAATATCTATCCCCCAAGCAGCGAAAGGCCAAGGCGATGTCAGGTTGTGTAGCTCTGATACTGGCAGGTGTCTCAAATCTACGTACTGTTGGCATAACAGGCATTGCTTGACATATTTTGAGCAGTCATTGTCCATCGTAAGCCAATAGAAGCCTTGCCTCATGATCTTCTTTGCCAGAGTTAAACCGTTCATGTGAGCCCCACAGACGCCTGCATGGGTCTCCTTCATTACCTTGCGGGCTTCTTTTTCATTTAAGCACCTGAGCTGAATCTTGTCTGCCTGTCTTTTGTATAACACTCCTTCTAAGGATATGAACTGAGTAGATAGCTTCTGGATCATTCTCTGGTCTTTCTCGGTAGCTTCCTCTGGAAACCTAGTGTTTTCCAAATAATTCATAATGTCAAAGTACCATGGTTTTCCATCCGCCACTTCTACTTCCATTATTGGCTTGATCTCAAAGCTGGGCTTCTCAGAACTCAAAATCAGCACTGGCTTCATAGCTACCCCTTCACGATTATCCCACATCGACACTAGGGTTGCCAACGCATCAGCTAGACGGTTCTCATCTCTTGGCACAAAGTGGAAAGTGCAGGTCTCAAACTGCCCACATATCTCTTTCAAATATTCAACATAGGGTACCAGCCACTCTTCTTTTACAGCCCACGCACCTCGGATCTGGTTAATCACCAAGGATGAGTCACCAAAGACTTCTATGTTCTTTGCCCCCAAAGCAGCTAAAGCTTCTAACCCGAAAGTGCATGCTTCATATTCGGCTTCATTGTTGGTTGCTTTGTACCTCAACTTCTTGGCTAGAGGGAGTTTCTCATTATCTGGGGTTGTCAAAAAAATTCCAACTCCGGCCTCCTACTTATTCACTGCCCCGTCGAAGTGTAACTGCCATCCTTGGACAGAAATCGCGACTATGCTCTCATCAGGAAAGGTGAACTCGGGAGTGTCTCCTTGAATAGGATGCTCAGCAAGAAATTTAGCTACGGCTCGCCCCTTAATAGTTTTGCGAGTGATGTATTCAACATCAAACTCCTGTAGCCAAAGCAGCCACCTCCCCATCTTACCAAGCAAAGACGGCGCTTCTTGTAAATATCTCAACGGATTCTGCTTGGCCACTGCCTGAACTTTGTACGAATTGAAATAATGCCTCAGCTTCTTTGATGCCCAAATCACTGCGAGGCAGATCTTCTCTACCTCAGCATATTTTATCTCATAAGCCA
Organism: Excoecaria cochinchinensis; assembly: GCA_947683425.1. Classification (NCBI taxonomy): domain Eukaryota; kingdom Viridiplantae; phylum Streptophyta; class Magnoliopsida; order Malpighiales; family Euphorbiaceae; genus Excoecaria; species Excoecaria cochinchinensis. Next base: position 3,858,252 of record CANTUQ010000161.1, read on the forward strand.
GGAACTTCTTGCTAAGGTAATAAACTGCGAATTCCACTCCAAATTCATCCTCTTGAGCCATCATGGCACCCACAGAACTGCCTTCCACTGCCAGATATAGGATAAGCGGTTTAACTAGTTGCAGCGACCTTAACACTGGCGAATTCAACAGATATTGCCTGATGCTGTCAAAGGCTTTCTGGCAGTCTTCGTTCAAGACCACAGGCTGATTCTTTCTGAGCAGCTTAAAAATGGGCTTGCATATCGAAGTGAGCTTGGCAATGAATCGGCTGACGTACTGCAGCTTGCCCAGGAAGCTCCTTAAATCCTTCTCATTTTGTGGCACGGGCATTTCTCTGATGGCCTTTACCTTGTCCGGGTCAATTTCTATTCCCCTCTGGCTGACGACATGTCCCAACAGTTTCCTTAAAGTTACTCCGAAGATATACTTCTTGGGGTTAAGTCGCAGATTGTATTTATCAATCCTGGTGAAGAACTTCTCTAGAGCTTCAAAATGGCCCTCTCGGGTGTCTGACTTGACCATCATGTCATCGACATACACCTCCACCTCCTTGTGGATCAGGTCGCTTAGAATCTTTGTCGCCATCCTCTGGTATGTGGCCCCTACATTTTTTAGGCCAAAAGGCATAACTCGGTAGGCTTAGGTCCCCCACTCTGTGATGAAAGCGGTCTTAACCCGATCAACTATCTTGTTTAGGATCTGGTTGTAGCCCACATAACCATCTCCAAAGCTGTACATCACGCAGTTGGCGGCACTGTCTATCAACACATCAATGTGGGGTAGTGGAAAATCATCTTTAGGGCAGGCCTTGTTCAGATCTCGATAATCCACACATACCCTGACCTTCCAATTTTTCTTCACTACAGAGACTACATTTGCCAACCATGTAGGATACTGCACTTCAACAAGGAACTTGGCCTCAATCTGCTGCTGAATCTCCTCCTTGACCTTGTCTGCCCATTCTAGCCTGAGCCTTCTCAACTCCTGTTTTATAGGCTTATGATCTGGATAAGTCGGGATAGCATGTTCTGCTACGTCTCGATCGATCCCTGGCAGGTCTTCATAGGTCCAGGCAAAGACTTTTTCATATTTTCTTATTATTCTCTCAAATTTTTCTCTCTCATCAGGAGTTATATTTGATGCTATTAGAATTTCCTTCGGATTTTTTGAGGTTCCAAGATTAAAAGGCGTTGTATCAGTGGAATCAATATCAAAAATTGATGGAATATGATCATGTTCATGCATGTTGAAATTATGGGAAACATCGCACAAGTAAGAGAAATTATTTGCCTTATTAATAATATTATAATTGTCATTTACATCATAAAAAAAGTTCTGGAATAAAAAGACAATCTAAGCTAGAGTCTTCTTCTGCCTCCCTAGAGGTTGATGCTGCTGCAGCTTGCTCATCGGCTTCTTGATTCAGCAGAGGCCCTTCAGGTATGTCTGAAAAAATCTTTAAATCCCCAATTTTCAATTCTGTTCCTGCCATCTTTTCTTTCCGTTTCAGCCTGGCAGCTAACATCTTCTCGGTGACAACCTCTTCGGGCTCACCTCTGTCCCAAGCAATGCACTGAGTCATGACCTCTTCATCCCAGAAGCTCTCAGCGGTCTTGATAACCCCGACATCCAAGTCAAATACATCGTCGAAGATCTCAAATTCGGGGACAATCCTCCCATTCACCCACTGCAGCTCGCTTTCACCCGTATAAGCACATATTGAGGATGCTAGTATGAAACTTTTCGAGATATGAGGGATCTTATCTGCCGTCTTCTTCTTGCCAAAACCGCCTCTGTATCCCAGACCCTTTCGGTTCTTCTGACCTTGAGTGGTGATCGTAGTTTGCAACCCCTGAGAGTTTCTACCTAAACCAGCCCCAGGGAGATAGTGCATCTTTTTCATCATGTTAACCACTGCTGGGTTATCCACTGGTCCGTGCTCTTCTTCTATCATTGACACGTGGAAGCCACTAAATGGCTGATTAGCAAATTCAAGAGTCGACACCTGATTCTCCCTGGCTGCCTTAATAGTTACCACCTCCCCTTCATGTGGGAACTTTATCATTTGATGCAGCGTGGATGGTACTCCTCCTAGTCTGTGAAACCAAGGCCTCCCGAGCAAGGCAGAGAAATTAGCTGGAATGGGCAGAACCACAAACTCTACTTCTACCTCAACGGGCTCCGTTTTGACCAGGGTCTTGAATGTTCCCGAGGCTTGTCTTCTTGAATTATCATGGGCTGTAATCGTCAAATCTGATTCACTGAGCATATCCACACTTAATCCAAAAGCCTGAAGAGCTATCAGAGGGCAAACATTGATAGAAGATCCATCATCTACCATAACGTAAGCGGTGTGCTTGTCGTTAATCTGTGCTTTGATATACAGGGGTCGGTTATGATCGTGGACTTCAACTGGCAGGTCGGCATCAGAAGAAACCAATCTCTGCCCCGATCCTCCTTTAACTAGACTTAAAAGCTCCGATGGGGAAATTGTGGTGGCAACAGTGGACTCAGTCAAGGCCTCTACCACTTTCTGCTTGTGAGAAGGGGACTGTCTTAAGAGATCCCAGATGGATATCTGAGCTGCGGTCTTCTTCAACTGCTTAACAATCTAGTTCTCCTCCGGCTCCTTTTCCGTCGATGGCTGTGCTGGTTTTGGCACCCTTGTAATCTCAGGGACCACTCTCCCACTTCTTGTCACAGCCCCTACTTCTTCTTCCTCCTTATCAGATCTCCATAAATCAGAGTTCGTCTCTCCTTCCTCTTCGGCCTCTTCACCGCTCTCACTGCTCGACCAACAATCAATGGTCGCTACAACTGCTCTTCCTTCTCTATCCTTAGAACAAACAACAGCAATACTCTTGCTCCCATATAAGTCCTGCAGTATGTACCACTCTGGCAAGCTGGATCCGATCATAAAAACTGGTGGCGGCACGGCATTATAACCAGGCTTCTTCTTGGATTCCCTCTTCTCAGGGTCAGAAATCTATTTGTCATCAATCAGATCTTGAATAGAGTACCTCAGCGCCTTACACTTGTCTGTTAGATGGCCTGTGTGCTGATGAAATGCACAGTATTGATTGTCCTTGTGACCTGGCATCCCTTGCATTTTAGCTGGCCAAGGAGCCAAAGGTTGCAACTTTCCTTCCTTCATCAAGCGCCTCAAAACCCAAGATAAGGGTCTCCCTAGGTTTGAAAACCTCCTCGCGGGCTGGATGTCAGTATTGGACACCTCCACAGATCTTCTGGGGCTGCTACTGGGACCAGTTAGCCTACTGGTTCCCTGACCGGTGTTAGCCCTTTTTGCAAAACTATCATCGCTAGCTTTCTGGGCCAAGAATTCTCCTTCTGCCTCAATGGCTATGTCTTTTAGAGACTCCCATTCCTTCAGCCCTTTCATCTTCAGACCATCCTTCAAATACGGGCTTGCATTCTTGATAAACAGGCGGATCTGGTCTTGGGTGTCTGGCTTTCTTCGCATTTCCATTACCCTGTTCTGCCAGCGGGTGAGATAGTCGTGAAAAGATTCCCCGACCTTCTGCTGGAGCAATTCAAGGTCCTTAAGAGTCACCTCCATCCTGGTGTTGCAATCGTATTGCCTCAAAAACTCCTCTGTGAGTAGGTCCCAATCTTCCTTAGTTCGATGATTGAGGCTATGATACCAGTCGATGGCAGGGCCAGTCAGACTCAAACAAAAGTACTCCACCTTCTGCCTCTTAGACAAAGTGGTCCCTTTTATGACCAGAGAGTACTGCTTAACATGGGCAGTCGGGTCAGAGGTACCGTCAAATTTTGGCACATCAGGCATCTTGAAATTGTAAGGAATCGGGTCTTCTCCCTCCAATTCTTTGTCCTCCGGGTTCATCCCCTGACCTCTACTCAGCATACGGGCCATGGCTTCAAACCTCTCTTCCATCTTCTTCAGAATGAACTCATCAGTTTGGGGTGCCTTCCCCCTCTCAGATACAATACTCATTTTGTCGTCTTCGTCATCCCTGTCATCATCTACCCTCAGCGCTGGTCTTCTCCTCTGTGCTCCCGAAGATACTGACCTCAGCTCTATTGGTGGCGGCCGAATAGGCTCTTCTTGTCTCTCAGCTCTTTCCTCTTCTCGCTCATTTTATCTCATGGGAGGAGGAGGTGGTGGATTCTGCGGAGCATTCTGTTGTGCCAAAGTAGTTAGCATGTTCATCATTCTGCCCTCAAACTCTTTAAACGGTCGGCCCACTTCTTCTACAATCATGGTCCTGGTGGCGTCATTACCCCTAGGTGAGTTTGCCATCTCAGATACGGTACAGCTGACTTCCGGTAAGATCTCTGGAAGGCCTTCTCTATCTAGCAGTTTAGGTGTAGGAACTCGGATCAACCGTCCGGTAGGCACTCTAGTCCACCTAGGCAGATCTATGATGGCTGCAAGGACAAGGCGTTAGATGTGATGCATGGAATGCAGATGCAATGCGTGATCGTGATATGCAACACTCACAAAACACAAGCAAGCAGGTAGGTCCTTCCGCCCTTATTTCTCCCACACACGTGGTCGCGCGGTCTCTTTCCTAGGTGGGATTAGCCGAAGGGTCAGCGGGGGACCCAATGGACGCGAATGGTGCATTGCAAAAAACCGGCAGCATGACACTCCTATGCTAATGTACAAGCGAATGGATAATGATCATCATGTATTTAGACATTCCAAAAATTTCGACATGGCCCTACCGGGGCATGAAAGCCTTTGGCTAGGTTACCAAGCGAGACATCTGGACTCACCCAATACATAATGATCCATACAGCAAGCATGGAATTACGGTTCATATCACCTATAGAAAGTAGCTACGGCCATTACATGAGCTTTAGACAAGGGAGATGTTACTTTAGGGCTACCAAAGCATGATCCCTGCTGACGGGTCTAGCTCATTATGAGCATAACGACCGATCGGGTCATCATTTGATATAACATTAGGTACGAAGCTTGGGCTGGTGATTACCCTTAACACTTCCCCACATTGAGTGAACGTAGGGTTGTGCTTTGGGAATGCACCGAGGTTAAGAAGGGACCAATCTAGCATATTCTAAGGATCTAATGGGATGTAAATGCAAATTTGAAAGAAAGTGAATTTATGAATTAAACTTTAATCATAAATGTTAAGCGAGGTATTTTCAAATCGAAGTCTCGAACCATATGTCCCCAGTGGAGTCGCTACTGTGACGCGCGCCGGACCCCGCGGCCGCCCCTCTGACCGCCCGCTTGAGAGCGATCGGGCAATTGAGGATCCGTTGGCAACTTGTAAAGATATTTACAAGTGCGTCTATTTTTGGCAACAAGGAAGTTTCATGGAGTCGCCACCCAATAGAACATTGGAAAAGTTTCTCTCGCCTCGGAGAGCCTAAGACTGCGCTTAGTATCCATTTTGGGCCAACCAAGGGGTCTTGGAGGGTAAACCTCTCGCCCTAAGGAGCCTAGGATTAACGTCAAAGTCTCGTGACACAAGAGGTGTTTTGAAGGTCATAGTTCTAATGAGTGATCGGATAGACCTCTCGCCTCTTTGAGCCCAAAGACCAGAGCTGGGTTCGGGACTTCTCATCTATTTCTACCTTGATTATTTTATGATCAAATTTTAATTTTCATTAATGCGCTCTCTCTCCACACGATGCAATTGAATCAAAGCACATTTATTCATATTTGGAAAGCAGTAAATGGACGAGTAAATAATGAAAGCGATAAATTACAATAACACAAGGAGAGGAATACAACTCCCTTTATAAATGTGCGATACATACACAAATCGGGGCATTGCTTATTCTGAGGACTTTTGTCCTCACATGTATCATTATTAAAATGGATATTTCTATTGTGAGGATTTTATTAGGTAAAAATAGGACATTAGGTCCTTGATTTTATGAAGAATTTAGTTTATTAAATATAAAACGTTTGGCCGATTTTTACATTAGTGAGAAATACAACAATTTTGTCACATACAGAAGAAACAATAAATAAATACATGAAATACAAAAGAGAGGAGGATAGGGAACTGAACCAGGCGGACTTTCCATATGCGGGTGAACTCCCTCAAGCTCCAACCAGTCCAAGAAACAGAAATATATTCTCACAAAACAAGCCAAAAGGATGTTAAAATACAGAAGAAAAGCTATAAATAAACATAAGAATTTGAGTGAACAAAAAAGGAAAAGAAAAAGATTTGAAAATGTGGGACAGAACCCACCGACGGGCTATGCTGAATGACCGGCGGGCGTCGGTCAAGGTGACCAATACGGCCCGTCGCTCACTCGAAGGGAGCCGTCTGTGAGGGTGACCGACGGGTTATGCTTAAGGGTGACCGATGGGCATCGGTCAAAGTAGATGACCTGTCAGTCACCACTGTCCCAAAAAAAATTGAAACTTTTAAAAAGGCAAAAAGATAAATTTTACACAGACCTAAGAAGAATAGAAGCAAGAAATACAAAAAGGGGACAACAGCAAAGATAATATCAAAAATGAAGGTAAAAAGGGAGAGAAAAGGGTCCATAATATTTACCTTCAGAACAACCTCTTGGTTGGATTCCTTGTTGTTGTCTGGCTTCACGCACGCTCTACGAGAAAGTCCGAACAAAAAGATCAAATGTAGAAGATAGAATGTGTCTTCAACAGTTCGACGAAAATTGAGTTTTGGAGATCAAAAAAACCCATAAAAAATCAACTAGATCCTCTTTCTTTTGAAGATTTGATTCTTGAATTAGTTAGATTTTTTAGAAATGTGTTTGTTGGAAGAGAGAGAAAACGTGCGTGAATTTTAGCAGAGTTTCCCCTATTTTTGCAAATTTTCAAACTCTATTTTATGAGAAAAATCAAAGCTTTTATAGGCCAGGGGTTACCGACGGACGTCTGTGGTTCACCGACGGGCGTCGGAAGAATCCTACTGACACAAGGATTTTTCCGACGGCCCTGCCATTTTGATCGACGGGCGTCGGAAGAATCCTTCTGACACAAGGATTCATCCGACGGCTGCCATTTTGACCGACGGGCGTCAGAAGAATCCTACTGACACAAGGATTCATCCGACGACCCTGCCACCTGACCGACGGGCTGGCCGTCCGTCGAGGAAAATATACTTTTTTTGACTTTAAAAACTCCCCCGTTTTCTCCCCTTCTACCTGCGGAAGGAAAAAAGACTCGTTTCTCGTTGAGCATGGGACTAAAGCTTCCGAATCCAAACCGTTTGTACAGGCTCGGATGCCGATTTCATCATAGGGTAATCTCTGATCCGGACCGCTCCGGGACACGGTGCTTATAGTGTGTGTAGCGACTCCGATATCCTCCCAAGGGGTATTGAAGCATTACAAGTTTGTGGTATCAGAGCATAGGTTTAGACGGTTCAGGACGATAGGGTGTTAGAGTATAGATTAGATGTATGCGAGTTATTTAGTGTCGTGGCCTAATGCAGATGTTGTCTTGTGTAGAGTATAGATGGAGTTGGATCTGACCGAAAAGATATGTGAGGAGACGGGAAGTGTAAATCCAGTGAGAATTAATCAGCCATCACCTGAGAAACCTCCAGCAGAAGGATTAGGTCTTGTTCAGGGTGATCCAATGTTAGTGCAAGGATTGATGCATTTGATTGAGAGGTTGATTGCCCCAAAGGCTCCTACGGATCCTATTAGAAGGAGAGGAGCAAACGAGTTTAATGGAACTACCATGGATCAGTCAGATGTGGCCGAGTATTGGTTAGAGAAGATAGGAAGGATACTACAAGAGACTAATTGTTCCTAGAATCAGCGGGTGACTTATGTAATGTCACTATTGCAAGGTCTAGCTTATGATTGGAGGAAGCTAGTGTTGAGGAATCCCCAAAGACCTATTGATCTAACATGGGACTATTTTTTCCAAGAGTTTGAGAAAACGTATGTCACTAAGGCTTATAAAGAAGCGAAATTGAAGGAGTTTATAAGCCTAAAGCAAAGGAGTATGTCTGTGGGTGAATATGAGAGGGAGTTTAATAGATTGAGCAAGTATGTGCCTGAGTTGTTGCTAACGGAGGAATTTAAGTGTAACAACCCAAAAAGGGCCTGGTCGGAATCTGCGTGGCAAGTCGGTAATTAAGGGTATTTCAGTAATTTGAGTAAGAGGAAAATTTGGATAATAAGGAATTATTTGCTAAGAAATTAATTAATTAAGTAATAAGTTAAGTGAAGGAAATATTATGATGTGCTTGTAGTGTATGGTAGTAGGATGTAAGTGGACTAAGGGATTTTATTGTGTGGGTTTTGTGCTTGGTGCCTTGGATGAAAAGTGGTTTATAAGAAATAATATGGTGTGAGTTGAGTTTGGTGCCTTGGAGATATTTTTGTAAGAGAAGCTTGTGTGTGTTTAGTGTATGGTGCCAAGAGTGGTTAAGTCAAAGTGGATGGTTTGATTCTCTAAGATTGTGACAAGTGGCAAGGGTAGGTGAGCATTAATGGTAAAGTAGGAGAAAGGGAAGGGAAGGGCAGAAAATTTGCCTAGCTTCCCATAGAAGCTAGTTCCTTCTCCTTCTTTCCCGTCCTCTCTCTCTCTCTTGCTACCATTTTCTGCTCTCAACCTTCCCCTCTTGTGTTTTCTTGGAGTATTTGAGCTGAGTTCTTGAAGGATTGTATGAGGTAAGTGGCTGAGTTTACTTGGGGTTCTCTTCTTCTTCTGCTTCTTCGGTTTTGATTGGGTTTGTAAAGGTTTTGTTCTTGGGTTATTGGAGTAATTGATTTGATTTGGTTTGTGCAAGAATCGGAAGAGAGAAGAAAGAGCAAAGGCAAGGATAAAGTGGTGTGTTGAAGAGTTGAAGATTGAAGCTTCATTTCCAGGTTTAGGAGCTGCGTTTTTGAGTGTGTGTGTGTGTTTGGGAGCTATGTTTGTGGATTATGATTTTCCCCGAATTCCTCCGTGGATCAATTCTATTTTGTGATTGCATGTCATTAGTAACCTTGAGTGTTTTGTTTGGATGAATGCATGTTTAGATTAAGTAGTGATTCTGAGTTAATTGTTAGTGATGAATAATGTTTGCATGTGTATTTGAGAACATGAGCATTTGAGGAGAATGAATTTTGAGTTTGGTTTTGAGTGAATTCTTGATGAGTGATGGTTGATTATTGAATAAAAATGTGTTTATGTGGCTTGAGAATGATGCGGTGATGTACTAGAAGCTTGAGGTAAGTGTTTGTGCATGGTTCAATAAATGTATGAAGATTGTGTTGTGAAGAGAGTAAGAAAAGTGCAGATCTGGGCAATTCTGGGTTCTGTCGCGAGCGTGACACTGTCGCGATCACGACAAAATACGGATTTGGCCCCTTGTTCTTGGAGAGCCCTCTGTCGCGACCGCGACATTTTCGTGAGCGCGATAGAGAGCTCGGTGGCCGAGTCCTCCGCACGAGCATGCTGCCGAGCGTTCGCGCGAGGAGGAAGGAACTGGTCTCTGTCCCGACCTCGACATTGTCGCGAGCGCGACAGAGCTCGGTTGCGTGAATCTGCCTAGCATGCTTTGTCGCGAGCAGGCCTTTTGGCGCGAGCTCGCGAGGAGGTGCCCCTTGAGAGGGAGTTTAATAGATTGAGCAAGTATGTGCCTGAGTTGTTGCTAACGAAGGAATTTAAGTGTAACAACCCAAAAAGGGCCTGGTCGGAATCTGCGTGGCAAGTCGGTAATTAAGGGTATTTCAGTAATTTGAATAAGAGGAAAATTTGGATAATAAGGAATTATTTGCTAAGAAATTAATTAATTAAGTAATAAGTTAAGTGAAGGAAATATTATGATCTGCTTGTAGTGTATGGTAGTAGGATGTAAGTAGACTAAGGGATTTTATTGTGTGGGTTTTGTGCTTGGTGCCTTGGATGAAAAGTGGTTTATAAGAAATAATATGGTGTGAGTTGAGTTTAGTGCCTTGGAGATATTTTTGTAAGAGAAGCTTGTGTGTGTTTAGTGTATGGTGCCAAGAGTGGTTAAGTCAAAGTGGATGGTTTGATTCTCTAAGATTGTGACAAGTGGCAAGGGTAGGTGAGCATTAATGGTAAAGTAGGAGAAAGGGAAGGGAAGGGCAGAAAATTTGCCTAGCTTCCCATAGAAGCTAGTTCCTTCTCCTTCTTTCCCGTCCTCTCTCTCTCTCTTGCTACCATTTTCTGCTCTCAACCTTCCCCTCTTGTGTTTTCTTGAAGTTTTTGAGCTGAGTTCTTGAAGGATTGTATGAGGTAAGTGGCTGAGTTTACTTGGGGTTCTCTTCTTCTTCTGCTTCTTCGATTTTGATTGGGTTTGTAAAGGTTTTGTTCTTGGGTTATTGGAGTAATTGATTTGATTTGGTTTGTGCAAGAATCGGAAGAGAGAAGAAAGAGCAAAGGCAAGGATAAAGTGGTGTCTTGAAGAGTTGAAGATTGAAGCTTCATTTCCAGGTTTAGGAGCTGCGTTTTTGAGTGTGTGTGTGTGTTTGGGAGCTATGTTTGTGGATTATGATTTTCCCCTAATTCCTCCTTGGATCAATTATATTTTGTGTTTGCATGTCATTAGTAACCTTGAGTGTTTTGTTTGGATGAATGCATGTTTAGATTAAGTAGTGATTCTGAGATAATTGTTAGTGATAAATAATGTTTGCATGTGTATTTGAGAACATGAGCATTCGAGGAGAATGAATTTTGAGTTTGGTTTTGAGTGAATTCTTGATGAGTGATGGTTGATTATTGAATAAAAATGTGTTTATGTGGCTTGAGAATGATGCGGTGATGTACTAGAAGCTTGAGGTAAGTGTTTGTGCATGGTTCAATAAATGTATGAAGATTGTGTTGTGAAGAGAGTAAGAAAAGTGCATATCTGGGCAATTCTGGATTCTGTCGCGAGTGTGACACTGTCGCGATCACGACAAAATGCGGATTTGGCCCCTTGTTCTTGGAGAGCCCTCTGTCGCGACCGCAACATTTTCGCGAGCGCGATAGAGAGCTCGGTGGCCGAGTCCTCCGCACGAGCATGCTGCCGAGCGTGCGCACGAGGAGGAAGGAACTGGTCTCTGTCCCGACCTCAACATTGTCGCGAGCGCGACAGAGCTCGGTTGCGTGAATCTGCCTAGCATGCTTTGTCGCGAGCAGGCCTTTTGGCGCGAGCTCGCGAGGAGGTGCCCCGTGATCTGTCGCGAGCGCGACACTGTCGCGATCGCGACAGAGGCCCTTCCTGCTTGCCCTATTTTTTGAATGCATTTCTTTTGTTCTACTTATCACGGTTTCTCACTATTTCATGGAATATGTTTGTGCTTGACCTGTGATATCATTGTGCTAGCGTCTTTGTTATGAATTTAATTGTTGTTAGAGTCTTATGTCGAACCTTGCTTTAATTTTGTATTGTCGTGTTAGAGAATGAGTTGTCGAGCCTGAAGTGTCAAGGTATTGGATAATTAAGCGTGCTTAAGAAGGGTTTGTGAGTGTAGCTGCCCGTGTCCACCCCGTTTGGGCGAAGCGGTCGACCTACAAGATGGTCATCTTCCGTGTAGTGATAAAATGTTTTGAGACTCTGGTCTCCCGCGCCACCTTCGGGTAATAAAACTGTTTTTGAGCCTTCGGTCTCCCGCATCGTGTTCCCATATCCTCCGCCATTGAAATTCAGGCTATTGTGTGAAGTGTCTGCTATTGGTTAGTGAAGTATTTTGATTATTGCGTGACCTTGATTATGGTAATTGCTTCGTGCTTTCTGTTTTAAATTCTGATTCCACTGACCCATACATATATTTCTGTTGTCAGGAATCTAGTGAATTCTGTATGTTAATTCATGATAATCTTGTATAGTGTTCTGTTATGTTTTGTTCCTCCCCACTAAGCGTTATCTCTTAGCACGGGTTCTTGTCCCGTGTAGGTGACAGGTTTTTGGGAGCTTGCTCGTGTTGTGCATCTGTAGGTCGGCCACATAGGAGTAGATTTGTTTTTATTTTCTCCTCCTGTAATTATTTTGTATGTAATATTTTTGTATAGTGGCTCTTGTACCTTTTGTAAAGGATTTAAGATGTAATCTTTTGGCTATTGTAATTACTTTACATTTTGATTATATGTGCTTTATGTTCTGCCTTTAGTATTATTATTAGTGATGCTTCCACTTAGCGCATGTATTCGTGTATGTGCGAATGTTTCTGAGTGAGCATCGGGTAGCGCGCCCGCTGGTGCCCTTCCAACGGGGGCAGCGGTGGGGGTGTTACATTAAGTGCCGACAGTTTAAGCACAGCTTGAAAGAGTGTAATAGAGGGCCTTTATCAGCCATGGCTATAATACACATGGTGAACTATTACCAGTTGGCTTTGGCAGCCATGAAGTTGGAGGAGTCTGAGATAATAAAGCAAAGAAAGGAACAGAAAAGGAAAGCAACTAATAGTGGTGTGGTTATTGGTAAGAGAGCTCGAGAAGCTAGAAGTGGGGAGAAAACTCGAGAGTCGAGTCATGTGCTGGCATCAAAAGGAAGTGTTTTGGAACCCTCTAGTAAGAGTAGTACTATGCCGAGTGTGATCATTGCTAGAGATGACATTGGGGCATGTGTAGGAAGCTCACGGGAGCTTGCTTTAAGTGTGGCAGATTGGAGTATATCCTTGCCAATTGTCCGGGATTGAAAGAGAGTATGGTATAGCTAGGAAGTAAAGATGATAGGAATGAAACTGGATCTGCTAGAAGTGGAAGAAGAAGAGGTAGAACAGCACAAGCACCATCAGAAACGGTTGAGAAGCCAGTTGCTGCGGGTAGTCCTACCCGAGTATTTGCAATGATTAGAGATGATGTGGATGAACCCGTAGGTCCATCTATTAAGTTCTTTGTAGCTTAAGTTGTAATATATAAGTTATTGGTAAAGTATAGTATGATCGTATGTATAGTAGCTTGGAAAATTTCGAAAACAAAAATTCTTATGGTGGGGAGAATTGTAATGGCCCAATGTGTACCCTAGTAGAGTTGGTGGTATAATTGTGTTGTAAGGGTAGAAGAGTATATGGAATAAGTGTGAGTTTATGAGTATAAGAGGATGTATTTAAAAGGAATTAAAAGTAATTAGAAGCAAGAAGTTGATTTGAGGGATTAAGTGGAAACTTGCCAAAGGAGTAAGTGGGATAATTGTTAGAGTGGGACATGTGGCTTGAGGCTTGACATGTGGCTTGCTTTGGACTTGCCACCTAGGTAGCCACATGCAATAAAAAGGGACTTAGTTGAGGAAATTTGTCCCATTTTTTGCATGCAAACCGAGTTCCCACTTCTCTTTCTCTCTCTCTCACTTTCTCTTCTCTTCTTTCTTCTTCATTTTAGTTCTTTGTTCTTCATTTTTTTTAATCTTCCGCTAACTGGATTGTTTTGAAGAGGTTTAGTAAGAGAATTGAAAGGTAAGTATGGATCAGAATTGATATATTCTTCTTCTACATGGTGATTTGATGTGTTTTGAGTCGTTAAACTATTGGATTAAGTGAATGCTCTTGTGTAGACACCGGGTCCCGAGGCGGTCCAAGATCAGGATTACCCAATGATGAAATAGAAGACCGATTTTCGGCAAGAAATGTGAGAACCGATCATTCCTTGTCAAAAGATGTGTTTTTCGGAAAATAATTAAAAATATATATTTTTGGGGAAATTAAAATTAAGATGAAAAAAAAAATATATTAATTTTGTGTCAAAATTTAAAAAAAAAAAAAAAAAGAGTCGCGAAGGCCGCCTGCGGCAGCGCGGGGCTGCCTGCGCGGCAGGCCACCCCAGCGCGCAGGGCCGCCTGCGCAGCAGGCCGCCCAGCGCGCAGGGGCGCCTGCGCGCAAGGCAGGCGCCCCGCGCGCAGGCCCCCTGCGCGCGAGGCAGGGGGCCTCGCGCGCAGCCCCCTGCGCGTGACGCTGGGGGCGCCGCGCGCCCCCCCTGTGCGCAAGGCAGGGGGCGCCGCGCACCCCCCCTGCGCGCAAGGCAGCTGCCTCGCGCGCACCCCCCTGCGCGCGAGGCAGCTGCCTCGCGCGACCCTCCTGCGCGAGGCAGGCTGCGCGCAGCAGCCTGCCGCGCGCGGTGCCAGGGCACCACGCGCAGGCTGCCGCGCGCCCTTCCCCCTTCCGCGCGACCTGTTTCGCCTGTCCACTTTTTTCGCTATTTTCATCTGACATTTTCCATTGTTTCACCATTTTATGCTATCTTGAATTAACCAAAAATAATAGATCTTTTGTCTTTTGCCATTTTTGGCCAAGGCAACCTTAAATGGGGAATTTGCCCTCATTTTTGAGGAGGACGACAATTACTTTGAAAAAAAGAAAGAGGCTCCTTTTCCTCTCAACTTTTCTTCTCTCCAGGGGCTATTTTCTCTAGCTACGATTTTTTCTTCTCTTTGCTTAAGTTTTAAATCTTGATTTACTCTTCAAAAAAAATAGATAATCCATCTTATTGAGTGATTTGGGTTAGGAAAATTAATTTCCTCTTGCTCAAATCATCCACCAAAAAAATATCTTCATCAAAATATTTTCTTGATTTTATTTCAAAACATTAAACTCTACATTTTCTTCAAACATTTGTCACCACAAATTCGACAAGGAAAATCGATCGGGACACCGTTTCCCCAATCTAAAAATTCCGAGGGTAAACATTCTTGAACCCATCCTCATTTATTTTTTGTATATTATTTATTATTGTTAATATTATTTTTTTTGCTATTAATATCTTGTCTATTATTTATTTTTAGCATTTCACTGTGTCAATACCACCATTAATATGTTATTTGTTGGCTTTAAATGGGTTTTCATGTTCATGTGCTAATATCATTTTTATTATTCATTGTTATCACATGTAGTTATTACTATTGTTTATTACTAATTGATTATTTTGTTTTCATACTACTCAACATTCATTATTGTTATTATTTGCGTCATTACCATCTTATTATCACTATTATTATTATTACCATTATAGTGGTTGTTATTAACTTATTTTCTGTTTTTTACATCTATTATTATTATTACTATTATTATTATTATTAAATATTTATGTATTTTGTGTTTATTATTAATTAATCGTTGCTATTATTATATTTATTTATATGTTGTGTATCATCTCTTTATTATTATTATTATTATTATTATTATTATTATTATTATTATTATTATTATTATTATTATTATTACTATTATTATTATTTCGTTGTCATTATTTGTCCTAGAATTGGTCATCATTATTATTCTTGCAATTATTTGTTTTATTATTATTATTATTATTATTCAATATCCTATTATTATTATTGTTATTGCTTATCACTGTTATTATCATATTTGTTCATATTATATTCACTATTATTTATTATCATTGTCCATCATAATTTTTATTATTGTTATTATCTCGCCTTCATTTGATTAATTTTTTAGAATATTTGCTAATATATTTTTAATGCTAATTTTTGTATGAGTTTAACTTGAATCGAGTTATTTGGGCGTCCCCGCGACTCCCCGGATGGGTCGCAACGCGTAGGCGGGCACTCCATTTTGGTGAGATCTTTTCAATCCCCCTTTGATGTGTTATGTGTTTATTTGTAAATATATATTTTTTTTATTCGTGCACGCGTGCGATAAAAAATCACAAAAATATTTCTATAATTAAATTAGAATTTTTACTAATAAAATCGGGACCAATGTCCCTTGTTTTAGCCAAACCATAAAAACATCACAACTAAAAAACGAAGAGTCAATTTTCACAAAAATGGGATCACTCATCCCGGTTTTTTAACTCAAGCAATCAAAAATGACTCTTCGAACCATCTTCAAATTAATACGAAGGAACCAATGTTCCTAAATTTTGAACAAGCGCGAAGGAACCAACGTTCCTCAAATAATGTCCCGATTTATGTATGTTCTTTTATTTTAATCTTAAGTGAGTGTTTTAAATTCAAGTTCTTTTCTATTCGGGCCCTTGTAATAATTTTGGGGCAAACTTATTTATTTTTGGGATTGTATTCTGTCCCATTTATAGCTTCATTTCCTTCCAATAGGGGTTGTATTCCGCCCCTATTTCTCTTGTAATTGCGTGCTTGCGTGTTTACCGCTTTCTCTATTTATTGCTTTATCGCTTTTATTTACTTCCTTTACGTGCTTGAAATGCGCAATTTAAATTAAATGCATTAATCGTGTGAGATGAGAGATATAATTTTGAGAATTTAAAAACCCATTTATATTTAACCAAAGTATGAATAAGAGGGAAGTTTCGGACACCATATCTCTGGTTTAGACCAATAGAGGTGAGAAACCTTTTCCCAATTTCACGCAAATTGGGTGGCGACTCCAAAATACCTCAAAGGTGCCTTTAGGCGTCAATAGGCTAGGTACTTCTCCTCCATGTTCTATTGGGAGGGATACACCGATGATGCCTCATGGCGCCCATGATCAAAAGACGCGAACCTTCATACCTCGAATCCTAAAGCGGATTCACGAGAGGGCCCTATTCTGGGTTCGGCGCGCGTCACAGTGGCGACTCCACTGGGGAATTCGTGTTTGAGACTTCGCTTCGAAAGTGCTTTGGTTGAAATATATAATTGGGTTTTTAAGACTTAAAATTCTGTCTCTCGCCAAAATTGCATCATATCATTTTAGAGCCTTAGACTTACGCTAGTTGGTCCCTATTTTACCCCGGTGCGTTCCCGAAACACGACCCTACTTTCACTCATTGTAGGGAAGTGTTAAGGATAATCACCAGCCCAAGCCTTGTGCCTTTTGGTATATCAAATGATAACCCGATCGGTCGCTATACTCATGACGAGTTAGACCCGTCGGCAGGGATCATGTTTGGGTAGCCATAAAGTATCATCGCCTTGACCAAAGCTCATGTACTGGCAAGTAGAAACTTCCCCTAGGTGGTATGTTCCTTAATATCATGCTTGTGACATGGGCCATCGCGTATTAAATGAAATCAAGCAAGTCGAGTGGTCTTTTATCAAAGGCTTTCATGCCCCGGTGAGCCCACCTTAACTTGATTGAATTGTCCAAATACGTAATGGCCAAAACCCGTACGAATGCGCATTAGATTAAGACTGTTATGCTGCCGGTTTTTCACCGTGCACTATACGTGTCCGATGGGTTCCCTGTTAACCCTCGGATGAAGCCCACCTAGGAAAGAGACCGCACAACCCCGTGAGTGGGAGTGATAAGGTTGGAAGGATCTACCTGTCTGCATGTGGTTGTAAATGCTGCACGTCATGCTCATGCATCACATGTCATCCATGCATCATTCTAACCCCTTTGATTTTTCAGCCATCATACACCATTCACCGGGGAGGTTCTAGGGTCCTCATAGCTATCTGAAGAGTAAGCAGAATTCGAAGTGGTTGGCAGAGATCTACTGTCTTAGTCAGAGCATCCATAGACATTGGGAATGGCTGGTCCTTCGCGACAGATTGAAGAGGCCCGTGTTATGATTGCCCGAGAACTAGATGAAATGTTTGAAAAACTTGAAGGGAGGTTGTCAGCCACAATTAAGGAAAGGTTGGACGCCGCAGCACTAATTCTTCAAGCTCAAGTCACTGCAGCTACACTTAACCGATTTGAGCTAGCCACGACCAAAAAGGAGTGTGAGATGATGGCTGTAATGTCTCAATTCGCTCTGGAGCCTAGGGGCGAGACGACACCCAACTCACTGATCGAGCAAGTGGAAAGGGGGAAAGGACTAGCGCCCTTACAGCCGATGGGTCCTCTCAGTCCCGCAGACACTAAAAAGAGATTAGCTGATCTTGAGGAGGAGATCATGAGGTCCAAGCTTGCAACTACCCGGACACCTCCCGATGGAGCCGTTACTAGCCCTGCAAGTCTCGGAATTGGTTACTATGGTGATAGCAGAGGTACAAAAAGGATGGGGAAAGCGCCAATGGTTGAGATGGCTCAGAGGCGTTACTCTAATTTAGGCAGACCTTTGTCTTGGGTCCTGGAAAGGCTGATCAAGAAGGGGGTGTTACAACCATTGCCGTCCAAGCCGGCAAAGACCTGGGGGCAGCCCGGGCACAAGGAAGGCGAGTACTGCGCCTACCACCAACACACTGGCCATATGACGGATAATTGTGCTAGGCTGAGGCACCAGATTCAGGATCTGATCGATAGCAACCAGATCACAAATCCTGAATGCCGCCAGGGTAGTCACGGGAGCTTAAGTTTTGCAGGGGGCGATGGAGAAGGTTTTAGAGCCACAAGGACCCCGACTTTCGGAATGACTCAGAGTCACTATGCCATACTGAAAAAACCCCTATCCAAGCACTTCGCTCATTTTGTCAGCAAGGGAAAAATACAGTCAATGCCGGCCCAACCTGCCAGGGGCCAAGGGCACCCCAATCACCGAGCAGATCTGTATTGTGCCTACCATCAGCGTACCGGGCACGAGACTGACGAGTGCTGAATTCTGAGGAGGCAAATTCTACACTTAATTGATGAGGAGCTGAGAAGTGAGGAGAATGGTTCCCAAAAGTGATAATAGGCCGTTGACTGCAGCGTCCGCGTTGGCAAGAGAAGAAGGAAGTAGCTATTTAGATGTTCTTATTTTTTATTTCTGAACTATTTAATGATGACAGTTTTAATTATAGTTTTCTTGAATGAAATGGATGGTTTTGCTATCTTGTGTGATGTTTCTTATGATTTCATTATGCATAATCATGGCACATTTACATTTGACATTGGTTCAACTAATGCCATTCCATTCAATCTCGGAACTTTGGGAGAACCCAAAGAAAATCTTGATAGCATCTGTCGTGACTCCTGAAGTGAGATAAAAACTTGAGAGATAAAAAAAAAAGCCTTTGCCCGGATCTAGTATGACATGCTGAAAATTGATAAGGACATTCTTGAGATTAATACTACTTCCACGAGCCAGCATGACGACGAACCGAATGTTGAAAGCCATTTCTTTGCACTCCCATGACATCTGGGATGCATATGATGCCACCAAATAAGATCAAGCTTCAAAAGCTACATCAGGAGTTAGGCGAATGAGACTCAAGACCTTCACGAAGAAAACATAACTCACCAAGAATACAACTCATCAAAACCAAACAACGTGAACCCTTTCCTCTCAACCATTTGAAATGTGTACCCCAAAAACAATTATGATCGACTCTTAACCATCCAGAACCCTTATAGCCAAAATTCTTGCTAAAACTATATGCCCGACTAGATTGAGCAACATGGTCCCAGTGGTTAAGATAAAAAATGCACGTATGTGTAAAATTGAGGATTTGAGCAAAGCTTGTAAAAAAAAATTGGGTTGCAAAAAAAAAAAAAAAAAATAAAATAAAATATGAAAAAAAAAATCAAAAAAATAAAAAATTAGATAAATAATAAAAAAAAAAGAGAGAAGAAAAGAGAGAATTGATCAGGGGGCAAGGGAATACTATTTGAAGAAAAGCTTCGCTCAAATCCTGTTGATCTACACATGCCTGCACATTGTCATTCTTCTTAGCTACTGAAAAGGATCTAAAAGGCTAACCCACAAACCATCCACCCAATCCCAGCCGTCGAAAACCATTTCGAAAGCTTAAACCACCAAAACCGATAAAAGTACCCCCGATCATCCAAGCCCAACCTGTCACCCTATTTCAGCCATCGAAAGGCCATTCCAGGGTTGACCCACCAAAGCCAATAAAGGCCAAACGCGAAACTTCATATTCAAACCCCAAATAAGGAACCCATCACCTCGACCAGTCTGCATAAGGGCTAAGACCAAGACTTTGATACCAAGGGGAGCCACTCTCAGAAGCAGCAATCCCCCTGGCAAATGAAGATGACAGCAAATTCAACCAATGCTGAGAAACTGAAGGAGGGTCCATGGCGGAGGCTTAAAAAAATAAAAAAAAAGAGAGAAAATATTCAATTAAGAAAACCCGCGAGGGCTGATTGGAAACAGGAGTCTGATGCTTACAAGATCCACTCCGAGATTAGATGTAATTTTTGCATTCTGAATCCATGTTAAATGGTGATTATGTATAGAGAAACCGTGCTGAAATGCACACAGTTTTATGCAAATACATGAAGCAAAAGCAATTCAACTCATCATTTCCTAGTTCTTTTATAAAAAGTAAAATCTAAGTGGCTACTCTACTCCTGCTCTCGCCAGCCAGATGCCTAAGTTGTCGTGTCCCGTTGTCAGGTGCCGGACTGAGTATCCATCTTTTGCACTCACCAGTAGAAGTTACAGAATGGGTGCCGAAAGGGGTATGACAGTTTTCGCCGGCGGTTGGCTCCAAAGATTCTGATAGCGAGAGGTAAAGGTTACAGAAAGGACTCCTCCCCGGAACGATAATGGGTCCCTAGCTGGGTCATGGGTCATCCCGAGCTGACAAGCACGTCGGGCAATGATACAGAAAGTAGCTTGACAAAGCCCGCATAGGAGAACACACCCCGAAAATCCGTCGATGACTGCATCTGATATCTCACTGAATCTAGCAATGCCCTCGTTGTTAGGGAAGATGGGAAGATGGCTAATACTGCTGCAGGAATTTGATGTGGAGTATGTCACGAGAAAGACCATCAAAGGTCGGGTAGTTGCGGAGTTTCTTGCCGACCATCCAATTGAAGCAGACCGGCTAGAATATGAATTCCCCGACAAACATGTCGTGGCCATCACCGTACAGAAGTGGCAGATGTATTTTGATGGGGCAGTAAATAACAAAGGGGCCGGGATAGGAGTGATTCTAGCAACTCCAGATGGTGAGAAGCTCCCCTTAGTTAAGAAACTGAGATATAAAGCCACAAATAACGAAGCTGAGTACGAAGCCTGCATCTTTGGGTTAGAAGCACTCTTAGCCATGGGGGCAAAAGTAGTAGAGGTCTTTGGGGACTCGTCCTTAGTAATCCACCAAGTCAGGGGTGAATGGACCGTTAAGGAAGAGCGGCTGTTGCCATATGTGAGGTGTTTAAAAGAACTAAGTGGCCAGTTTGGAGACTGCACTTTTAACTACGTGCCCCGAGATGAGAACCAATTAGCAGATGCCTTAGCCACCCTAGTATCCATGTCAGATAACCCCAAGGGAATAGCCATGAGGCCTGTGCACATTGCTAGTGCAGACAAGCCATACTTTGAGACTGAATGAGTTGGGGATGTCGAGGCTACGGACGGAAAGCCATGGTACTATGATGTCCAGAATTATTTGGAAAGGGCGGTATTCCCAGAAGAAGCCACTGAAAAGACCAGAGGATGATTCGCAAGTTGTCCACTCAGTTCATTAGTGTAAACGGTGTGCTGTACAAGAGACAAGCCGATGGCATACAACTAAGATGCTTAGATGGTAAAGAAGCCAAAAGGGTTATGGAGGAAACCCATGCAGGGGTCTGTGGGGCCCATATGAATGGTCTGGCCCTAGCAAAGAAAATAATGCGGCAAGGATTCTTCTGGTTGACAATGGATACAGATTGCTCTGGGTATGTGAAACAGTGCCAGCTATGCCAACAGTACGCTAATCTGAGACACCTTCCAGTTTCGAAATTGTGTAACTTGACATCTCCGTGGCCGTTCGCAGCATGGGGAATTGACATTATAGGAGAAATACACCCGACAACCTCCAACGGACATCGATTTATTGTGGTCGCTATTGATTACTTCACCAAGTGGGTCGAGGCTGAATCCTTCAAGAAGTTGGGCGCCCGGGAGATGGCCAGATTCATTGAACGACATCTGATTTGTAGGTATGGGCTCCCACAACACGTCGTGTCGGACAATGGGGTACAGTTCCAAGCCGAGACTAAACATATGCTCAAGAGATACGGCATTCAGCACCATAAGTCTTCTCCATACCGACCGCAGGCTAATGGAGCAGTCGAGGCGGCTAATAAGAATATTAAAAGGATACTGGCTAAAATGGTGCAAACCTATAAAGACTGGGCAGAGAAATTGCCATTTGCACTTTGGGGCTACAGGACCATTGCCAGAACGTCTACAGGGGCTACTCCTTTCTCCTTGGTTTACGGGACGGAAGCAGTCCTACCAGTAGAAATAGAACTCCAATCGCTGAGGGTGGTAACAGAAGCCCAGCTACCAGAAGCCGAATGGGCACAGCAGAGACTGCTACAGTTGAACCTATTGGATGAAGATAGGATGCGAGCGTACTACCACAATCAGATCTACCAGAAAAGGCTAGCTCGCTCATTTGGGAAGAAAGTGAGAAAGCACCCATTGAAGGAAGGAGACCTAGTCTTTAAACAGATGAGGCCGGGGGTTCCGGACTTTCGAGGCAAGTTTAGGCCAACATGGGAAGGACCTTTCATTCTAAAGAAGCTTTTGTCTAAAGGGGCCGCAATTTTGACAGACAGCGACGAAAATGAGTTCAGGGAGCCGGTCAACGTCGACAGATTGAAAAGATTCCACGGCTAAAGACAAAAAAAAAAAAAAAAAAAAATCGAGAGAAAATGTTCAATCAAGAAAACCCGAGAGGGCTGATTGATAACAAGAGTGGTGATGCTTTTTAGATCTATCTCGAGATTAGATGTGGTCTGGTATCTTGGGCCTAATGTTAAATGATGCTCATGTATGATGAAATCACACGAGAAACGTGTACATGTATGCAATTATGCACTCAGAGAAGCTCTTTTATCCAATAAATGTCTATAATTCTTTTCAAACGAGCAATATGTCACTCCCCATGTCAACACGCACAATTTATCCGTGCAGCCGACGGAAACTTAAAAAATAAAAAAAAAAGCCGTTAGAGATGAAAACCGTGACTGGCGCTCTAAGCAAAAGTTAGGCCAAAGGGCAGGGTGAAAACCTGGCAACAGGCAGTCTGCCCTACAAAAAATAAAATAAATAAAAGCCGCCGGATTGGGTTGGGTCCGTTCCAGGCAAAAAATAAGGCACAGGGTTATGTGAAAATCCGACAAGGACGCATTTCCCGCTAAGAAAAGCTAGTGTGAAAATCCACGAGGGACGCACTACCTTTAAAACAATGACGCTTGGAGTGATAAGGCAGCATTACCTTGGGCAACCCCTTTCAAGCAAAGACACACATCGGGCAATCCTCCCTGAAGAATTATGAGTCACAGTCCATGAAACAGGACATCGCTTACAGACGCTTGGGGGCATAAGCGACCACACGGAGCCATGAGTCGCTTCGGCAAAAGTTATTGCACCTCGACCCCTAGACCACTCGGATGAATGGTGTTACCTGCATTCTGCATAACATATGCACATGCATAACTTACCCTTGCATACAAGTTTCTTTTGATCTCGCAGGAAAGTCAGGCGCCTTCACACACCGACAAGCTGGTGTTTATCAGTCGCACAGCCGTGGTTTCACATGCCGACAAGCTGGTGTTTCATCAATCACGTTCTCCAAAGTCTGGCGCCTTCACACACCGACAAGCTGGGGTTTATCAGTCGTTCAGCCGTGGTTTCACACGCCGACAAGCTGGTGTTTCATCAATCACGTTCTTCCAAAGTCTGGCGCCTTCACACACCGACAAGCTGGTGTTTATCAGTCGCTCAGCCGTGGATTCACACGCCGACAAGCTGGTGTTCTATCAATCGCGTTCTTCAAAGTCTGGCGCCTTCACACACCGACAAGCTGGTGTTTATCAGTCGTTCAGCCGTGGTTTCACACACCGACAAGCTGGTGTTCTATCAATCGCGTTCTTCAAAGTCTGGCGCCTTCACACACCGACAAGCTGGTGTTTATCAGTCGTTCAGCCGTGGTTTCACACACCGACAAGCTGGTGTTCTATCAATCGCGTTCTTCAAAGTCTGGCGCCTTCACACACCGACAAGCTGGTGTTTATCAGTCGCTCAGCCGTGGTTTCACACGCCGACAAGCTGGTGTTTCATCAATCACGTCCTACAAAGTCTGGCGCCTTCACACACCGACAAGCTGGTGTTTATCAGTCGCTCAGCCGTGGTTTCACACGCCGACAAGCTGGTGTTTCATCAATCACGTCCTACAAAGTCTGGCGCCTTCACACACCGACAAGCTGGTGTTTATCAGTCGTTCAGCCGTGGTTTCACACGTCGACAAGCTGACGTTCATCAATCACGTGGCCAACAATAAGCCCGTAACGCCGACAAGCTGGCAGGACCAAGTTCGGAAAGCGACCGCCTCAGGTACGCATCTCTTCCCTTCTTTTCTGAATTTTGGCTCACTTAGGCGCCTAGGTTCTAAGTTTCCCCAAAATTGGGGGCAACTGTAGACACCGGGTCCCGAGGCGGTCCAAGATCAGGATTACCCAATGATGAAATAGAAGACCGATTTTCGGCAAGAAATGTGAGAACCGATCATTCCTTGTCAAAAGATGTGTTTTTCGGAAAATAATTAAAAATATATATTTTTGGGGAAATTAAAATTAAGATGAAAAAAAAAATATATTAATTTTGTGTCAAAATTTAAATTAAAAAAAAAAAAAAAAAAAGAGTCGCGAAGGCCGCCTGCGGCAGCGCGGGGCTGCCTGCGCGGCAGGCTGCCCCAGCGTTTTGGGCCGCCTGCGCAGCAGGCCGCCCAGCGCGCAGGGGCGCCTGCGCGCAAGGCAGGCGCCCCGCGCGCAGGCCCCCTGCGCGCGAGGCAGGGGGCCTCGCGCGCAGCCCCCTGCGCGCGAGGCAGGGGGCCTCGCGCGCAGCCCCCTGCGCGTGAGGCTGGGGGCGCCGCGCGCCCCCCCTGCGCGCAAGGCAGGGGGCACCGCGCGCCCCCCCTGCGCGCAAGGCAGCTGCCTCGCGCACACCCCCCTGCGCGCGAGGCAGCTGCCTCGCGCGACCCTCCTGCGCGAGGCAGGCTGCGCGCAGCAGCCTGCCGCGCGCGGTACCAGGGCACCACGCGCAGGCTGCCGCGCGCCCTTCCCCCTTCCGCGCGACCTGTTTCGCCTGTCCACTTTTTTCGCTATTTTCAGTCTGGCATTTTCCATTGTTTCACCATTTTATGCTATCTTGAATTAACCAAAAATAATAGATCTTTTGTCTTTTGCCATTTTTGGCCAAGGCAACCTTAAATGAGGAATTTGCCCTCATTTTTGAGGAGGACGACAATTACTTTGAAAAAAAGAAAGAGGCTCCTTTTCCTCTCAACTTTTTTTCTCTCCAGGGGCTATTTTCTCTAGCTACGATTTTTTCTTCTCTTTGCTTAAGTTTTAAATCTTGATTTACTCTTCAAAAAAAATAGATAATCCATCTTATTGAGTGATTTGGGTTAGGAAAATTAATTTCCTCTTGCTCAAATCATCCACCAAAAAAATATCTTCATCAAAATATTTTCTTGATTTTATTTCAAAACATTAAACTCTACATTTTCTTCAAACATTTGTCACCACAAATTCGACAAGGAAAATCGATCGGGACACCGTTTCCCCAATCTAAAAATTCCGAGGGTAAACATTCTTGAACCCATCCTCATTTATTTTTTGTATATTATTTATTATTGTTAATATTATTTTTTTTGCTATTAATATCTTGTCTATTATTTATTTTTAACATTTCACTGTGTCAATACCACCATTAATATGTTATTTGTTGGCTTTAAATGGGTTTTCATGTTCATGTGCTAATATCATTTTTATTATTCATTGTTATCACATGTAGTTATTACTATTGTTTATTACTAATTGATTATTCTGTTTTCATACTACTCAACATTCATTATTGTTATTATTTGCGTCATTACCATCTTATTATCACTATTATTATTATTACCATTATAGTGGTTGTTATTAACTTATTTTCTGTTTTTTACATCTATTATTATTATTACTATTATTATTATTATTATTAAATATTTATGTATTTTGTGTTTATTATTAATTAATCGTTGCTATTATTATATTTATTTATATGCTGTGTATCATCTCTTTATTATTATTATTATTATTATTATTATTATTATTATTATTATTATTATTATTATTATTATTATTATTATTATTATTATTATTATTATTTCGTTGTCATTATTTGTCCTAGAATTGGTCATCATTATTATTCTTGCAATTATTTGTTTTATTATTATTATTATTATTATTATTATTATTCAATATCCTATTATTATTATTGTTATTGCTTATCACTGTTATTATCATATTTGTTCATATTATATTCACTATTATTTATTATCATTGTCCATCATAATTTTTATTATTGTTATTATCTCGCCTTCATTTGATTAATTTTTTAGAATATTTGCTAATATATTTTTAATGCTAATTTTTGTATGAGTTTAACTTGAATCGAGTTATTTGGGCGTCCCCGCGACTCCCCGGATGGGTCGCAACGCGTAGGCGGGCACTCCATTTTGGTGAGATCTTTTCAATCCCCCTTTGATGTGTTATGTGTTTATTTGTAAATATATATTTTTTTTATTCGTGCACGCGTGCGATAAAAAATCACAAAAATATTTCTATAATTAAATTAGAATTTTCACTAATAAAATTGGGACCAATGTCCCTTGTTTTAGCCCAACCATAAAAACATCACAACTAAAAAACGAAGAGTCAATTTTCACAAAAATGGGATCACTCATCCCGGTTTTTTAACTCAAGCAATCAAAAATGACTCTTCGAACCATCTTCAAATTAATACGAAGGAACTAATGTTCCTAAATTTTGAACAAGCGCGAAGGAACCAACGTTCCTCAAATAATGTCCCGATTTATGTATGTTCTTTTATTTTAATCTTAAGTGAGTGTTTTAAATTCAAGTTCTTTTCTATTCGGGCCCTTGTAATAATTTTGGGGCAAACTTATTTATTTTTGGGATTGTATTCTGTCCCATTTATAGCTTCATTTCCTTCCAATAGGGGTTGTATTCCGCCCCTATTTCTCTTGTAATTGCGTGCTTGCGTGTTTACCGCTTTCTCTATCTATTGCTTTATCGCTTTTATTTACTTCCTTTACGTGCTTGAAATGCGCAATTTAAATTAAATGCATTGATCGTGTGAGATGAGAGATATAATTTTGAGAATTTAAAAACCCATTTATATTTAACCAAAGTATGAATAAGAGGGAAGTTCCGGACACCATATCTCTGGTTTAGACCAATAGAGGTGAGAAACCTTTTCCCAATTTCACGCAAATTGGGTGGCGACTCCAAAATACCTCAAAGGTGCCTTTAGGCGTCAATAGGCTAGGTACTTCTCCTCCATGTTCTATTGGGAGGGATACACCGATGATGCCTCATGGCGCCCATGATCAAAAGACGCGAACCTTCATACCTCGAATCCTAAAGCGGATTCACGAGAGGGCCCTATTCTGGGTTCGGCGCGCGTCACATCTTAATTGGTTTTGGTGCAAGAAGCATTGGACAAGATGAAAGACAAGGACAAAGAAAAAGTCTGAGTTAGAAGAGTAGTGGTTCAAGCTATATTTTTGTGGTTTGGGATATTGTTATTTGAATTTCTGCTTTTAGATGCATGTTTGAATAGATGGAAATTAGGTGAGTTCGTTTGTTGAAGTCAACTTTGCTTTTGTTGCATGTTTGATTATGTGGAAATTATGAGTTTTTGAAGAGTTCCTTAACGCTTCTAGTGATAAATTGTACCTAGTATAGAATTGATTATTGATAAAGTCCTATTTAGCGGTATGTCATTTGATTGTTACATAATGATTATAAGTATATTATAGATTGTGCATGTAAATTACTTGCTTATGACTATATTGTTTGAAGGTCATTTTGGCTGGTATTGGTATTTGATTGTTTCTAGAGATGAGTTTAGAGCCTTGTGGTGTATATGGCATAGTTTCGGATGATTTGGAAGTTATGCATGCGATTATAGGTTGATAGATGAAAAGTGTGTGCTTGAGAGTGGTGAAGATGGGAGTTTGAACACAAAGTTCAGGTTTTGTCGCGGAGTGCGATAGGGGCCATGAGCATGACAAAATACTCCTTGGGCGATGTTTGTCCTGCCGAGCTTTGTGCGAGCACGAGCTCCATCACGGGCGCGACATAAGCTATTTTGGCATTCTATCGTGAGTGCGACAACTATGTGTGTTGGGTTCTGTCGCGAGCGAGACAAGGGTTGTGAGCTCGACATTGTTCAGAGTTTTGAATATAAGTTTTTTGTCCTTATTTATGTGTAATATTGCATTGGATTTTGTGTGACCATGCATATTAAAGTTTATACGTGATAGCATAAATGAATATATGAATCATATGCTTGTTGGGTTGCTTAGTTATTACATGAATTGAGTTGAGGTGTACTAATTGGTTTGGATACTTGAGTATTTGTAAAATATATGATATAGTAGGTAGGGTTTATATGTTATTCTAAAGGTGTAACACCCTATACCCGTAAGTAGTACGAATATCAGATGTCACAACACTGCACTGAAATACACTGTAATGCACTCAATAGATTCAATAGAAATTTTTTTCCAGCAATAACAATCACAAGCATACATATACAAACTTAGCAGTACACTAACATACCATTCAAATACTTATCCTGTACAATCTCGAGCTCACCCATTGTGGTCATATACATGCCATGCCTATGTCTTAATCTTTGTTGTCCCGTAAATTCTTTCCATCTTCAGTAACATCGGCCACTACCACTTCTTTCTTTCTATAACCTGCATGCAGTAATGACGCTACGTGCTTAGCATTAAAAAATGCCAGTGGTGGATACATATCCTAAATTTTCCATAACCAAATTTATATGCATGCACACACAAGCATAGTTTCGTAATCACAAGTTTTGAACATTAATTATTTACTTCGTTCAATTATCACTCTTATATCCTTTGTTGTATTTTATGTCACTATGCCTTAACATTTTCAATTCTATTATCGATGACACTATTAATTATACTAGTACTCTTAACATTTTTAATGCTATGATCGGACTATCAATGAACAATCAATTATATTAACAATCTTTGTTATCACCTTATCTACATTTATAATCTTTGATCTCTTTCTTTTTGCTCATAACTTATTTACAATCTATATTTGGGTACATCATTAGTCTCTTAATCACTTATGAAAATAGTCGTTAATGTTACTTTTGCAGTCCCAATTTAATGTTTTAATTTTCTTTAAGCCCTTAACTCTTCCTTTACTTTTTCTTTTAGTTACACTAACTCATTTGCATTATATATATAGTTGCATTAATATTTTCCACTTTACTCGAATCTTACATAGTTTACTTAATTTCATTTAATTGTACTTCGAATTATACCCATGAACTATTAACGCTAGAGTACCATTTACTATCTTATTTGAACATTTATCATTTCTATCATTATTCTCTTAGTTCTCTCACTATTAACACTATTTCCATTATTAATGACATTATCATCAATCTTAACATTTACTCTAGTGATTCCATACTCATTCACAATAATATTAATTTTAACAATTACCTTAACAATTACCTTAATCTACATTTTACATTAATGTTATTCTTGTAGTTTCATTATTAATACGTAAATTCCTTCTCAATTTCTTCAATTATATAATTAACATTATAATGGGTCCATTATCTTCTTTTATATTAACACTATCTTATTAATCACATTACCATCTATTACTACTACAATTACATTTCTTATTTCCCACTATACTCAATTAAACACTTTTAACATTCTAATTTAACAAGTTACACAATTAATTTCATAAGCGCTTTTCAAAATTTTCATTCAATAACCATGCACTATAATTTAATTTAGAAAAGTCATTCTAAGAACCTTACTATGAATAATTTACAATTTAGTCCTCTACATTTAACATAATTACAAATTTACCCTTCTATTTCACTTTATTAACATTATCATTTTTATAATAATTATTAGCTTTATTAATTTCTATTATCATTCCCTAATTTAGCAACATATACCCAATTCAATGTTCTCATAATTTCACTTAATAGTCCATTCCCTTATCAATTTAGATTTAAGTCATAACATTAACCTTATTATGTTCAATTACATTTAAATCCCTCCTTTTTCACTTATTTACCATAATGCTACTAATTTACCTTTCTACCCTTCATTGCCACTTATTTACAATTTCATCATTATTCTAAACTTATTTAAGTTACACACACGTCCATAATCATCATATATATATATATATATATATATATATATATATATATATATATATATATATATATATATATATATATATAAATCAATTAAAACCATGATACCTCTAATAATTATTTATACAACAATATTCTATAATTCTTAATTATTTATTCACTAATTATCAATTACGTGCTTAATACCTATATAATTAATTAACCACACTTTAATCCCTTAATTAGCCTCACTATTGCAAAATTTACAATTAGGTCCCTAACTTTTTATCAAATTATAATTTTACCCTTAATTGTCTCATATTTAAAAAAATGCCATAAATAATATTATTCTTACATTTATTCATTGTTTGGCCTACAAATTACCATTTAGTTCTTACCATATTATTTAAAACCAAATTACACTTGAATCTTTATTTGTCCCTTAAATTCCGACTTTGCCCTTTATTTTCACTATAATCACAATTATGCCACTAATTATTATTAATTTTACTTTTAATTTATTATTAACATAAAAATTTTCTTTTTAGTCCTTCCGATAATATTTTCATATCAATTCTCATTTTAGTCCCTAGCACGAAATCAAATTACATTATTAATGATTTAATTACGCTTTTTATTTAATAACTCGTATTATCTCAATTATACACTAAAATTACTGTCTTACCCCTACACTCTTCATTCCTTTTTAACGTAGTCCTCAAACCACTCATTTAAATCATTTATGCACTTAGATACTTACATTAGTCAATAATTACACTTAAACCCTTTAATTTTCTATTCATTGGTAACATTACATTTAGGTCCTTAACTTTTACAAAAATTACGATTATGTGCCCAATTTACCTTATTTACTAAAATACCCTTATTTACACTTATCTTTCATTTAAGTCATTATTTAACTTAAAATATTACATTTTGATCCCTAAATTTCCACTTTTACGCCAAATTACATTTTAATCCCTAAACTTTAAATTCTTTACACTATTTTCATTTTATTTACACTTTTCACTTAATTATCACTTATTTTTACTCTTGAGTGTAAAATTACTGTTTTGCCCCTAAACTTTCTATTTCATTCAATTTAGTCCCATTTTCACTTGTTTTCTTATTTATCACTATTTAATCAATTTAAATGCACTTTACCATAATGTCTCAATCTTATACATAATTACCACATTGCCCTTAGTATACACCCAGTAGAAATCTACAAACCGGATATGCGGGACGTGAATCCCAAAGATCCACTACACTATAGAATGATCCTAGAGGAACCATTCAACACTAGCACTGCACTACACTGATCACTGCATTGAGATAGACCATCATTGGCCTATCGATAGCGAGTCATCATGACTCAGACCACGGTGTGGAATCCTTATGGTTAGCCAATTATATCCAGAACTAGATTTTACTAACAGGCTATTACTAAGGGCAAATAATATCAAAATTTCACTTATATCACTTAATATATCCACATGTCATATTCGGCCATCAAATACACTTCACTTTAAAATTTACATATCACTTATAAATCATTTTCATCTCACTTATTTAACCATTTTTACACTAATTATAACAAAATTCACAATTTTTATCACATATATCAACATTTTCACTTTTCACATAATAGGTTAACATGCCAATTTTTATTCAATTTATATCCATTAATTACAATAAAACTAATGTACACTCAATTATCAATATAAAGTCATTTCATGCTAATACACTTATTAATTTATCAAAATACACTTATGTATTCCATTGACTACCAATCGACCTAACCATTAAACATTCACTAAGAATATTTTCCATTCCATTAATCACTCAATTAACTAAATTACATGTTGTATACTTCAAATATACAATTTACATGCTTAAATGATGAAAGAAATTTAACTTTTTCCTTAATGTTCAATTCGGCCGAAGTTAGGTTTCTTCATCAAGATTTTATTTTCTCATTTTAAACATATACATAACCATTTTTAGCCCTCCTAATCATATTTATAAGGTTTGGCTCAATTATACATGCATATTTCACATATTGTGACGCGCGCCGAACCCCAGGGCGCCCCGAATCGCCCGCTTTTAGGGCCTTCAGGATGAGGTTCATGAAAACTTGTAAGAAATTACAAGTGCGTCTATTTTGAGCAACAAAGTGGCTTCTTGGAGTCGCCACCCAATAGAACATTGAAAAAGATTGTCTAGCCTCAGTGAGCCTAAGACAGCACTGCTATGTCCAATTTAGGCAAGCCAGAGGTGTCTTGGAAGCTTCCACCCTAATGATAGGATGGTCCTCTAGCCTCATGCTTGGGCAGACCAGAGGTGTCTTGGAGGCATCCACCCTAATAGAACATTAGGATGGCCCTCTCGCCTCGTGGTGCCTAGGACTGTGCAATTTTGAGCCTTTTACTGGACACAACAGGTGTCTTGGAGGCCCCATCCTAATAGAATATTGAGATGGCCCTCTCGCCTCGTTGATCCCAAAGACCAGAGAAGGTTCGGGACTTCCCATTTATTCATACGTTGGTTAGGTTTATAGTTGAATTTTGAATTTATCATTTCATCCCATTTCTCATTCAATTCAGTACAATTTAATTAAAGTGCATGGTTGGTCATTCAAGGAAAGCGACAAATAAAGCATAATTAAAGTAAAGTGCATGAAAATAGATTACAACAAAACTAGGGGCAGAATACAACCCCCATTGTAAATAAAATAAAAATCATACATAAAACAGGCTATTTGTTAAAAATAAGGACATTGGTCCTCGCATGCATATTTATTATGTGACAATTTTTATTTTGGATGGAGAAAATTGGGACATTGATCCCATTTTTATTAGCAAAGATTCCAAGTTAATTAATAAAAATGTTTTTGTGATTTTCTTTTTAGCGTGCCTAAAATAAATAATTTTATAAGAAAATTACATGACAAAATAAATGAAAAAGCAAAATAAATGAAATATTACAAATAAAGTAATTAAATATTTAACCTAAACGAGCCTTCTGGATCTCCTCGGGTGCTCGCAAAAATGCCCAAGTAAAGAAAATAAGTTTTAACATAAAAAATAACACAAATTAAATAATGTTAGCAATTAAATCAATAAAATAAATTAAACATATAAAATAATGAATAACAAATTAAGATAAAATAAGATGACATGAAGGATGATAAATGAATTAACATGTTAACAAATCAAAATAAATGAGAAAAATGCATTATGAATGACAAAGGAATTAAAGGATGTGATTGAAATAAAATAAAACATGTTAATGAATTAATACATAAAAATATGAACATGATAATAATAATAATGAATAATGAAAATAAAAAAATAAATGAATAAACAATAAATATATAACAATAGCAATAAAAAAGAATGATAAAAAATGAATAAAAGAATGATGAAAATAATTAAATAAATGACGTGATTAATTAATGTCATCACAATTAACATAAAATATTTACATGGCAAAAAGATCAATCAAAATGAATTAATTAATTACATGTTAAAAATAATGAGAAATCAAAGCAAAAATAAATTATTTACATGTTAGCAATAATAAGAAATCAATATTTACATGTTAGAAATGATAAGAAATCAATATTTACATGAACAAAAATAATATATTAACATATTAAATGAGACAAATATAAAAGCAATAGAACAAATAAATAAATAAATGAAAATAATAAAAATAATAATAATATACATGTTAATAAATTAAATATGAACAAAATAATAAAAAATTAAAAGATCGAGCCCAGAATGTTTACCCTCGGAGTTTCGGATTCGATGAAGGTATAAATAATGATTGATTTCCTTGTTTGTGATGTGCAAGATTAGAGTTGAATATAATAAAATTGTTGGAATTTTATTCCAAGAAATAAATTGCAAAAATGATGAAAGAAAATAAAAACTTCTGTAAGAACAAAGAATCGATTTCTTTGCTTAAAGAATAATTTTTATTCATAAAAATAAAAATGATCTCAAGAATAAACAATCCTTTTGTTTGTCTCAAGAAAAAAAATCATTTATAAAAAAAACTTCTTTTGTAGAAAATCAAATGGAAAAGTTTAGATTTTAAGAACAAATAATTATCTTGTTTGTCTCCAAGTTAATTTCTCATCAAAAGAGGGATTCAAATAAAAATCAATGAAAAAACTTAAGTGAAAAAAATTATTTAACGGCAAAAGTATGAAAATTGAATTTTTAAGAACAAATAATCACTTTATTTGTCTCAAAAATTGATTTTACATCAATAAAATTCCATCTAAAATGTCATTAGAAGAAATCTTATTGGAAAAAGATAGGAAAATAGAATTGAACTTTTCTCTTTTTGTTTTCGTTGGGGAAAATCTGAAAATCTAGAGAGAAATGTTGAAGAAGAAGAAGAGAAAACTTAAGAAAACCTAAAAGAAATTCCCCCCCTTTCTCTTTCTATCATTTTCTTTTTATATCAAGAAAAAATAGAAAATAAAATTAATTAAGGAGAAAAACTAATTGAATCCAATATTAATTATTTTGAATTTTAAAAATGAAAAAATGGGATAAAAATGGATTTTTGGGTGAAAAATCGGAAAAAAATCAAATTGGAGCGATTTTGGCCATTTGCGGCGGAACAGGGGTGATCGACTCCCGTCGGCACGCGTGACGGGTGTCGGTCGCACGCCCAGCACGCGGACGCGTGCTCCGTGTGCTGCACGTCGCTCCGCGCGGGCGACACCTTCCGCGTCGCGCGTGAACGAGCCACGGGCGCCGCTCAAAGGGCTCCATGCGCAGGCGCTACGTGCTCGAACTGCTGCGCATCAACTTTTGCGGAAAATATATACATTTTTTTAAAATTAACTAAAATATACTATAATTCCTAAACCCCATTTTTCAAATCTAATTTTCAATTTTTTTTTTATTTTTTTACTCTAAAATGCAAATTTTACCAGAAAATCTCACTTTTAACCTTTTCACTTGCGAACAGGCATCTTATCATCAATAGGTAACTCCAATCTGGGCTGCCTCAGGACCCGGTGTCTACAATTGCCCCAATTTTGGGAACACTAGTGCACTGGTGTCTAGGTGAGCCAAAATTCAAAGAAGAAGGAAAGAGATGCGTACCTGAGGCAGCCCTTACCTTTTTGCCATGTGGAATGTTGCGACTTGTTGCCGTTGAGCTGTAGTGCTATCCGACTATGTCTCATTTGCAATCTTTTCTATCGCATTGTCTCGCTCGCCTCTGGTCGGCTTGCACGGCGTCTGTGAGATGTAGTGTCCTCTAACCACAATCCCTTTGCGATCCGTTCTATCGCATGTGCCCCGCTGTCCTCATCTCGGCATGTACAGTGGCTGATCTGCCCCGTTGGTCTCATCTCGGCTTGCACGGTGTTTGTGAGATGCAGTACTCTCTGACTACAACCTCTGTTTGTGATCTGTTCTATCACTGGTGTCCCGCTAGCGTTGTCCCGACCTGCACAAAGTCTGTGAGATGTAGGACTCCAACTACAACCTCTGTTTGCGATCTGTTCTATCGCTGGTGTCCCGCTAGCCTTGTCCCGGCCTGTACGGAGCTTGTGAGATGTAGTACTCTAACTATAATCTCTGTTTGCGATCTGTTCTATCGCTGGTGTCCCGCTAGCCTCGTCCTGGCCTGCACAGAGTCTGTTAGATGCAGTACTCTAACTACAACCTTTGTTTGCGATCTGTTCTATTGCTGGTGTCCCGCTAGCCTCGTCCCAGCCTGTACGGAGTCTATGAGATGCAATACTCTAACTACAACCTCTGTTTGTGATCTGTTCTATTGCTGGTGTCCCGCTAGCCTCGTCCTGGCCTGCATGGAGTCTATGAGATACAGTACTCTAACTATAACCTCTGTTTGCGATCTGTTCCATCACTGGTGTCCCGCGAGCCTCGTCCCGACCTGTACGGAGTCTGTGACATGCAGTACTCTAACTACAACCTCTGTTTGTGATCTGTTCTATCGCTGGTGTCCCACTAGCCTCGTCCCGGCCTGCACGAAGTCTGTGAGATGCAGTACTCTAACTACAATATCTTTTTTCTATCTGTTCTATCGCTGGTGTCTCGCTAGCCTCGTCCCGGCATAAACGGAGTCTGTGAGATGCAATACTCTAACTACAACCTTTATTTGCGATCTGTTCTATCGGCAATGTCCTGCTAGCCTTGTCCCTTCTTGTACGGAGTCTGTGAGATGCAATACTCTAACTACAACCTCTATTTGAGATCTGTTATATCACTGGTGTCCCGGTAACCTCATCCCAGCCTGGACGGAGTCTGTGAGACGCAGTACTCTAACTACAACCTCTGTTTGCGATATGTTCTATCACTGGTGTCCCGCGAGCCTCGTCCTGCCCTGCACGGAGTCTGTGAGATGCAGTACTCTAACTATAACCTCTGTTTGTGATCTGTTCTATCGTTGGTGTCTCGCTAGCCTCATCTCGGCTTGCACGGTGTTTGTGAGATGTAGTGTTCTCTAACTACAATCCCGTTGTGAGATGCAGTGTTCTCTAACTACAATCTCGTTGCGATCTGTTCTATCGCATGTGCTTTGCTAACCTTATCTCAGATCGTATAGTATCTGTGAGATGTAATGTTCTCCAACTACAATCCCGTTGCGATCTGTTCTACCGCATGTGCTATGCTGGCCTCGTATCGGCTGGCGTAGTATCTGTGAGATGTAATGTTCTCTAAGTACAATCCCGTTGCGATCTGCTCTACCGTATATGCTCTGCTGGCCTCATCTCGGCTCACACAGTATCTATGAGATGTAGTATTCTCTAACTGCAACTCGGTTGCGATCTATTTTACCGCATGTGGTTGAATGTTCTGTCTTGCTAGCCACTTCTGGGCTTGCACAGCATAACCTTGGTAACTTTCAACCGATCCGTGTAACATCTTATCTGCTAACCATTATCCGGTCAGTGTAATATCTGCTAACCACCATTCGGTCAGTACAATATCAGATCTGCTAACCACCATTTGGCTAATACGGTATTTGATTTGCTAACCACCATCCGGCCAGTACAATATTTGATCTGCTAACCACCATCCAGCTAGTACGATATTTGATCTGCTCACCACCATCTGGCCAGTACAGTCTCTGATCTGCTAACCACCATCCAGCTAGTACAGTGTTTGATCTGCTAACCCCCATCTAGCTAGTACAATATCTGATCTGCTAACCCCTGTCCGACTAGTACAGTGTCTGATCTGCTAACCCCCATCCGATTAGTACAATATTCTGATCTGCTAACTCCCATCCGGTTAGTACAGTGTCTTATCTGCTAACCCCCATCTAGGTAGTATAGTGTCTGATCTGCTAACCCTATCCGGCTAGTACAATATTCTGATCTACTAACCCCCATCCAGCTAGTACAGTGTCTGATTTGCTAACCCCCATCCATCTAGTACAGTGTCTGATCTGCTAACCCCCATCTGGCTAGTACAGTGTCTGATCTGCTAACCCCCATTCGGCTAGTACAATGTCTGACCTGCTAACCCCCATCTGGCTAGTACAGTGACTGATCTGCTAACCCCCATTCGGCTAGTGCAATATCCGACTGTCGACCATTCTTAGGTCGGTATGGTGACTCACTCATCATTATCTTTCCTAGTGCTTATCATGAAACTTTTTTCTACAATAAAGGACAAACCAAATACGTAGGGTATATAAAAGAGGTACTTACCTGTGGCAGTACATACCTTTTGGGGCCGATGTCAGATGGTTGCCCCCCTGAAGGAGGGTTGGTTTCTCCCCAAATATCGATTCCTCTATCATCTTTAACGTGGCCTCCTTGTTGAAAAAATCTGCAGACCTCTCGAGAGGGCTCTGTACTCGCAGGGAGAGTTTAAAAATTTGTGCTCACTGAGAGGCTTAAATGCTCACTGGGAGTCTTTGATGCTCACTGAGAGACTTTGATTTCGAGCCTCCAGAGAGGAAAATAGGTTTGAGCCTCCTCAGAGGAAAATTATAATTGAGCCTCTAGAGAGGAAATTGGATTTGAGCCTCCTCAGAGGAAATTTATATTTGAGCCTCCTCAGAGGAAAATTATATTTGAGCCTCCTCAGAGGAAATTTATATTTGAGCCTCTAGAGGAAAATTAGATTGGAGGTTTTATTGCTTGCCTAGAGGCGGATAAGTTTAATGTCTTTAGCGACTCTAAAATGATCTTTGTTTTTGTTTTTTTTTTGTTTTTGTTGTTCCCGTTGTTTTTGGGATTTTTACATTTTAGATGTATTTGAATTTTTACAGTGTATTGGATTTTCAAGGCCTTGAAAATATCTTTTTTTTTTTGTGTTGTTGGTTTTTGTTGCTTTTGTGTTTGTTTGAGATTTTGTACATTTGAATTTGGATTTTGTACACTTTGTGTGATGTGTGTGAGCGTACATCTTCTGATAGAAAAACTTACCTTATTGCCCCCGGCATGGTGTGCATGAATAGGCTTATTCTTTTAAATGTCCTCTTGGGAGCAGGTCCGCGAGATTCCATTCTAGTGAGGACTTCATCTTGATCTGATTGTTCGGCGTGGATAAGCGCCGATGTAGAGCTGAAACTGTACCTCGGCCCATTTTTGCGTCTAATTGCCTAAAGTATGCGTGGGTAGTCTGGCTTCTCAAGGGATCTTCTTTTCTGTAGATTTGTGTGATTCCTGATTGCCCTTAGCATGGTGTGCCTAGACAGGCTTGTTCTTTTGGGCGTTCCACCTCTGTACCTATTCACCTGATTTTATACCAGATACAGTGGCCGATCATGTTGAGCTGAACCCATCCCTTGGATCATCCTTGCTCATGAGGTCTATTCGGACCTTTCCTTCTGAGTCATGTGCATAACAATATATATAAAAGATTGTGTGTACGTATGGAACTATGTATGGGAAATATATGCATAAAGCTATATACACAAAACACGAGCAAATGATTAATGTACAAGAATTGTGTGTGCATATCTATACGTGTAAAAGACTTAATGCATGTGACATGCATGTGATATGCAAAAATGAATAGACCATATCCCAGGTGGTTCAGGGATTCGTTGAGGGTACTGCTCGGCTGCCCACATTATCTGATACTCCCAAGGATCTAAAAAAATGTTGTCTTGGCTTTACGGACTCTA
The DNA here is from genome assembly GCA_947683425.1 of Excoecaria cochinchinensis. NCBI lineage: Eukaryota > Viridiplantae > Streptophyta > Magnoliopsida > Malpighiales > Euphorbiaceae > Excoecaria > Excoecaria cochinchinensis. The sequence goes on from CANTUQ010000161.1 coordinate 3,897,311, forward strand.
ACACATAATCTTTTAAAAGAGAACTTGTGCGCATCTTTGCCCCCCGATCAATGAGCATTTTGTCCACCAAGACTCTGAATCAAATTATGCATTATGCACCATCTGCCTAAAGGAAATTTATTTGGAGTAATGCCGCCTTATCACTCCAGGCTTCAAAATTCATTATTTTAAAGGTAGTGCGTCCCTTGTGGATTTTCACACTAGCTTTTCTTAGCGGGAAATGCGTCCCTTTAGGGATTTTCACATAACTCTGTGCCTAATTTTTGCCTGGAATGGACCCACTCCAGCGGCTTTTTTTTTTATTCTTTTTTTGAAGGACAGACTGCCTGTTCCTAGGTTTTCACCCTACCCTTTGGCCTAACTTTTGCTTAGAGAGCCAATCACGGTTTTCATCTCTAATAGCCTTTCTTTTTTTCTTTTTTTTTTTTAAAAAAAAAGGGTATGACTATAAGAAAAGTCGAAGCTATTATCAGAGCACCCTTCTAGAGTAATCGGCAGTTATTCACTGAGGCATTTTCTCCTCAGGCATCGACTGCATTCCATGGCCTCCCTTGATGAATGTGTTGCTAGATTGGGTGAGGTAGCAGATGAGGATCGGGTTCTTTAGGACTTCATGAGGCTGCCTTTTTACCTTACCTACCCATTTTGCTCGATAGTTCATAGGGATTAATGATGTAATGAGGCATCCCTATTTTTCCACGGTGGACCTTATCTTTGGCTTTTACCTCCAGATATCATAGCCTCTGGGCAAGCTACCGGTGAAGACTATTATGCCATCTATCAGGGGTTATTCTTTCACTCCCATTAATGCACTCAAGAGGTAGGTGTTTAGTCCCGCAATCGATAGCAGAACTCATCGACTTAGACATCCAGATAGTGAGAGCAGTAGCAGAGTGTAGCCATTTAGATTTCATGCATTCAACAATGAACAACATTTCTCTTTTTATAAATGAACTAGAAAATAATGAACACATGTAGTTGCAAAGATTGTGTACATTTCGGTATGATTTCTCTATACATGATCATTATCTAACATTATTCAAAATGCAAAACTACATCTAATCTCAGAGTATATCTTGTAAGCATCAAATTCCTGTCTCTAATCAGCTCTCTCGGGTTTTCTTAATTGGACATTTTCTCTCAAGCCTCTAATTTTTGCCTAGGGTGCCTTTTTCTGATTTTCACCCTGATAAGGCACCTATTTTTAGTAAGGCCGCCTTTTTTCAGTTTTCAACCTGCGGGGCTTTTATTCTCTTCTTTTGATTTTTAAGTCTTTAGCCATGGACCCTCTTGAGTTCGTCGACGTTGATCGATTCTTGAAGCCATCTTCATTGTTGCTGGTTACTGCTCCCTTGGATAACAATCTTTGAAGAACAAGGGATCCTCTCACATTAGCCTAAACCTATCCCGTATGCCCGGAACACCTGGTCTCATTTGCTTGACAATTGAATCTCCCTCTTTCATCGGATGCTTTCTGGCCATCTTTCCAAATGATCAAGCAGAACATTTTCTAATAGATCTTACCGTGGCAATAATCCCATGACCTGTCCTTGTCTAACTTGTTCATTTGCTGCTGCCGTTGCTGTGCCCTGTTGGCTTCCAAAATTGGGCTTTCATGACTGTTCTTAAAGATTTGAGCTCTATTTTGATCGGCCATACTGTTTTTGTCCTATGTATTTGAAAACTAGGAGGTGACTCTTGTAGAGGTTTCGATGGTGGTTCTCCAGCCTCAAAGTGCAAAAGGCCATTTCTCTGCCCAATCCTTGTAGTTTCGAGCCATCTTGATCAAGATCTTCTTGTTAGCAGTCTCTCCTGCCCTATTGGTTTGGGGGCAATACAGAGTGGACTTGTGGCTTTTAACGTCATACCCCTGGAGCAACTTCCTAGCCTTAACCATAAGGTGTCCTTCTGTCCTTGAACCCTGCGTGGTACGAGAGACCATCTTGACATGACCCTGTCCATTGGGGCTGTAGGGCGCACCTCCCCTGTGATGTCTATTTCCAAGCTCGAGCAACCTATATCCATTGCAAGTCGATATAATTCTTGTGGCCCTTTTCGAAAGTCAAGAAAAATGGCAAAGTATGGGCACGTATAGATTAGCCGGATTTGAACAAAGCTTGCCCCCATGATGGTTTTCCAATGTACATATTGATTCTTTTTCTTCTCTCTTTTTTGTATTTTATTTTTCTCTTTTTTTCCTTTGTTCCTTTTTTCTTTTCTTTTTCTTTCTTTTTCTTTTGAGGATAAGCTTTGCTCAAATCTTAATAGTTTACACATACACACACTCCTCCTCTTCTCGATTTGGTACAACATTGACAAACTAAGACTGGCATTGAACTTCGATAAGAAATTTTGGCTTCGCTTTTGCTTGTTAATTCCTCTTTTTGACCTTTTTTGCCCCTTCCAACTTCAATCTTCTGAGCTTTTGCATGGCCGGTTCATGATTGTGGTGTGTTTGAACGATGTGCTTAGTGATTCCACGATCAACTCTTAGCGTGTCTTCATATGTCCAAGCAAAGACCTTTTTTATATTTTGTTGAATTTCTCTCACGTTTTGATCTCTCTTCAGGAGTTACATTAGATGCTATCAAGATTTTCTTTGGACTTTCCAAATTTTCTGAGATTAAATAGAGTAGTATTAACTAAATCAATGTCAAATATGAATGAGTTATGATCATGATTATGCATAGTGAAATCATAAGAGACATAACACAAGTAAGCAAAAACGTTCATCTTATTAGTGAAGCTAAAATATCATTATTAAACAGTTCAAAAATAAAAGAACATTCTAAACAGCTAATCAACTTCCGTTTTTGCCAACACAGCTATTGTAGTCGATGGTCCATTATCATCCCTAAGAACCGTCCTGCCTTTTAACTTAGGCACTTAGTCCATCTTATTCTTTCCCTCTCTCTTTTCTGGGTCGGAGATCTTCTTGGAATCAATCAGATCTTGAATGGCATTGTAGACACCGGGTCCCAAGGCGGTCCAAGATCAAAATTACCCGATGATGAAAATAAAAGACCGATTTTCGGCGAGAAAAGTGAGAATCGATTGTTCCCTTGTCAAAATTGTGTTTTATCGAAAAATAATTAAAAATATATATTTTAGAAATTAAAAATTAAAATAGGGTAGAAAATATTAATTTTGTGTCCTTAAAGTTTTTAAAAAAAAAAATCGCGAATGCCACCTGCGGCAGCGCGCCGGGCAACGCTGGGGCGCCCACGCGTCAGGTGCCCCCAGCGCACAGGGGTCTTCGCGCGCGTCTCCTCACGCACAGAGAGAGATCCGCGCGCGCGCAGGTGCTCTGTTTCTCCTCACCGTGACCGCACGTGCGCGCGCGGTTGCCTCCCACCGCGCGCATGCGCGCGCTGTTCCCCTTCACCGCGCGCGCCTGTTCGGCACACGCGATCTTCCCTCTCCGTGCGGCCAATTTTGGCCTTCGACCCGTCGTTTTCCTGCGTTTTCAGTCTGTTTTCCAGTCTGATTTTTTCGCTTCTTTCACCATTTTATGCGATTTTTGATTAACTAAAATTTAAAGTATTTTGTTCTCTTCCTTTTTTTGTCCAAGGCAAAAATAAAAGAGGGTTTTCATTCCTCATTTTGAGGGGGACGACAACAATTATTCAAGGGATTTTTTGGCTTTTCTCTCGAGATTTTTTCTTTTACTCTCCAGGAAACATCTTCTTAAAAAAAAAATCTTCAAAAATCTTTAAGTTTTCTTCTCAAGTTTTAGTCTTTACTACTCTAAAATACCTAATCTTAGGTTGATTTGAGCAAGAGAAATTAATTTTCTTGACTTATTGATCCCACCAAAAATATTTTCTTGAACTAATTTATTTAAAACACAGATTTTTATACTTATTTCGAATATTATTATCATCAATAATCGATAAGGGGAACAGATTGAGACATCCTATTTCTGATCTAAAAATTCTAAGGGTAAACATTTTTGGACCCGTTCTCATCTATTTTTTTTGTATATTATTTATTGCTGTTAAATATTATTTTTGCCATTATTACCACATCTATTATTTATTTTTAGCATTTTAATGTGTTAATATCACTGTCAATATGTCATTTGTTTGCTTTGATTTTCATGCTCATTCACCGTTATCATTATTATTATTATTAGTATCATGTTTGCTCCCTTTTTTTATTTGTTTTCCCTTGTGCCTTTTAATTAATTTTTAAGGTTTTCTTTTGGTTTTATACCCCCCCCCCCTGATGTCGTCCATCATTTCCCCTTTCCATTATTATTATTATTATTATTATTAACATCATGTTGCTATTACTCTTTATTATTATTATTATTATTATTATTATTATTATTATTATTATTATTATTATTATTATTATTATTATTATTATTATTATTATTATTATTATTATTATACTATTATTTGTGCCCACTGTTGTCTATTATTACTATTATTACTATTATTATTTGTTCTTACCATTATATTGAAGCATCATCTTGATTTTCGCTAATACTACTAATATTATTATTTCATTATTATCACTATTATTTGGTTTATTTGTTATTATTATGTTATGAATATTATTATATTATGGTATTTATCCATTATTCTTATTATTACTATTATGCTCTTATTATTATTATTATTATTATTATTATTATTATTATTATTATTATTATTATTATTATTATTATTATTATTATTATTTTCTGGTGTTCATATCTTCACTAGTATTATGTTTCCATGAATATTTTGTTGTTGTCATTATCTTGTTTTTATTTGATTAATTTCTAGAATTGTTACTAATATTTTTTATGTTAATTTTTGTCTGAGATTGAACTTGAGTCGAGTTATTTGAGCATCCTCGCGACTCCCCGGATGGGTGGCGACGCGTGGAGGATCACACTGATTTTGGTGAGATCTTTCTCAACTCTCTCTTTATATTGTGTTATTTGGAAATAATTATTTTATTCGTGCACGCGTGTGATAAAAAGTCACAAAAATATTTCTATTATTGAATTGGAATTTTTAATAATAAAATTGGGACCAATGTCCCTCATTTCAGCCAAACAATAAAAATATCACAATTAAAACGAAGAGTCAATTTTCTCCAAAAATGGGATCACTCATCCCCGTTTTCACCAAACAACCAAAATGACTCTTCGAACCCTCTTCAAATAAACGCGAAGGAACCGATGTTCCTAAACCTTCAACAAGCGCAAAGGAACCAATGTTCCTAAAATAAATGCCCCGATTTATGTATGTCCTTTTATTTTGATCTTGTGTGAATATTTTAAATTCAAGTTCATTTCTTTTTGGGCCTTTGTAATTAATTTTGGGGCAACTTATTTATTTTTGGGGATTGTATTCCGTCCCATTTATATCTTTAGCTTCCTTTTATTGGGGTTGTATTCCGCCCCTATTTATCTTATAATTGTGTGCTTGTATGTTTACCGCTTTCTCTTTATCGCTTTATTTATCGCTTTCCTTTTATCGCTTTTTGAGTGCTTGCGATGCGCTTTTAATTTAATTGCATTAATCGTACGAGACGAGAGATAAAATTTCAAGAAGTTAAAAGCTCACTTATAATTAACCAAAGCATAAATAAGAGTGAAGTTCCGAACACCATATCTCTGGTTTAGACCGTTAGAGGTGAGAAACTTTTCCCAATTTCTCACAAATTGGGTGGCGACTCCAAATACCTCAAAGGTGCCTTTAGGCATCATTAGGCTAGGTGGTTCTCCCCAATGTCCTATTGGGAAGGATACACCGATGATGTTTCATGGCGCCCATGATCAAAAAGACGCAAACCAATACCTCGAATCCCAAAGGCGGATTCACAGCGAGGGCCCTTACTGGGTTCCTGCGTGCGTCACAGGCATGTCTTAAGGCCTTACAATAATCTGTGGTATGCCCGGTGTGCTGCTAGAAGGCGCAATACGTATACTCATTGTGATCGGGCTACCCCTGGCTTCTAGCGGGCCTAGCTGGCAATGGCTGTAATATCCCCTCCTTCATCAGCCTCTTGAGGACCCAGGACAAATCTGCCCAAATTAGAAAAATGCCTTTGCTTTAATTCCGTGGTTGGCGCTTCTAAAATCTTTTCCTTTTCTGGGCTTGCATCAGTTCTTAAATGCGATCTCTCAAGGGATGAAAGTAGTCCGTTCTATGCCCTGAATACTGGTGATACACGCAATACCAATCTCCTCTATGTCTAGGGCATCCTTGATTTGGGGCAAGCCCAACCGGCAAGGGTTGTAACTCCCCTTTCTTGATGAGACGGGTGAAGTGCCAGGATAATAGCCTACCCAAAACAGTGAGGTGGGACTGAACTGCTCTAGTGGATGAGACTTCTGTAACCTTAACATTTTCCTTACTGTTGTTATGGCTTCCTGAGCTTTCATCTTTATGCGTGATTGCAAGGGCCCCATCCTCTTCAAGCATGGTGCTACAATCTGTAGTAGGCCTCCTATTTCCTCCTTGCTCAACTAGTGAATCAAGTGGCCCCTTACCTCTGGTTTCAAAACAAAATGGAGGTACTATAGCCGTCGCTCTATGAGCCTTGTTGACTGTGGCCGGCTTCACTTGGTCTAGAGCTATTGCCCTAAGCTGAGCTTGGAGAACTAGCGCCATGGAATCCATTCTTCCTTTGATCACAGCCAATAGCCTTTTTTCAAGCTCTTCAAACCTTCTATCCATGTCCTGGGAAATCAAGGCACGAGTCTCTTCGGTTTGTTGCGAAGGACCAGCCATTTCTACTACCTTTAGATGCTCTGGCAAGGATACTAAATCTTTGTCAGCCAACCCAAACTCTTATCACTCTTTAGACAACTGTTGGGATCCCCTAAGCGTCCAAGCAAATGGTCTACAATGGCTGAAGAGCAAGGCTTAGAATGATGCATGAATAATATACAATGCATGATCGTGCTGTCTAACAAATAGTATATAGTGACTAAAAGAGATTACAATGATACATGTGAAAGATTTGAAAAAGTATACATAGGATTATACGTACATGTAATAATTATATATAAAGGATAGGATGTATATATAGGGAAGAAATTAAAAAAATTTATTTGTTCATGAATGACATGAATATGCACTGCATCATACACAACCATATGTAAGCAGATAGACCCTTCAAACCTTATTGTCCCCACACACGAGGTTGTATAGTCTCTGTCCTAGGTGGGCTTGGCCCATGGGTTACAGGGAACCCGATGGACGCGTATGGTGCACGGCAGAAAACCGACAACATAACCTCTCTTAACTACTGCTCAGGCGCATGAGTTGTGATCGTTGTGTATTTAGGCGGTCTGAATAAGTTGACATGGGCCATTCGGGGCATGAAAGACTTTGATTAGGTGACCAATCAAATTATTTGGGTTTGTCCAATGCAAAATGATCCATATAGCAAGCATAGTATTAAGGTTCATACCACTTAGGGGAAGTAACTATTTCCATTACATGAGCTTTGGCCAAGGTGATATTACTTTATGGCTACCTAAGCATGGTCCCTGCCAATGGGTCTAGCTCATCACGAGCATAACGATCGATCGGGTCTCCATTTAATATACCATGATGGTACGAGGCTTGAGCTGGTGATTATCCTTAACACTTCCCTACATTGAGTGAACGTAGGGTTGTGCTTCGGGAACGCACCGGGGTTGAAAGAGGGACCAAACTAGCATAGATCTAAGGCTCAAATGAGATGCAATGCAGTTTCGAAAAAGGATGAAATTTTTAAATTAAAACTCAATTGTAAATTTTAACCAAGGTACTTTCGAAGCGAAGTCTTGAGTATTATCCCCAGCTGAGCCGCCAATGTGACGCGCGCCGAACCCCAGAGCACCCCGAACCGCCCGCTTTTAGGGCCTTCGGGATGAGGTTCATGAAAACTTGTAAGAAATTACAAGTGTGTCTATTTTAGGCTACAAGGAGGTTTCTTGGAGTTGCCACCCAATAGAACATTGGAAAAGATCGTCTAGCCTCAGTGAGCCTAAGACAGCGCTGCTATGTCCATTATAGGCAAGCCAGAGGTGTCTTGGAGGCTTCCACCCTAATGATAGGATGGTCCTCTAGCCTCATGCTTGGGCAAACCAGAGGTGTCTTGGAGGCATCCTGTAATGCCCATTCTCGAATACACAGCCAATACAGCTAACGGGGTCGAGAACGGTTATTACACGACAATCACTCCTCATACACATGTATAGTCTAAACGTATACAATGATTTCACGCAAATAAATTTCTGTTTCCATCACATTCACATGCAGCCAATCGTCTATACTCATCATACGCTTGCTCATGCATTTGTGTTTACACACACAATTATACAAGCTTAAATATTACAGACTTGGTTACTTAATATAAATTACACCCTTATTGCTATCCAAAATAATAATTACATAACAAAAAGAAACACAAGTCTACCCAAAAACCATCGCTATCAGAAACCCTAGTGTGTTGACCTTGCCAATACGGGATTGTCCTTCAAATCATCTCGCTTCAGAACCTACACGGATTAAGAAAACCAGTGCTAAGCGATAACGCTTAGTGGGGAAACAATACAATATATATACACACATTTCATAACATGTAAATTGTTTGCGGCATATTTTAACTTCTTAAGCTTCATATTCAGTGGATGTGTATTTATGTGTTTACATTCATCATTGCTTTGCTATACTTATCAGGTGTACATATTAATCATGTTTCTTTATTCATGCCTTTTAACCCACAATAGCATGCACATAATATTGTCATGACATCCACATATCTTGATTTCACACAATATATACTCATACTGAAGAATCATATTCACGTAATCGCATTGCATGACAAATCTTAACACATCTCATTCATATTCTCATTGTTATAGCATTCTTTACATTATCACAATATTATTGTCATTATTAACTTTGCCTGCAACTCAAAGATGCGGATAACGGGTATCGCATTGGTACCCCATGGGTACATTAATCACATTGGTATCCGTAGATACATCACATTCGCATTGGTACCCTAAGGTACAAAATCCACATTGGTACCATCATGGTACATTATCCACATATAGAAATCCAGTAAGGATTATACACATTGTTTTCGCATTATGATTCCCAAGGAATTAGACACATTGAACGCATTGGGCTGCAGCACTTTGACCCTATAGGCATGCCTATCTATCCACTACTTGACTCGTAGGCTAATTATTATTTCCAGTTATCTGTCTATCATTCACAATTCGCATTATTCATATAGTCATATGAAATAGCTCATAATGCATAATAGCTCACATATGTTTGTAAGCACACAATCATGTTCACATTCCTCTCCAAAATACACATTCATATGGTTCATAATCACTTCACAAGCTAAAAGCATTTAATCACATTTATCATTATCATAATATACAATCACTCATTTTTCTGCATAAACCAATATAACATCCTTATATATCTTGTATAATAATTCATTCTAGTAACCTCTATATCAATTCATACCTCATATAATAATGCTAGGCCAATACTTCAATCACCCATTCATTGAACATATCACATTTAGCAAACTCATTTCATTTGATATCCTTCATGTGTGTATAACTTAATCTCAATTCATAATTATGTACACTTGTTCATATTATACATGCTCATATAGATTAAGGTATTACAATCCTTAATAACGTCATTAAACTTGACTTGGTTCTATTACATACAATTACCCATCATTACTTCATTAATTTGCTATTGATCTTAGTCTTATTCATGTTTATTTTCCAAGTGATAACTATTCTTATACCCATTTAATAGTCCTAAACATGAATCAAATAGATCCGAGAAAGTTTCGGCGCAATACGGGTTCAATTCGGGAAGAAAAACCCATAAAATGGTCAAAACATAAGGGGTCACGATGGTAATGACTTTGTTGTGACCGTGAGGTCCATAAATAGGCATTCTGCCTTCTATAAACATATTTCATGGTGGCAATGAATTTGATTGTGACTGTGACATACCAAAATAAGCAAAACAGAAGCTAAACTTCAGGACTGCTTCACACCACAATTTTGTACAGCCCAAACCGAAGTCTTACACTAAATTTTCGGCAGCAAAGGTCCCTCATAACATTTCTTCTTCTATGTCTTATCTTTCAAATGGGAGAAGTTTCAGGTCAATTGGATTTGTAAAACATCCGATATGAATTAAACAATATAGACTGTTCCAGTGAACCCTACAAGGTAGAGACACGTCTGTTGGTGCTATTTTGAGGGGTCTTAGAGCCAGAATTGGCTCATAGTTATTTCGGTCAAATTTATAGGTATGGAAGTCATGGTTCCAATGAAGCAACAAAAACTCAATTTAGAGTTATACAACTCCAGTTATGCCCGAAATACTATACGGAGGTCTGGTAAGCTATAAGCAGAATTTTCCCTAACACTAGGCTTCAAGCTTTGGATCGATCTCATAGCAATTCAATCCACGATTTCAACTCACATCACTTACATATTGCAACTGTACCCTCTATCAATTAGCACATAAACACATACAAATTCTCAAATACACAACCATGCATCTTTTAATCATAAAAGTCCCAAACAATCCAACACATACACTCAAGCAACTTAACACATAAACACATGTTTCCCAAACCTTCTCTCCTTACCTCCTTAAAAGTCTCTTAGTCTCTTGATCAATCACCTTCTCTTTTCCTTTGGTTCGCTTCACTTCCTCAACTACAATTTCAAACCAAATTTCCAGAATTGGACACCAAATATCAATTCCAGTTCAACCAAAAGAGAAAGGGCAGAAGTAGAAGAACAATCCAATAGTTAAGCACTTACCTTGTTAAAGTAGAACCTTAGCAATCCAATTCAAATATCATCTATCTTCAGCAGAATCCTTATGATCATCACTTATGTAATATCTTACGAATTGAAAAGAAGAAGATGATTATTTGGAGAGGGTTAATTCAGAAATGCACATGTAAGAGTGAGCTTTCTCTTCCCACCATGAGGTGTAATTACTGCATGCAATAGGTTAGGTTGGCAATGCCACAGCTGGACACATGGATTCCATTATAAATTCCTTAATCTTCATTAATAAAAATCTGGATTCCATTAACACTAATTAACCACACTTAATCCTAGGCATGCACAATTCCACTTTAGCCACTTATAATTATTTTAGTTACTCAATTAAGCCCTTATTTCACTTACATTTGAGTCCTAAATCACACACTCTTCCAATTCTCTTTCCCATTTACCACAATTAATCCAATATTCTACTAGGCTGCAATTCAGGCTATTACAACTCTCCCCTCCTAAAAAGAATTTCGTCCGCGAAATTCATACTTAGGCAAAATAGCTAAGAGTTCAACTCTCACATATCCGCTTTCGCTCCCTCTTACTGGCAGTTCAGACTCTTTGAAACATGATACCCTTCCAGGTTATCCATAGAGTTGTTTCAAATTCTCATACATCTTATTATCACCTGTACGCATAGTGTATTATTCACTTCACGTATTGGTCTTTCTCTAGTTTCCCTGACATAGGAAGAACACAACCGTTATCGGGAGTACAGTATCTCATCTTTCTTCACAAAATAGTTACTAAATAGTCTGGTAACCAGGTGTAATCTATTGTAACTTACAATCACCTTTCTACGTATTTTTCAACTCATTCCTTATCATAGTTTTCACTTTTAGCTGTACCATCAGGGTACCATCAGAAGCAAATGTTTAATTACCAGTTGTATCTGACCATCCGCTTAATGCATCTATTACCACCCTTGCCAAACCCAGATTGTAATCCATATTAAAATCATAAATTGCAAGCAATTGCAACCACCCTCTCTGAATGTGTAAACTCTTAAGTCTCTTATTGTCAGTGAAGGTCTTACACTTTATATCGTACAATAATGTCATCAAATCTTTAAAGCGGATACTACTGCAATCAATTCCAAATCATAAGTTAGATAATTCTGTCCAATAGGTTTCTCTTATCTTAAGGCATAGACAATCTCTTTTCCATTCCTTGTCATTACTTATCCCAACTCAACTCTGGAGACTTTGCTATTCATAGTGCTCCTTGCCCTCAGTAGGTTGAGTTAAAACTAGTGTTCCAACCACTTCACTTTTCTCCTTTACACAGCAACTTAGTGAGTAGAAATGTAATTACCAACAACTTTCTGTCACTAAGCAATAGCAGTACTCTGTTAACCCCCATAAAATTTGCGTACCTCAGGTACTTTCCTGATCACAATTCCAACTCACTACTGCATCAATCTTAGCAAGATCCACTTGATATTCTCAGAAAATAATGTGCCCCAAAGAAGGCACTATCCAATCAAAATTCTCATTTACCCAGTTTAGCATTTGATTGATGTTCTCTTTTATATTCGAAAGCACTGCTCCGAAATACTACTTATACTCATTATCTTTCCTTTAGTAAAAAATACCGGTATTCCCTACCAAAAACACATCAAAAGTTTCCCACTACTGGAATATCCTAAACTTCTCATTCGTTATCTCTCTTTTTTTTTTGGTCCCCATGAAGGTTAAGGAAGCCTAATGTTCTTTTCCACCGACAATGATAAACTTTTATTAACGACATCATGTTAACTGAGGGATTAGAATAAACACCTTTTATAATCGCATCAACTTCTCGACACTACGAAACACAATTGTTTTTCCCTTCTACCGTTATCCTCATCTCGGTGCCTACTTATCCAATCTTCGACCAAGGTTAACCCATTTAATATACTGAGGAAGTTTGACCCTAAATCCTCAAAGAATATTCTTTAAACACTTTGTTCGCATTCACATTATTTCTTTACAGGCTAATTACACATACTGCATAATCTAAACAGTCAACAGCTTATATTTTATCACATAACTCCTTATAGCAAACATAAGAATATGTACATCAAAAGTCAATTGATGCAAACATTTCTATATCAAAAGTAGAAATGTACCCGCTATAATCTTAGGTGCATCTTGCTCCTCATGAGCCTTCATTACCTAAGCTCGCACTAATATTGCAGTCGGTCGATTAACGGACTTTAACACTGTGCCACCTCTGGACTAGTCACACCGACCATGTCCTCTACTTCTGCCTCGATTGATAGGAGGTAAGTTAGATTCATCTCTACTCATATCTTGTTGATTTCTCATGGCCACATATGATGTAGGACAGTTAGAAGGAAAGTGTTCTTTGCTGCCACATCGAAGGCATGCTCCGGTCAACCTCCAACATTCACTTCTATGGCACTTACCACAATGGGGACACTCCAACACTTCACTCTTGTTACCTAATATATATTTTTTTTCCACTTTCAGATACATAAGAGGATTCTTGTTTCTTACTCTTAATAGCATGACTATTAGCTGATTCTGTTGGGGAAGTCATATGAGAATCTCTGGATCTCTTACCTGAGTGTGAACCTCCTCGGTTAGGATTCTTCCTTTGGATGCTCTCTTCCTGAATCTCTAATGATCTCTCCGTCCTCATAGCTGCCTGAACTATCTGATAATAACTTATAGTTTGAGATGTAGTCATAGAGATTAATAGTGCTTTGATTTGTTCCCTCAGTCCATTTGCAAATTACTGACATCTAAACTTCTCAGTTAGCACGTCAGGTGGTGCATACTTACTAAGACTACAGAATTCTTTTTCATACTCAGCCACAGATATACCTCTTTGCCTCAAATTCAGGAATTGATTTCAATTTACCTCACGATATGCCTTAGTTACATACTTATTCTAGAATTCCTTTTCAAAAAATTCCCAAGTAATCGGAGCCAGTAGCATTAGATGTTGAGGGACTAATTTCCACCAATCATATGCTGCACCTTGCAGCAGCGACATTACACATTCAACTCGTTGATCTGGAGGACATCTTATTTCCCCAAGGATCCTCTAAACCTTTTTCAATCCAATACTCAGCTTTTTCGATTCATCAAATCCAGTTCCATGGAACTCCTCTGCTCTATGCTTTCTCATGGACTCTAGTGGAGCCTTTGGCATTGTCATTCGATCTAACACCCTCATCATGTCTTGTGACATTTTGAGTAAGGCTTCCACCGGTACCATTGGCACATCAAGATTCTCATTAGCCGATCGACACTGATCAGACCCAGATACTTTGGGTTCACGAAGATTAACACTCTCCGCAATTACTTCTCTAGAATTGTGAATGGGACCCATCAATGTGAGACATAATCAAGGACGTCCGCATTAGGTCAACACAACTATACACATCTTATTCTACCCAATTCCCAGAAATGACTAAAGCTAGGCTCTGATACCACTACTTGTAACGTCCATTCACGAATACACAGCCAATACAGCTAAAGGAGTCGAGAACGGTCGTTACACGACAATCACTCCTCATACACATGTATAGTCTAAACGCATACAAAGATTTCACGCAAATAAATTTCTGTTTCCATCACATTCACATGCAGCCAATCGTCTATACTCATCATACGCTTGCTCATGCATTTGTGTTTACACACACACTTATACAAGCTTAAATATTACAGACTTGGTTACTTAATATATATTACACCCTTATTGCTATCCAAAATAATAATTACATAACAAAAAGAAACACAAGTCTACCCAAAAACCAACGCTATCAGAAACCCTAATGTGTTGACCTTGCTAATGCGGGATTGTCCTTCAAATCACCTCGCTTCAGAACCTACACGGATGAAGAAAACCCGTGCTAAGCGATAACGCTTAGTGGGGAAACAATACAATATATATACACACATTTCATAACAAGTAAATTGTTTGCGGCATATTTTAACTTTTTAAGCTTCATATTCAGTGGATGTGTATTTATGTGTTTACATTCATCATTGCTTTGCTATACTTATCAGGTGTACATATTAATCATGTTTCTTTAATCATGCCTTTTAACCCACAATAGCATGCATATAATATTGTCATGACATCCACACATCTTGATTTCACACAATATATACTCATACTGAAGAATTATATTCACGTAATCGCATCGCATGACAAATCTTAACACATCTCATTCATATTCTCATTGTTATAGAATTCTTTACATTATCACAATATTGTTGTCATTATTAACTTTGCCTGCAACTCAAAGATGCGAATAACAGGTATCGCATTGGTACCCCATGGGTACATTAATCACATTGGTATCCGTAGATACATCACATTCGCATTGGTACCCTAAGGTACAGAATCCACATTGGTACCATCATGGTACATTATCCACATATAGAAATCCAGCAAGGATTATACACATTGTTTTCGCATTATGATTCCCAAGGAATCAGACACATTGAACGCATTGGGCTGCATCACTTTGACCCTATAGGCATGCCTATCTATCCACTACTTGACTCGCAGGCTAATTATTATTTCCAGTTATCTGTCTATCATTCACAATTCGCATTGTTCATATAGTCATATGAAATAGCTGATAATGCATAATAGCTCACATATGTTTGTAAGCATAAAATCATGTTCACATTCCTCTCCAAAATACACATTCATATGGTTCATAATCACTTCACAAGCTAAAAGCATTTAATCACATTGATCATTATCATAATATACAATCACTCATTTTTTCGCATGAACCAATATAAAATCCTTATATATCTTGCATAATAATTCATTCTAGTAACCTCTATATCAATTCATACCTCATATAATAATGCTAGGCCAATACTTCAATCACCCATTCATTGAACATATCACATTTAGCAAACTCATTTCATTTGATATCCTTCATGTGTGTATAACTTAATCTCAATTCATAATTATGTACACTTGTTCATATTATACATGCTCATATATAATTAAACATCCGATATGAATTAAACAATATAGAGTGTTCCAGTGAACCCTACAAGGTAGAGACACGTCTATTTGTGCTATTTTTATGGGTCTTAGAGCCAGAATTAGCTCATAGTCATTTCTGTAAAATTTATAGATATAGAAGTCATGGTTCTAATGAAGCAACAAAAACTCAATCTAGAGTTATGAAACTCCAGTTATGCCCGAAATACTATACGGAGGTCTGGTAAGCTATAAGCAAAATGTTCCCTAACACTAGGGTTCAAGCTTTGGATCGATCTCATAGCAATTCAATCCACGATTTCAACTCACGTCACTTACATATTTCAACTATACCCTCTATCAATTAGCACATAAACACATACAAATTCTCAAATACACAACCATGCATCTTTTAATCATAAAAGTCCCAAACAATCTAACACATACACTCAAGCAACTTAACACATAAACACATGTTTCCCAAACCTTCTCTCCTTAGCTCCTTAGAAGTCATTTAGTCTCTTGATCAATCACCTTCTCATTTCCTTTGGTTCCCTTCACTTCCTCAACTATAATTCCAAACCAAATTTCCAGATTTGGACACCAAATATCAATTCCAGTTCAACCAAAAGAGAAAGGGTAGAAGTAGAAGAACAATCCAATAGTTAAGCACTTACCTTGTTAAAGTAGAACCTTACTAATCCAATTCAAATATCATCTATCTTCAGTAGAATCCTTATGATCATCACTTAAGTAATATCTTACGAATTGAAAAGAAGAAGATGATTATTTTGAGAGGGTTAATTCAGAAATGTACATGCAAGAGTGAGCTTTCTCTTCCCACTATGAGGTGTAATTACTGCATGCAATAGGTTAGGTTGGCAATGCCATAGCTGGACACATGGATTCCATTATAATTCCTTAATCTTCATTAATAAAAATCTGGATTCCATTAACACTAATTAACCACACTTAATACTAGGCATGCACAATTCCACTTTATCCACTTATAATTATTTTAGTTACTCAATTAAGCCCTTATTTCACTTACATTTGTGTCCTAAATCACACAATCTTCCAATTCTCTTTCCCATTTACCACAATTAATCCAATATTCTACTAGGTTGCAATTCGGGCTATTACACATCCACCCTAATAGAATATTAGGAAGGGCCTCTCGCCTCGTGGCACCTAGGACTGTGCAATTTTGAGCCTTTTGCAGGACACAAGAGGTGTCTTGGAGGCCCCATTCCAATAGAATATTGAGATGGCCCTTTCGCCTCGTTGAGCCCAAAGACCAGAGAAGGTTCGGGACTTCCCATTTATTCATACCTTGGTTAGATTTATAGTTGAGTTTTGAATTTATCGTTTTATACCATTTCTCATTCAATTCAGTGCAATTTAATTAAAGCGCATGGTTGGTCATTCAAGGAAAGCGACAAATAAAGCATAATTAAAGTAAAGTGCATGAAAATAGATTACAACAAAATTAGGGGCGGAATACAACCCCCATTGTAAATAAAATACAAATCATGCATAAAATGGGCTATTTGTTAAAAATGAGGACATTGGTCCTCGCATGCATATTTATTATGTGATAATTTTTATTTTTGATGGAGAAAATTAGGACATTGGTCCCATTTTTATTAGAAAAGATTCCAAGTTAATTAATAAAAATACTTTTGTGATTTTCTTTTTAGCGTGCCTAAAATAAACAATTTTATAAGAAAATTGCATGACAAAATAACTGAAAAAGCCAAATAAATGAAATATTACAAATAAAGTAATTAAATATTTAACCTAAATGAGCCTTCTAGATCTCCTTGGGTGCTCGCAAAAATACCCAAGTAAAGAAAATAAGTTTTGACATAAAAAACAACACAAATGAAATAATGTTAGCAATTAAATCAATAAAATCAATTAAACATATAAAATAATGAATAACAAATTAAGATAAAATAAGATGACATCAATGATGATAAATGAATTAACATGTTAACAAATCAAAGTAAATTAGAAAAATGCGTTATGAATGACAAAGGAATTAAATGATGTGATTGAAATAAAATAAAACATGTTAATGAATTAATACATAAAAATTTGAACATGATAATAATAATAATGAATAATAAAAATAAATGAATAAATGAATAAACAATAAATACGTAACAATAGCAATGAAAAAGAATGATAAAAAATGAATAAAAGAATGATGAAAATAATTAAATAAATGACATGATTAATTAATGTCATCACAATTAACATAAAACATTTACATGTCAAAATTGATCAATCAAAATGAATTAATTAATTGCGTGTTAAAAATAATGAGAAATCAAAACAAAAATAAATTATTTACATGTTAGCAATAATAAGAAATCAATATTTACATGTTAGAAATGATAAGAAATCAATATTTACATGAACAAAAATAATATATTAACATATTCAATGAGACAAATATAAAAGCAATATAACAAATAAATAAATAAATGAAAATAATAATAATAATAATAAGAATAATAATAATATACATGTTAATAAATTAAATATGAACAAAATAATAAAAAATTAAAAGATCGAGCCCATAATGTTTACCCTCAGAGTTTCGGATTCGATGAAAGTAAAAATTATGATTGATTTCCTTGTTTGTGATGTGCAAGATTAGAGTTAAATATGATAAAATTGTTGGAATTTTATTCCAAGAAATAAATTGCAAAAATGATGAAAGAAAATAAAAAATTCTTTAAGAACATAGAATCGATTTCTTTGCTTAAAGAATGATTTTTATTGATAAAAATAAAAATAATGTCAAGAACAAACAATCCTTTTGTTTGTCTCAAGAAAAAAAATCATTTATAAAAAAAAAACTTTTTTATAGAAAATCAAATGGAGAAAATTAGATTTTAAGAACAAACAATTATCTTGTTTGTTTGAAAATTAATTTCTCATCAAAAAAGGGATTCAACTAAAAATCATTGAAAAAACTTAATTGAAAAAAATTATTTAAAGACAAAAGTATGAAAATTGAATTTTTAAGAACAAATAATCACTTTATTTGTCTCAAAAATCGATTTTACATCAATAAAATTCCATCTAAAATGTCCTTAGAAGAACTTCTATTGGAAAAAGATAGGAAAAAAGAATTGAACTTTTCTCTTTTTATTTTTGTTGGGGAAAATCTGAAAATTTAGAGAGTAATGTTGAAGAAGAAGAAGAGAAAACTTAAGAAAACCTAAAAGAAATTCCCCCTACTTTCTCTTTCTATCATTTTCTTTTTATATCAAGAAAAAATAGAAAATAAAATCAATTAAAGAAAAAAACTAATTAAACAAGATGTTAATTATTTTGAATTTCAAAAATGGAAAAAAACCTTTAAAAACCCTAAAAAATGGGATAAAAAACGGATATTTGGGTGAAAAATCGGAAAAAAAAAAAATCAAATTGGGGCGATTTTGGCCATTTGAGGCGGAAAAGGGGCGACCGACCTTTGTCGGTCGCACACCAAGCGCACGGAGCAGCGCGTTGCACGTCGCTCCACGAGGGCGACGCCGTACGAGTCGCTCGGGCACGAGCGATGGGCGCCGCGCGCTCCTCACGTTGACATTCGCGGAAAATGTTTTTTTTTTTATTTTTTTTAAAATTAACTAAAAAATACTATAATTCCTAAACCCCATTTTTTAAATCTAAATTTCAAAATATTTTTTATTATTTTTATTTTTTTACTCTAAAATGCAAATTTGACCATGAAATCATCACTTTTAACCTTTTTGCCTGCGAACAGGCATTTTATCATATTGGGTAACTCCGATCTGGGCTGCCTCAGGACCCGGTGTCTACACATACCTTATGCTTAAACATAACCTAAAATCATGCATTCTTGATGGAAAATGAAGGATATTGTATCCATCAACCATATTTTCTAGTTCTCCACATGTTAAGAATGCTTTACATGCCTTAGCTCCTTGAAACACCATCATCTCCTTTATCTTCCTTAAATGGCCGAATACAATCATCAAAGAAATCACCATAAATTTGCTTCCTTTCTCCAATATAATTACATAAACATACTCTACACATCTTAAAGTACCTATTTGAACCTTTAAACCAATTTATAAACATCAACTTTACATACCTTAATTTGACACATAAACTTTTTCACTTATTTTCTCCCACTTCTTCCACTTCAAATGAGCTCTAATCACCACCATCAGATTCTAGAGAGGCTAAAATTTGCTTAGGTGGCTTGGATTTGGGGAGAGATGGAGAGAAAATGGAAGAAAAATGGAGAAGAAAGGAAGAAATTCACTTAGGCCAAAGGAGGAGAGGAGAGGTTCGATTTCTCTAGAGAAATCTGTTCTTGGTAGTATTTATAGGTGTAATTTGAACTGAACCAGGTCCAACCGGTTTGAACAAAAATTTCAGTTTTTAGGCCAAAATCCACCGTTTAATGGTATCTATAAGTTCCTCAATTTATTTTCTCTCCCAACCAATTCCATCATTCTTATAATTTGAAAAATAGTCTCCCTACAAAATTGTAGCTCAATCAGAGTCAGTTTGGGGCCTAGTTCACTTAAACCGGTCCGATTCAACACTGTTCGGTTCTGCCGTAATTCACTAATCTATTACTGTCAAAAATTCCTAAAAAATATTTTAAGCCTTTACAGAACCCACATTACATCCTTTATGACTCATTTACTATTTTTAAAAATTCGATCAAAGTTCAGTCAATCCTGGTTACTATTGAACTGAACTAGAGGCTTTCCGGCTTTCCTTCAGTCTAACATTCGGGGACCTATTTGACCTCATTTTCACTCCAAATTATACCACCAAACTCCTGATAACTTGTACTTTTCAATGGTCTAATAAAATATTTTCCACTATTGACTTCTCGAGAGGTCACCCATCAGGGACTTTCCTAGCCTGAGCACGTTTAACCTTATAACTCCACTGAATTTCAAAGCATAATTACAGGTATTTTCATACCCAAACCATACTATACGCTACAGAATTCACAGATCAATACTATACTAGTATTTAAGCCATCCCTTTATACCGAAATCATATTTCAGACTCTATAAAACTCACTTAATACTACTAAACTAGTATTTGGGCCATTATAGAAGGATTCATAATAGTGGATAGATAAGCATGCTTATAAAGGGTTAGAGTTTATAGCTACTAGAGTTGGCCCCAATTGGGTCTAGAGATTGGCCCGTTTGGGTCTAGAGTTTATTACCTTCAGGTATCTAAAGATTTGAAACTTTGGTCTCTCGATGTTTGATTCTGTTAGTCAGTATCTAATGTGCCCGTATCCACCATCGATGTGAATTCAGGCTATAGTTATTATTTGTTTTTGAGTGAATAAGTACAGCTATGATCTATTATATGTATATGAATGTACATGTATATGACCATATGTGAGATGTAGTGATATGTTATCACTTAGTGCATATGATAAATGCCAAAGTAGAGAATATGAGCATGCGAAAATGAATGAATGAACATGATAAAGGCCGGTGGTATGAGAAGTGTGCATGAATGTGATTCTTGAGTGCACAAGAATAAATATCAATTAATGTATATAATAATTTTAGAGCTGCAAGTTATGCATAAAAAGGTTTTATGTTATTATACGTTATATTGTGATTAGAATTTTTATTAATATGCATATTGTGTTACAGTTGTGACTTTCTTAGAAGTCTATTGCATTTGTATATCCCCACTAAGCATTATTGCTTAGCACGTGTGTTTTCTCGTGTAGGTATGCAGGTTCGGTTCAATTTAGAGAGTCGTCCATCTGTTGCCAAACTAGGAGGTTGAGAAGTGGAGTTTTGTATATGTATAAGTTTCATTGTTGTAATGTTTGTATATTGATATTGTAAAGGGAACTTTTTATATGTGAAGTGTGAATGATAGTAAGAGGCATATGATCATGTAACATAAGATTAATGACATTTTTGTAACATGAATTTTTGAAGTTGTTAATGCAAGTACGTTTTGTTAGTAATTGGGTTTTCTTTTCCGCTTCTGAGTAGTTTATTCCGCTATTGTATGATTGTATCGTATGCGTATATGTGTGTAGCGACTCCAATATCCTCCTGAGGGGTATTGAGGCATTACAATGGTAGTGCTTAGCAGTCCGAGTCAATCTAATGTTATTGTGTGGAGTATGCATTCTGGTTCCTTGGTTAATGTAATCTCGACCGTTCAAACTCGACGATATTTGAGAAAAGGATGTGAAGCTTTTCTAGCCCTAGTGCTAGAATCTAAGCGGAGGCAAATGTAATTTCAAGGTATACCGATGGTAAAGGAATTTTCTAATATGGTCCTTAAAGATTTTCCAGTCTTATCGCTAGAGAGAATTGGAATTGTCCTTTGAAATTTTACGAGGCACTACTTTTGTAATGGCCCAAATACCGGTCTAGAAGTATTAGTGCATTTTTCCAGTGTTACCATGATAATTGCAATGTCAAATAGTGTAGGAAGAGAGTTTACCAGTGTCAAATTTCAGTGATAAGTGTGTTAAAATTATAGTGATTCCGGGTCAGGTGACATCGGGGTGGCTATACATCGAACCCAGCTGTTCGGTGCCCAAAAAATTTTAATTTTGCAAAAATGATCTGTGGGTCATAAGGAGTCTAGTGGCGAAATCGGAACTGAAAACGGAGCTAAATCAACCTCCGAAAGTCATTCTGAAGTTGGCCTCCGATTCGGTTCAATTTAAACCGAGGTTTGACCGAGGTTTGACCAAGGGGTTATTAGAGGTTTAAATGGCCCAATATATGTTAAGTGTGTAAAATAAGACAGTGGGAGTGTTATCTGTGAATTTTGACAGTTTTAGAGTTGTATTTTACAGCAGAAGAAAAATTGATCGAATCAAACCGGTTTAAGTGAACCGGTGCCCAAATGAACTCTGATAGAGCTAAAAATTTGTAGGGAGCCTATTTTAGATGTTATAAGATCAATGGAATTAGTTAGGAGTGAAAATAATGAGTAGAACATATAGATTCTTAAGAAAAGTGCAAATGAACCGAAAAACAAAAATTTTTGTTTAAATCAGTCAGACCACTTCGGTTGGACCGGTTCGGTTCATTAGGGGGCTATATAAGGAAGAGAAGTGGCTGCATTTCTCTAGAAAATCCCAGCCAAATTTGGCCTCCCCTTTCCCTTACAAAACCGAATTGTCTTCCTCTCATTTTCCTTCATTTTTCTCTTCTTCTACTCCATTTTCTTTCCAAATCTTAGCTCCCTACCTAAAGTACAACTCCTCTACAACATTTTGGAAGTGGTTTGAGTTCATTTGGTGCACTGGACGTGGAGAAATCAAGTGAGCAAAGTTTAGTGTAAGTTTTTGGGTATGTGATTTAAGGATTTATGAATTGTTTCATTAGTCCCTACTAAGGTTTTTGGGGCTATAGAACACGTTTCTGAAGTTATATTTTTGATTTGAGGCTTCGTTTCTATGATATGAATGGTTTTGTATTCGGCCATTGTAGGAACTCAAGGTGAGGAGGATGTTTCTCAAGCAAAAGGGAAGGAAAAGCAAGTTTGAGGTGATCTAGAGCTTGGAATAGAGGTGTGTGGTTATTAAATCTACTTTTTTCCTAATGTTTGTGTTGATTTTTAGGTTATGTTTAAGGTTAGGTATGAGAAAAAGATGTGTATAATTAAATCTAACTTGATATTCATGCTTAAGGGACTAAATATAGTGTATAAGAGTGATTAAAATAAAGTAAATCAAATTAGTATGAAAACCCTAAGAGTGGCCGAATTGAACATAAGGGATTTAATTAAATTCTAGGATGATTTATGGCATGACAATGATGTTTATAGTATATTTAAATTTTATTATGTCTGTGTGATGAAAGGCGAATGGGATGAATGGTTATAGGATGATTATATTGTTGTGCCCTTGCCGAGGCTGTGGAACTTTCAATTTGCAAGTTTGGGTAGTGCAAATTATAAGCAGTTATATTGCCGAAATTTTTTCAAAATGAATAGTGATTTAGATAGTTATAGGTAATCCTAACTAAGTAAAGTAAATGAGTAAGTGGTATGTAAAAGTTGGATAAGTGGTTAAAGTGTTAAGTGAACTCAGTGTATATTATAATAAGTGTAGAAAAAAATTTTAACCCGTAATTTCAATAAGTGATAACTATTAAACGATTATGGTAATCACACAGTATCGCTAGGTCGGCCGTATAGGGTATAAGGGTGTTACATTTATTTTGGTATCAGAGCAATGGTTTAGGCGATTCTAAGATCGAAGTGGGGACTGTTAAGTGACTGTATATACATGCCAATAGAAGTGAATATTTTGTTATAGTACTGATGTATGCTTGCTCCTTGTTATATTGGTCAAATGGCATTTGATAAAAGCTACAGTGTTAGAAACGGTGAGAGTGGAGCCTCGGCCAGTGTGGGTCGAGTTGGGACTCCACGACAGCATTCGACTTCTTCAGTGCCACCTCCCCCGCCCCAACCTGAGTTTTTAACTATGATGACGGACTACATTAGACATCGAATTCATATTGAGATGGAACAACATCAACAGCAACAGCAACAACTGCAACAGCCAGTGCTAGTGCCACAAGTAGCTCCAGTACAGAAAAAACCTATCCCGGAGCAGTTTAAAAAGATGGGAGTTTTTCTTTGACCAGTTTGAAAAGAAGTATATAGGTGTTGAATATAAAGCTGCTATGCAAGACGCTTTCTGGAGATTGAAGCAGGGCAACAAAACTGTAGTAGAGTATGAAAGAGAATTTGATAGATTAAGTGGCTACCTCAATGATGTGCTGAGGACAGAACCTAGATTGATGGAAAGATTTGAGCGTGGCCTTCACAATAAAATCAAGCAGATAGTTAGTGGACAGAATCATCCAACCTTGAGATCTCGAGTAGCTGCATGTATTAATGTGGAGACATCCTAGAGTAGGGGATTAGTAGCACCGGCATGCAGTCGGAAGAAACCGGCCAGCAGTAATGTCCCAACATCTTCTGTGGGGAGTGTACCCCGAGGAAGAGGCAAAGGAGTGCAACAATAGTGTGACAATTGTGGCAGATCTCATCCAGGCGAGTGTAGATACCTAGCTGGTGCTTGTTTTAAGTGTGGGTCCAAGGAACATTTGGTAAGAGATTGCTCAGATGCAATGCCCCAGTCTATGACTTCCCCAGCACTAGGAGTAGGTTCTTCAGTACCTAGAGGGAGAGGCAGGGGGATAGCCTGCCATACTACAGCCAGATCTCCACCACTATCTTAGGGAAAGAGTCGCCCTTCATGTCGAGCTTATACAGTCAGCGCCCGTGATCAAGAGGATGCTTCAGATGTGATAGTAGGTAAATTTTCTCTATTTTCTGATTCAGTGTATGCACTTATAGATCCCTGGTCCACACATTCATATATCAGCACAGATATTACAATGGGAAATGGGTTATACAGTTCTCTTTTAGACTATGATATCCTAGTGAGCAACCCATTGGGTCACAGTGTTATAGTGAATCGAGTGTACAGGAATTGCCTCATAAGTTTTCAGGATTGTGTTTTCTCCTCTAATTTGATTGAACTCCCCTTCAAAGAGTTCGATGTCATTTTGGGAATGGATTGGTTAGCCACTCACCATGTGATGGTTGACTGTAAAAGAAAGAGAGTGACCCTTGAGACTTCAGATGATCAAGAGATAACAGTGGTGGGTCAAAGATCAGATTTTCTATCAGACGTTATCTCGGCTATAGGCAGCTGAATAAGTTGACAATAAAGAATAAATACCCATTGCTACGTATTGAAGATTTGTTTGACCATTTGAAGATTTAAGAAGAAAATGTTCCTAAGACAGCTTTTCGCACCAAATATGGGCACTATGAGTTCCTAGTGATGCCTTTTGGACTCACGAATGCACCAGCTGCTTTTATGGACCTCATGAACAGGATCTTCCACCCATATTTAGATCAGCTCGTAGTGGTCTTTATTGATGACATTCTGGTGTATTTAAAGACTCCAGATGTCATGACAAGCATTTGAGAATTATTTTGCAGACTCTCAGAGATATGAAGCTGTATGCCAAGTTCAGCAAGTGTGATTTTTGGTTGAATAAAGTGTCTTTTCTTGGCCATGTGGTGTCAACAGAAGGTATTAAAGTCGATCCAAAGAAGATTGATGCTATGTTACAGTGGAGAACACCCAAGAACGTGACTGAAATTAGAAGCTTCTTGGGTTTAGCAGGTTATTACAGAAGGTTTGTTAAAGGTTTTTCTCTCATTGCAGAACCTTTAACACGCCTATTGCAAAAGAAGATGAAGTTTGAGTTGATAGAAAAGTGCCAAGCCAGCTTTGATCAGCTTAAGAGAATATTTGCAGAAGCTCAAGTGTTAACTCAACCCGAATCAGGCAAAGACTTCACCATCTATAGGGTTGCATCTTTGAATGGGTTGGGTTGTGTGTTGATACAAGATGTGAAATGATTGCTTATGCCTCCTGCCAGCTTAAGAATCATGAAAAGAATTACCCCACACATGATCTTGAGCTAGCAGCGATAGTGTTTGCACTAAAGATCTGGAGGCACCACCTTTATGGTGAAAAGTGTTATATCTTCACAGATCATAAAGGTTTGAAATACTTGCTCACAAAGAAGGAGCTTAATCTTAGACAGCGAAGATGGCTTAAATTGATAAAGGATTATGAATGTTTCATTGATTATCATCCAGTGAAGGCTAATATAGTGGCTAATGCACTTAGTAGAAAGTTTATAGCAGTATTGAAAGCTATGAATGTGAAGCTTGATGTAGCTGACAGTGGAGCATTGATAACTGAGTTACAAGTCAAGCCTGACTTTATGCAGCAAGTTAATGCCGCTCAAAAGCAAGATGACAAATTGATGGCAGTGATAGATCGAATGAAGAATAGTGGCAGTGATGATCATACAGTGGCCCCAGATGGTAGTGTATATTACAAACAAAGGTTATGTGTGCCAAATCAACCAGAAATAAAGAAAAGTATCTTGACGGAAGCGCACACAGTAGTTATGCTATGCACCCAAGGGGTAACAACATGTATCAAGATTTGAAGATGTATTTTTGGTGGCCAGGAATGAAGCGGGATTTGTCAAATTTTGTGGGTAAGTGTCTGATATGTCAGTAATTAAAGGCTGAACCCCAAGTGCCATCCGGGTTACTTCAGCCTATCACCATACCAGAATGGAAGTGGGATCGAGTGACAATGGATTTTGTGCTTGGGTGGCCACTCACCCGATGGAAGCCTGATGCAATTTGGGTGATTATCGACAGACTTACTAAATCCACCCATTTCTTACTAGTGATAAGGGACTTTCCCTTGACATGATTGGCGGAATTGTACATTAATGAGATAGTGAGATTGCATGGAGCACCCACCTCCATCATTTCAGATAGAGATCCTCGCTTCATGTCCCAGTTTTGGAAGAAGCTACAGGACGCATTGGGAACCTGATTGCACTATAGTACTGCATTTCACCCACAGACAGATGGGCAATCAGAGAGAGTGATTCAGACTTTGTAAGTTATGCTTAGATGTTGTGTGCTTGAGTTCAAAGACAGTTGGGAAGGTACTTTCCTTTGGCAGAATTTGCATACAACAATAGCTATCAGTCAAGTATTAAGATGGCCCTATATGAAGCTTGGTATGGCAGAAAGTGCAATACTCCTTTGTGTTGGACAAAATTTAGTGAGGACAAGCTAGTGGGGGAAAATTTGATTAGAGGAACCGAGAAAAAGGTTAAAGTGATCAAGCAGCGACTGAAGGAAGCTAGTGACAGACAGAAATCCTATGCTGACTTGAAGAGGAAACATATAGAATTTCAAGTGGGTGACAAAGTGTGCTTGAAGGTTTCTCCATGGCAGCGAGTTCTGAGATTTAGGAAGAAGGGTAAGTTGTCACCCAGATTCATTGGGCCTTATGAAATGATTCAACGAGTGGGTCCAGTGGCATACAGGTTAAGGCTTCAACAGGCTTTGGAAAAGATCCATGACGTGTTCCATTTATCGATGCTTAGGAGATACTGATCCGATCCAAGTCATGTGATTAAACCAGAAGAAGTGCAAGTGCAAGCTGACCTGACTTATGAAGAATAGCCAATGAAGATTTTAGCTAGAGAGGTCAGACAACTCAGAAATAAGCAAATTCCTTTAGTGAAAGTGCTCTGGAATCATCACAGTTTGGAAGAATCAACATGGGAGCCTGAAGCAACCATGCGACAGCAGTATCCATAGCTTTTTCATTCAGGTAAATTTCGAGGACGGAATTTTCTTTAAGGGGGGTAGAATTGTAATGGCAGAAATACCGGTCTAGATGTATTAGTGCATTATTCCAATATTACCATAATAATAGCAATGTCAAACAGCGTAGGAAGTGAGTTTACCAGTGTCAAATTTCAGTGTTAAGTGTGTTAAAATTATAATGATTCCGGGTCAGGTGACATCGGGATGGCTATACAGCGAACCCGGCTGTCCGGTGCTCGAAAAATTTTAATTTCGCAAAAATGATATGTGGGTCATAAGGAGTCTAGTGGTGAAATCGGAACTGAAAACGAAGCTAAATCGACCTCCTAAAGTCATTGTGAAGTTGGCCTCCGGTTCGGTTCAATTTGAACCGAGGTTTGACCAAGGGGTTATTAGAGGTTTAAATGGCCCAATATATGTTAAGTGTGTAAAATAAGATAGTGGGAGTGTTATCTGTGAATTTTGACAGTTTTAGAGTTGTATTTTATGGCGGAAGAAAAATTGATCTAATCGAACCGGTTTAAGTGAACCGGTGCCCACATGAACTCCGATTGAGCTGAAAATTTATAGGGAGCCGATTTTTGATGTTTTACGATCAATGGAATTGATAGAAGTGAAAATAATGAGTGGAACATATAGATGCATAAGAAAAGTGCAAATGAACAAAAAAAATACAATTTTGGTTTAAATCAGTCGGACCACTTCGGTTGGACCGGTTCGGTTCGTTAGAGGGCTATATAAGGAAGAGAAGTGGCTGGATTTCTCTAGAAAAACACAGCAAAAGTCGGCCTCCCCTCTCCCTTTCAAAACCGAATTGTCTTCCTCTCATTTTCCTCCATTTTTCTCTTCTTCTACTCCATTTTCTCATCAAATCTTAGCTCCCCACGTAAAGTTCAGCTCCTCTACAACATTTTGGAAATGGTTTGAGTTCATTTGGTGCACTGGAAGTGGAGAAATCAAGTGAGCAAAGTTTAGGGCGAGTTTTTGGCTGTGATTTAAGGATTTATAAATTGTTTCATTTGTCCCTACTAAGGTTTTTGGGGCTGTAGAACACGTTTATGAAGTTAGATTTTTGATTTGAGGTTTCATTTTGATGATATGAATGGTTTTGTATTCGGCCATGGTAGGCACTCAAGGTGAGGAGGGTGTTTCTCAAGCAAAAGGGATGGAAAAGCAAGTTTGAGGTGATCTAGAGCTTGGAATAGAGGTTTGTGGTTACTAAATCTACTTTTTTCCTAATGTTTGTGTTGATTTTTAGGTTATGTTTAAGGTTAGGTATGAGAAAAAAGATTTGTATAATTAAATCTAACTTGATATTCATGCTTAAGGGACTAAATATAGTTTATAAGAGTGATTAAAATAAATTAAATCAAATTAGTATGAAAACCCTAAGAGTGGCCGAATTGAACATATGGGATTTAATTAAATTTTAAGATGATTTAAGGCATGACAATGATGTTTGTAGTATATTTAAATTTTATTTTATCTGTGTGATGAAAGGCGAATGGGATAAATGGTTATAGGATGATTATATTGTTGTGCCCTTGCCGAGGCTGTGGAACTTTCAATTTCCAGGTTTGGGTAGTGTAAATTATAAGCCGTTATACTGCCGTAATTTTTTCAAAATGAATAGTGATTTAGACAGTTATAGGTAATCATAACTAAGTAAAGTAAATGAGTAAGTGGTATGTAAAAGTTGGATAAGTGGTTAAAGTGTTAAGTGAACTCAGTGTATATTATAATAAGTATAGAAAAAAAATTTAACCCGTAAATTCAATAAGTGATAACTATTGAACGATTATGGTGATCGCACAGTATCGTTAGGTCGGCAGTATACGTTTAGGGTATAAGGGTGTTACATTTATTTTGTTATCAGAGCAATGGTTTAGGCGATTCTAAGATCGGAGTGGGGACTATTAAGTGATTGTATATACATGCCAATGGAAGTGAATATTTTTTTATAGTACTGATGTATGCTTGCTCCTTGTTATATTGATCAAATGGCATTTGATAGAAGCTACAGTGTTGGGGACGGTGAGAGTGGATCCTCGGCCAGTGTGCATTGAGCTGGGACTCCACGACATCATTGACTTCTTCAGTGCCACCTCCCCCGCCCCAACCTGAGTTTTTAACTATGATGATGGACTACATTAGACACCGAATTCATATTGAGATGGAACAACATCAACAGCAACAGCAACAACTGCAACAGCCAGTGCTAGTGCCACAAGTAGCTCCAGTACAGAAAAAACCTATCCTGGAGTAGTTTAAAAAGATGGGAGTTTTACTTTGACCAGTTTGAAAAGAAGTATATAGGTGTTGAATATAAAGCTGCTATGCAAGACGCTTTCTGAAGACTGAAGCGGGGCAACAAAATTGTAGTAGAGTATGAAAGAGAATTTGAGAGATTAAGTGGCTACCTCAATGATGTGCTGAGGATAGAACCTAGATTGATGGAAAGATTTGAGCGTGGCCTTCACAACAAAATCAAGCAGATATTTAGTGAACAGAATCATCCAAACTTGAGATCTCTAGTAGCTGCATGTATTAACATGGAGATATCCTAGAGTAGGGGATCAGTAGCACCGGCATGCAGTTAGAAGAAATCGGCCGACAGTAAGGTCCCAATATCTTCTGTGGGGAGTGTACCCCGAGGCAGAGGCAAAGGAGTGCCACAGTAGTGTGACCATTGTGGAAGATCTCATCCAGGCCAGTGTAGATACCTATCAGGTGCTTGTTTTAAGTGTGGGTCCAAGG
Source organism: Excoecaria cochinchinensis (assembly GCA_947683425.1). Taxonomy (NCBI): domain Eukaryota; kingdom Viridiplantae; phylum Streptophyta; class Magnoliopsida; order Malpighiales; family Euphorbiaceae; genus Excoecaria; species Excoecaria cochinchinensis. The sequence goes on from CANTUQ010000161.1 coordinate 3,928,122, forward strand.
AACATTTGGTAAGAGATTGCCTAGATGCAGTGCCCCAGTCTGTGACTTCCCCAGCACTAGGAGTAGGTTCTTCAGCACTTAGAGGGAGAGGCAGGGTGACAGCCTCCCATACTACAGCAAGATCTCCACCACCATCTCAGGGATAGAGTCGCCCTTCGGGTCGAGCTTATGCAATGAGCGCCCGTGATCAAGAGTATGCTTCAGATGTGATAGTAGGTAAATTTTCCGTATTTTCTGATTCAGTGTATGCACTTATAGATCCCTGGTCCACACATTCATATATCAGCACAGATTTTGCACGGGGAAATGGGTTATACAGTTCGCTTTTAGACTTTGATATACTAGTGAGCAACCCATTGGGTCACAGTGTTATAGTGAATCGAGTGTACAGGAATTGCCTCATAAGTGTTCAGGATTGTGTTTTCTTCGCTAATTTGATTGAACTCCCCTTCAAAGAGTTCGATGTCATTTTGGGTATGGATTGGTTAGCCACTCACCATGTGATAGTTGACTGTAAAAGAAAGAGAGTGACCCTTAAGACTTCAGATGATCAACAGATAACAGTGGTGGGTCAAAGATCAGATTTTCTATCTGACGTATCTTGGCTATAGGCAGCTGAATAAGTTGACAATCAAGAATAAATACCCAATGCTATGTATTGAAGATTTGTTTGACCAATTGAAGATTTAAGAAGTAGATGTTCCTAAGACAGCTTTTCGCACCAAATATGGGCACTATGCATTCCTAGTGATGCCTTCTGAACTCACGAATGCACCAGCTGCTTTTATGGACCTCTTGAACAGGATCTTCCACCCATATTTAGATCAGCTCGTAGTGGTCTTTATTGATGACATTCTGGTGTATTTAAAGACTCTAGATAAGCATGACAAGCATTTGAGAATTGTTTTGCAGACTCTCAGAGATAGGAAGCTGTATGCCAAGTTCAGCAAGTATGATTTCTGGTTGAATAAAGTGTCCTTTCTTGGCCATGTGGTGTCAGCAGAAGGTATTGAAGTGGATCCGAAGAAGATTGAAGCTGTGTTGCAGTGGAGAACACCCAAGAAGAGTTTGAGGCCAGGATGATGGCAATTATGGGCAACCTTACTGCTACCCTAGCCCATCTTTCAGATATGGGTTACCATTCCTGATAAACAGCCTTATCTGGTCCGAAGTGTCCGACTTCCTCTTCATGTCCATTACCCAATTTCTCCATTGGGTTAGGTATTCATGAAACGACTCGCGTGACTTCTGTTGTAGCAATTCTAGATCTTTTAGGGTTACCTCTATCCTCGTGCTGTAATCATACTCCCTTAGGAACTCTTCTGTCAATAGATCCCAGTCCTCTTTAGTCCTTCTGTCGAGTCCATGATACTAGTCCACCACTGGACCCATCAAGCTCAAGCAGAAATATTCTATCTTCTGCCTTTTTGCCAAAGTTGTACCCGTCATCACTGATGAGTACTGCTTCACATGTGCTGCTGGGTCTGAGGTGCCATCAAACTTTGGCATGTCAGGCATCTTAAAATTCTGGGAAACTAGATCTTCGCCCTCCAGCTCCTTATCCTCAGGGTTCATGCCTCTTCCCGTCGTCAGCAAGTGAGTCATCGCTTCGAACCTCTCCTCCATCTTTCTCCATGTAGCCTCCTCTGGCTTAGGGGCCTTGCCTCTTATCATGATTGGCTCCCCTTGTTGTTCCTTACGCAAGTCATTGTCAGGTCTGGGAGCTTCTCTATGCTCTACATGTACTGGCACTCTAGGCTCAATTATAGGTGGGTCAACTGCCGTAGGGAGATCCTCTCTAACAGGCCCTTGTTCATCTTGCCCCCCAGCTGGAGCAATAGGTTATTTCCTGGCAAGTGGCGCTAAAGTAGTAGTAAGGTTTCCCATCATCGCCATCATTCTGGCCTCAAATTCTTCCATTCTCTTTCACACCTCCTCGGCGGTCATTGCACGGGTTACACTAGACTCACCTGATGGGTTAGCCATACCAGTTTCGGCTGATGACTCTAAGGAAAATATTTCACTACCTTCTGAGAGTGAATCTGAGTTTCGATCTGACACTAGCTCCGGCAATCCAAAAAGTGGGACCTCTACACCACCTAGACGAATCTATGATGGCTTCAGAATACACCTTGTTAGGATGATGCATGATTGAAATGCAATGCATGGTCGTGCTGATATAGCATAGACAAACACATGCAAGTAGATAGATCCTTCCAACCTTATCTCTCCCACACATGAGGTAGTGTAATCTCTTTCCTAGGTGGGCCTTATCCAAGGGTTAACAGGAAACCCATTGGACGCATATGGTGCACAGTGAAAAACTGGTAGCTTAACATCTCTTACCTAATGTACATACGTATGGCTGTTTGGCCATTATGAATTTAAACACTTCAACTAAATTAAAATTGGCCCACCGGGGCATGAAAGCCTTTGATGAAAGACCATTTAATTTAACTGATTTTGTCCAATATATAATGGCCCACATAGCAAGCACAGGATTATGGTACATTTCACCTAGTGAAAGTATCTATTGCCATTATATGAGCTTTGTTCAAAGGTAGTGATACTTTAGGGCTACCCAAGCAAGGTCCCTGCCAATGGGTCTAGCTCATCACGAGCATAATGACCGATTGGGTCTCCATTTGATATACCATAAGGTACGAGGCTTGGGTTAGTGATTATCTTTAATACTTCCCCACATTGAGTGAACATAGGGTCGTGCTTTGGGAATGCACCGGGGTTAAGAAAGGGACCAAACTAGCATAATTCTAAGCCTCTAGTATGGATGCAATGCAATTTTTCAAAAAGAGATAGAATTTTAATTTAAAAAAAAAACTTATATTTTTAACCAAGATAGTTTCGAAGCAATGTTTCTTCCCCAGCGGAGTCGCCACTGTGACTCGCGCCGGACCCGACCTGTTCCCAGGATGGTCGCTCTTAGGGCCTGAGAGAGGTTTGCGTCTTTTGATCTTGGGCAATCATGAGATATTTTGGACACCTCCTGCCAATAGAACACTAGAAGGACCATCTAAGCCCATGAAGCCTATAGGCACCTTTGAGGTATTTTAGAGTCGCCACCCAATTTACAAGAAATTAGGAAAGTTCGTCTAACCTCGGGAGTCTAAACCAGAGAAAAATTCGGAAGTTTACTCTTATTAATGCCTTGGTTAATTATAACTAGGTTTTTAATGTTAAATTTCTATCTCTCTTCTCACACGGTCATGCATTAAAAAATAAAGTGCAAATCAAGCACGAAAGAAAACAGTAAAAAAAGCGATAAAACAACGAAAGATAAAATTTGGACAAAATACAACCCACCAAATAAAAAAGGTATTAAAATTTGGGACAAAAAATACAGTCCTCCAAATAAAAAAAAGGTATTAAAATTTGGGACAAAAATACAATCCCCCAAACAAAATCAAACAAAACATAAATAAATAACAAACTCAAATAAATAAATAAACATTCATAAATCCGGACATTATTTAGGATAAACATTATTTAGGATAAGAACATTGGTTCCTTCATGTTCACTTTAGAAAATTAAAGAGTTATTTTTGGTATACTTAGAGAAAATCGGGATGAGTGATCCCATTTTAAAAAAATTATTTCTTCTTTTTAAAGTGAATTTCTATTGATTAAAATTAGGACATTGGTCCCATTTTATTAGAAAAAGACCCAATTTATTAATAAAATATTTTTAAGCGATTTTTAATTGACGTGCATAAAAAATAAATAAACTTATTACAAATTACATAATAAAATAATGAATAAATACAAAAATGATAAAAAATAATAAACAAGACAAATCCCAACAATATGGTGTCTTCAAATTTCCATGGACTCCCATTTGGTATTAGAAAGGTTCACACATAAAAAATAAGTATTGAAATAAAAACACAAATAAAGTGATGTTAGTAATAAAAAATGAATTTAAACATGTAACATATGAAAATGAATTAAAATGAATAAAATAAAATACATCATATATTACAAATCAATTGAATGACATAATAAAAATAAGTAACTTAACGTATTAATAATTCAAAATGCATGGAAACATAAATAATAATAATAATTATGATAAAAATAATAAATGATAATAACATTAAACAAGAATAATAAAAGTAATAATAATAATAATAATAATGATAGTAGTAATAATAGATAATAATAACAAGAGTAACAATAAGGGGTAATAATAATTGATAGAGTTGGGATGCGCCCATGACTCTTTAATGGATTGAGTTCTAATCTAGATTAAATTGAGTTATTTAATCTGAATTAAATTACCAAATCCTATATCAGAAAGGATTTTGAGTTAGACTAGGGATAAGTTTCTAGCCTTTAGGATCTCTATAAATAGAGGCGAGATCCTCATTATTAGGTAACGAGAAAACGTATACGCCGCAAGGCTGCTCATTCCCACTCATGATTTATTGTGTTAACCTTACAGGGGCTCTTAAATTTTTATCTAACTGCTCTTATCCCGAGTGGGTAATAGCCAGACCGGTGACCAAATAAAAGGAGATCCTTGTATCGCTTCCGAAACGAGATATACCGCACTACAACAAGTATGTATCGATTACTTTCTTCTTTTATTTTCCCTTCATTGGTATCAGAGCCTGGTTTTTTGCATCCTGGCATGCGGCTTAAAATTGATCAAAAATTTTATGAGTAAAATTTGTAGATCTAGGAAGCAAGAAACGCAACAAAAATTTGTTTTTTGTGTGAAAAATATATATGCGTGTATATTTTAGCTCAATTTCGTGTATGTGTATACCGAAACCCGAGGGATAAAATTGAATATTCGAAAAGCTAGTCTAAAAATTGGGATTTTTTATTTTGACCTTACCATTGCGTTCACAGACCCCAAGAACCCCTGACCGGCAAAAATCCAGAGTCAAAATTCCGCCGGCAAGGTAGCGCACGGCTTGCACGTGCCACCACATGTTGGGCGTGTGCGCGGTGGCCCACACGCACGCAAACACGTGACAATAATGTGATGCATTATTGACAGGTGTCCCAATCGTCGCAAGCCAAATGTGAACGTTGTGTGCCACGTGGGCACAACGTGGACCAATCAGGGGTCGACACGTGGCAAGGCCGAGACCCGCCACGTGTCATGATGACGTGTCTGATGGAATATGTCATGGTATGTGTATGTAGATAACGCAGCGGAAAAATATCAAAAAACGATCATACACATCAAACAAATCCACGACAAGAATCGAAACATGCACTTTTAGGGTTTTTAAAAACTTACAACTTTAGATGCCTATTCCGAAATGAATTTGATGATGACCAGCAACTAAGATGATATTGTCCACCTTTGATCTTCACCACCAATGCCAAGGAATAGCCTTTGCGCCAATCCTCTCTATGCTCACACACACACTTTCAAGCAAGGCTTAAAACCGATAATGCTAGCTCTCAATATAAGTATTGTGTAATGGCAAGGGTTAAAGCTACAAGATTTTTGATCTTGTACTTTCTTTTGGTGCTATTAATGCCTAATCACACAAGAAAGCAAGAAAGAATTCTTCTCCTTATGTATTTCGGCCAAGAAAAGATTTTCAGAGAGAGAGAGGGAAGTTCACGCCTACTATGATGTTTTCACTAGGGTTTCTCTTTTCAATCTTTATCCTCATCTTATGGCAAGTGTTTATTCCGAATTTTACCACCTAAAAGTAGTTTATTCAACCTTAAACACTTCCTATAGATAAGTAACAAACATTAATTTAAACCCTTTTGAATTTAAAATTCAATTAGGATTTAATACTCAATTAACTTAATCAATATTATTAAATTAATTGACATTAAACCATGTGGGCCGAAATCTTCCTCTCTCATGGACCAAGGTCCAATAGCAATTTAATACCCATTACATACATTAGCTTGACTTTTATTAAAAGCCCAAATTAATGCTCAATGCCTTATTTAAATATTTTAAGCCCAATGCTTTGTGTGCGATCCTATAGGTCCATTTAATATTGGCAATTGAATTAATGAATTAATTCAAAGGCTATATATATTCTCTAGCAAGATATTTATAGCATTCCAAATTAAATGAAAATGCAAATGGCATTTGATGACCTAATGCAATTTTGCACAGTCCCTTACCCATAAATATCAGAATTAATATAAGGCATGGAACTAGTCATCCTTATATGTCAGTTAATTCCTTTCTTGATATTCCAATGACACTGAACTCTCAGATAATTAATGGTTACTCATTATTTCATCTCGGTATGGCCATACACTTCCCAGTTCACTGATCAAGTGGCCGACGATATTTTTCTCTCTTATAGAGAGGGGTAATCCCTTCACTTCTCTCATGCTCTCTGACATGAATTAATGTATACCCAAGCATACCCATACTAGTCACTCTGTTACAAGCACGTTAGGTGTATGTCAAAGTACACAGTAATTCATGAAGAGTTTCATAGAGATTTCAGGTCTAAGAACTTCGATACAAAACTTGCATATGAGAAACACTTATGACTCATACCATGTAGTGTTCTCATGAACGGATCGAATCCAGATACCATGTTCTCAACATGTATCTATGGTCTCTGATTGACACTCTTGTCCTTATGTTCCGTAAGACCGAACCCAACTTATCAGAGAGAGCATACTAGTCTTAATTCATTTGTTATTCCCATAACAATGACTGACTAGGGATATTTAGAATGAAGTCTCATTTGTTTCAAGGTCTTACAACCATGTGCCTCACACATGATAACTTAAACCGAAATAACATTCTTGGATAGTTCTATCAATTGATATGCACAGGAATTCAATGGATAAAACAAATGCCTCATTTATTAGCTAAAATGTTTTTTATTACAATGTATTGGGGCTAGGGCTAACACTAACAATCTCCCACTAGCACTAGTCCCAATTGGGCATAGCCCTCAGACCGAATGCTCTCAAATGAGCTTCGTTCAAATTTGGACGCAACTGTTTTGTCAAAGGATCTGCTACATTATTTTCACTTGCTATCTTGCTAACCTTGACGTCCCCACGATCAATGATTTCTCTGATCAGGTGGTACCTCCTGAGTATGTGTTTGGATTTCTGGTGTGACCGGGGCTCCTTGGCCTGTGCAATGGCCCCGTTGTTGTCACAAAAAATTTCTAATGGATCTAGGATGCTTGGGACCACTCCTAATCCAGAAATGAAATTTCTAATCCAAACAGCCTCTTTTGCAGCCTCACTCGCTGCAATATACTCAGATTCTGTAGTTGAGTCGGCGACGGTCTCTTGCTTTGAGCTTCTCCAGCTGACAGCACCACCGTTTAAAACAAAAACAAATCCAGATTGCGATCTTGAGTCCTGAGTGCTGGTTTGAAAAGCAGTATCGGCATAGCCTTGTATGACGAGCTCTTCCTGACCACCATACACTAAGAAGTGATCCTTAGTCCTTCGTAGGTACTTTAGAATCCCTTTTACAGCAGACCAGTGCTTTTCACCAGGGTCTTGCTGAAACCTACTGGTTATACTCAGTGCATGAGCAACATCCAACCTAGTACATAACATAGCGTACATGATAGATCCAATAGCAGATGCATATGGGATTCTACTCATGTCGTCCCTTTCCTTTTTGGTTTTAGGGCTCTGTTCTTTAGTCAAAGGAACTCCCAAAGCCAACGGTATGTACCCTTTCTTTGAGTCTCCCATACTAAAATGCTTTAGTACTTTGTCTATGTACTTTTCTTGACTTAGTCCCAAAAGCCGATTCGATCTGTCTCTATAGATCCGAATACCAAGTATTGTCTCAGCTTCACCTAAGTCTTTCATCGAGAAACATTTCCCCAACCATTGCTTAACCATTTGCAATGTTGGAATGTCATTCCCAATGAGAAGGATGTCGTCCACATATAGGACCAAAATACTACTATGCTCCCACTAACCTTCTTGTATACACAAGGCTCATCTTCGTTCTTGACGAAGTCAAATTCTTTGACTGCCTCATCAAAACGAAGATTCCAACTTCGGGATGCTTGCTTTAATCCATAAATGGATTTCTGAAGCTTGCAAACCTTCTTAGGATGCTTGGGATTGACAAAACCTTCAGGTTGTGTCATATACACATCCTCAAGTAAATTTCCGTTAAGGAAAGCAGTTTTGACATCCATTTGCCATATCTCATAATCATGATATGCAGCTATGGCAAGCAAGATCCTAATGGACTTGAGCATGACTACAGGCGAAAAGGTTTCATCATAGTCTACACCATGTGTTTGTCGAAAACCTTTCGCTACTAGTCTACCTTTGTAGGTCTTATCAGCTTTGAGTTTAAATAGCCACTTGCATTCAATTACTTTAGCACCTTCTGGTGGATCAACCAAGGTCCAAACCTGGTTATCGTACATTGATTGCATCTCGGATTTCATGGCTTCAAGCCAATTTTTTGAGTCTGGGCTTTCAATAGCTTCTCGGTAGGTAGTAGGATCCTCATGATCTACTAACTCAATAGTGTCACTGTCGGTGATTAGAAATCCATATCTCTGAATCTCTTGACGTACCCTACCGGACCTTCTAGGTACTTGTGTAATGGGTTCTTGTTCCACAAGTGGTTGTGAACTTGATCCCATTTCCAACTCATCCTCTATAGGAATTTGTGGCGCTTGAATTTCTCCAAGTTCTACTTTACTCCCACTATCTTTCTTGAGAAGGAACTCCTTTTCCAAGAAAATAGCCTTGCGAGCAACAAATACTTTGTTCTCGGCTTGTGAGTAAAAGTAGTATCCCTTTGTTTCTTTGGGATAACCCACAAATAAGCAGACAGTGGATTTGGACTCTAGTTTGTCAGATGTTAATTTCTTAACATGTGCTTCACAGCCCCAAATCCTAAGAAATGACATATTGGGTTCTTTCCCAGTCCATACCTCGTATGGTGTCTTCTCAACTGCTTTAGTTGGAGTACGGTTTAGTAGAAACGTAGCAGTTTCTAATGCATAGCCCCAAAAAGAGATAGGAAGATTTGCTTGACTCATCATAGATCGAACCATGTCTAATAGAGTTCGATTTCTCCTTTCGGACACACCATTCCATTGTGGTGTTCCAGGAGGAGTGAGCTGTGAAATAATACCACACTCTTTTAGATTACTGTCAAAATCTTGGCTTAAGTATTCGCCACCTCTATCAGATCGAATGGCTTTTATACATTTGCCAAGTTGTTTTTCTACTTCGTTCTTAAACACTTTGAATTTCTCAAAAGTTTCAGATTTATACTTCATTAGATAGACATAGCCATATCTACTGAAGTCATCTGTGAACGTTACGAAGTAGCTAAAACCACCTCTAGCTTGTGTACTTAATGGTCCACATACATCGGTATGTATTAGTTCCAATAAGCCATTAGTCCTCTCACTTTTCTTATTAAAAGGACTTTTTGTCATTTTTCCATGCAAACATGGCTCGCATGTATCATAAGACTCTAAGTCGAATGGCCCAAGTACTCCAGTTTTGTGGAGTCTTGAAATGCGTTTTTCGTTTGTATGTCCCAAACGACAATGCCAGAAGTAAGTAGGGTTCAATTCGTTTGATTTAACCCTCTTTGTATTAATGTTGTATATGGACTCTTTGTTTTGTAAATCAAGGATATAAAGGCCATTTTGCAACATGGCATTGCCATATGAAATGCCTTGGCGACGAATATGAGCATTGCCATTTTTAATAACAAAATCAAATTCATCCAAATCCAACAATGAAACTGAAATAATGTTTCTGCTCATAGCAGGTACATAATAACAATTTTTCAAAACTAAACAAAGTCCGGAAGGTAAAGTGAGTTGATAGTCGCCTATCTCCATGGCAGCAACTCGTGCTCCATTCCCCACACGGAGGTCCACTTCATTCTTTCCAAGTAACCGCCTATTTCTTAGCCCCTGCACATTTGAACAAATGTGAGAACCACAACCGGTATCTAGTACCCAAGTGGTAGAGATAGAAAGGTTAATTTCAACAACAAAAATACCTGAATTGGACGCCTTGGCTCCATTCCTTTTTTGTTCTTCCTTGAAGAGAGCGCAATTCTTCTTCCAATGCCCTATTTTGTTGCAATGGAAGCAAGTGCTCTCGCTCTCCTTGGGCTTTTGCGCCTTGGGCTTGGATTGTGCCTGAGGTGCACTCCCATTTGACTTGAACCGAGCCAGGTCATTTTTGGGTTTTGCCTTTCCCTTTCCTTTTCCCTTAGCCGGTCCCTTCTTGATGCCCCCTTGAACCATCAGTACGGGATTAGTCTTTTGAATGTTTTCTTCAGCATTCTTAAGCATCCCATGAAGCTCAGTAACTGACTTGTTCATCGCATGCATGTTATAATTCATTACAAATGGATCATAATCATCAGCCAATGATCCTAAAATCAAGTCAGTGGCCAATTCCTTTGGTACTTGTACCTCAAGCTTCTCAAGAGTATCAAGATACCCTTTCATCTTGAGTACATGCGTACTAACAGGAGTACCTGCAGCCATCTTACAGGAAATTAAGGCCTTAGTTGTCACAAACCTCTCGTGACAAGCTTGCTCTTGGAACATCTCCTTTAAGTGCACCATGATCGCATAAGCCTCTTGGTCCATAAATTGCTTTTGCAAGTCAGGCACCATAGTGGCTAGCATCAAACAGGTCACATCATTGGAGTCGCTCTTCTTGGTCTCAAAAGTTTCCCTTTGAACCGTAGAGGCGTTCCTACCAGGTTCTTGAGGCAAGGGTGCATCCAAAACATACGACTTTTTCTCTTGCTTAAGAACATTTGTCCTTTTCAAGGACCGATCGCAATGAGAAATTGTTGTTTGAAGATGCCATTTTTCAATCTACAATAAAATTTAGCAAGATTAAATGAGGTCTTATTAATAATCCCACAAACCGAATTAATATCCCTTTAAATAATTCGCGTTAGTGATTTAATGTGGGCCAAGATCCACTTTTCACAACAACCTTATTAGTCAAGCTGAGCTTGTACACCTAACAAGTTAAGTTACTTAGGTAGGATAACTCCAATCATGACTCGTACATGACTCTTGGATCAAATGGGCTAACATCTTAAGATGTTATAGCACAAACCCATTTATTAGTTGCCTAGGTCCGGGCATCCCTTTCCATGTTAAGTCCAACCTACATTCACAACTCATGCCTCACAAAGATAATCGGGCGCATCTAGGACTCCTAGTCTACGTTACCGATGATCGATGCCTTGACATGTTTCGAATTAGGAAGACAACTTTGTGACTTACTATTTTAGGGATTCATTTTATTACGGCTTACATGGCATACGCTTTGTCATCCATTCATAGCATGCATATATAAATAATTGCATAAAGTAAAGCGTGACAAACATGGGCCCATAAAACCTACAAATAAGATTCTATACTATTACACAAGAATCTTCGAGTTGGGCTTCACCACTCCGGTGGGCTTCATCTTGATTTACAAAGTCTTCAAGTAAATTCTATTCTAAGAAATAAATGAAACTTTTACAATAATACATAATGGCTCGCAGGCCATAATTAATTACAAAAACCCAGGGCCCATGAATGCACCATGCATATCCATTCATCATACCAAACAAGCAAATAAATATACATAACATTCATGGATTAAACAAAGTCCAATTTTAATTAATTTAGCCAAGCCCATTAATGGAAATTGTGTACTTGAACCTTTAAGAGATGACCCCATGATGGGCCTGGGCCGAGGCCCAATGGACTAAATCCTCTTATTGAATAAGTTCTCTTAAAAGCCCAAAACACAAACTAGTTAGATTTGTGCTATAAATCAACTCTAGTATAATTTCCAATTTTGCCATTTTTAATTTTATGTCATACTGTCCATAAACATTAAAAATACATATAATATGTACCGACATGAATTAAAACAAAAAAATCATGAAGAACATATATATGATACACGGCATACATATAAAAACAAACAAACAACAAAACTAGTTGTTTAATGCTTATGTGATGCCACAAAAAAAATGCACAAATACTTAAATAAATTTTATGAGTCATTTAATAATTCAAATAAGGTCATAAAAATGATTTAATATATTGTACCAATCTGATCTAAATGTGTTTTTACCATTTTAATCAAATCAAAACAAACAATGTTGATTAAACATGTAACAAACACAAACTAGTCATTGTTTTAAGTGATATTAAAATTAATCAATTAAATTGTCATGGACCAGAATTAAAACCAAATTTTAAAAATTTCCAGACCTGATATTTAATCATTAAAAACCACTTACAAACATGCCAAAAACTTTTTTACATTTAATATTCAAAACTAGTTGTTTAATTAACAATTAACATGCCAAAAAGCACCTAGTTTTAATATTAACATATACCATCAGGTATTACCAATTAAATCTGACTAATAACAGCTCCTAGAACATCTTAGGACAGTATATTAACATGTCATATTAATTATAATACCTATCTAATCAATTAAAATCGTTTTTACACCAAAACAATGCAAAAAACTCAAAACAGAAAATTTCAGCATTGCATGTATTAAAAGTAACGATTTTTAATTATTTATTTCATGCATCTAAAGCACTAAAATAAGCATGTTTAGGCTCTGATACCACTGATGGATTATGTCATGGTATGTGTATGTAAATAACGCAGCGGAAAAATATCGAAAAACGATCATACACATCAAACAAATCCACGACAAGAATCGAAACATGCACTTTTAGGGTTTTTAAAAACTTACAACTTTAGATGCCTATTCCGAAATGAATTTGATGATGACCAGCAACTAAGATGATATTGTCCACCTTTGATCTTCACCACCAATGCCAAGGAAAAGCCTTTGCGCCAATCCTCTCTATGCTCACACACACACTTTCAAGCAAGGCTTAAAACCGATAATGCTAGCTCTCAATATAAGTATTGTGTAATGGCAAGGGTTAAAGCTACAAGATTTTTGATCTTGTACTTTCTTTTGGTGCTATTAATGCCTAATCACACAAGAAAGCAAGAAAGAATTCTTCTCCTTATGTATTTCGGCCAAGAAAAGATTTTTAGAGAGAGAGAGGGAAGTTCACGCCTACTATGATGTTTTCACTAGGGTTTCTCTTTTCAATCTTTATCCTCATCTTATGGCAAGTGTTTATTCCGAATTTTACCACCTAAAAGTAGTTTATTCAACCTTAAACACTTCCTATAGATAAGTAACAAACATTAATTTAAACCCTTTTGAATTTAAAATTCAATTAGGATTTAATACTCAATTAACTTAATCAATATTATTAAATTAATTGACATTAAACCATGTGGGCCGAAATCTTCCTCTCTCATGGACCAAGGTCCAATAGCAATTTAATACCCATTACATACATTAGCTTGACTTTTATTAAAAGCCCAAATTAATGCTCAATGCCTTATTTAAATATTTTAAGCCCAATGCTTTGTGTGCGATCCTATAGGTCCATTTAATATTGGCAATTGAATTAATGAATTAATTCAAAGGCTATATATATTCTCTAGCAAGATATTTGTAGCATTCCAAATTAAATGAAAATGCAAATGGCATTTGATGACCTAATGCAATTTTGCATAGTCCCTTACCCATAAATATCAGAATTAATATAAGGCATGGAACTAGTTATCCTTATATGTCAGTTAATTCCTTTCTTGATATTCCAGTGACACTGAACTCTCAGATAATTAATGGTTACTCATTATTTCATCTCGGTATGGCCATACACTTCCCAGTTCACTGATCAAGTGGCCGACGATATTTTTCTCTCTTATAGAGAGGGGTAATCCCTTCACTTCTCTCATGCTCTCTGACATGAATTAATGTATACCCAAGCATACCCATACTAGTCACTCTGTTACAAGCACGTTAGGTGTATGTCAAAGTACACAGTAATTCATGAAGAGTTTCATAGAGATTTCAGGTCTAAGAACTTCGATACAAAACTTGCATATGAGAAACACTTATGACTCATACCATGTAGTGTTCTCATGAACGGATCGAATCCAGATACCATGTTCTCAACATGTATCTATGGTCTCTGATTGACACTCTTGTCCTTATGTTCCGTAAGACCGAACCCAACTTATCAGAGATAGCATACTAGTCTTAATTCATTTGTTATTCCCATAACAATGACTGACTAGGGATATTTAGAATGAAGTCTCATTTGTTTCAAGGTCTTATAACCATGTGCCTCACACATGATAACTTAAACCGAAACAACATTCTTGGATAGTTCTATCAATTGATATGCACAGGAATTCAATGGATAAAACAAATGCCTCATTTATTAGCTAAAATGTTTTTTATTATAATGTATTGCGGCTAGGGCTAACACTAACAGTGTCGTATGCCAGCCACAAGTACTAATCAGAATGTGCCACGTGTTAAGCCACGTCACTGCCACATGGCATGACACGTGTCCACATGGTGCCATGTGGGCGCCACATGGACCCTAGCAGTCGGACACGTGTCACGCTGTGGTGTTGACACGTGTCCGACCAGAGGAAGTCGCGCGTGTTGCGCATGGGGGTGCGTGAGCGCGTCCTCCTCCCTCTCATCGGTGCATGTGGGCACGTGCGACGAGCTCTGTCCTCCAAATTAGCTCCGTTTTTTTGCGATAATGTTTTTCAAAATATTTTTGATTTATTGGTCTATTTTTCAAGATTTTTTGATGACCATAAAATATTTTTGTTTATTTTTTGAAATAAATATTATAAAATAATTATGGAAAATGTGTTTTATATTTTTAAAAAAATATTTTGAAAATTTTTTTATGTGTTTTCTGTCCTTATTTGTTGATTGAAATGTGTTTTAATCATATGTGTTTATACATTAGTGTATTAACCATCTAAATTTCTGTAATGGGTTTTAGAAATGATGATAAGGACACCCATGATTCCTAAAAGCCCGCATGGGATTTCTTTAAGAAATGCAAGAGTGCATTCAATAAGCAAAATGAGAATGCAGAGGAACATTCGAGCTGATGATATTGATGGTATAGTGCATCATATATTGACTATGCATGAACAAATGCAGGAGTGCATTTGGATATGAGGTTTAAGCTTAGGAAGGGATGACAGAGATAAAATCAAAGTGTTGGTTAACTCTTTTGAATATCATCCAGCCCTGAGGGAGCTTTTGGAAACTACTTGGTACATAGGAGATAGAGTTTATAAGAAATCTATCATCCATTTTTTTGGATAGAGTTGCCAAAAGAGGAGTGTTGAGGAGCAACATTCCATCTGAGATGAAATTAAGAAGTCGACGTAAAGTACATTGTCCATGGCTTCATCAGCGAACTTATGAGTTCCCTTATGAGTTAATGAAGTTGGTCAAAGAATCAGTCCCTGTGTCAGTAAAGGTTTTGAGGAGATCTAGTTTTCTATAGTAGTTGACATGAGTGTCAATTATAGTTAGCGTTTGATTTTATAGGATTTATGTTTCCTATTATTATTATTTGACATGTGCGTCTTATTTGAGGATTATTGGATTTATTTATTGGTTGAATGAATGAGTTTATTTCTTATGGCATTTAATTATTTTTTTAATAAATGTGTTTATTTTAAAATGTTAATTACCTTGCAATATTTTATGAGTAAAATGTTTGCATGTTTATTAAGTGGAGACTTAATAAAATAAAACCAATAAAATTTCCCTCAAAAGTTTAAGATCTTAAATAATCCAATAATTCTGATTTACTATTCATTAAATCTTAATCTATAAAGTTGGATATTAGAACTTAGAAGGTAATTGGTACTTTTAGTAACCTTTTCGAATTTGAGTCTAATAGAAAACTTTATTAGGTTATTATTTTAGGTGTATAGTAAATTGCATGTATTGCCTAATCTCTTATAAGAACGTGCAACTTTGTTCTATTTGAATCAGAGGATACAAATGGCATCTGCTTCCAAATCAATTATCACTGAATTAAACAAAGATTTGAAATTGAATGGCGATAATTATGAAATATAGAGTATGAAGATCCAGTATGTGCTTGAGGAGCAAGAGACTCTCGAAACCTTAAGTTCGGTTATGGCTGAACCTGAGGATGGCAATACGGCCCAGCATAGGCGGTACCGAGATGTCTATTTGGCATTGAAGAAAAAAAATTCCACTGCTCGTATCATTCTGCTGAGTGCTATGAAGGATGATATAACTAAGCAATTCCGCAAGTATCAAAACGCAATGGATCTGTGGTTTGCTTTGCGGGAGAAGTTTGGTGGAGTGACTCTAACTAAACTCCGATCTTTGACGATCAAATTTGATACTTATCAGAAGAGAGCTGATCATTCTATGCGGAAACATCTCAGGGAGATGGAAAACATGATGAATAAACTTAGTAAATATGGTCATAAGATGACCGACGAGCAGTAGGTCCAAGCTATCATCCATTCCTTACCCAAGAGTTTGGAGCAAATGAAAATGCAACTGACTCATATGGACAATTTAAAGACATTTGAGGATGTGGTACGTCACCTGGAGCTTGAAGAGGACAGATTGGCATCGATTAAGGTCAATGCCGAGGTGCATGTGGCACAGTCCCATTCTGGTGCAACTAGTTCAAACCAGAACAACAGGAAGGGCTTCAAAGGTCGGGATAAGGAACCTGCCAAAAGGAATAAAAGGCAGAAGAAGGAACAAAATTCTAAGAGGTCCAAAGGCAAGAAAAAGATAAACATTTCAAAAGTGAAATGTTTTAACTGCCAACAGAAAGGACATTATGCAAGAGACTGCACTGCGCCCAATCAGGTACCTTATTCTAACTCAAATGTGAGTGAAATTTGTGTATCTAGTTCTGTGTTACTAACTGATTTTCATCCTTTGCGGGTGGTTGATTCAGGAGCAACGGACCATGTAGCAAAGGATCGAGATGCCTTTGTAGAATTCCGGCGAATACCATATGGAGCAAAATATATATATGTGGGAAACGATGCAAGAGTGCCGGTTCGAGGGATTGGCGCTTGCAGATTAGTCTTACGTAAAGGCCGAACCTTGCTCCTACATGATGTGTTCTATGCTCTAGATATTTGTAGGAATTTAGTTTCTGTTCTTGTGTTATTAAAACTCGATTTTGATTTACATTTTAAAGATGACAGTGTACGCTTATGTTTGGATGATGCTTTTTATGGTTCTGGTTTTATTTCGAACAATTTCATTGTTTTGGATATCGATCCTAAATTTATGATTAAAAACAGTTTTTCTTTAATCTCTTCTGCTTCACATAATAAAGAGAATCATGTGAAATTATGGCATGCTAGATTAAACCATATTGGGTAAAATCGAATGAGCCGGTTAGCCAAAGCTAGTTTACTAGGTGCTTTGAATGAGGTCGAATTACCTACCTGTGAGCATTGTCTTAAAGGAAAACTAGTGAGAAAACCGTTCGGAAAAGGAACTGGAGCTGAATTTCCATTGCAATTAATTCATTCTGACGTTTGTGGTCCAATACATGTGAGGGCAAGGCATGGGGCCTACTACTTCATCACATTTATAGATGACTATACAAGGTATGGTCATGTCTACTTGATTTCTCACAAGTCAAAAGCCTTAAGTTGCTTTAAAACTTTTGTGAACTTAGTTGAGAATCAATTAGATTAAAAGATCAAAGCTTTAAGAACTGATCGAGGTCAGGAACATCTTTCAGATGAATTTAAAGCTTTATGTGATGAAAAAGGGATTGAACATCAGTTGTCCATTCCCAGAACTCCACAACAAAAACGGAGTTGCAAAAGGAGAAATAGGACTCTCCTTGATATGGTTAGATCTATGATGGCAGAGACAAATTTGCCTATCTCCTATTGGGGAGATGCTTTATTAACTACCACATATGTTCTAAACCGTGTGCCCTTAAAATCTATCACATCCACACCTTATGAGTTGTGGACTGGTCGGCAGCCTGACCTAAGCCATCTACGACCTTCGGGTTGTGCTGCTTACGTCCATGATACCTCAAGTAAATTTGGTAAATTGGGACCAAGAAGAAAAAAGAGTATCTTTGTGAGATATTCTGAAGTATCAAAAGGATACGTATTCATGGGTGAGCAATAGAATGGTTCTGTGACTGAATTTGAATCACGAGACGTCATATTCTTGGATAATGAGTTTCCAAAGTTGGGCGAAGTGAATCAAGATTTCACTTTCTATGAAAATCAGGAAGATGAACCGTCAGGATCACTCCATCCGGGTGGGAGGGAATTAGAGGAAGAAGCTCAAGATCTTCCTCCTCTACATGATCCGGATGTTCGAGAACCTGATTTGAGTGGGAGTATTCCTGACTCCAGTGGGAGTATGGAACATGGTCCCAGTGGGAGTATTCCAAATTACGATGAATATATGAGACATGTTTATCAAGATTCGGAACTGTGTAAGTCTAAAAGGATAATTGTTCCTCACCGATGATTTGAGATCGAAGGCTTGAACGAAGCCCTTTTGATTATCCCAGAAGACGAGGAAGAGCCTAAAAATATCAAAGAGGCCTTCTCAAGCCCAGCTAAAGAAAAATGGATCAATGCAATAGAAGAAGAAATGGCTTCTATGAGATCAAACCGTCTTTGGGAACTAGTTGATCTACCTGAAGGACGCAAACCAATTGGGAATAAATGGATTCTCAAGGTGAAGCAAAAAATTGATGGCAGTATCAAAAGATACAAAGCTCGGCTAGTCGCTAAGGGGTTCACACAGCAGGAAGGTATTGACTATGAGGAGACTTTCTCTCCTGTTGTGAGATTTACGTCTATAAGGTTAATTCTTGCCATAGTGGTGAGTTTAGACCTAGAGCTACATCAAATGGATGTAAAGACTGCTTTTCTCAATGGAGAACTGAATGAAGAAATCTACATGGAACAACCTGTAGGTTTCATCGAAAAAGGTAGCGAACATAAGGTTTACCGATTGAAAAGATCAATTTATGGCCTTAAACAGTATTCGCGACAATGGTATTTGAGATTTCCTGATACAATCATGTCGAATGGGTTCAACATGATTAATGAAGACCATTGCGTGTATAATAAAAACTCTGAAAATAATTTTGTCATTTTAACATTGTATGTAGACGACATACTAATAGCTGGAAATGACAAAGAGTACGTAAATCAAGTCAAAGATTGGTTATCGTCCAACTTTAAAATGAAGGATATGGGTAATGTAGACTACATTCTTAGAGTTAAGATTTCAAGAGATCATTCGAGAAGGTTGTTGTCCCTTTCCCAAGAGACATATATCAACAAAGTCCTTGAATGATTCAATATGAAGAACTACAAACCCATAAACTGGCCCATTGCCAAGAATCAATTTTTTAGCAAAGAGATGTGTCCTAAGACGCCAGACGAAGTGGAACGTATGAGAAATGTTCCCTATGCCAGTGTCGTGGATAGTCTTATGTATGCAATATTGTGTACGAGACCTGATATTTGCTATGCAGTGGGCATGGCAAGTAGATATCAATCTAACCTCGGTGAAGCACATTGGAAGGCAGTTAAGAGGATACTTAGATACCTCAAAGGTACAACAGATTATTCTCTCTGTTATCAAGGCAAGGATCTGCAATTGAGAGGTTACACTGATGCTGATTGGGCTGGAGATGTGGACGAGAGGAAATCCACTTCAGGTTTCATATTCTTGCTTGACAAGGGTGTCATCTCATGGAGTAGCAAGAAACAAACCTGTGTAGCCTTACCAACAATGGAAGATGAATTTGTAGCTTCCGCAGCTGCAGTACAAGAGGTGGTTTGGCTGAAATGGTTAATGGATGATTTAAGAGTAACTACCTCAGAGGAATGAGTGACAATCTATAGTGACAGTCAATCGTCGATAGGTTACACAAAAGATCCAAAATTCATAGTAGGACTAAGCATATTGACATTAAGTATCATTATATAAGAGATGTAGTTACATGAGGAGATGTGAACTTACAGTACATATCTACGCATGATATGATTGCAGATTCGTTGACTAAACCTGTAACTAAAGATGTGTTTGAGAGACACATTAGATTTC
The DNA here is from genome assembly GCA_947683425.1 of Excoecaria cochinchinensis. Taxonomy (NCBI): domain Eukaryota; kingdom Viridiplantae; phylum Streptophyta; class Magnoliopsida; order Malpighiales; family Euphorbiaceae; genus Excoecaria; species Excoecaria cochinchinensis. The sequence goes on from CANTUQ010000161.1 coordinate 3,948,120, forward strand.
AGGGTTTGCGTAGAATTTGATGTGCACTAACTTTATTTTTGTAATCCCTTAACATTGTTATTTACGAATAATAATAAAGTTCATTGTTGGCAATACATGAGTGTAAATGTTTAATGTGTGAACACTTACTGTTATTTGTTTGAGTTAGAGCATGTCAGACAGAGAAGTAGCCCACTCACAAGGGTGTTTACCTTAGTTTTGCCAATGAGTTGGCAAAGACTAAGATGAGGAGATTTTTGAACAAATAAGTATGCTCGAGAGCCTGTTCAAAATAAAAGTGTCGTCTTGCAGAAATTACAAGATATGTCTTGTTAAGGCGCGAGATAAAGTCATACATGAGGTTGTATGCTTTGGATTGAGATCCAAATAAGGATCATATGGTATCCGATGGTTAGTTATATGTAACTACCATGTTCTGTCCTAAAAGCTAGAAGTAGTTCTTAAATAAGCAAACTAAAGTTGGGTGCTTTGGTGCATCGCAATCTTATGCTTTTGTATGGTGTTTATTGTACACATTGTATGGTGTTTATTGTACACATTATTTAAAATTTGAGACATGCGCTCCTTTAAGGGAAGGAAAGAACACCATAACACATGTTTTATACCATGTGTGCTTAAGTGACCAAAGGGATGGGAATTTAATAATATTGATCTCAACTTTCCTTATTGTGAGACCCTATTTATATTTTGACCCTTAGAACCGTTAACTTATCCCTGAAGTATGGTTCAATGTGGCTAGCTTGGTTAGTTTCCAAGAGGTCTGGAGAAAAATTTAGGCCTGGTGGATCTAACTAGAAAAGCAAGTTGAATCATGATGGATGGCATATAGTAAGAGGGAAGATAACCTTTTGATCACATTCATAAGAATTCGTGGTTCACTGACATGTCTATTATCGTTTTTATAAGTAGAAACGTAATAGTGAACACGAATGATGTTTTATGAGATCATGAGTTAAAATAGTGATTGTGAGAAGGTCGTCTAGGGTTAAGCATACGTGAAATAAAATGATCACCTTTTTTCGAGAAGCTATATATCCCTAACAGGTGTATGGCAACAGTGCTCTCGAGGTATGCTGGTCACACAATCTATTAGCCTGTATAACTGAAGATTATAAATGGAATGTGTTCCATCATATGCGAGTGGGAGATGATAGAGTTGGGATGCGCCCATGACTCTTTAATGGATTGAGTTCCAATACAGATTAAATTGAGTTATTTAATCTGAATTAAATTACCAAATCCAATCTCAGAAAGGATTCTGTGTTAGACTAGGGATAAGTCTCTAGCCTTTAGGATCTCTATAAATGGAGGTGAGATCCTCATTATTGGGTAACGAAAAAATGTATATGCCGCAAGGCTGCTCGTTCCCGCTCACGATTTATTGTGTTAATCTTACAGGGGCTCTTAGATTGTGATCTAGCTGCTCTTATCCCGAGTGGGTAATAGCCAGACCAGTGACCAAATAAAAGAAGATCCTTGTATCGCTTCCGCAATGATTTACCGCGCTACAACAAGTATGTATCGATTACTTTCTTCTTTTATTTTCCCTTCAATAATAATAATAATAATAATAATAATAAAACAAAAGTAATAATGATATTAACAATAACAATAATAATGATAAACAATAACAATAAAGAAGATGAACAATCAAGCAAGCAAAAATAAAAAGAAATAAAATAGACAAAACATGTTAAAGCATGTTAAATAATGATAATGATAATAATAATAATAATAATAATAATAATAATAATAAGAATAATAATGTATGAACAAAAGTAATGATAATAATAATAATAACAATAATAATAACAACAAAAGATAAATAATCAAATAAATATACAAGAATAAAATAAAATGTGCTAAAATATTAAATCTATGGCTAAATCACATGAACATAAGCTAAATAAAATAATAGATCAAAAATCTACATGGTTGCTAATTAATTATAAACAAAAAAATTATAATAAAATTGAGCCTAGAATATTTACCCTCAAATTTTGATTTGATGAATGAAGTTAGATGATCAATTTTCTTGTCTTAATTTAGAAAAATAAAATATATAACAAAATTTTATCCCAAGAACAAATAATTAATTTATTTGTCTCACGTAAAAAATTGTAAAAAAAGAAGTAAGAAAATTCACAAGAACAAAGAATTGTTCTCTTTATCTCAAGAATTAACTTAAGAAAAAATTGAAGATACTTGGGGAACTTATTCTTGAAGAAGAAGAGAAAAAATAAATTTTTCTTAAGAAAAATCCCTCCAATTCTCTTCGAAACAAATCATTTTATACCTCCAAATAAATCAATTTTTAATGAAAAAATTAAATTAATTTAATTACCATTAAACCCAAAAACTGAAGAATTTGAAGGGTTTAGAAGACAAAAGGTTTTAAAATTAAATTCTACAAAAAAAATGAAGAAAAAAACATGAATTTTGGGCCAAAAATGCCCAAAGGGCTGCTGGAGGGGCAACGGGCACGCGGCAGTGGCAAGCGACGCCCGTTGTCGGACGCAGTGCACGCCTCACGTCACCTAGTGCGCGGGCAAGCGCGGCCGATGCCCCCCCGACCGCCGATTTTGACAATTTTTTTTTAAGAAAAAAATTGCTAAAACACTATAATTTCAAAACTCACTTTTTTATCTTAAAATAATTTTTAAAATAAATTTTTATTTATTTTTAATAAATCAATTTGACAAGAAAATCATCATTTCCAACTTTCATTTTTGCCTATAAATAGGCATAATTAATTTCAACATTGGGTAATCCTGATTTGGGATGCCTCAGGACCCGGTGTTTACACTTGGGGCTTTTGAAAGGACGATATTAGCCGTCACAAAAAATATAGCTGTTCAAATGGCACCAAGTGCTGGGAAACCGCTTGTAGCCCCTGCTGTGGAGCAAGTTGAACTACCTATTATGGAAGAGGCTCTTATAGCAGACGCTACCATACAACAACAAGTTGCTGAGCCTAGGGCTGCGGCACCAGCCGAGCAAAAAATAATTCTTAACCCGAAAGATGATTTCATGGTAAATAAAGAGGATGAGCTAGTAATTCCTCAGGCTGTGGGGGACAAAGTTCCCAAAGTGGAGGATAATGTAGTGGGGAAGATGGAAGAGAAGTTTGAAACCCGGGTGTTGACTATGATTAAGGACTTAACTGCGGCCGTGGTGCCACCCGCCAGGCAGCAACCTACTACTCTTACCATGCCCCAAAAAGAGTGTGATATAACTAAGGAAGTATGCATACCACCCACTGAGTCTAGAGGAGAGTTGCCCGTTGCTCCGCCATTTGAGCGAAAAGGCAAAGGGAATGTTTACGAGAATGGGTGTAGACACCGGGTCCCGAGGCAGCCCTTACCTTTTTGCTGTGTGGAATGTTGCAACTTGTTGCCGTTGAGCTATAGCGCTATCAGACTGTGGCTCATTTGCAATCTTTTCTATCACATTGTCCCGCTTGCCTTCGGTCGGCTTGTACGGCATCTGTGAGATGCAGTGTCCTCTAACCACAATCCCATTGCGATCCATTCAATCGTGTGTGCCCCGCTGTCCTCGTGTCGGCATGCACTGTGGCTAGTCTGTCCTGTTGTCCTCATCTCGGCTTGCACGGTGTGAGGTGAAGTGTTGTCTAACCACATCCTCTATTGCGATCTGTTCTATCGCTGTCCCCCGCTAACCTCATCTCGGTCTGCACGGCGGCTGGTCTGTCCCGCTAGCCTCATCTCGGCCTGCACGGGTGAGGTGAAGTGTTGTCTAACTGTATCCTCTATTGCGATCTGTTCTATCGCTGATGTCCCGCTAGCCTCGTCCCGGCCTGCACGGTGTGAGGTGAAGTGTTGTCTAACTCTATCCTCTATTGCGATCTGTTCTATCGCTGGTGATCCGCTAGCCTCGTCCCGGCCTGCACGGTGTCTGTGAGATGCAGTACTCTCTGACTACAACCTCTGTTTGCAATCTGTTCTACCGCTGGTGATCCGCTAGCCTCGTCCCGGCCTGCACGGTGTCTGTGAGATGCAGTACTCTCTGACTACAACCTCTGTTTGCGATCTGTTCTATCGCTGGTGATTCGCTAGCCTCGTCCCAGCCTGCACGGTATCTGTGAGATGCAGTACTCTCTGGCTACAACATCTGTTTGTGATCCGTTCTACCGCTGGTGATCCGCTAGCCTCGTCCCGGCCTGGACGGTGTCTGTGAGATGCCGTATTCTCTGACTACAACCTCTGTTTGCGATCTATTCTACTGCTGGTGATCTGCTAATTTTGGCCTGCACGTTGTCTGTGAGATGCAGTACTCTCTGACTATAATTCCGTTGTTTGCAATCTATTCTATCACATATGATTGAACGTTTTGTCTTGGTAGCCGCTTCTGGGCTTGTACAGCACAACCTTGGTAACCTCCAACCAATCCGTGTAACATCCTATCTGCTAACCATTTTTCGGTCTGTGTAATATCTTCTCTGCTAAGCACCATCCAGTCAGTACAATATCTGATCTGCTAACCACCATCCGGCTATTTCAATGTCTGATCTGCTAACCTACATCTGGCTAATGCAATGTCTGATCTGCTAACCCGCATCCAGCTAGTTCAGCGTCTGATCTGCTAACCCCCATCCGGCTAGTACAATGTCTGATCTGCTAACCCCCATCCAGCTAGTTCAATGTCTGATCTGCTAACCCCCATTCGGTTAGTGCAATGTCTGATCTGCTAACCTACATCCGGCTAGTGCAATGTCTGATCTGCTAACCTACATCCAGCTAATGCAATGTTTGATCTGCTAACCTACATCCGGCTAGTGCAGTGTCTGATATGCTAACCTACATCCGGCTAGTGCAATGTCTGATCTGCTAACCCCCATCCGGCTAGTAATATGTGTGCTTTTTAACTTTTCAACCCCTATCCAGTGTACTTGGTGTCTACCTATTAACCATTATCTGAATGATGTATTTGCCAACCACCATCTGGTTAACCCAGTGCCCGACCGTTGACCATCTTTGGGTTGATATGGTGACTCGTTCATCGCTTTCTTTACTGGCGCTTATCCTGAACCTTTTCTTTTTTTACTACAAAAAGGGCAAAGCAAATGTGTAGGGTATATAAAAGGTGCATACCTGTGGCAGTACATACCTATTGGGGCCAATGTCAGAGTGTGCCCCCGAAGGACTGTTGGTTGTTCCCCATTTTCTTGATTGCACTGACTGTGACATGCCAGATATCGATTCCTCTATCATCTCCAATGCATCCTCCTTGTTGAAAAGACCTGCATACTTCTCAAGAGGGTGAGAGAATTTGATGTTGAGCCTTTGAGGCGGAAAAAAGATTTGAGCTTTCTCAAAAAAAAATTAGATTGGAAATTTTGTTGTTTGCCTGCAGGCGGGTGATTTTTCTATTTTGTTTTCGTTTTTGTTTCTGTTTTTTTCTTGTTTTGTTTCTTTTATTTTTTCACATTTTTGGACGCATTTGAACTTTACATTTTGAATGTATTTACAGTATATTAGATTTTCAAGACCTTGAAAATGTCTTCTTCTTTTTGTTTTGTTTGTTGTTTTTGTTGTAGAACTTGTGTTTTTTTGTGTTGTTTTTATTTAAGGAGTTATTTTTGTTGTTTGCATTTGAGAGTTTGTATTCTTTCTATATTTGCATTTGTTTGAGAATTTATACATTTGAATTTGGATTTGGTACACTTACTATGTGATGTATGTGAGCGTATATCTTATGATAGAGAAACTTACCTGATGGCCCCCGGCATGGCATGCATGAATCTGACAATGTTATGCTGAACTCATCTCTTAGATCATCTTTAAGCATGAGGTCTATTCGGACCCTTCATCTGAACCATGTACATATACAAAACACTGTGCACGTGTGTGGAATCATGTGTGTGCAATATACATTTGAATCCGGATCGTGTGATGTGTGTGAGCGTACATCTTATGACAGAGAAACTTACCTGTTTGCTCCCGGTATGGTGCACATGGAAAGGCTTATTCTTTTCCCTCTTGGGAGCAGGTCCTTGAGATTCTTCTCTCGTGTGGGCTTTATCTTTATCCGATTGTTCGGCATGGATGAGCATCGATGTAGATTCAAAACTGTACTTTGGCTCACTTTTGCATCTAATTTGCCTCCGACTAAAGTATGTGTGGATAGTTCGGCTTCTCAAAGGATCTTATTTTCTATAGATTTGTGTGATCCCGGATTGCCCTGAGCATGGTGTGTCCGGATAAGCTTGTCCTTGTGGACGTTCCACCTCTGTACATACACGCTTGATTTTATATTGGATATAGTGGCTGATAATGTTGAGCTGAACCTACCTCTTGGATTATCCTTGCTCATGAGGTCTACTCGGACCTTTCCTTCTGAGTCATGTGCACAACAACATATACAACAGACTATGTGTGTGTATGGAATCATGGGTGTGAAATATACATACAAAACTATATATAAGAAACACATGCAAAGGATTAATGTACAAGAATTGTGTGTGCATATCTATACGTGTAAAAGACTGAATGCATGTGACATGCATGTGATATGCAAAAATGAATAGACCACATCCCAGGTGGTTAAGGGATTCGATGAGGGTAGTGCTCAGCTGCCCACATTGTCTGATGCTCCCAAGGATCTAGAAAAGCATTGTCTTGGCTTTACGGACTCTGACCCATAATCTTTTCAATGAGAACTGACTCGTACGTATCTTTGCCCCCCGGTCAATGAGCATTTTTGCCCCTGGACTCTGAATCAAGTTCTGCCTAAAGGAAAGTCATTCGGAGTAATGCCGCCTTATCGCTCCAGGTGTCCAAGGTCATTGTTTTAAAGGTAGTGGGTCCCTTGTGGATTTTCACACTAGCTTTTCTTAGTGGGAAATACGTCCCTTTAGGGATTTTCGCAAGACCCTGTGCCTAATTTTTTCCTGGAATGGACCCAATCCAATCCAACGACTTTTATTCATTTCATTTTTTGAAGGGCAGACTGCCTGTTCCCCGGTTTTCACCTTGCCCCTTTGGCCTAACTTTTGCTTAGAGCGCTAATTACGGTTTTCATCTCTAACGGCCTTTTTTTTTCTTTTTTTTTTTAGACTCTCTTTCCTTTTAGGTACGGCTGCAAGAAAAGTTGAAGTTACTATCAAAGCCCCTTCCTAGGGTAATTAGCAGTTATTCTCTAAGGTATTTCTCTCTAGGCATCAATTGCATTCCTTTGACTTTCTATATGAATGTGTTGCCAGAGTAGGTGAGGTAGTAGATGAGGATCGGGTTCCTTAAGGCTTCATGAGGCTGCCTTTTACATTACCGCCCATTGTGCTCGATAGTTCAAAGGGATTAACAATATAGTGAGGCATCCCCTATCTTTCCAAGGTGTATCCTTTATCTTTGACTCTTACCTCTAAACGTCACGGCCTCTAGGCGAGCTATTGGCGAAGACTATTGTGCCATCTATCGGGTGTTGTTCTTTCACTCCCACTAATGCATTCAAGAGGTAGGTGCTTAGTCCCGTAATTAATACTAGAACTCATCGACTTAGACATCCAGATGGTGAGAGCAGAATCAGAGTGTGCTCATTTAGATTTAATGCATTCAGCAATGAACAACATTTCTCTTTTTATAAATGAACTAGAAAATAAGTAACACGTGTATTTGCAAAGATTGTGTACATTTTAGTATGATTTCTCTATACATGATCATTATCTAACATCGATTCAAAATGCAGAACTACATTTAATCTCAGAGTAGATATTGTAAGCATCAAACTTCTGTCTCCAATCAGCCCTCTCGGGTTTTCCTGATTGGACATTTTCTCTCATGCCTCTAATTTTTGCCCAGGATGCCTTTTTCGATTTTCACCCTGACGAGGCGCCAATTTTTAGCAAGGCCGCCTTTTTTCGGTTTTCAACCCGAGGGGCTTTTATTCTCTTCTTTTTATTTTTAAATCTTTAGCCATGGACCCTCTTGAGTTCATCGACGTTGATCGGTTCTTGAAGCCATCTTCATTGTTGTCTGTTGTTGCCGTCTCGGATAATAATTTGTTAAGAACATGGGGATCCTCTCACTTCGTCCTGGACTTGCCTCATTCGTATGGAACATTTGAGCTCATTTGTCTAAGGGCTAAGCCTTTCTTCTTCAATGGATGCTTCCTGGATAATCGAGTAGAGTGTTTACTGATAGACATGACCATGGCAGTAGTCTCATGACCTGTCCTTATTTGATGTGTCTAACAGCTGCTGTTGTTGTTGCGTCCTGTCGACCTCTAAAATCTGGGTTTCCATAAATGTCCTCAAAGATTCGAGCTCCACTTTGACTGGCTATATTGCCTCTGCCCCCTGTGTCGAAGAATAATGGGTGACTCTTTTAGAGGTTTCGACAGTGGTTCATTTTGTAGCTTCAAAATGCAAAAAGCAACTTCTTTACCTAACCTTTGTAGTTTTGGATCATCTTTACCAAGATTTTCTTTGCTAGTGGCCTATCCTGTCCCATTGGTTTGAGGGCAATACAGAGAGAACTTATGGTCTTTAATGTCATACCCCTGTAGCAACTTCCTAGCCTTAGCCATAAATCATCCTTCTGTCCTTGAACCCTGCGTGGTGTGGGAGGCCATATCGATATATTGGATTTCCTTGGGATTTTCTTTGATGACCATGACCATTTGAGGCCATAGGGTACACCTCCCTATGATGTCTATTCCTATTCTCGAGTAACTCGTGTCCATTGTAAGTCAATATACCCCTTTTGGCCCTTCTTGGAAGTTAAGAAAAATGGCAATGTAGAGCATGCATTGGTCAACGGGATTTAAACAAAGCTTGCTGTTGAGCATTTTCTATAGATGCTAATTATACCGCAAGTATACGGTGTACCGTAATAGTACTTAAGAATGTCGATCCCACGAGGAACGTTTTTACACACTATTACTAATTGATTTTAATCTTGTTTACAATGATTAATTAATGGTAGAGTTGGTTTTAATCTAATCTAACATGTAAACTAAATATACCTAGTTAATGATAGTCAAAAGTAGATAAAATAAATCATTAAGAATTAAAAACAATGAACTTGATTCCATCATTTAGATTAACATCTTTCATCTTTTTATACAAGCCAAGTTAGAATAAACTTTTAACTCACTCTCTCGACATGAATTAAAATGCCTAAAACATACGATTAAAATTCTAACTCACAATTTTCATTAATGAATTAGAGGTTTCTAATTACATATTTTATGAATAAACACTAACCTATAGCAATTATCTCAATATATCGATTTCTCAAAATATACCTTGATAATGAATCTCTATTAAATGTCAGATAAAGCAATCTCTCGAATTACTTTAACTTCTAAAGATCATGCAAAAGATATTAATAGAGAATCTACAATGAAAGACTATGAAAGTAGATAGAAATAGAAAGAATTATAATATGCAAATTCATTAAAATGATATTCATAAAAATGTTGGAGAAGAATTAAAAATAAGAGAATAAGATAGAGGCCTTTCAACCCTTTTCTCAATCTCTTGAAAATAAATTTTCCTTCTCCTTGATCTTCTTCTTCAAAACATAAAACTAAATAGAATTTTAACTAAGAAAAATCTGTCTTGCAAAATATAGAAATATTACTTAACTAAAAAATTCCTTCTTAAAAATTACAGTTAACCTAATATTTATAGATAATAATTGAAAGTTGGTGTCCTTTGAAGATGTCCCTTGAGAATGGTTGCAAAGTTTGGTGAAATAAGGTGACTTTTGGCTCAAAACTGCCCAACGGTCGCCTCTGTCGCGCTCGCAACGGTGTCGCGATCGCGATAGAACATGCTTGCCCATTTTCTTCCTTCTTTCTTTCTTTAGGTTTTCTCTTCCCTCTCTGGCCAGTCACGGGACGTTACCTCCCATCACGGCGTGACTCTTCGCGTGTGTGGCGTGACTGGCACTCACGTCTCGCCTTGTCTCGCCTCCTCCTCTTCTTTCCTTGCTTCTCGTCACGTCGCGTGACCTTTGCTCACGTCGCGTGACTTCGTCTCTCTCAGTCCTTCTCTTCTTTTCCTCCTTCTTCTTTGTTCTTCTTCTCAAGTCACGTCTCGTCACCCATGCTCACGTCGCGTGACTCCTTGTGTGTGGCGTGACCTGCTCCTCTCTCGTGACTTGCTCGTTCTATTTACTCTTCTCTTTATTTCTTCACCTAAAAACACAGATAATCAACATAAAAACTCAACTGATACAAATAAACATAATCTAACACATCACATTAAATCTCACAAACAATTACATGATTAATTACATAAACTCACACAAAATAAATACTAAATTATACTTCAATTTAGCTCCTATCAAATTCCCCCACACTAAACCCTTGCTTATCCTCAAGCAAGAGAAAAGAAATAAGCAAATTCAACAGCCAGTAAACATCACTACAAAACACTGTTCATTTAGCATATCTAATAAAATTGAAAAGAACCAAATATCTCATACACTCATAAAAAGATCAGTACGTCAAAATTTTAAAGTATGCATCCCAAATTCAACAAACTATTTAACTTTACTAATTCCAACATAAAGAGTATGAAATCCATCAAAACTAAACATGACTTAAAAGAAAGAAAATTAACCATAAAGTTAAAATTTTCAAGCAACTAGCTGCACTTAGGACATTTTGAGCTCACTTAACCTTAATCCAATCTCTTGGCATTTTTAGACTTTGCTTATTTTTTTCTTTTCTTTTGATTTTTCTTTTGGTTTTCTAGCAAGAGAAAGTTATATGGGTGCATTTTACGCTCCATCCCATACATTTTAATTTTGAATATACATCTTGCTTTCTTTTTTTTCTTTTTATAACTTAAGTGGGTGCATTTTATGCTCCATCCCACTTATTTTTATTTTTAGTCTTCATCCATTATTGAAAAGATAAAAAGGGTAAGTATTATGGCTATAGTTTCCTTAAACAACTAAAAACTTAAAAAATTTAACTAAATGAGTAAATTATAACTTTAAAAACATGGTTAGTTAAAAAGACTAAATAATTTATAATGTTGAAATAAGTAAAACTAAATAACTTGAAAAACTTAAAACACATGCTAAAAAATTTTGAAAAACTGATAAAAATGAGCATAGAGGATAATTTAACTTAACAACCTATATAATATACCAAATAAACAATGCCTCATAATAAAGCTTACTTAAAAGCCTAATTGAAATATTAAGACACACAACAAACATGCAAATAACATATACAAAACATATACATAAACATATAAAACAATAATCAAACAAACTAACTCACTCCCCCACACTTAGAACCAACATTGTCCTCAATGTGTAGGAATGACACACAAAAAATAAGTAAAAGAAACAAATAAAATGAAAAGAAAGAAAACTCCCCTATCATGGTGAAGGTGGAGGCGATGGAACCACAAAACCAGCTTGGGTCAGGAAACTATCAAATTTGTACTCCAATCTCCTTTGACGTCGCTCAATGGCAGAAAGTTGCTCTTGCATATTAGAGAACATCAAGGGAATGTTATGGCTGGATGAGCCAATATCAGGAGCAGAAGCCACAGCAGCTGGAATATCAGGCATCACTTCATCATCACTTGCCTCCTCCTCACCTTCATCTTATTGTGCCTCTACTTATGGCTCAGAATTTCCAGCAATATCCCTCCAACAAGATCGAGCACGTGCCGGAATTTCCTGAAAATTATTACCAACAACCTCGCCACGAACTAACATATTCTTATTAAAATAATGGCAAGGAAAAACTCTATAGTAGGCATCAAGATCCACATTTAGATTGCTTGCAATACTAGAAATAACATGCCCATGTGTTAAAGGTGAATCATGCTTGTTTACACATTGCAATAATTGACTTACTATCCAAAAAGGCCAACATACGTCCTTGCGTTTATGTACACACCACATCAAAAACAACTCATTATATGAAACTCTGTTAAATTCAGACCTATTAAAAATTAGAGAAGCTAAAACTCTATGCAAAATCCAATATCTCAAATCTTTAATAAACATAGATTTAGCATCCCTAGCCCTATAACGAGTTTGCAAATCAGTTAAAAATGTCCAAAATCTATGTGGCTTAAAAGATTTAGGTGGTTCAGTTAAACCAGTTTGAGAAAATCTAAACTTCCTATTCATCATAAAATAGGTTAAAGTATAAGGTTTACCCGCCATCCTAAAATCTAACCAATTCTCATTATTATCATTTTTTTCAACGTGGTGTAAAATTCTAAAAACAAATCAGGACGAACATCTTCATGCATAGAGGCAAATTTAAATAACCCACAAAATCTTAACATTTCATTCACTACATCGAGCATGCCAATTTGATTAAGTAAAGAGTCAGGAAAATACTTACATTGCATCAAATGCCTATCACGAAGAGTTAAATACCTACTGCCTTCATCTACAGAAAAAATGGGAAATAATGCACCATAATGAGCAGCAATATTCACCTCTTCAACTTCCTGCTCTTCTTGTTCAATTCGAGAAACAGATGGATTCTTTGTTCTCACCATATTTGATTGTGTTGGGTAAACAGAGAATGAAAATTATAGGGAAGTAAATCTGAAGACAAATGAAGAAATTAACAAAACCAAATACACTAAAGGAAAAAAGAAAAGATAAACGAAACAGTAATGTAAACAGAGAATAACTACAAACAAAATGTGATTTAGTTATGCATGAACATGCCGAAATTAAATGTGTTAGGGGAAAGAAGAAATGAAAAAGAAAAATGAAAAAAAACTGACAAACCTGAAAATAGAAAGCAAAACCCGAAATCCCTAAGTCAATCTTTTGAAGAAAAGAGAAGAGAAACACAATACTAAAATGTAGAACTAGAATAACGAAAGGAAAACAGAGGATGGAAGTTCGAAATTTCTCTGTGGAAGAAAAAGAAGAAGAAAGGAAAGATGGCTACTGAAGGTCTGTAACTCGTGACCGGCGCTGGGCAAAATAAAACTAAGAGAAAACTGAAGTAGAAAAGGAATAAAATGAAAAGTCACGACTTTAGGGTTTTAAATTTTAAGTTCCCGCTTTTAATTCTTCTTTTTCTGTGTTTTAATGCCTAAATAGTAAAATTAAGTTAATGTAATTGAAATTAAATCATCTAAAGCAGAAAAGAAAGCAAAACAAAACCAAATAATAGAAAAAAATAATAAGTAAAATAATAAAAGAAAAGAAAACATTTAAAACGTACCTATTCTCCACATAAGGCGTCACGTCGTGTGAAGCAACGTCACGACTCGTGACGCTCTTCACTTACCTGGGCGAAGTCCATCAAACGAAATCCTCAGACCGTCACGTCGCGTGAAGCAACGTCACGAGATGCGAGCCCTGCCAAATCGCGTTCTGTCACGATCGCAATACTTGCCGCGATTGCGACAGAAGCAACGTCTACAAAACACATTTCTTTTTTTTTATTATTTATTTTTCTATTTAATTTTTTTTATATATTTATTAAACATATCTAATCGTACTAAATTAGCTATCATTTAAAAACAAATGTGTTATTAGCATGAAAATCAATAATAACATAAATAAAACTATATAAACAAATTTAAAATAAAGTACAAAACCTAAATAAGAATAATATAACTAAGTAACCTAAATAAAAGAATTAGACAAATCATGGCTTAATGTGCTCCCTAGGATTCTCCTCAGTATTACTTGGAAGGCATCCTAGATTTCTAGAAGGTAGGGAATTAGCAAGTTGACCTATTTGAACCTCAAGATTATGAATAGTGGCAGCATGATTTTTAGCAATTTGATCAAATTTTTCTTCAAGTTTCTTTTGACTTTCATCTTGAGAATGCATCTTATAATTAATTTCTTCAATGAACTTATCAATTTTAACCTCAAAAGCCCCAAACCTATCTTGTGGTTGTTGGTATCCTACACCTCTATTTTGGTTGTTAACATTATTATTCCCCCATGAAAGGTTAGGATGGTTTCTCCAACCAGGGTTATAGGTGTTAGAATAAGGATTTCTACGACCTTGGCTTTGAAGAAAATTAACTTGTTCTTCCTTATTAACCATGCCTAAATTACAATTATCACTCTTATGTCCTTTTTGACCACAAACATTGCATGCATTTGATGAATTACCACCCACACTTAGACTATTTACTCTATGATTCAATGCTTCAATTTGGGCTTGTAATGCAACCATAGAATCTATTGAATGTACCCCCCTAGCATTAGAATTATTATACTCCCTTACTCTTTCAGGAGGCCACATACAGTTGTTCATTGCCATCTCTTCCAATAGCTCATATGCTGCATCAATTGTTTTTCTCATTAAAGATCCACCAGCTGCAGCATCTATAGTCCCTCTTGTAGTTGGATTTACACCATTATAAAAAGTTTGCATCAAAAGCTCCCTTGGAAGGTTGTGGTGTGGACACATCCTTTGCAATTCCTTGAATCTTTCCCAAGCCTCATATAATGATTCATTATCATTTTGAACAAATGTAGTAATATACTTTATGATTTTTGCGGTTTTTGCCAAGGGAAAATATTTTGATAAAAATGCTTGGGCCAATTGGTCCCAAGTAGTTATAGAACCCCTTGTCAATGAATTCAACCAAGCCTTTGCTTTATCCTTCAAAGTGAATGGAAAAAGCCTAAGCTTGATTGCATCAGCCGAAACCCCATTTATCTTAAAGGTATCACAAATCTCAAGAAAGTTTGCCAAATGAGCATTTGGATCCTCATTTGCCAAACCATAAAATTGAATACTATTTTGAATCATTTGTAATAATGAAGGCTTAATTTCAAATTGATTGGCATTTACCGTGGGTCTTACCACTCCTTGTTGAGCACCACTCAAAGCAGGTGTGGCAAAGTCCATCAATCTTGGTGGATTTTCTTCAGCCATAATAATTGATCTCCTGTTTTTGTTCTTCTTTCTATTTGACTTCCGGCTACTTGACAAGAATCTTTCAATTTCAGGATTTAAAGGCTCAAGTTCTTCTAAAGAACTCCTTGTACTAGGCATGAACTTTCAAAATCCTGTAAAACCAAAAACAAAACAAAAAATTCAATTAAACACACAAACAAATTAAAACAAAACAAAATATTGTAATCCAAAATCATAAATCAATTTTTATAATGGCAAACAACCGTTCCCCGGCAACGGTGCCAAAAACTTGTTGAGCATTTTCTATAGATGCTAATTATACCGCAAGTATACGGTGTACCGCAATAGTACTTAAGAATGTCGATCCCACGAGGAACGTTTTTACACACTATTACTAATTGATTTTAATCTTGTTTACAATGATTAATTAATGGTAGAGTTGGTTTTAATCTAATCTAACATGTAAACTAAATATACCTAGTTAATGATAGTCAAAAGAAGATAAAATAAATCATTAAGAATTAAAAACAATGAACTTGATTCCATCATTTAGATTAACATCTTTCATCTTTTTATGCAAGCCAAGTTAGAATAAACTTTTAACTCACTCTCTCGACATGAATTAAAATGCCTAAAACATACAATTAAAATTCTAACTCACAATTTTCATTAATGAATTAGAGGTTTCTAATTACATATTTTAAGAATAAACACTAACCTATAGCAATTATCTCAATATACCGATTTCTCAAAAAATACCTTGATAATGAATCTCTATTAAATGTCAGATAAAGCAATCTCTCGAATTACTTTAACTTCTAAAGATCATGCAAAAGATATTAATAGAGAATCTACAATGAAAGACTATGAAAGTAGATAGAAATAGAAAGAATTATAATATGCAAATTCATTAAAATGATATTCATAAAAATGTTGGAGAAGAATTAAAAATAAGAGAATAAGATAGAGGCCTTTCAACCCTTTTCTCAATCTTTTGAAAATAAATTTTCCTTCTCCTTGATCTTCTTCTTCAAAACATAAAACTAAATAGAATTTTAACTAAGAAAAATCTGTCTTGCAAAATACAGAAAAATTACTTAACTAAAAAATTCCTTCTTAAAAATTACAGTTAACCTAATATTTATAGATAATAATTGAAAGTTGGTGTCCTTTGAAGATATCCCTTGAGAATGGTTGCAAAGTTTGGTGAAATAAGGTGACTTTTCATGTGACTTTTGGTTCAAAACTGCCCAACGGTCGCCTCTGTCGCACTCGCAACGGTGTCGCGATCGCGACAGAACACGCTTGCCCATTTTCTTCCTTCTTTCTTTCTTTCGGTTTTCTCTTCCCTCTCTGGCCAGTCACGGGACGTTACCTCCCATCACGGCGTGACTCTTCGCGTGTGTGGCGTGACTGGCACTCAAGTCTCGCCTTGTCTCGCCTCCTCCTCTTCTTTCCTGGCTTCTCGTCACGTCGCGTGACCTTTGCTCACATCGCGTGACTTCCTCTCTCTCAGTCCTTCTCTTCTTTTCCTCCTTCTTCTTTGTTCTTCTTCTCAAGTCACGTCTCGTCACCGATGCTCACGTCGCGTGACTCCTTGTGTGTGGCGTGACCTGCTCCTCTCTCGTGACTTGCTCGTTCTATTTACTCTTCTCTTCATTTCTTCACCTAAAAACACAGATAATCAACATAAAAACTCAACTGATACAAATAAACATAATCTAACACATCACATTAAATCTCATAAATAATTACATTATTAATTACATAAACTCACACAAAATAAATACTAAATTATACTTCAATTTAGCTCCTATTAAATTGCCCCACACTAAACCCTTGCTTGTCCTCAAGCAAGAGAAAAGAAATAAGCAAATTCAACAGCCAGTAAACATCACTACAAAACACTGTTCATTTAGCATATCTAATAAAATTGAAAAGAACCAAATATCTCATACACTCATAAAAAGATCAGTACGTCAAAATTTTAAAGTATGCATCCCAAATTAAACAAACTATTTAACTTTACTAATTCCAACATAAAGAGTATGAAGTCCATCAAAACTAAACATGACTTAAAAGAAAGAAAATTAACCATAAAGTTAAAATTTTCAAGCAACTAGCTGCACTTAGGACATTTTGATATGCTAAATGTGCCAAAAACTTGTTGAGCATTTTCTATAGATGCTAATTATACCGCAAGTATACGGTGTACCGCAATAGTACTTAAGAATGTCGATCCCACGAGGAACGTTTTTACACACTATTACTAATTGATTTTAATCTTGTTTATAATGATTAATTAATGGTAGAGTTGGTTTTAATCTAATCTAACATGTAAACTAAATATACCTAGTTAATGATAGTCAAAAGAAGATAAAATAAATCATTAAGAATTAAAAACAATGAACTTGATTCCATCATTTAGATTAACATCTTTCATCTTTTTATGCAAGCCAAGTTAGAATAAACTTTTAACTCACTCTCTCGACATGAATTAAAATGCCTAAAACATACAATTAAAATTCTAACTCACAATTTTCATTAATGAATTAGAGGTTTCTAATTACATATTTTAAGAATAAACACTAACCTATAGCAATTATCTCAATATACCGATTTCTCAAAATATACCTTGATAATGAATCTCTATTAAATGCCAGATAAAGGAATGTCTCGAATTACTTTAACTTCTAAAGATCATGCAAAAGATATTAATAGAGAATCTACAATGAAAGACTATGAAAGTAGATAGAAATAGAAAGAATTATAATATGCAAATTCATTAAAACGATATTCATAAAAATGTTGGAGAAGAATTAAAAATAAGAGAATAAGATAGAGGCCTTTCAACCCTTTTCTCAATCTCTTGAAAATAAATTTTCCTTCTCCTTGATCTTCTTCTTCAAAACATAAAACTAAATAGAATTTTAACTAAGAAAAATCTGTCTTGCAAAATACAGAAAAATTACTTAACTAAAAAATTCCTTATTAAAAATTACAGTTAACCTAATATTTATAGATAATAATTGAAAGTTGGTGTCCTTTGAAGATGTCCCTTGAGAATGGTTACAAAGTTTGGTGAAATAAAGTGACTTTTCATGTGACTTTTGGCTCAAAACTGCCCAACGATCGCCTCTGTCGCGCTCGCAACGGTGTCGCGATCGCGACAGAACACGCTTGCCCATTTTCTTCCTTCTTTCTTTCTTTCGGTTTTCTCTTCCCTCTCTGGCCAGTCATGGGACGTTACCTCCCATCACGGTGTGACTCTTCGCGTGTGTGGCGTGACTGGCACTCACGTCTCGCCTTGTCTCACCTCCTCCTCTTCTTTCCTGGCTTCTCGTCACGTCGCGTGACCTTTGCTCACGTCGCGTGACTTCCTCTCTCTTAGTCCTTCTCTTCTTTTCCTCCTTCTTCTTTGTTCTTCTTCTCAAGTCATGTCTCGTCACCCATGCTCACGTCGCGTGACTCCTTGTGTGTGGCGTGACCTGCTCCTCTCTCGTGACTTGCTCGTTCTATTTACTCTTCTCTTCATTTCTTCACCTAAAAACTCAGATAATCAACATAAAAACTCAACTGATACAAATAAACATAATCTAACACATCACATTAAATCTCACAAACAATTACATGATTAATTACATAAACTCACACAAAATAAATACTAAATTATACTTCTATTTAGCTCCTATCACTTGCCCCAAAATAGTTTCTCTTTTCTTTTATTTTTTTTAGATCTACATAATTATTATTTTCCTTCCTTCTCCCTTTTTTATGTTTTTTTTTGTTCTTTTTTTTTCTTTTTTTTTCGTTCTTTTGAGGATAAGCTTTGTTCAAATCCTAATAGTTTACACATACACGCACTCCTCCTCTTCTCGATTTGGTACAACATTGACCAACTAAGATTGTCATTGAACTTCAACTACAAATTTTGGCTTCATTTCTTCTTGTGGATTCCCCTTTTTGACCCTTTCTGCCCCTTTCAGCTTCAATCTTCTGAGCTTCTGTGTGACTGGTCCATGATTGTGATATGCTAGCCTAGTGTGTTTGATGACTTCATGATCATCTCCCAGCATGTCTTCCTACGTCCAGGCAAAGACTTTTTCACCTTTTGTTTTAATTCTCTCAAATTTTGATCTCTCTTCAGGAGTTATAACAGATGCTATCAAGATTTTCTTTGGGTTCTCCTAAAGTTTCATAGATTAAATGGAGTAGCATCAATTGAATCAATGTCAAATATGAATAAGTTATGATCATGATTATGCATACTGAAATCATAAGAGACATAACACAAGTAAGCAAAGGCGTTCATCTTATTAATGAAACTAAAATGTCATTATTAAACAGTTCAAAGATAAAAAGACCATTCTAAGTGGCTAATCAACCCCCGTTCTTTCCGACATAACTGTTGTAGACAATGGTCCATCACCATCCTTAAGAACCGTCCTGCCTTTCCACTTAGGCACTTAGTCTATCTTATTCTTTCCCTCTCACTTTTCTGGATTGGAATCTTCTTGGAATCAATCAGGTCTTGAATGGCATGTCTTAAATGTAACGACCGGTGGGTCCATCCCCGGAACACATCCCGTCGGGAGTCAGTTCACCGCAGAAGTTGGTTCACCGCGCCGTACTCACAGTCTTTACACTTCCCCTTGTGCATTTTTGCCTTTCGTGGGATTCAAACCCATGACCTAGGGAATAAGTCCTTAATTCATAGAATCCCACTACTATTAGGCTAGACTAGCCTAATGGTAGTGGGATTCTATGAATTAAGGACTTATTCCCTAGGTCCTGGGTTCGAATCCCACGAAAGGCAAAAATGCACATGGGGAAGTGTAAAGAACGTGAGTACGGCGCGGTGAACCGACTCCCGACGAGATGTGTTCCGGGGATGGACCCACCGGTCGTTACAAAAAAAGGATATATACATAAATGCAAGGTAATTAAAAACTTTTTGAAGCAATAAAGAAAATTGCTGATCATGCATTAATATAACAATATCCGCTACATTACTGTTATGATCAACAGGCGAAAACAAAAGATGATTACATATCCAAAGTATACAAATGCGGAAGCTATACAAAATTACTGATACAGAGAGTTCTATTACAAAATAATCATCAAAGACTCCAAAAGCCAAGCCCTACACTAATCTCTTCTGTGTTGGCTTGACTGGCGGTGACTCTCCCAAAGCAGAACATCTTTCGCACCTGCACGGGTAAAAATACTGTGCTAAGCGATAAACGCTTAGTGGGGAAACACGCAACAATTATGGACGGTCATTCACAATGGTCGTCAAGGCATAACACATTTGATATGACAATTACGGATAACCATGTCAGATACATATTCATGAATACATAATAGAAACATACATTCATAAGCTCACATACCCATTCATGTACTTATTAACTGATAGCCCATAAGAATCATCAAACTCATTCAGATATCATAATCTCGTAACAATTTTAAAGCAGAACAAAACAAACAGAGCACCTGCTGACTCACAATAGTGGATAACGAGTATACGGACAGTACCTTACGAGTACGAATCGTAAGACCATTTATCTTATCACATTCAAACAATTTTCGAAGGGGACCTTAAACAAGATCCAAATACCGAGGGTTCACGAGGAACAAAATGGGGACCGGATCGAGGACCAAACAAAACTGAGGTTGCAGCTAAAAGACTCTATTAGGCATGCCTAACCATCCACTTACTTGACTCTAGCAAGTCATATATAAACCAATTCATGTTTCTGAGCACAACATATAATTCCTCAAGTATAATTCACAATATAATAGACATATAAGCACATTCATAGAGCATACGGTAAGGATGAATCATAGTCAAGACATTTGAAATTCATTATTGCAGAAAAAGCAAAATTAGAAAGCAAGGCAAGCAAAAGGCACTGTCGCGATAGCGACATCGTCGCGCTCGCGACAGAGGCAGTCTTGCCCAGGTCGCGACCTCGACATTCATCGCGATCTCGCGAGGGAACAAGGGTATCTCACTGTCGTGCTCGCGATAGTGAGCTACCAGCCAAGAACATAACGGCAGCCGAGCTCTCTGTCGCGCTCACGACAGAGGCTTTGCTGCACGGCTCGGCGGAGAGCTCAGATCGCGAGCTCATAATGATGTCCCGCTCGCGATAGGGTCATGAATTTCAGCCCTTGCCCAGAAAATCTGCAGAAAATTCCCTCTTCACAACACTCAAACACAAACATTCAACTCAAACCTCTTCTTACCTCAATTCCAGCATCCCAAATACAATTAGCAACATAAAATACAACATCTATATCAAGAATTCCAATTAAATCATGCCAATAACCACATCAATTTACACAAATTGGAAATATCAGCACTATTCATCATCATCTCACTCAAGAACACAATTAAGTTCATTAACCCATAATTAAAGCTTTTTAACACATCTCAATCATAACCCATAACATTTAAACCCACTATGAACATCAAGAACCCACAAATTTCCAGAAATTCATGCATATCCAAAAACCCATATATGAACATCACTTAAAAGAAAATTCCCAAACCTTATCTCCTTAGCTGTAAATCTAATGAGCTCCACTAGAACCAGCCTTCTCCTTGCCTTTCGGGACACGGGGAGGCTCAACTAACCATTAAACCAACAAACACACAAAAATACAAATCCCTAGA
This sequence comes from Excoecaria cochinchinensis, assembly GCA_947683425.1. Taxonomy (NCBI): domain Eukaryota; kingdom Viridiplantae; phylum Streptophyta; class Magnoliopsida; order Malpighiales; family Euphorbiaceae; genus Excoecaria; species Excoecaria cochinchinensis. The sequence continues at coordinate 3,969,652 of CANTUQ010000161.1, forward strand.
TTAAAAACCCAAACCCAGAAAATGAAGAAGAAGAAGAAGAAGAACGCAATGGAAATGCAGAAAACTCACCAATTACTTTTAAGAATTATCAAAATCCACCAACTCCAACCAACAAGGAACTAGCAAACGAAAGGAAGAGGAAAAGGGAGTAGAAGGGAAAGCAAAAGAGAGAAGAGAAGGGGAGAACGGGAATGAAGAACAGATTTTCTGTTCTTCCCCTTCTCTTTCCTCAATTATCCAACCCTCCACTATTCCCCTTTCCACATGGCACAACATGATTGGTGGGTTTTAATAACTCACACCCTAACAACCAACATTGCACATACATAATGCAATCCCCACTTATAATACCCTACAAGTGTGTGAGCACACACACACAAGCACAACCTCACAAACACACCCTAGTATTATATGTTCAAGCACACCCAAACATAACCCAACTAATTCACACCCAAAACACCATACATGCACTCTCATACTAACAAGACCCTCAAACATGCATTTTTACCCAAAATGCCCTTATCAAAAGCCAAAACATACCCAATACATGCACACACAGATGGCTCATTCTACTAGGGGGCAAACGGGGTGTGACATTAAAGCCTTACAATCATCTGTGATATGCCCGGTGTGTTGGTGGTAGGCGCAATACTCATCTTCCTTATGATTGGGTTGTCCCTGGCTTTTAGCTGGCCTAGCTGCTAATGGCTATAATATCCCTTCCTTTATTAGCCTCTTAAGGACCCAGGACAAAGATCTGCCCAAATTAGAAAAATACCTTTATCTCACCTCCATGGTTGGTGCTTCCACAATCTTTTCCTTTTTTGGGTCTAGCACCAGTTCTTGAATGCGATTTCTTAGAGGACGACAGTAGTCTATTCTATGCCCTAAATACTGGTGATACGCGCAGTACCAATTTGCCCTATGCCTAAGGTGTCCTTGACTTGGGGCAGGCCCGACCCGCAAGGGTTGTAACTGCCCTTTCCTGACGAGACGGGTGAAGTACCAGGATAATAGCCTACCCGAAATAGTGAGGTGGGACTGAACTACTCTAGTGGCTGAGACTTCTGCAGCCTTAGCATTCTCCTTACTATTGTCAAGGCCTCCTGAGCTTTCATTCTTTAGAGTACGCATGATTGCAGGGCCTTCATCCTCTTCGGACATAACGCCATATTCTAAAATAGGCCTCCTATTTTGTCCTTGCTCAACTGGTGAATCAAGTGACCTCTTACCTCGGATCTCAGAAGGAAAAGGAGGTACTGGGGTTGTCGCTGTATGAGCCTTCTCGATCGTGGTCGGCTTCACTTGGTTGATAGCTGTTGCCATAAGCTGAGCTTGGAGAACCAGCGCCATGGCATCCATTCTTTCTTTGATCACAGCCAGCATACTTTTTTCCAGCTCTTCATACCTTTTATCTATCTCCTAGGCAATCAGGGCGCGAGTCTCTTCTGTAAATTGTGAAGGGCCATCCATTTTTAATACCTTCATATGCTCTGGTAAGGATGCTAGGTCTCTGTCGGTCAATCCAAACTTTGATCGTTCTTCGGACAACTATCTGGATCCCTAAACCACCCAAACAAATGGTCTACCATGGCTGAAAGGCAAAGAGTTAGAATGATGCATGAATAATATGTAATGCATGGTCGTGCTGTGCAATAAATGGTATACAATGGTTAAAAGAGATTATAATGATACACGTGAAACATTTGAAAAACTATACACAGGATAATATGTACATGTAATAATTATATGCAAAGAATAAGATGTATGCATAGGGAGAAAATAAAAAAATAAAAAAATTTATTTGTGCATGAATAACATGAATATGAATTGTATCATCCTTAACCACATGCAAGCAGAAAGATCCTTCTAACCTTATTGCCCCCACACATGAGGTCGTGCGGTCTCTGTCCTAGGTGGGCTTAATCCATGGGTTAACAGGGAACCCGATGGATGCGCATGGTGCTTAGTGGAATACCGGCAGCATAACCTCTCTTAGCTAATGTGCATACGCATGGGTTTTCACCATCATGTATTTAGGCAGTCCGAATAAGTTGACATGGGCCTATCGGGGCATGAAAGCCTTTGATTAGGTGACCAAATCAAATTATCTGGGTTTTTCCAATACTTAATAATCCACACAGCAAGCATAGTATTAAGGTTCATACCACTTAGGGAAGTAACTATTTCCATTACATGAGCTTTGGCCAAGGTGATGTTACTTTAGGGCTACCCAAGCATGGTCCCTGTCAACGGGTCTAGCTCATCATGAGTGTAACGACCGATTGGATCTCCATTTAATATACCATGATGGTACGAGGCTTGGGCTTGTGATTATCCTTAACACTCCCCTACATTGAGTGAACGTTGAGTTGTGCTTCGGGAACGCACCGAGGCTAAAGAGGGACCAAACTAGCATAGATCTAAGGCTCTAATGAGATGTAATGCAATTTCAAAAAAGGATGAAATGTTTAAATTAAAACTCAATTGTAAATTTTAACCAAGGCACTTTCGAAGTGAAGTCTCGAGTATTGTCCCCAGTGGAGTCGCCACTGTGACGCGCGCCGAACCCCGAAGGCCCTCTTATATGGCGATCGGGTGGAGGTTCATGAAAACTTGTAAGGTATTTACAAGTGCGTCTATGTTGGGCAACAAGGAGGTTTCTTGGAGTTGCCACCCAATAGAACATTGGGAAAGGTCATCTAGCCTCAGTGAGCCTAAGACAGCGCTACTGTGTCCATCATAGGCAAGCCGGAGGTGTCTTGGAGGTATCCACCCTATTGACAGATTGGTCCTCTAGCCTCATGCTTAGGCAAACCAGAGGTGTCTTGGAGGTATCCACCTTAATAGAACATTAAGATGGCCCTCTCGCCTCGTGGCGCCTAGGACTGTGCAAATTTGATCCTTTTACGGGACACAAGAGGTGTCTTGGAGGTTTCCACCCCAATAAAATGCCGAGGTGGCCCTCTCGCCTCATTGAGCCCAAAAACCAGAGTAGGTTCGGGACTTCCCATTTATTTATACCTTGGTTAGATTTATAATCGAGTTTTGAATTTATCGTTTCATCCAATTCCTCACTCAATTCAGTGCAATTAAATTAACGCGCAAGTTATTCATTCGAAAGAAGCGATAAATAAAGCATAATTAAAGTAAAGTGCATGAAAATATATTACAACAAAACTAAGGGCGGAATACAACCCCCATTGTAAATAAAATACAAATCATGCATAAATCGGGGTATTTATTAATGATGAGGACATTGGTCCTTGCATGCATGTTTATTATGAAACAATTTTGATGTGATGATTTTGGATAGAGAAAATTGAGAATTGGTCCCATCTTTATTAGGAAAAATACCAAATTAATTAATAAAAATGGTTTAGTGACTTTCTTTCTAGCGGGCCTAAATAAACAATTTTACGAGAAAATTACATGGCAAAATAAATGGAAAAGCCAAATAAATAAAATATTATATATGAAATAAATAAATACTTGATCCCAAATGAGCCTTCTGTATCTTCCCGTGTGCTCACAAAAATGCCCAAGAGGGAAAATGAGATGTGAAATAATCATAAAATAAAAATAAAATAATGTTAGTAATTGAATCAATTAAAATTAATTAAATATAAAATAAATGATGAATTAAAATAAAACATGAGGATGTGAAAGAATGATAATTGAATTAAAATGTTAACAAATCAAAATAAATGAAAACATACATTAAATGATAAAAGAATTGAATGATTTAACTGGAATAAATAAATTATGTTAATGAGTTCATATGTAAAAATATGAACATGATAGTAATAATGATGAAGATAAACAAATCAATGAATATATAAAATAATAAAGAAGAGAATAATAAAAATGAATGAATTAAAGAATGATGAAAACAATTAAATGAACAATATGATTCATTAAATATGTTCACAAACGATATAAACCATTTACATGGCAAAAATATCAATTAAAATGAATTTATTAATTATTAGAGGTGGCAAGTTGGGCGGGTTGGGCGGTTTGGGTTGGGTCACTAATGGGCTGGTCACAAATGGGCCAAAAAGCATGGGTCACAAATGGGTCAAATATCCAAATGGGTTGGGCGGGTTGGGTCAACCCATGGGCTAAAAACTTTTTGAATATACAAAAAATTTATAATAATACGCAAATGAGTCAGGTGGTCCAAACGGACTGATTTTGGTCCAAACGGATTGAGTGGTCCAAATAGGCCGCTTGAGACCCACAACGGACCGAGATGTAATTTGATATTTTTAATCCATTTTTAATAAAAAAAATAATTTTCTATATGATAAAGGGATATTAAAGTGACTAATGTAAAATAATTTGGCCCAAATGGATTGAGTGGCCCAAACGGGCTGCTAGAAGCCCAAACGGGCCGAAATGTGATTTGACCCATTTAATCCATTTTTAATAAAAAATAATTTTCGATATTATAAAATGATATTAAAGTGACTAATATAAAATAATATGGCTAAACCTTATTGCTTACATTAATACAATCTCATTGCTAGCAAAATAAAAAAATTATAGTACTTCTACTCACAAGAAGGCAAAAAAACAAAAGTCTATAAGTTCAAAAGAGGAACACATGTGCTTTCTAGAATTTCATTGTCAGAAAAATAACAGCCCCGTCCTAATATAAGATCATACAACCTTTATTTGGGTATTATTCCTTTTTTCATTGATATGTTAAATTTGCAACAAAAATTCATTTCTAATGTGAGTTTTATTTGACGTGAAACTTGATCGTAGAACTGTATAGTTTGCAGCGATTTATTGCTGGTTTCCTTGGGGTATCAAAACCATAAAAACCGTCGTTCCAGACGTGATGGTCTAATTTCTGGCCTCTAATACTCTTCAAGTTCTCATTGGGTGAACTTTAGATGGAGAAGGAAGAAGGGTGTCAATTATGTTTGAAATTAATATACAAAAACAACTACCATTAATCATTTGAAATTAGGACAATTAGTCATTGATCAACGCCGGTCACCACATTTGTCTCCACCTTCCTACAGCACCTTTAATCCTTTAATTGACTAAAATACCTATCCTAAGCATTTTTCTTCTCCATGAAAGCCGTGGGTGATTTGGTGATTTAACCTGGAAACATCCCCTAGTTGAATACAGTCCAGATAAAGAAAGCTCATAAAATACTAAATTAGTACCTTACTCTGCTCATAAAAGATCCAAGTAAATTTCGGTAAAAAAAAAAGGGATCCAGTTAAAATTAGCTGAATTAATGGAGGGAAAAGTGATCTTAACGGTATTGCTGTTGTTCTCTGTTGCTGTCTCGGGTGAGTACATCAGACCTCCCCCTCGCAAAACCTTGCATTTGCCATGGAGTTCGAGACCGCCTCTTCATCCCCAGCAGGTAGTTTCTATTCAATCACTGCATTTCTCTTTCCAGTTTCCTCGACAGGGACTTCTGCGATGAGTTTCTGAACAGACCAACAAGCCCAGAAACAGAGCGAATCTTTGTAAGATTCTTGGCAAATTCTGGTGGCAACAGCACTGAGAACATGTCAAATCAAATCAGATGACAGGCAAAGGAGGAAGAAAGGAGCAGACCCGTTGGGCACATAAACATGCCCAAACGGGTTGCTCTTTTAAACGGGTTGCTTTTGGGTTGGCCCAACTGGGCATCCTATGGGTTGGGTTGGGTTTGGGTCTATTTTATTGGGCGGGTTGGGCGGGTTTTTTGGGCTTGGGCTAAATTTGACGGCCCTATTAATTATACATTAAAAATAATGATCAATTAAAGAAAAATAAATTAATTACATGTTATGAATTAAAAGAGATCAATATTCACATGAATAAAAATGTAATAATATATATACACAACAAAATAAATATAACAACAATAGAATAAATAAATTAATGAAAATAATAAAATATACATGAATAAGAATAAAATCATATATAAACAAAATAAATAAAATAAATCTGAAATAAAATAAATAAATGAAGTTAATAAAAATATGCATGAATAAATTAAACATGAACAAAAATAATACAAAGAAAGAATAAGCCCAGAATGTTTACCCTCAAAGTTTCGGATTCGATGAAGGTAAAATGATGATCGATTTTTTTTATTTGATGATTTGCAATATTAGAGTGTAATATGATGAAAATATTGGAATTTTATTGCAAGAAAAAATAGGATGAAAAAATGATCAAAAATTCTTTAAGAACAAAGAATTGATTTCTTTGCTTAAAGAAATGATTTTGATCAAAAAAATATTTATATTGATTAAAATAAAGAAAAATGATTTCAAGAACAAACAATCACTTTGTTTGTATCAAGGAAAAAAAATGATTAAAAGTCTTATTTTAGAAAATCAAATGAAAAAATTAGATTTTGATAACAAACAATTATTTTATTTGTCTCAAAATTAATTTTTCATCAAAAAGAGATTCAAAAGAAAATCAATGGAAAAAGTTTTATTGAACACAAATAAAGAAGACAAAAAGGAATTTTGACAGCAAATAATTGTTGTATTTGTCTCCAAATTAAATTCAACAAAAACTCCTTCCAAATATATGTTTAGAAGAAATTCTATTGAAAAAAAAGATGAAAAAGATGAACTGCATTCTTTTTTTTTTGGTGGTGAAAATCTGGAATTTTACAGAGAGTTTGAAAGGAAGAAGAAGAGAAAAAGATGAAAAAAGACCCTAAGAAAAATTCCCCCTTTTAGGTTTTCTTCTTATTCTTTTTATATGAAGAAAATAGGAAAAAAATATTAATTAAATGGATAAAACTTAATAAAATAAGATATTAACCATTTTAAATTTTAAAAATTGAAAAAAACCTGAAAATCCCTTAAAAAAGTCATAAAAAATCGAATTTTGTCGAAAAAAATCGGAAAAAATCAGTTTTAGGCCGAAATGGGCATTTTGCGGCGGAACAGGGGCTACGGGCGTCCGTAGTGCACGCTGGGCGAGCGCGGGTCGCACGGAGCGTCGCGCGCCGCGTGCCGAGTCCGACGCTCGAAAATTTTTTTTTATTTTATTGTTAAAGATTAACTAAAAATACTACAATTTCTAAACCCCATTTTTCAAATCTAATTTTCAAATTTTTTTTTATTTTTTACTTTTTCACTCTAAAATGCAAATTTAAACAGGAAATCACCACTTTCAACATTTTTGCCTGTGACAAGGCATCTTATCATCATTGGGTAACTCTGATCTGGGCTGCGTCAGGACCCGGTGTCTACAGTGTGCTTCTGTGGATGAGTTCAGGGTAACAATAGGTGGCCTGAAGAAAAAGATGGAAATCCTCGAGGGAGAAATTTTGTGATCTAAGTGTGCTACCACCCAAGCCACCTACAAGAGGCTCACTTTTGGTGCCGCGGACTTAGAAGAAGAAAATCGCTTATGTAGATGTGATAGTTGCATTGGCATTCGGGAGGTAGAAAAAGTATCTGCAGCTGGAACAGCCCAGAAATATCGCTTCGATTTAGGTGGACTTCTTCATCAAGTGTTGGAGAAAAACCCGCAAATGTGGTCAGCTAGGCTAACCATGGATCAGGGGCTAATGAATCACCATCAGTATACTAGAGGCCGCCCGATTGATGATTGCCAAGTCCTGAGGGGATAAATTTGGGATCTTAAGCTGCCTATAATCTCTAAAGGAGGAAATGATGGAAGCTTAAGTCGCGGTAATAGCAGCAGGATAAGTTATGGAGACACAAAGGTTCCAACTAGGGGAGCGATCCAAAGCGGCTGTATTATCTTGGAAAAACCTCTATCTAGACTTTTTGCTTATTTTGTTAAGCAAGGGAAGTTACAGTCGATGCCAACTAAACCTGCCAGAAGCCAAGGACGTCCAGGTCATCGAATGGATCAGTATTGTGCCTACCATCAGCAGACTGGGCATGACACTGATGAATACCGAACTTTGAGGAAACAAGTTCAAGGCCTCATTGATGAGGAGCTGAAAGGAAGGGAGGATGGGCCCTAAAGATGATAATAGACCATTGGCCGCAACATCTGCGTTGGTGGGAGCGAAAAGGGATAATCATTTAGATGTTCTTTTTATCCTTGAACTATTTAAAAATGGTGTTTTTAATTCTAGATTTCGTATTAAATAAAGTGAATGGTTTTGTTTATTTGTGTGATATTTCTTTTGATTTAATTATGCATAATCATGATCATGATTCATTTATATTTGACAATGATCCAACTGATGCCACTCTATTTAATCTTGGGACTTTGGAGAATCCAAAGAAAATCTTAATAGTATCTAATATAACTCCTGATCAAAATTTGAGAAAAAAAAGTGGGGAAAAGTCTTTGCCTAGATCTACAAAGACACGCTGGGAGATCATCACAAAGTCACCGAATGCACTATGGCAGCATATCACGATCATGGACCAGTCACATAGAAGCTCGAAATACTTAAGTCGAAAGGGGCAGAAATGGTTAAAAGGAGAGATCCACAAGCAGAAACGGCAAAATTTCTTATCGAAGTTCAACACCTGACTTGGGTTGGTCAGTGTTGTCCCAATATCGAGAAGAGGAGGAGTGCGTGCATGTGTAAACTATTTGAATTTGAACAAAACTTATCCATAAAAAAAAAAGAAAAAAAAGGGAACAAAAAAAAAATAAAATACAAAATAAAAAAGGAAAAGAATCAATGTGTATATTCGACCGAAAACTATTGATATAGGGGCAAAGGAAAGTCATCCTAGGGTAAGCTTTGTTCAAATCCCGTTGATCTACACATACCAATACTTTGCAATTCTTCTTGACTTTCGAAAAGGACCAAAAGGGTTCTATTGATTTACAATGGATATGGATTGCTCGAGCTTGGAAATAGACATCATAGGGGAAGAGTGTCCTACGGCCTCCAACAGACATAGGGTTAGCATAGTGGCTATCGCCTACTTCACCAAGTTGGTAGAATCCAGTCCATCAAGAAAGTCGACGCTCGGAATATGGACAAGTTCGTCGAAAGGAATCTCTTAACGGGGTGCAATTTAGGGCCTCCGTATCGCCCACAAGCCAATGGGGCAGTGAAGGCCACCAATAAGAATATCAAGAAAATCCTGACCAAAATGGTTCAGAACTATAAAGATTGGGCAGAAAAGTTGCCCTTTGCACTTTTGGGTTATAGAACTGCCGTCAGAACTTCTACAGAAGCGACGCTATATTCTTTAGTATATGGGACAGAAGCAGTGTTGCTAGTTGAAATAGAGCTTAGATCATTGAGGGTCATTATGGAGGCCCAAATTTCGGAGGCTGAATGGGCACAACAGCGGTTGCAACACCTGAATATGCTAGATGAGAGTAGGTTGAGAGCCTATTATCACAATTAGATTTATCAGAAAAAGCTTGCCAAGTCATTCAAAAAGAAGGTTAACAAACACCCGTTAAAGGAAGGAGATTTTGTCTACAAGCAAATGAGACCAGGGGCACCGGATATAAGGGTTAAGTTTAGACCGACATGGGAAGGTCCTTTCATCCTCAAAAAGCTGTTGTCAAAAGGAGCGGCAATTTTGGCAGATAGCGATGGCAATGAGTTCAACGAGCCGATCAACATTGATAGACTCAAGAGGTTCCATGTCTAAAGGCTAAAATTCAAAAGAAGAGAATAAAAGCCCCGTGGGTAAAAAATAGAAAAAAGGCGGCCTTGCTAAAATTGGCCGCCTCGTCAAGGTGAAAATAATTAAAAAGGCATCCTGAGCAAAAATTAGAGGCTTGAGAGAAAATGTCCAATCAAGAAAACCCTGAGAGGGCTGATTGGTAACAGGAGTTTGATGCTATCAAGATCTGTTCCAGGAGTGAATGTAGTTTTGCATTTTGAATTGGTGCTAAATGGTGATCATGTATAGTGAAATTATACTGAAATGTACACAATTTTGTAAAATGAAATAAAATTGAATTTATTCATTTATATTATTTTCTAGTTCAGTTTTAAAACAAAAGACATTGCTCAAAATTTATGCAAATCTGAACTATGCTATATTATTGCTCTCGTCGTCCAGATGCCTAAGTTGACGAGTCCTGTTATCAACAGTAGGGCTAAGTACCCATCTCTTATATGCACTGGTAGAAGTGACAGAATGATTTTCGAAGGAGGGTATGACAGTCTTCACTGGTAGTTCAACCTAGAGATCATGATATTTGGAAGCGAAAGCCGAAGACAGGATTCCACCCCGAAAAGATAGAGGGGGTTTCACCACATCCTGGGTCATCCCGAGCTGTCGAGTACAGTAGGCTGTGATATAAAAAGTGACTTCGTGAAGCCCACATAGTGGAACACACCCCGAAGAGCCGTCAACTGTTGCAGGAGAAAGAGTAAGCCAAGCATTCATGAAATTGATATCCTTATCTATTACCTCGCCAAGTCTGGTAATGCCTTCGTCAAGAGTCATGAATGAGTACAGTCGCTGACGGGGGAGGAAGTGCCTCAAGGAATATTGAGTGATAACCCTGGGAGGAGGTTTTGACAGCAGTTTTAGCTTCTCTTGCAGCCATATTTAAAAAAAAAAAAGAAAAAAAAACAAGGGTTATTATTAAAAGCCGCTGGAGTGAGTTAAGTTCACCCCAAGCAAAAGTAAGGCATAGGGTTGTGTGAAAATCCGAAAAGGACGTATTTCTCGCCAAGAAAATAAATCCACAAGGTTCGCATTACCTTACAAAATAATGACATACCTGAAGCAATAAGGGGCTCCCAGAAAGGGCGGCAGAGAAATCAGCACAAACAGAATCCAAACCCCGGATGGTCTTGGCGAGGATCAATGGGAAAGCGGATAGTCTATGATGAAATTCATCCACAATCTCGAATAGACGAATATCACCAGTTGGCTCCTTCGAGGTCACAGTCAAATACCTCATGTGACAAAATAGAAAAATGACACTCGTACAGTATGGGGGAACATCGGAGAAGTCCTCCAACACCTCAATCAGTGGCCCTGAGGCAAAAGTAGAACCCTGAGGGACCAACCGGACAGCCTCAGAAGGAGGTATGCTCAAGGGCAATGCAATATCCCTAGTGTGAATCAGACCACAGCTGGAATACAGGGTAAGGCACTAGGAGGATACCATGCCCCAATGATGGCAGCAAACTTTTCAGGCAGGGGGCATAGTTCCTGATAAGTAAATCTGAAGATGTGAAAACGTGGGTCCCAAAAGCAAGCCATAGCCAGAAGAAGGTTGTGATCTATCCTAACCCTTATCAGAAATTTCAGGCCAGAAAGTGGGGAAAGGGAGGTGTTTTCCCAAGTTTGGGGGTTATCTAGAACTCGATATATTTTGGTGAAGACAAAGGAAGACATTTTCTATGTATTATGGCTAAAAATTAAAATTAACAAGGAAAAGTATGAAGAAAAGAGAGAAACACCTGGAAAGGAAGCTCTGGCTGAGGTTCAAAGTGTTTAGAGGGCACAAATCCCAAGGAAAGGAGGAGAATTTAAAGCAAAACGCGAGCGGGGAGCCCGTCAGTCAACATGGTTGACCCTTGGGAGATCTATTTTCCTGCATATTCCATGCACGTCACATGCATAAAATAATTTTTGCATATTTCTATTGTCTTTATAATGAAGGAAATTTGATAGAGATGAGTACCGGACATGAAAATAGGAGCAAGATATTCAGGGAGTATTTGCATAAAAAAAGGGGTTCATTAATAAGTTAATGAATGACTAGTCAATTAATTAATTAATGAGAGAGTGGAATGAAGAAGTGAAGACGAAATTTTTAACGACCGATGGGGTGCCCGTTGCTCGGTGTTCGGGCGGGAAGCCAGTCGGTCATGAAAAAGTATAAAAGGAGCATCCAGCAATGCTCCTTCAGTTCTTCTTCTCTTCTTTCTTCCCTTCTCCTTCGCAAACCGATGCCTCAGTTTAGTTTCTCTCCCATTTCTCACTCATTTTTGATCCGTTTTGTGCACCACTTGCGCCAAAATGATTCTTTAACCATCACACACATTTAGGACCGACCTTTTCGCAATTTCGTCAAGTTTTTTTCAGTGCATTTAGTCGACCACCAGGTTAGTTTTTCATCTTTTTCCACTCGTTTCTATGTCTTTTTAAGTAATTTGCATGTAAAATGCATGATTAGTCTATATTATCTAAATGTAGGATTAAATGCTAACCGTTTATCCTTAGTTTTTTTGGACTGTATATGAAGCACAAACCATAAATATGAATATGTATAAACAAATAATGATAAAAAGAGAGGACTATGGACTTGTGAACTTATGCCTATCTAACTGATGTTTAGAACCAAATTGGACTAAATAAGACGCGTAAATAACATGCAATAATCAAATTGTTGCTTGGGGCCTGAGGCCTGTACAATTATTTTTTATTTTTTTATGCCGGGAGTTTGACACATCCTTGTCGGGATGCTGCCTAAATTTTTTGGAATTTTCTGGGTAAGCACATCCTTGCCTGGATGCTGCCGAAGTTTTTTGGTAGGCACATTTCTACCGAAATTTGCAAAATTTTTAACCTTTTGACTAGCTTACCTGCGATGATAATGCAAACCTAACTTTTCTTATTTTTAGGATGCCTCCATGACACAATGTCCCTCATGACCAGGCCGAGCCTCAGGCTCCTATATGGATGAGCGATGAGGCCAGGATGAGATTCCGAACCTTATCGCATGTGTAGTTTAGAGCCAGTCGTTTCATCTCCAGATTGTTCCTACAGAGCATGGGAATACGCGAGGAGGTTAATGCCTTAGCAGTAGCAGCAGGATGGACAGAGTTCCAGTGGCCCTCATTCCAGACTCATCCCGAGATCGTTAGGGAGTTCTTGGCCACTCTCCACTATAGGGGATTCCAGAGGTCGAACACCGAGGAGGCTGTTATTCAGTTCTGGGTTGGAGGCCGGTATCACAGCATCATGGGCAAGACATTCACAGAGGCTGTGGGGCTTCCTTATGGCGATGATGTGATGATGCCACAGAGAACGGTCAGGAGGCAGCATTAGGAGATTATTGCTATGCCGGGAGTGCCGTATGACCATGATACGGCGAAGAGTATGGTACTCTCATCTTAGGCACTGTGGTATATACATAGAGTGCTCTCCAGCTCTTATTTGGGCCAGGCAGGTAATCCAGGATCTGTGAACGGAGTCGAGATCTGTAGCTTATGGGCGATGGTAGCTGGCCGGTGCCTCAACATTAGCCACGAGATTGTGGCTAACTTGGTCAAAGTTTCACGGGGAGCAGCCCCTATAGTATGTGCCGGAGGAGTGGTTACTAGGCCGTTGCTACATTTGGGAGTTGACCCAGACAGTTTCAGGCCTCCACTGGATGAGAGTGTTTATATGGATGCATCAGCGGCTCTGACTATGGGGATGATTGCACAGGTGACTGATCGATCAGAGGAGTACCGGTTGCTTTCCATACCAGAGACTAGGCGTATGTTCGGTCTCCCTCCACTCTAGCCAGTAGAGAATGAGCCCCAGATGGAGGAGCAGCCTCCACAGCAGCCCAAGTCTCAAGGGCCACAGCCCGCATAGATGCCTTCACAGCAGCCTCAGCCGGAGGAGGAGTAGCCTCAGACTCCATTCGATATGGGTATCGAGTTCAGTATTAATGAACTAATAGTCACCCCGCCAGAGCAGAGGGTTCAGAGTCCTACTCCACCACCACCATCGCGAGTTCAGCATTCTGTACTGCGACAGGTTCGACCCTTATAGTAGGCCGGGACACCTGGGGCCATCTACCTCCACAGTACCTCCCCTAGAATATAGAGTAGAGCCAGCATAGCCTACTCCATTGTCACCTCCGCAACCGGCCCAACCTGATGTTATTACTGCCATGATTACCCTTCTCACTGCCATAGAGCGTCGATAGGAGGAGAGAGACTGAGCCCTCCTTGAGCGCCTCGACCGGTATGAGGAGAGAGACCGAGTTATGCTTGAGCGTCTAGGCCAGCAGGAGAGGCTTATAGAGGGCCAGGGGAGGCTCATTGAGGACTTAAGGCATAGTTTGGGTGCCTCCCATGATGCGGTGGCCCAGATGGTTGATGAGGCAGTCCAGGTATTGATGAGTCTATCACTGCCCTCAGATTTCGGGTAGATAGGTTGGAGAGTGCCATATCGCACATATCTACATCCATTAGGGCGTTCACGGAGAATATAGAGACTAGGCTCACGGACATCAGGGATGCAGCTAGAGACCAGACCACGAGACTGTCGAAGGCCTTTATAGAGCTGGGCGGTGTGGTCAGAGACACCGTGCAAACCGAGATGAGGCCAGCGGGACACATACTATAGAACAAATCGTAATTGAGTTATAGTTAGAGAACATTGCATCTCAAATCACTCAGACACCATGCAAGCCGAGACGAGGCTAGCGAGACACATACGATAGAACAAATCGCAATTGGGTTGTAGTTAGAGAACACTGCATCTCACATCACTCAGACACCATGCAAACGATACGAGGCTAGCGAGACACATGCGATAGAACAAATCGCAATTGGGTTGTAGTTAGAAAACAGTGCATCTCACATCACTCAGACACCATGCAAGCCAAAACGAGGCCAGCGGGACACATATGATAGAACAAATCGCAATTGGGTTGTAGTTAGAGAACACTACTCACGATATTCAGACACCGTGCAAGCCGAAACGAGCACAGCGGGACACATGCGATAGAACAATCGCAATGGGGTTGTAGTTAGAGAACACTACATCTCACATCACTCAGACACCGTGCAAGCCGAGATGAGGCCAGCGGGACACATGCGATAGAAAAAATCGCAATTGGGTTGTAGTTAGAGAACACTACTTCTAACGACATTCAGACACTATGCGAGTCGAGACGAGGCCAACGGGGTACATGCGATAGAACATATCACAATTGGGTTGCAGTTTGATAACACTGCATCTCAGGATAGTCAGATATCATGTAGGTCAAGAGGAGGCCAGTTAAATAAAGGTAGCAAAACGAATCGTTAAAGGGTTATGGTAAAATACACAATAGCTTGGCAGCGTAGGGTCACCAGCTTAAACACACCTCAGAAGGTAAGGAACTGCCTCAGGTACGCATCTCTTTCCTTCTTCTCTGAATTTTAGCTCATCTAAACACTAGTGTACTAGTTTTCCAAAAATTGGGGGCAACTGTAGACACGGTCCCGAGGCAGTCCAGATCAAAGTTAATCGATGAAGATATTGATGCCTATTTTTGGGAAAATGGATGAAAGTTGTGAGCTTTTGCTCTTTGAATTTACAAGGATTGAGGATTTTTTTGGATAATAGGAGATTTTCGGGCATCAGGATGAGTTTGTCTTTAGAAAATCTTATTTTTGCTTCACCGACGGGAGACCTGTCGATAAGAGGGGCACCAGTCATTTATTCTAAAGGACAGCCTCCCTCGCGCGAGCAATGCTTGTCGCTCGCTTAGAATGGCCCATCTCTCGCAGAAGCGATGCCCGTCGCTCGCATGAGGGGCCCGTCTCTTGCGGCTAGCGATGACTATTGTGCGATAATTCTTTTTCTTTTGGAACTATTTGATAATGACATTTTAATTCAAGTTTTTATTAAATGAAATGAATGGTTTTTGCTTATTTGTGCGATAATTCTAATAATTTCACTGTGTATAATCATGATCACAACTCATTCATATTTGACATTGATTCAACTGATGTCATCCCATTTAATCTCGGAGACTTTGGAGAACCCAAAGAAAATCTTGATAGCATCTGATATAACTCCTGATGAGAGATTAAATTTGAGAGAATAAAAAAATGTGAAAAAGTCTTTGCCTGGACCGATGAAGACATGCCGGGAGATGATCGTGAATTTGCCGAACACGCTATGCCAACATATCCCTATCGTGGATCAGTGAAGCAGAAGCTCAAAAGACTCAGGCCAGAATGGCTAGAAAAAGTTAAAAGGAGAGATCCACAAGCAGAAACGGGGCCAAATTTCTTCTTGAAGCGTAACACCCGACTTCGTTAGTCAACGTTATCCTAATAGTTAAGACGGGAAGTGCATGTATGGGTGTACTATCAGGATTTGAATAGAGTTTGCCCAAAAAAAAAGAATTGATCCTGGGGGCAAGCTTTGTTCAAATCCTGTTGATCTATACATACCCGTACTTTGCCATTTTTTTTGACTTCCGAAAATGACCAAAAGGGTTCTATTGCCATACAATGGATATGGATTGCTCGAGCTTGGGAATAGACATCATAGGGGAGGTGCGCCCCACGGCCTCCAATGGACAAGTTCGTCGAAAGGAATTTGATATGTCGATAGGGTCTCCCGCTTGTTCAAGAATGGTGGGGGGGGAGGGGGGCAATTTATGGCTAATGCTAGGTAGTCACTCCAGAGGTATGGCATTGAAGACCACAAGTCCTCTCTGTATTGCCCTAAAACCAATGGGGCATGAGAGGCTGCTAAGAAGAAAATCTTGTTCAAGATGGTTCGAAACTACAAGGATTGGGCAGAGAAATGGCCTTTTGAACTTCGGGGCTAGAGAACTTTCGTCGGAACCTGTACAAGAGTCACACTTTATTCCTTGAGATATGGGGCAGAAGTAGTAATGCCGGTCGAAGCAAAGCTAAAATCTTTGAGGGCAGTCATGGAAGCCCAAATTCTGGAAGCCGACTGGGCGCAGCAGTGGCTACAGCAGTTAAGCACGTCAGACGAGAATAGGTTGTGGGATTATTATCACAGTCAGATCTATTAGGAAATACTCTGCTTGATCATTCGGGAAGAAAATCAGAAAGAACCCATTGAAAGAGGGCAGTTTAGTCCGAATGTTCCAGATGGATGAGGAAAATTTAGACAAGTGTATGAAGACCCATTTGCTCTTGAAAAGTAGTTGTCCAAGGGAGCAACGTTGCGATAGACAGTGATGGGAACGAGTACGAAGAACCATTTAGCATCGACAGACTGAAGAAGTTCCATAGCTAAAGACTAAAATCAAAAGAATAGAATAAATGCCCCGCGGGTTGAAAACCGAAAAAGGCAGTCTTGCTAAAATTGTGTGCCTCGTTAGGATGAAAACCGAAAAAAGGTGTGCTGGGCAAAAATTAGAGGCTTGAGAGAAAATGTTCAATTTGGAAAACCCGAGAGGGCAGATTGAAAACAGGAGTTTTGATGATTTCAAGATCAATTCTGAGATTAAATGTAGTTTTGCCTTTGGAATCTATGTTAGATAATGATCATATATAGAGAAATCATGCTGAAATATACATAATTTTGCAGAAAAATATAAAACAAATGCAATTAGACTCATGTGTTCATTATCTTCTAGTTCTTTTATAAAAAGAAAAATATCATTCATTATTGAAGGCACCTAATCTAAATAACTATACTTTACTCTCGCCGGCCAGGTGCTTATGCCGATGGGTCCTATTATCAACCGCTGGACTAGGCACCCGTAACTTGTATGCACTAGTAGAAGCAAAGGGGCAATTTCCAATTAGTTGTATAACAACCTTCATAGGCAGCTGGGTCCAGAGGCTATGGTACTTGGAGGTGAAAGTCGAAGATAAGATGCAATCTAGAAAGGATAGGAGGGGCCTCACAACATCTTGAATTCCATCTGAACTATTAGACGCAGCGAGCGGTGATATGGAAGGTAGCCTCATAGAGCCGACGCAATGAGACACACGTTAATGAACCATCCGGAGTCATAGCAAAAAAGTGGGGACCGGGGACACATGACGCTCATATCCTCATCTGCCCCCTCGCCCAATCTGGTAACATCTTCCTCGGGAATGGCATAGGAATACAACCGCGGTCTGGGAAAGAAGATGCTCAATGGGTAGCTGCTAATCACTCTAGGAAGGGGCCTCTGATAGTTACCTCGACTTTTTTTTTGTAGTTATACCCTTAAACAAAAAGGCCATTAGAGATGAAAACCATGACTGGCTATCTAAGAAAAAGTTAGGCCAAAGGACAGGGTGAAAACCTTGAAACAGGCAGTCTACCCTACAAAAAATAAATGAATAAAAGCCGCTGGATTGGGTTGGGTCCATTCCAGGCCAAAATAAGGCACATAGTTATGTGAAAATCCGGAAAGGACGCATTTCTCGCTAAGAAAAGCTAGTGTGAAAGTCCACAAGGGACGCACTACGTTAAGAAAATGACTAAAGGTATCAGATGAGAACCTCACAATCCCAAATGCATGAAATTCAAAAGCCACTCTAAAGGGCATTTATCCTACTGCAAATTGCGACCAAACTGACTATAATCTCCAAATTCACTTAAATGAATTCTTGTCTTTCATTTCTGCATGACCCATGCATTTCACTTGCATGCTCACTATTTTTTCCTGCACATTTGGTTTTTCAGTTTTGCAGTATGAGAAATTCGATGCGGATACCGACAAAAGATGAGTGACGACATCAGTCAAAACACCAATCCAAACAATCAACCAAAGACCTCTCAGGGGGCAATCAACCAAAGACCTCTCAAGGGGCATCGCTTCAAATCTCAGAAGGGTTAGCATGATGGCGGTACTACCATTCTATGAAAGGTTAGCACAACCACGGCACTACCACTTTGGAAGGGTCAGCACAATGACGGCACTACCACTCTACGGAGGGTTAGCACGATCATAGCACTACCTCTTCAAATCTCAAGAGGGTTAGCATGATGGCGGCGCTACCATTCTATGGAAGGTTAGGACGACCACGGCACTACCACTTCAGAAGGGTTAGCACGATGACGAAACTACCACTCTACAGAGGGTTAGCACGATCACGACACTACCACTTCAAATCTCAGAAGGGTTAGCAAGATGGCGGCACTACCATTCTACGGAAGGTTAGTAGGACCACGGTACTACCACTTCAAAAGGGTTAGCACGACGATGACACTACCAATCTACGGAGGGTTAGCACGATCACGACACTACCACTTCAAAACTCATAAGGGTTAGCACGATGGCGGCACTACCATTCTACTACAGGTTAGCACGACCACGGAACTACCAGTTCAGAAGGGTTAGCACGATGATGGTACTACAACTCTGTGGAGGGTTAGCAGGGTTAGCATGATCACGGTACTACCACTTCAACAAAGGATAACACGCCGACAATATGGTGATAGCCACACCAACAACATCACCCAGTCTGGAAAGGCGACCGCCTCAGGTACGTGTCTCTTTTCTTCTTTTCTGAATTTTGGCTCACCTCGGTACCTAAGTTTTAGGTTTCCCAAAATTGGGGGCAACTATAGACACCGAGTCCCGAGGCAGTCAAAGATCGGGATTACTCGATGAAGAAAGTGATGCTAGTTCACAGGAAAAAATGTCGAAAATGATGTTTCCCTTGTCAAGACCTTTTTAATAAAAATAAGAAAAAAGAAAAATAAATATATAATAAAAATTTTAAAAAAAAATAGAAATCAAAACGGGTAGGAAGTTTGATTAAAAATTATATATTTGAAAAAAAAATCTTTTTGGTGGCCATGTACAGCCTCCCACGAGGAGGCCGCACTTCGGCCTTCGTACGCCGTACCTTGTGTACGACCATCCACCTGCGGGCACTCCCTGCCTTGTCCCTTTCTCACCTGCAAAACACAGTTTTGGGACCGTATAAAAATTTGTTTCTCTCATGTTTTAATGTTTTTTTAGAAAAATAAAATTAGAAAAGTTTATTTGGTTTTTTTCCATTCCGGGAGACAAAGAAAATAAAGGAAAATTGGCCTTCATTTCCCAAGGGGGCTGCTTCTTTAGAAAAGAGAGATAGGGTTTTTCTTCTGGAGAAAAGAGGAGGTAGACGAGAGCAGAAAAAATATTCTCATAAATCTTAGCAATTTAATTATTCTTCTTTCTAAAAAGGTTTTTTTCTTGGATTGGTCTAAGCAAGGAAAATTAATTTCTTTAGCTTAGTCACTCCATCAAAATCGTTTCTTTGAGTTTTTTTTTTGTGTTAAAAATTGGTTTTTTACCACATCAAACTCGACAAGGGGATAGATTGAGACATCTTATTTCCGATCTATAAACTCTAAGGGTAAACATTCTTGGACCCATTTTTGTCACTTTATTTCACCTTGTTTGCATTTACTGTTAGTATTATTATTGTTACTATTATTACTCATATTGCTTGCTACTATTATTAATATCATCTTCATTACCTTTTTTATTTTTTGCTATTGCTGCCCTTATTATTATTATTATTATTGCTATTGTTATTAGTTATTATTGGTATTTGTTTTAATGTGACTATTATTATTATTATTATTATTATTATTATTATTATTATTATTATTATTATTATTATTATTATTATTATTGTCACTGTTAATGTCACCATGCATTTGCATTTGGTGTTACTTTCATTATTATTATTAGTGTTAATGTCATATTTATTATTATTATTATTATTATTATTATTATTATTCCGTTGTTGCTGCCATTAGTGTTACTATTGTTGTGGTTATTATTCTATCATTGTTATTATTATTATTATTATGTTTTTTGCATGACTACTTTTTTAATTATCTTTGCACGTGAGTCATTCGTATATTAAATTAATATGTCTAATTTAATCCGATTTATTACATACACATGTGTTGGCCATGTTTTTCATTTTCTCTTGTCTCTATATTTATTTGGTTGATTGTAGAATTATTACTAACATTTTTATTGTTATTTTTTTTCTTATTTGGGGTCTAAATGTGATGTCACTTGTCTGAGCATCACTGTGACCAGGCGAATGGGGTCACGACGTGTAGGAAATTCTGTTTTTGATGAGACCTTACCTATCCCCCTTTATATGACTGTGTTTGTTCGTCTGTGAATAAAACAATTTTATTTGCACACATGTCGGGTAAAAAATCACAACAATATTTCTATAAATAAATTGGAATTTTGTTAATAAAATTGGGACCAATGTCCCTCATTTTAGCCAAAGAATGTAAAATGTCATGAATAAAATGAAGAGTTAAGTTTTTTAAAAATGGGATCACTCATCCCGGTTTTCAATCCAACGATCAAAATAACTCTTCGATCCTTCTTTAAGTGAGTGTGAACGAACCAATGTTCCTAAAATAAATATCCTGATTTATGTATGTCTCTTATTTGACTTTGTTTGTTTGGTTAGTTTTATGTTTATATATATCTTGTGGGCCCATATAATTAATTATTTTTGGGGCATTTTTAAGCTTCGATTTGCACTTCGGAATTGTATTCTGTCCCAATTTGAACTTTGTAAATGTTGTGCTTGCGTGTTTATCGCTTTCATTTATTGCTTTATTTACTGCTTTCTTTGACAGCTTTCTTTTATCGCTTTCTTGATGCTTGGAATGCGCTTTCAATAAATTGCATTAATCGCGTGAGAAGAGAGATAGAATTCTTTGAAATTAAAATCTCACTAATAATTTACCAAGGCATAAATGAGAGTGAAGTTCCAGACACCTTCTCTAGTTTAAGACCGTAGAGGTTAGACGAACTTTCTCAATTTTTTGTAAATTGGGTGGCGACTCCAAAATACCTCAAAGATTCCTAAAGTTGTCATGAGGCTAGATGAACTCCCCAATGTTCTATTGTATAGGGATTCCAAAATTTCTCACGATACTCAAGATCAAATAATGCTAACCAATCCCTCGAGCCCTAAAAGTGGGCCAATTGATAAGGGCCTTCCCGGTTCGGCTCGCATCACAGTGGCAACTCCACTGGGGACATTGTGACTTCGTTCTGAAAGTGCTTTGTTTAAAATTTATAATTCTGTTTTTAAAACCTAAAATTTCATCCCTTTTCGAAATTGCATTGCATATCATTAGAGCCTTAGATCTATGCTAGTTTGGTCCCTCTTTTAACCCCGGTGCTTTCCTGAAGCACGACCCTACGTTCACTCAATGCAGGGAAGTGCTAAGGACAATCACCAACCCAAGCCTAGTACCTTTTGGTATATCAAATGGAGATCGGATCGGTCGTTATGGTCGTGATGAGCTAGACCCATTGGCAGGGACCATGCTTGAGTAGCCCTAAAGTAACACCACCTAGACCAAAGCTCATGTAATGGCAATAGATACTTCCCCTAGGTTAAATGAACCATAATACAATGCTTATCATGTGGGCTATCGTGTATTGAACAAAATTAAATGAATTAAGAGGTCGTTTATCAAAGGCTTTCATGCCCCGGTGGGTTCACCTTAATTTGATTGAAGTGTTTAAATACGTAATGGCCAAAACTCAAACGTATATGCATTGTGAGAGACGTTATGCTGCCGAATTTTTGCCATGTACTGCGCGAATTCATAGGGTCCCCTGTCGACCCATGGATTAAACCCACCGAGGGAGAGACCAATTGACCTCGTGTTCAGGAGTTAAAATGTTGGAAGGATCTACTTGCTTGTATATGGCTATGAATGTTGCATAACACACGATCATGCATTGGATATGTCATTCATTCATCATTCTAACAATCTAAATCTTTTAGCCATCATAGATTCATCTAAGTGGACTAGAGGTTCTGACGATCAGCTAGTAAAGATGAACCTGCTTTCGAAATTACGGGGATTAGTGTCTAATTGGGATTTTGAGTCACTCTCAATGACCAGTGAATCCCCTTTAGAATCATCAATGGTAGATTTACCATAAGAGATGGGTGCTTTGACAGCCCAGGATCTAGACAAAAGACTTAGGGATTTTGAAAGGAGGATATTAGCCATGATGGAAAATATAACTGTTCAAATGGTAGCAAGTGTTGGGGAGCCGCCTGTAGCCCCTACTTTGGAGCAAGTTGAATTGCCTATTATGGAAGAGGCTCTTATAGCAACCGCTACCATACAACGACTACTTGTTGAGCCTAGTACAGCGGCACCAGTAGAGCAAAAAAGAATTCTTGACCCGAAAGATGATTTCATGGTAGAGAAAGAGGATGAGCTAGTAATTCCTCAGGCTATGAGAGACAAAGTTCCCAAAGTGGAGGATGATGTAATGGGGAAGAGGGAAGAGAAGTTTGAAACCTGGGTGTTTACTATGATTAAGGACTTAACTGCCGCCATGGTGCCACCCGTCGAGCAGCAACCTACTGCTCCTACCATGCCCCAAAAAGAGTGTGATCTAACTAAGGAAGTATGGATACCATCCACTGAGCCTAGAGGAGAGTCACTGGTTGCTCCGCCATCTGAGCAAAAAGGCAAAGGGCATGTTTCTGGCAGCGGCTCGAGGCCCGAAAAGAAGGATGGGCATCCTCGAAGAAGAAATTTCAAAGGCCAAACTTGCAACTACTCTGTGAACTTGGAAAAGAGAGGTCAACCGTATAGCTGTGACAACTATTTTGGCGCTTGGGGGATGGGAAGAGTATCAGCAATGAGAACAGCCCAGAAATATTTTTTTAGCTTAGACAGATCCTTGCCTCAAGCATGGGAGGAGAACTGCGCCCATGGTAAGCTAAGCCAGCCAGAGATCAAGGACAAATGAAGTGTCATCGACCCGCTAGATATCTGAGGGGTGATTGCCTAAACCTAAAAGGTCAAGTCCAGGATCCGGTTAATAGCAAACAGCCGGTGATCCTTAAAGGAGGAGGCAATGTCATTGGGGGAGATAATAAGGGAAGCTCGAGCCTCGGTAATAATAGTGTAAGAGATGTTGGAGCCGCCAAGGTTTCAATCGTTGGAACTTCTCAAGGTTGCTATACCATATGGGATAAGCCATTATCTGAGCACCTCTTTCATTTCATCGCTAAGGGGAAGTTACAGTCGAAACCTATAAAACTTGCCAGGAGCCAAGGGCATCCCAGTCACCGAGCAGATCTGTACTGTGCCTACCATCAGCATACTTGGCATGAGACTGATAGGTGGCAAACTCTGAAGATGCTTGTTCAAGGCCTCATTGATGAGGAGCTGAGAGGTGGGAAGATGGTTCTCATGGATGATAATAGACCATCGGCTGCGACATCTGTGTTAGTGGAAACAGGAAGAAGATAGCTATTTAGATGTTCTTTTTATTTTGGAACTATTTGATAATGACATTTTAATTCTTGTTTTTATTAAATGAAATAAATGGTTTTTGCTTATTTGTATGATATTTCTAGTAATTTCACTGTGCATAATCATGATCAGGACTCATTCATTTTTTGACATTGATTCAACTAATGACATCCCATTTAATCTCAGAGACTTTTGAGAACACAAAAAAAATCTTGATAGCGTCTGATATAACTCCTGAGGAGAGATTAAAATTTGAGAGAATAAAAAAAAAAGTATGAAAAATTCTTTGCCTGGACCTATGAAGACATGCCGGGAGATTATTGTAAAGTTGCTGAACATGCTATGCCAACATATCCCGATTATGGATTTGTCAAGTAGAAGCTCAGAGGACTCAGGCAAGAATTGCCAGAAAAGGTTAAAAGGAGAGATCCACAAGCAAAAACGGGGCTAAGTTTCTTCTTGAAGTTCAACACCCAACTTGGTTGGGCAACGTTGTCCCAATAGTTAAGAAGGGAAGTGCATGTATGGGTGAACTATCAGGATTTGAACAGAGTTTGCCCAAAAAAAAAAAAGAATTGATCCTGGGGGCAAGCTTTGTTCAAATCCCATTGATCTACACATACCCTTACTTTGCCATTTTTTTTGAGTTTCGAAAATGACCAAAAGTGTTCTACTGAAATACAATGGATACAGATTGCTCGAGCTTGGGAATAGACATCATAGGTGAGGTGCGCCCTACGGCCTCCAATGGACAAGTTCATCGAAAGGAATCTGATATGCCGATAGGGTCTCCTGCACCGCATTGTGTTTAAGGATGGGGGGGGGGACAGTTTATGGCTAAGGCTAGGTAGTTGCTCCAGAGGTAAGGAATTGAATACCACAAGTCCTCTCTATATTGCCCTCAAACCAATGGGGCATGAGAGTCTGCTAACAAGAAAATCTTGGTCATGATGGTTCAAAACTATAAGTATGGGGCAGAGAAATGGCCTTTTGAACTTCGGGGCTAGAGAACTACCGTCAGAACCTCTACAAGAGTCATGCTTTATTCCACAAGATATGGGGTAAAAGCAGTACTATCGGTCGAAGCAGAACTCAAATCTTTAAGGGCAGTCATGAAAGCCCAGATTTGTGAAGCCGACTAGGTGTAGTAGCGGCTACAGCAGTTAAGCACGTCAGACGAGAACAGGTTATGTGATTATTATAACAGTCAGATCTATTAGAAAATACTCTGTTCGATCATTCGGGAAGAAAATCAGAAAGAACCCATCGAAAGAGGGAGGTTTAGTCCGAATGTTCCAGACGGATGAGGCAAATTTAGACCGATGTATGAAGACCCATTTGTTCTTGAAAAGTTATTGTCCAAGGGAGCAGCATTCTGACAGATAGTGATGGGAACGAGTATGAAGAACCATTTAGCATCGACAGACTCAAGAAGTTCCATGGCTAAAGACTAAAAATCAAAAGAAGAGAATAAATGCCCCACGGGTTGAAAACTGAAAAAAGGCAGCCTTGCTAAAATTAGGCACCCCGTCAGGATAAAAATAAAAAAAAAGGAATCCTGGGCAAAAATTAGAGGCTTGAGAGAAAATGTTAAATCAAGAAAACCCAGGAGGGCTGGTTTAAAACAGGAGTTTTGATGCTTTCAAGATCCATTCTGAGATTAGATGTAGTTTTTCATTTTGTATCTATGTTAGATAGTGATCATGTATAGAGAAATCATGCTAAAATATACACAATTTTGCAGAAAAATATAAAACAAAGGCAATTAGCCTCATGTGTTCATTATCTTCTAGTTCTTTTGTTAAAAGAAAAAAATCATTCATTATTGAAGGCACCTAATCTAAATAACTATACTCTGCTCTCGTTGGCCAGGTTCTTAAGCCGATGGGTCCTATTATCAACTGCTAGACTGGGCACCCATATCTTGTATGCACTAGTAGAAGCAAAGGGGCAATCTCCGATTAGTTGTATAACAGCCTACACAGGCAGCTGGGCCCAAAGGCCATGGTACTTGGAGGTGAAAGTAGAAGATAAGATGCCATCTGGAAAGGATAGGAGGGCTCTCACAACATCTTGAATTCCGTCTGAACTGTTTGACGTAGCGAACGGTGATATAGAAGGTAGCCTCATAGAGCCCATGCAATGAGACACATCCTAAAGAACCATCCGGACTCACAGCAGAAAAGTGGGGATCGAGGGCACATGAAGATGATATCCTCATCTGCTCCCTCGCCCAATCTAGTAACATCTTGCTTGGGAAAGTCATAGGAATGCAACCACAGTCTGGGAAAGAAGATGCTTAATGGGTACCTGCTGATCACTCTAGCAAGGGGGCTCTGATAGTTACCTCAACTCTTCTTGCAGTTGTACCCTTAAAAAAAAGGCCATTAGAGATGAAAACCATGATTGGCTCTTTAAGCAAAAGTTAGGCCAAAGGGCAGGGTGAAAACCTGAAAATAGGCATTCTGCCTTACAAAAAATAAATGAAGCCACTGGATTGGGTTGGGTCCATTCCAAGTAAAAAATAAGGCACAAGGTTATGTGAAAATCCAAAAAGGACGCATTTCCCGCTAAGAAATGCTAGTGTGAAAATCCATAAGGGATGCACTACCTTAAGAAAATGACTACAGGTATCAGATGAGAACCTCAAAACCCCGAAAGCATGAAATTTAAAAGCCACTCTAAAGGGCATCTATCCTACTGCAAATTGCGACCAAACTGACTATCATCTCCAAATTCACTTAGATGAATTCTTGTCTTTCATTTCTGCATGACCCATGCATTTCACTTGCATGCTCACTATTTTTTCCTACACATTTGTTTTTCCAGTTTTGCAGTATGAGGAATTCAATGCGAAGACCGACAAAAGCCGAGTGACACATCAGTCAAAATACCAATCCAAACAATCAACCAAAGACCTCTCAGGGGGCACTGCTTTAAATCACAGAAGGGTTAGCATGATGGCGGCACTACCATTCTATGGAAGGTTAGCATGACCACGGCACTACCACTTCGGAAGGGTTAGCACAATGATGACACTACCGCTCTATGGATAGCACGATCACGGCACTATCACTTCAAATCTTAGGAGGGTTAGCACGATGGCGGCACTACCATTCTACGAAAGGTTAGCACGACCACGACACTACCACTTCAGAAGGGTTAGCACGATTACAGCACTACCACTGTACAGAGGGTTAACACAATCATGGCACTACCGCTTCAAATCTCAAAAGGGATAGCACGATGGCGGCACTACAATCCTATGAAAGGTTAGCACGACCACGGCACTAGTACTTTAGAAGGGTTAGCACGATGACGGCACTACCACTCTACAGAGGGTTAGCATGATCACGACACTACCACTTCAAAACTCAGAAGGTTAGCACGATGGCGGCACTACCATTCTACGATAGGTTAGCACGACCACGACACTAGCACTTCAAAAGGGTTAGCATGATGACAGTACTACCACTCTGCGGAGGGTTAGCACGATCACAACACTACCACTTAAACAAAGGATAACACGCCGACAACATGGTGACAACCACACCAACAACATCACCCAGTCTGGAAAGGCGACCGCCTCAGGTACGTGTTTCTTTTCTTTTTTTATGAATTTTAGCTCACCTAGGCACCTAAGTTTTAGGTTTCCCAAAATTGGGGGAAACTGTAGACGTCGGGTCCCGAGGCGGTTCAAGATCAGGATTACCCGATGATGAAAATGATGCCGGTTCACAAGCAAATATATCGAAAATGATGTTTCCCTTATTGAGACCTTTTAAATAAAAATAAGAAAACAGATAAATAAATATATAAAAAAAATTATAAAAAAATAGAAAAAAAAGGGTAGGAAGTGTTATTTTTATCAAAAAAATTTTGATTAAAAATTATATATTTGAAAAAAAAAAAGAAGAATTCTTTTTGGTGGCCATGTGCAGCCTTCCATGTGCAGCCTCCCGCGAGGATGCCACACTTCGCGGCCATCCACTTGCGGGTACTCCCTGCCCTCTCCCTTTTTCACCTGCAAAACACAGTTTTAGGACCGTAAAAAAATCATCTTCTTTCACGTTTTAATATTTTTTTGGAAAAATAAAAATAGAAAAGTTAGTTTGGTTTTTTTCCATTTCGAGAGATGAAGAAAATAAAGGGAAATTGGCCTTCATTTCCCAGGGGGGCTGCTTCTTTAGAAGAGAGAGATAGGGTTTTTCTTCCAGAGAATAGAGGAGGCAAACGAGAGCAGAAAAAATATTCTAAAAAATCTTAGGAATTTAATTCTTCTTCTTTCTAAAAAGTTTTTGTTCTTGGATTGGTCTGAGCAAAGAAAATTAATTTCTTTAGCTTAGTCACTCCATCAAAATCATTTCTTTGAGTTTTTTTTGTGTCAAAAATTGGTGTTTTACCACCGCAAACTCGACAAGGGGACGGATTGAGACATCTTATTTTCGATCTATAAACTCTAAGGGTAGACATTCTTGGACCCATTTTTGTCACTTTATTTCACCTTATTTGCATTTACTGTTACTATTATTATTGTTACTATTATTACACATATTGCTTGCTACTGTTATTAATATCATCTTCATTACCTTTTTTATTTTTTGCTATTACCGTCCTTATTATTATTATTATTATTATTATTATTATTATTATTATTATTATTATTGTTGTTGTTGTTGTTGTTGTTGTTGTTGTTATTGTTGTTGTTGTTGTATGTTAATATTATCTTACCATTATTATTATTATTGTTGCTATTGTTATTAGTTATTATTGGTATTTGTTTTAATGTGACTATTATTATTATTATTGTTATTATTATTAGTTATTATTATTATTATTATTATTGTTGTTGTTGTTGTTGTTATATGTTAATATTATCCTACCATTATTGTTATTATTGTTGCTATTGTTATTCGTTATTATTGGTATTTGTTTTAATGGTACTATTATTATTATTATTATTATTATTATTATTATTATTATTATTATTATTATTGTGTTATTATGACTATTATTATTACTATTGTCACTGTTAATGTCACCATGCATTTGTATTTGGTGTTACTGTCATTATTATTATTATTATTGTTAATGTCATATTTATTATTATTATTATTATTATTATTATTATTATTATTATTATTATTATTATTATTATTATTATTATTATTTCGTTGTTGCTACCATTAGTGTTACTATTGTTGTGGTTATTGTTCTATCATTGTTATTATTATTATTATTATGTTTTTTGCATGACTATTTTTTTAATTACCTTTGCACGTGAGTCATTCATATATTAAATTAAAATGTCTAATTTAATCCGTTTTATTACATACACGTGTTAGCTATGTTTTGCATTTTCTCTTGTCTCTGTATTTATTTGGTCGATTGTAGAATTATTACTAACATTTTTATTGTTGGTTTTTTTCTTGTTTGGGATTTAAATGTGGTGTCACTTGTCTTAGCATCGCTGTTACCGGGCGGAGGGGGTCACGACGCGTAGGAAATTCTGTTTTTGGTGAGACCTTACCTGTCCCCCTTTATATGAATGTGTTTCTTTGTCTATGAATAAAACAATTTTATTTACGCACATGTCAGGTAAAAAATCACAAAAATATTTCTATAGCTAAATTGGAATTTTGTTAATAAAATTGGGACCAATGTACCTCATTTAGCCAAGGAATGAAAAATGTCATGAATAAAACGAAGAGTTAAGTTTTCTAAAAATGGGATCACTCATCCCGGTTTTCAATCCAACGATCAAAATAACTCTTCGATCCTTCTTTAAGTGAGTGTGAAGGAACCAATGTTTCTAAAATAAATATCCCAATTTATGTGTGGCTTTTCTTTGACTTTGTTTGTTTGGTTAGTTTTATGTTTACATATATCTTGTTGGCCCTTGTAATTAATTATTTTTGGGCAATTTTTAAGCTTTGCTTTTCACTTAGGGATTGTATTATGTCCCAATTTCAACTTTGTAAATGTTGTGCTTGCTTGTTTATCTCTTTATTTACTGCATTCTTTTACAGTTTAGATTTAGATTTTCTTTTTGTTCATCGGTAGAGCAAGAAGATGATAGCCATTTAGATTTTCTTTTTGTTCCAGAACTATTTGATAATGCTTGTGATATTTCCAATTCAATCAATAATATGAATTATTTTTCTTACTTGTGTGATGTTTCTGATGATTTTACTATGCATAATCATGATCATGACTTATTCATATTTGATATTGATTCAATTGGTGCCATTCCATTTAATCTCGGGACTTTGGAAAACCCAAAAGAAATCTTGATAGCATCTAATGTAACTGCTGAAGAAAGGATAAAATTTGAGAGAATTTTAAGAAAATATGAAAAAGTCTTTGTCGGGACCTGTGAAGACATGCCAGGAGTTGGTTGTGAAATCGCAGAACATGCCATTCCAACATACCCTAATCATAGACCGGCAAGCAGAAACTTAAAAGGCTTAGACAAGAATGGGAAAAAAAGGTTAAAGAAGAAGTTCACAAACAAATCGAGGCTAAATTCCTTATTGAGGTCCAATACCCGACTTGGTTGGCCACTGTCATCAAGGTAGTTAAGAAAAATGGCAAAGTACGTGTATGTGTAGAATGTCGGGATTTCAACAAAGCTTAGCCTAAGGATGACTTTCCTTTGCCACATATCGATGTTTTAGTAGACAGTGCAGCGACTTGCATGATTTACAGCTTTGTGGATAGATACACCGGGTACAATCACATCCTCAATAAGATAGATGATCATATTAAGATAGCCTTCATCACCGAGTGGGGTACATTCCCTTATAGGGTAATGCCGTTTGGGTTGAAGAATGCATGGGCAACCTATCAAAGGATGGCTACTAGGGTCCTCGATGACTTGATCCATAAGGAGGTGGAAGTGTATGCCGATGATATGATGATCAAGTCAGTGACTAGAGAAGATCACTTCGAGGCCTTAGAGAAGTTCTTTTGAAGGATTGACAAGTACAATCTGTAGTTGAATCCCAAAAGGTGTATCTTTGGAGTTACATCGGGAAAGCTTTTGGGACATATAGTGAGCCAGAGGGGGATTGAGATCAACCCGTGTAACACCCCCTCCGTCGCCCCCGTTGGAAGGGCGCCGGCGGACGCGCTACCAGACGCTTACTCATAACATTCACACATGCACGTATACATGCGCTAAGCGGAAGCATTCTCTAAGAATAATAACAAAGGCAGAACATAAATCTGATATAATCAAAATATAGAGTTCTTTACAATAGCCAAAAGATTACATCTTAAATCCTTTACAAAATTAATACATACACAAAAAGAATTACAGGAGGAGATAACAAAACAACTCTACTCCTACGTGGCCGACCTGCAGATGCGCGACACGAGCAATCTCCCAAAATCCTGTCACCTACACGAGATAAGAACCCGTGCTAAGCGATAATGCTTAGTGGGGAGGAACAATACAATAGAACACTATACAATAAATTAATGCATCAACATACATAATTCAAAATGAATCAGAGCACAGAGATATATAATTCAGAGTAAAATAATAGATAGCACTGAACCACTACACTAACTAGAATCACACAATGATTAAAACACTTCACTAGACACCTACCAAACACTTCAAACAATAGCCTGAAATTCACTGGTGGAAGATACGGGAACACGGCATGGGAGACCGAAGCCTCAAAAATAATTTTAATACCCGAAGGTAGCGCGGGAGACCGGAGTCTCAAAACATTTTATCACTACACGGAAAATGACCATCTCGGAGGTCGACCGCTTCGCCTAAACGGGGCGAACACGGGCAGTTGCACTCACAAACCCTTCGTAAGCATGCTTAATTATCCACTACCTTGACACTTCAGGCTCGACAACTCACTCTCAATCACAACATTACTACACACGTCTCGAATCAAAACTCCAACATCAAATTAATCCACTATAACGACACTAGTACAATAATGTCAACAAGATAAAACGCGAACATGTACCATACAATAGTGAGAAACCGTGCAAAGTGGGGCAAAAGAATCACATTCAGAAAACAGGGCAAGCAGGAAGGGCTTATGTCGCGATCGCGATAAGTGTCGCGCCTCAAAAACAATTTTAATACCCGAAGGTAGCGCGGGAGACCGGAGTCTCAAAACATTTTATCACTACATGGAAAATGACCATCTCGGAGGTCGACCGCTTTGCCCAAATGGGGTGGACACGGGCAGTTGCACTTACAAACCCTTCTTAAGCATGCTTAATTATCCACTACCTTGACACTTCAGGCTCGACAACTCACTCTCAATCACAACACTTACTACACACGTCTCGAATCAAAACTCCAACATCAAATTAATCAACTACAATGACACTAGTACAATAATGTCAACAAGACAAAACGCGAACATGTACCATGCAATAGTGAGAAACCGTGCAAAGTGGGGCAAAAGAATCACATTCAGAAAATAGGGCAAGCAGGAAGGGCTTATGTCGCGATCGCGACAAGTGTCGCGCTCGCGACAGAACAAGAGGTACTTCATTGCAGGCTCGCGCCAGGAGGCGCGCTCGATACGAAGCACGATCGGCAGACTTATGCAAGACTGAGCTCTGTCGCGCTAGCGACTGAAACCAGTTACCTCCTCCTCGTGCACACCCTCAGCAACATGCTCGCGTTGAGGATCTGGCCACCGAGCTCTTTGTTGCGCTCGTGACAGAGGGCTCTCAAGCACAAGAGACCAAATCCATTCTCCGTCGCGCTCGCGATGGCGTCGCTATTGCGACAGAACCTAGATTTGCCGAGAATCTGCATTTTTCCTGCTCTCCTACACTCTCACCCTCCAAAACACTTATTCAATCACGCACAAACACTTACCTTGTTTCTCCCATGCATACAAATCATACACAAGTTCAATATACACTTAACTTGAATAATAAATCACAATAAATTCTCAAGAACACAAGGAGCACACTTTACTCTAACACAACTACTTCACTACAACAACATGCAAATCATTACAAATTGAATCATGCTAACCTAGCATTTCAATTAATCACATACATACATTTACCCAAACAAAACACTCAAGATATCCATAATTAAAGGGCACAAAAACATACTTTCCATCCAAATGAGAACTAGGGCACAACTCAAAACTCATCACAACAGAAAACAAACTCCCAAACCTCTTGTAGTCCAAAACCAAGCTAATCTTCACTCTTGAACCGTCTCCTTGCCTTTGCTCTTCTTCTTGCCACTCGATTCTTACACAAACCCAATCAAAACACACTTAAATCCAACCCAGAAATTCATCCAAAGTAGAAAACAAAAGTAAAGAAAAGAAGATGAAGAAGTCCAAAGTAAACCCAAACACTTACCTTTCAAAAACCCAGCTCGAAACTTCAGGAAATCCCACTCAAAACTCATGGAAAAAAATAAGAGAGAGGGGTTGAGAACAGAAAATGAAGCAAGAGGGAGTAGGGAGAACGGGAAAAATGGAAACAAGGGGAGAGGGGAGTACCTTCCACGGGAAGCTTCACAAAACAGCCCTCCCTACCTCTCTCTTCCTTTTCATTAAATGTTCTCGCCCACCAAGCCAAGTGTCACTCTCCTAATGGACCAATAAAACCCATTTTGACTTATTCCTTCTATGCAACAAACACAACACACACCCAATCATCTCCTACATAAATATCCACATCCTTGTTACCAAACCCATATTCCACTAAATCACTTCTCATAAAAATACTTTACATACTTGGCACCATACACACAAACCACACTAGATTAATCCCTACAATTACCCTACTTCCATACACCACATGCACACCATATAATTCCTCCTCTTAACTTATTTAGTAAATTTCTTTGCACTAAAGTCCTTATTATCCAATTTTCTCTTACTAAAATTACTGAAATACCCTTAGTTTTCTGACTTACCAGGCAGATTCCGACTAGGCCCCTTTTAGGTTGTTACAATCACTCCCACTTAAAGAAATTTAGTCCTCAAAATTTCCCTGCTAACCACTTATATCCAAACAACCCAAAACTCAAACTGAACTTAACAAAAGCTAATAACACAACTTACCGGAAGGTCCTGCTCGATCCGCTGCATCCTCTCCTAGCATCGCATACACTCGCGGACGCACATACACTTCTTCGATTGGCGATTTTTGCACTGTCTCTGATGGCGCTTGAGAAGGACGTCCACTGCCTCTTCCACTTTGATTCCCTCACGATCTCTGACCACTGACTCTACTCTCGGGTTGACCTTGAAGCTCTCTTCGATCCGGGCAGTTAGCTACCATATGAACTTGGCTTCCACATCTGAAGCACGCTCCAGACATCCTTCTACACTCGCCCCAATAGCTCTTATGACAATGCTCACACTCCGGAATCACACTTCCCTTGCTAGAGGGTGGCGCTATGCTAACAACTTCCGAACGTACCGGAGTCGAACTCTTCACACCTTGGCAACTCGGGACACCTCTTGCTTTCTTGCCACTACCAATCCCACTATCCGGTGCTTTCCTCTTGTTCTTGATTCTCTGTTTGATTAACTCGGATTCCTCTAACTTGATCGCCGCTGCCACTAACTGATAGTACCCGACTGGTTGCATGACTGACATTGCAGATAAAGGACCTCTGATCACCTCACGCAATCCCTCTTGAAAGTGCCTACATCTAGACTCATCCATCTGCAATGGCTCGGGCACATACTTACTCAACCGGCTGAATTCCTTCTCGTACTCACTTAGGGTCATACCCCGCTGCTTCAGACTGATGAACTCTCTCTACTTGGCTTCCTGGTATGCCTTCATCACATACTTCTGCTCGAACTCTTGCTTGAAGAACTCCCATGTCAACTCAGCTGGTCGCTGAGGATTTCGCATCACAAGCTCCCACCAATCATATGCTGACCCTTGAAGCAATGACACTGCACATAATACTCTCTGATCTACGGGATATCTAATCTCTTGCAAAATCTAGCCTACCCTCTTAAGCCAAAACTCGGCCACATCTGATTGGTCCAATGCAGTCCATTGAAAGTCTTCTGCTCCTCTCTTTCTTAATAACTCGGTTGGAGCCTTAAGAGCAGTCAACCTCTCTACTAATTGAAGCAAACCCTGCACTAAGACCGGATTCTCATGACCCAAACCCATACCAGGAATCTCTTCTTGCTGACGCTGAGGAGCAGGCTGCTCACCTCTCACTACACTCGCACTACCAACCGTCTCACCCACGTTCTCACTTGGATCAGACTCCATCTAGACACTACACAAAAAAAGACACATCTGCATTAGGCAACGCCACAAAATCGACTCTCATGAAAGGACTCGACACATAACCATCAAAGACAACCAGAACCGCCTAAACCTATGCTCTGATACCACAAACAATAACACCCCCTTCGTCGCCCCCGTTGGAAGGGCACCGACGGACGTGCTACGCATCGCTCACTCATAACATTCACACATACACGTATACATGCGCTAAGCGGAAGCATTCTCTAAGAATAATAACAAAGGCAGAACATAAATCTCAAATAATCAAAATATAGAGTTATTGACAATAGCCAAAAGATTACATCTTAAATCCTTTAAAAAATTAATACACACACAAAAAGAATTACAGGAGGAGATAACAAAATAACTCTACTCCTATGTGGCCGACCAGCAGATGCGTGACACGAGCAATCTCCCAAAATCCTGTCACCTACATGGGATAAGAACCCGTGCTAAGCGATAACGCTTAGTGGGGAGGAACAATATAACAGAACACTATACAACAAATTCATGCATCAACATACATAATTCACTATGAATCAGAGCATAGAGATATATAATTCAGAGTAAAATAATAGATAGCACTAAACCACTACACTAACTAGAATCACACAATGATTAAAACACATCACTAGACACCTACCAAACACTTCAAACAATAGCCTGAAATTCACTGGTGGAGGATACGGGAACACGGCACGGGAGACCGAAGCCTCAAAAATTATTTTAATACCCGAAGGTAGCGCAGGAGACCGGAGTCTCAAAACATTTTATCACTACACGGAAAACGACCATCTCGGAGGTCGATCGCTTCGCCCAAACGGGGCGGACACGAGCAGTTGCACTCACATACCATTCTTAAGCATGCTTAATTATCCACTACCTTGACACTTCAAGCTCGACAACTCACTCTCAATCACAACACTTACTACATAGGTCTCGAATCAAAACTCCAACATCAAATTAATCCACTATAACGACACTAGTACAATAATGTCAACAAGACAAAATGCGAACATGTACCATGCAATAGTGAGAAACCGTACAAAGTGGGGCAAAAGAATCACATTCAAAAAATAGGGCAAGCAGGAAGGGCTTCTGTCACGATCGCGACAAGTGTCTCGCTCGCGACAAAAGATAGGGTACTTCATTGCGCACTCATGCCAGGAGGCACGCTCACAATGAAGCACGCTCAGAAGACTTACGCAAGATCAAGCTCTGTCGCGCTCGTAACAGCGTCGCGGTCGCTATAGAGACCAGTTACCTCCTCCTCTCTCGCACGCTCAGAAGCATGTTCGCATTGAGGATCTGGCCACCGATCTCTCTGTTGCGCTCGCGACAGAGGGCTCTCAAGCACAAGAGACTAAATCCATTCTCTGTCGCGCTCGCGATGGCGTCGCGATCACGATAGAACCCAGATTTGCCAAAAATCTGCATTTTTCCTGCTCTCCCACACGCTCACCCTCCAAAACACTTATTCAATTACGCACAAACACTTACCTTGTTTCTCCCATGCATACAAATCATACAAAGGTTCAATATACACTTAACTTGAATAATAAATCACAATAAATTCTCAAGAACACAAGGAGAACACTTTACTCTAACACAACTACTTCACTATAACAACATGCAAATCATTACAAATTGAATCATGCTAACTTAGCATTTCAATTAATCAGATACATACATTTACCCAAACAAAACACTCAAGATATCCAGAATTAAAGGGCACAAAAACATACTTTCCATCCAAATTAGAACTAGGGCACAACTCAAAACTCATCATAACAGAAAACAAACTCCCAAACCTCTTGTAGTCCAAAACCAGCTAATCTTCACTCTTGAACCTTCTCCTTGCCTTTGCTCTTCTTCTTGCCACTCGATTCTTGCACAAACCCAATCAAAACACACTTAAATCCAACCCAAAAATTTATCCAAACCAGAAAATAAAGAGAAAGAAAAGAAGATGAAGAAGTCTAAAGTAAACCAAAACACTTACCTTTCAAAAACCCAGCTCGAAACTTCAGGAAATCCCACTCAAAACTCAAGGAAAAACACAAGAGAGAGGGGTTGAGAACAGAAAATGAAGCAAGAGGGAGTAGGAAGAACGGGAAAAATGGAAACAAGGGCACAGGGGAGTAGCTTCCACGGGAAGCTTCACAAAACAGCCCTCCCTACCTCTCTCTTCCTTTTCATTAAATGTTATCACCCACCAAGCCAAGTGTCACCTCTTAATGGACCAACAAAACCCATTTTGACTTATTCCTTCTATGCACCAAACATAACACACACCCAATAATCTCCTACATAAATATCCACATCCTTGTTACCAAACCCATATTCCACTAAATCACTTCTCATAAAAATATTTTACATACTTGGCACCATACACACAAACTACACTAGATTAATCCCTACAATTACCCTACTTTCATACACCACATATACACCATATAATTACTCCTCTTAACTTATTTAATAAATTTCTTTGCACTAAAGTCCTTATTATCAAATTTTCTCTTACTAAAATTACTGAAATACCCTTACTTTTCTGACTTACCACGTAGATTCTGACTAGGCCCCTTTTGGGTTGTTACAACCCTAATAAGGTTAAAGCCGTTAGGGAAATGCCAGTGGCTCAGAAGGAAAAGGATGTAAGAAGTTTCTTGGGGAAATTGGAGTATGTTAGCAGATTTATTGCTAAGCTCACTTCGATTTGTGAACCAATCTTCAAGCTACTCAAGAAAAGCCAGCCGGTAATATGGAATGATGATTGCCAAAAGGCTTTCGACATAATTAAAGAATACTTGTTGAACCCCCCGGTTTTGAGACCACCTCAGCCAGTCAAGCTGCTAATCCTGTACCTGGCAATAGAAGATAGATCTGTAGGTGCCATGATGGCTCAAGAGGATGAGTTCGGAGTAGAGTTTGAAGTTTATTACCTTAGTAAGAAGTTCCTTTCTTATGAGATGAAATATACTGAAGTCGACAAGATTTCCATAGCTGTGAGGCACTACTTCCATTCTTACAAGGTATAAGTAGTCGCTAAGCAGAACCCTCTCACGTACCTGCAGGAAGCTCCCTTTTTGTTGGGTAAAATTGGAAAATGGCTACTACTACTATAAGATTTGATGTGGAATATGTTACCTAGAAAACCATTAAGGGACGTTGTAGACACCGAGTCCTGAGACAGTCCAGATCAGAGTTACCCAATGAAGAGATCAATGTCTATTTTCAGGCAAATGGATGAAAGTTGTAAGTTTTTGTTCTCCGATTTTACAAGAATTGAGGATTTTTCTTGGTAATAGGAGGTTTTTGGACGTCAAGGGGTGTTCCAATTTTGAAAAACTGGATTTTGGTCCACAAATGGGTATGTTGTCCGTCAGGGGATGCCCGACGCTCGTTTCGAAGGATGGCCCTCCTCTCATGTGAGCGGCGCCTGTCGCTCGTGCGAGGCGGCGCCTGTCGTTCGTACGAGGCGACGCATGTCGCTCGTGTGAGGTGGCTTTAATCTCTCATGGGAGCGATGCCCGTCCCTCTCGTGGGAGGCCCGTCCCTCGCGACGAGCGCCGAGTGTCGGTCGCACAGAGTGGGCCTATCTCTCACATTGAGCGATACCCGTCGCTCGTGTGAGAGACACCTATCTCTCTCGAGCGACAACTGTCATCTCTCATGGGTGACCCACAACCCAAAAGACTGTGGATGCCCCGATCAACGACGCCCTTCGGTACTCCACCGGCGCCTGTCGGTCTTTGATCTGTTGTTATTTAGGCGAGATTTTCTAGATTTTCCTATATCTTTTTAAATATATTTCAAGATTTCCAAATATTTACTAAATCAATTCAAATATATTTTTAAGATTTACTTGATCTCTTAAATCTTTTCAAATATTTTTAAATCTTTGATTCGATTTTGAGAATATTTTATAAATCACTCGGATTTGATTTTTATTTCAGAAATCTTTTTCAAATTTAAATTCTAAATTGGAATTTATTTGAACTAATTTCCTAAACCTATAAATAGGAGGTGGGGATTCATTATTCAGTGTTAGCAAGTTTTACAAAAATAGATATTAGCAATTTCTACAGAAAATTTTCCTACAAAACTTTTCTTGCTTTTATTTTTGAGAAATTTTCATCAAATATTCTCCGAATTAAGGCGAATCCGAGGGAATGACATTAATTTGTTTCTATCTAATCTAGCTATTTTAGCATCCGTAACTGCTACCAAAATGTCGAGAAAGAAAAATACAATTTTCTTTTCTTGATTTGTTTTCAAAAATATGATTTTTACAACTAAAAATCCCCTAAAGTCACATATCACGCATCAATCCTTATAGAACTCAAGGGACCGAGATCACACGACGTTCACCTTCAAAGGTAATATTCCGAAGGTAAACATTCTTGATCAATCTATTTTGCATTTAATCATTTCATTATGATTTTTACATATAAAATCCCATTTTATTCAAAATCAAAATAAATTCCATTTGATTTCCTGCAATTTTTCTGGGTTTGGGATGGCCGACGGGCAGAAATTCCACCGACGGCCATCTCTCAGGCGAGCGACGGGCCGTCGAGAGTTTTTGCCTCCACCCGACGGCCCAAGGGATGCCCGTTGCTCATGCGCTATGGGCCGTCCCTAGGCCTTTTCCCCTCTATTTTCTTCATTCTTTTACTATTCATGCATTTCCACATCCTTGCTTTAACAATTTTTCATTGATTTCCTTTCCTTACTCACTTTTCATGTTTATTTTATTTTAATCGTGGCACTAACATGATCTTTGCTTTTGTGAGTTTTATTTGCTTTATTTGGTGGATTTGGGTTATTAAAGTGGAGGACGCTACGGTGATTTGAGAATCCTCACTCAGGTTTTTTCCTTTTACCCTTACCCTTTCTATTTTATATATCATTATTGTAAATATTGTTTTATTCCGATAACACTTGAAAATGGCTAAATATTTATAATTATTGAACTGGGATTTTCAGTAATAAATTAAGGACCAATGACCTAATTCTTTCATCAAATAAGCTGCTACTTCAAAATCATTTTTATGAATAGCATGCGAGGACCAATGTCTTCATCCTTAATAAATATCCCGCTTTGTGTATGTTTTCCCTTTTCTGCTCATTTACAATGGGGGTTGTATTCCACCCCTAGTTTTGTTGTAACTTATTGGGCTTTTATTTATCTTATTTTAATTTTTCTCCTATTTATAGCTTTCCTTATATGATCAATTTGCGCCTTAATTAACTGCATTAAATTGAATAAGAAATGGGATTAAACATTGAATTCAAAACTCAATTATACTTTAACCAAGGTATGAAAAAATGGGAAGTCCCGAACCTTCTCTAGTCTTAGGGTCTACGAGATTAGAGGACCATCTCAATGTTCTATTGAGGTGGGATGTCCAAAATATCTCTTGTTGCCCAAAATAGGCCCAATTTGCATTATCTTAGGCTGCATGAGATTAGATGATCTTTCCAATGTTTTATTGGAAAGAGGTGTCCAATATATCTCTGGCTTGCCCAAAATAGACGTATATGCATCGTCTTAGGCTTCACGAGATTAGATGATCCTTCCAATGTCCCATTGGAAAGAGGTGTCCAAAATATCTCTAATTGCCCAAAATAGACACACATGCACTGTCTTAGGCTCAGTAAGGCTAGATGACCTCTCCCAATATTCTATTGTGTGGTGACTACAAAACACCTCCTTGTTGCCCAAAATAGATGCACTTGTAAAATCTCTTACAAGTTATCATAAACATCTCCTGAATGTCCTTAAAGCAGGCTTTCGGGGCCTCCAAGGGTTCGGTGCACGTGACAAACGTGCAGTAGCAGAATTCTTGGCAGAACACCCTATCAAAAGAGATCTATTTTAGTTTAACTTCCAAGACGAGGATGTCGTAGCCATTACAATACAAGGTTGGGAGTTGCACTTTGATAGAGCGGTTAATAGCTAGGGGGCCAGAGTAGGAATCATTCTTACGACCCTAGACAGTGAAAAACTCCCATTAGCTAGGCAACTAAGTTACAAGGCTACTAATAATGAGGCTGAATATGAAGCTTGTACTTTCAGGTTAAAAGCTTTGTTAGCCTTGGGGGCAAAGAATGCAAAGGCTTTTGGGGATTCATCACTAGTAGTCTACCAGATTTTGGGTGAATGGGCCGTAAAACAATAATGACTAATGTTGTATGTGAAGTACTTGAAGATGTTGAGCAGTCAGTTTGAGAATTCACTTTCCATTTTGTCCCAAGGGATGAGAATTAATTAGCAGATTCCCTCATAACCTTAGTGTCCATATGGGATAATCCAGAAGGGGTAATCATGAAGCCCATCTTGATCTCAAGCTCTGAGAGACCCAGTTTCAAGTCTACTCCAGTCATGGAAGTCAAAGTGGTTGATGAAAAGCCTTGGTACAATGACATCAAGAATTACTGAGAAAAGACGGTTTTCCCAGAAGAGGCTACAGAAAAGGACCAAAGATTGATCTGTAAGCTATCTACTCTGTTTGTCTGTATAGATAGCGCATTATACAAACGGCAAGTCAATGGAATTCAGTTGAGGTGTCTGTGTGAGAAATAAGCGGAGAAGGTTATGGAAGAAACTCATGCTGGAGTCTGTAGAGCCCATATGAACGGTTTAATGCTAGCAAAGAAGATCATGTGACAAGGGTTTTACTGGCTCACAATGGATACAAATTGCTCTAAGTATGTAAAGCAGTGTCAATTGTGCCAACAGTATGCAAATTTGAGGCATCTACAAATTTTAAAGTTACACAGCTTAACATCGCCTTGGTCGTTTGCAACTTGGGGAATAGACATTACTAGAGAGAAGCACCCTACAACCTCGAATGGACATAGGTTTAACATAGTAGCCATCGACTACTTCACTAAATGGGTAGAAGCTGAGTCCTTCACGAAAGTTGATGCTCAAGACATGGCCAAGTTCATTCAAAAGAATTTAATATGCAGATATGGTCTCCCACATCACGCTGTGTCTAATAACGAGGTGCAATTTATGGCTAAAACTAAGAAGTTACTCCAGAAGTATGGCATTGAGCATCATAAGTCTTCTTTATATTGCCTGCAGGCCAATGGGGAAGTTGAGGCGGCCAATAAGAATGTTAAGAACATTTTGGCCAAAATGGTTCAGAACTACAAAGATTGGGCAGAGAAGCTGCCTTTTGCACTCTAGGGCTATAGAACAACCGTCAGAACTTCTACAGGAGCCAAGCCTTTTTTGTTGGTCTATGGGATAGAAGTAGTGTTGCCAGTTGATGTAGAACTCAAGTCTTTAAGGGTAGTCATGGAATCTCAAATTC
Organism: Excoecaria cochinchinensis; assembly: GCA_947683425.1. Lineage (NCBI taxonomy): Eukaryota > Viridiplantae > Streptophyta > Magnoliopsida > Malpighiales > Euphorbiaceae > Excoecaria > Excoecaria cochinchinensis. The sequence continues at coordinate 4,012,133 of CANTUQ010000161.1, forward strand.
TGAAAGCAGATTGGGCGTAGCAGCAGTTGCAGCAGCTGAACATATTGGATGAGAACAAGTTGTGAGCTTCTCACCACAATCAGATCTATTAGAAAAGACTTGCTCGGTCATTCGATAAAAAGGTCAAAAAGCATCCACTGAAACAGGGAGATTTAGTCTTCAAGCAAATAAGATCGAATGTTCTGGACATACAGGCTAAATTTAGGCCAACGTGGGAAGGTCTATTCGTTCTTAAGAAATTATTATCAAAGGAAGCAGCGATTCTAACAGACAGCGATGGAAATGAGTTCAAAGAACCAGTCAATATTGACAGACTCAAGAGTTTCCATAGCTAAGGACTAAAATCAAAAGAAGAGAATAAAATTCCCATGGGTTGAAAACCAAAAAAAGGCAGCCTTGCTAAAAATGTGCGCCTTGTCTGAGTGAAAACCAAAAAAAGGCAACTTGGGCAAAAATTAGAGGTCAAGAGAAAATGTCCAATCAAGAAAACCCGAGAGGGCTGATTAAAAATAGGAGTTTAATGCTTATAAGGTTTACTCTAAGATTAGACATAGTTTTGCATTTTGAATCTGTAACAACCCAAATAGGGCCCGATCGGGATTTGCGTAATAAGTTGGTTAAGTAAGGGTATTTTCGGAATTTGAGAAAAAGGAATTTGGATATTAAGGAATTTTGTGTTAAAGGAATTAATTAATTAAGTGTTAAGTGAAGTGAAGGGAATATTAGTGTGTGTTTATAGTGTATAGTTGTAGGGTGTTAATGGACTTAAGGTTTTTATTGTGTGGTTTGTGGTGCATGGTGCCTTGAAGGTAAGTGGAATTATAAGATAAATTATGGTGTGAGTGAGTGTATGGTGTATAGAAGATATTTGTGTAAGAATAAGGCTTGAGTGTGGTTAGTGTATGGTGCCATTAGTGGATGAGTTAAGATGGATTGATGGTTTCCCTAAGATTGTGACATGTGGCAAGGGTTGGTGAGCAATTAATGAAAAGTAGGAGAGAGGAAGGGAGGGGCAGCTTTTGGTGAGACTTCCCGTGGAAGCTGGTTCTTTCTCCCTTGTTTCCCTAGTTTCCCGTCCCCTCTCTCTCTCCTTCTTCCATTTTTCTGCTCTCACCTCTTTTCTCATGGGTTTTCTTGAGTCTTGAGTGGGATCTTTGAAGGTTTGAGCTGGAAGTGTTGAAGGTAAGTGGTTTAGTTCGGTTTGAGGTTCCTTTGTTTAACAAGTGTTCTTTGATTTCTGGTTTTGGTTGTGCTTGGGTTTGATTTAAGTGTATTTGGTTGGGTTGTGCAAGAATCGGAAGAGAGAAGGAAGAGCAAGGGCAAGGATAAAGTGGATTCGTGAGGAGTTCCGTTGAAGCTGCGATTTCCAGGTTTGGGAGTTTATTTGATGATGTATGAGAGCTGTGTTCTTGAATGTGTTTTGGGTACATGCAAGTGTTTTGAGTTGTGTTAAAGATTGTGGTTTTTCCCTTATTTTTCCTCCTTGGATCAACTCTAGCTAGTGTTTGCATGTTATGTGTAATCCTGAGTGTGTTATGAATGCATGTTAATCGAGTATTGATTTATAGTGAAGTGATTGCGATATAGTGAAATTGTTATGTGTTATGAGATCATGATTGTGCCATGTGAGTGAATTTTGATACATCAATGAGGTATTATTGTTTAAAATGTGTTATGTGGCTTGAAAGTGATACGGTGATGTGCTGGAGGCGAGAGGTAAGTGTTTTGAGCATGTTGTGTGTATGTATGAAGAGTTGGGTGTGAAAAGAGTAGGAAAAGTGCAGAATTGGGCGAATCTGGGTTCTGTCGCGATCGCGACAGAAGGCGGACTTGGCCCCTTGTTCTTGAAGAGCCCTCTGTCGCGATCGCGACGCTTGTCGCGAGCGCGACAGAGAGCTCGGTCGCGGAAACCTCCGCGCGGGCGTGCTGCCGAGCGTGCGCGCGAGGAGGAAAGAACTGGTCTCTGTCGCGATCGCGACGCATGTCGCGAGCGCGACAAAGCTCGGCTCCGTGAAATTCTGCCGCGAGTGCTTCGTCGCGAGGAGGCCCTTGGCGCGACCTCGCGAGGGAGTACCCCGTGCTCTGTCGCGAGCGCGACACCTGTCGCGATCGCGACAGAGGCCCTTCCTGCTTGCCTTGTTTTCTGAATGTGTTTCTTTTGTTTCACTTTGCACGGTTTCTCACTATTGCATGGAATATGTGTGTGCCTTTGATTCATGATATTAATGTGCTAGTGTCCTTGTTATGGATTTATATAATATAAGAGTCTTAGTTTGAATATTGTTTTGGTTATGTAATGTCTTGAGAGTTATTGTGTTGTCGAGCCTGAAGTGTCAAGGTATAGGATAATTAAGCATGCTTAAGAAGGGGTTAGTGTTCAGCTGTTCTGTCCGCCCCGTTTGGGCGAAGCGGTCGACCTCCGAGATGGTCATCAATCGTGTAGTGATAAAATGTTTTGAGACTCCGGTCTCTCGCGCTACCTTCGGGTATTAAAGTGTTTTTGAGGCTTCGGTCTCCCGTGCCGTGTTCCCGTATCCTCAACCATTGATTTCAGGCTATTGTGTGTAGTGTCTTGTATTGATAAAGTGAGTGTTCTGATCGAAGTGTGATTTCCGAATAGTGTAATGGTTTAGTGCATTGCGTTATATTATCCTGATTATGTCGTAATATCTCTGTACTCTGATGCAAAATGATTTATGTATATTAATGCATGTTTCCTTGCATAGTGTTCTGTTATGTTTGTTTCTCCCCACTAAGCGTTATCGCTTAGCACGGGCTTTTATCCCGTGCAGGTAGCGTGAAGGATTTCTGGGAGTGCTCGAGTCGTGCATCTGCAGGCAGGCCACGTAGGAGTCGATTTATTATTTTTGTCTCCTCCTGTAATTCTTTTTGTACATGTATTATTTTTGTAAAGGATTTTGAAAGTTGTAATCTTTTTGGGATATTGTATTTATAACTCTATATTTTAATTATATTAAAGTATATTTCCTATTATACTTTCTAAGATTTCTATTATATAGTTCTTGATTGCTTCCGCTTAGCGCATGTATGCTTCCGCTGTATGCTTTGTCGCGTCGTGAGTGAGTGTCGTGTTGTAGCGCGCCCGCCGGTGCCCTTCCAACGGGGGCGGCGGTGGGGGTGTTACAATTTAGTGGTATCAGAGCGCCGGTTTAGGCGGTTCTGGTTGCCTCTGTTTGTTATGTGTTGAGTCTTGGCATGCGAGTCGGTTTTGTGTCGTGGCCTAATGCAGATGTGTCTTGTCTTGTGTAGTGTTTAGATGGAGTCTGATCCAAGTGAGCGTGTGGGTGAGACGGTTGGTAGTGCAAGTGTAGTGAGAGGTGAGCAGCCTGCTCCGCAGCGTCAGCGAGATGAGATTCCTGGTATGGGTTTTGGTCAAGAGAATCCGGTTTTATTGCAAGGTTTGCTTCAGTTGGTAGAGAGGCTGACTGCTCCTAAGGCCCCGACTGAGTTGTTAAGAAAGAGAGGAGCAGAAGATTTTTATGGTACTGCTTTGGACCAATCTGATGTGGCCGAGTTTTGGCTTAAGAGAGTAGGTCGGATTTTGCAAGAGATTAGATGTCCTGAAGAACAGAGGGTGCTTTGTGCAGTGTCGTTGCTTCAAGGGCCTGCGTACGATTGGTGGGAATTAGTGATGCGAAATCCTCAGCGACCAGCCGAGCTGACTTGGGAGTTCTTTAAGCAAGAATTTGAGCAGAAGTATGTGACGAAGGCGTATCAAGAGGCTAAGTGGAGGGAGTTTATCAGTCTGAGGCAGCGAGGCATGACTGTGAGTGAGTATGATAAAGAATTCAGCCGGTTGAGTAAGTATGTGCCTGAGACTTTGTTGACGGATGAGTTTAGAAGTCGGCATTTCCTAGAGGGACTGCGTGAGGTGTTCCGAGGTCCGTTGTCGGCATTGTCAGTTTTGCAACCCGTGGGGTATTATCAGCTCGTGGCAGCGGCGATGAAGTTAGAAGAGTCTGAGGTGATCAAGCAAAGGATCGAGAGCAAGAGGAAAGCACCGAGTGATGGGTTTGGAAGTGGCAAGAAGTCGAGAGGAGTTCCGAGTGGCCAAAGTGGGAAGAGTTCGATTCCGGTTCGTTCGGAAGTCGAGAGTGTAGCGCCACCCTCTAGCAAGGGAAGTGTGATTCCTGAGTGTGAGCATTGTTATAAGCGCCACTGGGGCGAGTGTAGAAGGATCTCTGGAGCGTGCTTCTGATGTGGCAGCCAAGAGCACATGGTGGCGAATTCTCCGGATCGAAGAGAGCTTCAGGATAGACCAGAGGCTCGAGCCAGTGGTCAGAGAGTGAGAGGGAATCAGAGTGGAAGAGGTAGTGGACGTCCTTCACAAGCGCCGTCAGAGACTGTGCAGAAGTCGCCAACCAAGGAAGTGCCTTCGCGTCCAAGAGTTTATGCGATGCAAGTTGGGGATATAGCAGATCGAGCGGGACCTTCTGGTAAGTTATGTTATTAGCTTTCAGTTAAGTTTCGGTTTGTGGTTGGGTTGTTTGGATTTAAGTGATTAGCGGGGAAATTTCGAGGATGAAATTTCTTAAGGGGGAGTGATTGTAACAACCCAAATAGGGCCCGGTCGGGATTTGCGTAATAAGTTGGTTAAGTAAGGGTATTTTCGGAATTTGAGAAAAAGGAATTTGGATATTAAGGAATTTTGTGTTAAAGGAATTAATTAATTAAGTGTTAAGTGAAGTGAAGGGAATATTAGTGTGTGTTTATAGTGTATAGTTGTAGGGTGTTAATGGACTTAAGGTTTTTATTGTGTGGTTTGTGGTGCATGGTGCCTTGGAGGTAAGTGGAATTATAAGATAAATTATGGTGTGAGTGAGTGTATGGTGTATAGAAGATATTTGTGTAAGAATAAGGCTTGAGTGTGGTTAGTGTATGGTGCCATTAGTGGATGAGTTAAGATGGATTGATGGTTTCCCTAAGATTGTGACATGTGGCAAGGGTTGGTGAGCAATTAATGAAAAGTAGGAGAGAGGAAGGGAGGGGCAGCTTTTGGTGAGACTTCCCGTGGAAGCTGGTTCTTTCTCCCTTGTTTCCCTAGTTTCCCGTCCCCTCTCTCTCTCCTTCTTCCATTTTTCTGCTCTCACCTCTTTTCTCATGGGTTTTCTTGAGTCTTGAGTGGGATCTTTGAAGGTTTGAGCTGGAAGTGTTGAAGGTAAGTGGTTTAGTTCGGTTTGAGGTTCCTTTGTTTAACAAGTGTTCTTTGATTTCTGGTTTTGGTTGTGCTTGGGTTTGATTTAAGTGTATTTGGTTGGGTTGTGCAAGAATCGGAAGAGAGAAGGAAGAGCAAGGGCAAGGATAAAGTGGATTCGTGAGGAGTTCCGTTGAAGCTGCGATTTCCAGGTTTGGGAGTTTATTTGATGATGTATGAGAGCTGTGTTCTTGAATGTGTTTTGGGTACATGCAAGTGTTTTGAGTTGTGTTAAAGATTGTGGTTTTTCCCTTATTTTTCCTCCTTGGATCAACTCTAGCTAGTGTTTGCATGTTATGTGTAATCCTGAGTGTGTTATGAATGCATGTTAATCGAGTATTGATTTATAGTGAAGTGATTGCGATATAGTGAAATTGTTATGTGTTATGAGATCATGATTGTGCCATGTGAGTGAATTTTGATACATCAATAAGGTATTATTGTTTAAAATGTGTTATGTGGCTTGAAAGTGATACGGTGATGTGCTGGAGGCGAGAGGTAAGTGTTTTGAGCATGTTGTGTGTATGTATGAAGAGTTGGGTGTGAAAAGAGTAGGAAAAGTGCAGAATTGGGCGAATCTGGGTTCTGTCGCGATCGCGACAAGTGCCGCGATCGCGACAGAAGGCGGACTTGGCCCCTTGTTCTTGAAGAGCCCTCTGTCGCGATCGCGACGCTTGTCGCGAGCGCGACAGAGAGCTCGGTCGCGGAAACCTCCGCGCGGGCGTGCTGCCGAGCGTGCGCGCGAGGAGGAAAGAACTGGTCTCTGTCGCGATCGCGACGCATGTCGCGAGCGCGACAGAGCTCAGCTCCGTGAAATTCTGCCGCGAGTGCTTCGTCGCGAGGAGGCCCTTGGCGCGACCTCGCGAGGGAGTACCCCGTGCTCTGTCGCGAGCGCGACACCTGTCGCGATCGCGACAGAGGCCCTTCCTGCTTGCCTTGTTTTCTGAATGTGTTTCTTTTGTTTCACTTTGCACGGTTTCTCACTATTGCATGGAATATGTGTGTGCCTTTGATTCGTGATATTATTGTGCTAGTGTCCTTGTTATGGATTTATATAATATAAGAGTCTTAGTTTGAATATTGTTTTGGTTATGTAATGTCTTGAGAGTTATTGTGTTGTCGAGCCTGAAGTGTCAAGGTATAGGATAATTAAGCATGCTTAAGAAGGGGTTAGTGTTCAGCTATTCTGTCCGCCCCGTTTGGGTGAAGCGGTCGACCTCCGAGATGGTCATCAATCGTGTAGTGATAAAATGTTTTGAGACTCCGGTCTCTCGCGCTACCTTCGGGTATTAAAGTGTTTTTGAGGCTTCGGTCTCCCGTGCCGTGTTCCCGTATCCTCAACCATTGATTTCAGGCTATTGTGTGTAGTGTCTTGTATTGATAAAGTGAGTGTTCTGATCGAAGTGTGATTTCCGAATAGTGTAATGGTTTAGTGCATTGCGTTATATTATCCTGATTATGTCGTAATATCTCTGTACTCTGATGCAAAATGATTTATGTATATTAATGCATGTTTCCTTGCATAGTGTTCTGTTATGTTTGTTTCTCCCCACTAAGCGTTATCGCTTAGCACGGGCTTTTATCCCGTACAGGTAGCGTGAAGGATTTCTGGGAGTGCTCGAGTCGTGCATCTGCAGGCAGGCCACGTAGGAGTCGAGTTATTATTTTTGTCTCCTCCTGTAATTCTTTTTGTACATGTATTATTTTTGTAAAGGATTTTGAAAGTTGTAATCTTTTTGGGATATTGTATTTATAACTCTATATTTTAATTATATTAAAGTATATTTCCTATTATACTTTCTAAGATTTCTATTATATAGTTCTTGATTGCTTCCGCTTAGCGCATGTATGCTTCCGCTGTATGCTTTGTCGCGTCGTGAGTGAGTGTCGTGTTGTAGCACGCCCGCCGGTGCCCTTCCAACGGGGGCGGCGGTGGGGGTGTTACAGAATCTCTGTTAGATAATGATCATATATAGAGAAATTATGCTAAAATGTACGCAATTAGGAATATATAAAACATAAATAATTGAACTCATATGTTCATTATTTTCTAGTTCTTTTATAAAAATAAAAACATTATTCTTTATTAAGATCATGCAATCTAATGACTAACCTCTACTATTGCTCTCGCTGGCCAGATGTCTAAGTCAATGAGTCCTGTTATCAACTATGGGACAAAGCACCCTGTAGACACCGGGTCCTGAGGCAGCTCAGACCAAAGTTACCCCAATGATGAAAATGATAACTTGTTTACTGGTAAAATTTTCAGAAATGGAGATTTCCTTATCGAATCCTTTTTTTATTGTTATTTTTATTTTCATTTTGACTTACTTTTATTTCTTATTTTAATTTTATTTTATTTTTATTTTTATTTTCGGGTTTATTCTCAAATTTTCGGTGCTCTGGTGCCATGCGGTTTGTGCGCCGCGCGCGTGCGGGTCGCGGTGGCATGCGCGCGGGGCGCGCCCATGTGGACATAATGCACACCCGCAGGCAATTTCCTGGCAAATTTTAGGCTGCATATCTGTTTTAGAGGGCAAATAAGGGATTTTTAAACAAAAAAATGGAAAAAACCCTATTTTTCATAAGAGGTATAAAAGGAAAAATATAAGGGATTCAAAAAAAAAAGAGGTTTTTGAACAGTAGAAAAACCCAGGAACTTTGAGAGAAAAAGGTTTTTTTTTGGAGAGCAAAAATCAACGCAAAAACCATTCTTGAACCGAAGAAATCAATTCTTGAGGTTTGAGTTTTAATTTTTATTCTTTAGTTTCTTCAAAAATTTTTAATCCAAACTCTTCCATTTTCATTTCAAGCAAATCGATAAAGGAATCATCATTTTCTTCCATTTCTCAATCAAAAATCAAATATCTGAGGGTAAATACTTGAGCTAAATCAGTCCCTTCTCTCTTCTTTCTTGTTTTGCATCCGTAATTTAATTCATATATTTGTATGTATGGTATATTGTTTTTATTGTATATTGTTATATTGATATTCATTTATCCTAAATTGCATGTTTATCATTTATTGTTAACCATCTTTTATTTGTTTGGTTTATTATTAATCTGTAATATATTTTCCGTGTCTATATTGTATAATTTATTGTTGTTTGATTTTATTAATCTGCAGTGCTAATACATAATTGTTGTTTGTTATACTATTAATATATTTATTGTAGTATATTGTTAGAATGTTAGTTATTTGGATTAATATATGTGTTCATGATTTACTGCTAACATTTTTGTCTGTTTGGTTCATTAATAACCTGTATGTTGTATATTCAGTTCTCATCGTTTATTTACCATCTGCTGCATTATTAATATATTTGTTATTGTGTATTATTGATATATTTGCTGTGATTATTAAGCTGCTTGTTCGTAGAGATTAACATATATGCTGCCATTGTTTATTACTTAATTTTAACATCACATTTATGTTTTCACTACTTATCCCTTCATTTATCATTTTATGAATATATGTATGCATGACAAGATTCATTATATTTGAATTTTATGCTTGTTCATCAAGATTTATTATTGATAATTAATGTAATAGGTAATCTAGTTGTTAACTCATTCATTATTTGCTTGTTGTAATTAATTAGAGTGCCATCATTATTTTGTTTATGTGTATATTAATATGTTTATCATAAATAATCTTGACTTAGAATAATTTATTTGCATGATGTATAAACATAGTTTATAGACTAATAAATATTTAATTGATTGTTTATGTTTAATTAGTGGTCTAATTTATTTAATTTATTCAATTAAACTTTTAATTAATTGTTTAATTTATTTGTTGGTTGTTTGTATTATTTATTTAATTGCTTGACTCATCTTTATTGCTTTATTTAATTGATTCAATTGATTATTTACATTTAGTCAATTTAATTTATTTTATATATTTAATTAGTTTAATTGATTGTTATATAATTTAAATAATCGTTTAATTGGTCGTTTGAATCGATTAATTCATTCACTTAATTGCTTGTCTATATTATATTATTTATTTAATTTAATTCACTAACATTTCATTTTATTCTTTTTAATTGCCCCAAAATGTGTTTATTTCATCTTGAGTGATATTTTCGAGCGGAGTGGAGGATCGAGAAATTGAGACCTTCCGAATTTGGGTTTGCATTTCTAATTGTTGTGTTCTTTTTTATTATATTATTTTGATGTTGTATGTAAAAATGCATTTTAAATCCATCCGCGTTATAGAAAATAGTATTTTCTTCAAATAATTAAAATGGAATTTTTTCCTAATAAAATGGACAAAAGTTCTATTTCAACCAAATAAAATCTCACTTTCAAATGGGAACTAATTTGCATAAAATGGGATCACTCATCCCGGTTTTCTCAATAAATGCCTAAAAATAGTTTCCCAATTTTCTAAGTTAATAAAAGGAACCAATGTTCCTAAAAACCAATAAATGACCCGATTTATGTATGATATATTTTATTCCCTTAGTGTAAAATATTTACTTATTCATGTTGGGCCCTTGTAATTAATTTTCGGGGCAAATTTTATTCTTGTGACTTATTCATTTATTTAAATGCTTTATTTATTGCTTTCCAATGTGAATGATGTGCGCTTTAAACTTTATGCATGATCACGTGAGATGAGAGATTGAATTTCATTTTCTTAAAAAACTCATTTATAAAATTTAACTTAAATTATTAATAAAAGTAAAGTTCCGAACACCTTCTCTAGTTTAAGACCATCAAGATTAGAGACCTTTCCCAATTTCTTGTAAATTGGATGGCGACTCCAAAATACCTCAAGGTGCCTAAAGGTGTCGCAAGATTAGATGATCCTCCCAATGTTCTATTGGGTAGGAGGCATCCAAAATGTCTCGTGATGCCCAAGATCAAAAAAGGCGCAAACCAATCCCTCGAGCCCTAAAAGCGGGTCTCGCCTATGAGGGCCTTTGCTAGGTTCGGCGCGCGTCATAGTGGCGACTCCACTGGGGATGATTGAAACCTTGCTTCGAAAATGAATTAAGTTAAAATTATAATTGAGTTATTAAGAAAAAAAATTTTCATTTATCTTTAAAATTGTATCGCATCCATTAGAGCCTTAGAACTATGTTAGTTGGTCTCTTATTCAACCGGTGCGTTCCTAAAACACGACCCTACTTTCACTCATTTTAGGGAAGTGTTCGGGATAATCACCCGCCCAAGCCTTGTGCTATTAATAGCATATCAAATGGAGACCCGATCGGTCGTTATGCTCGTGATGAGCTAGAAGCAATTGCAGGGACCATGCTTAGGTAGACCTAAAGTAACAACACCCCTGACTAAAGCTCATGTAATGGCAATAGAAACTTCCACTAGGTGATATGTACCTTAACAATGTGCTTGTTACGTGGGCTCTTATATATTAAACCAATTCAAACATATTAATTGGGCACTGATCAAAGGCTTTCATGACCCGATGGGCCCATTTTTCGTCTGTATGAAAGGTACAAATATATAATGGCCAAAACCCATATGCTTGTGCTTTTAAATTAAGAGTGTTATGCTGCTGGTTTCTCACCATGCACCATACGCGTCCATGGGTTCCTCGCTAACCCATAGTTCAAGCCCACCTAGGAGAGAGATAGCACTACCTTGTGTGTGGGAGTAACAAGGTTGGAAGGATCTATTTGCTTGTATATGGTTGTCTATTTTGCATGAACACGATCATGCATCTTTCATGACATTCACGCATCATGCTAAAATTTGACTCTTGTAGCCATCATAGATTTGAGTCTGTGGTCTAGGGGTCCAGACGATCGATTGGCAAGGAGAGGTCAATTCTTTGAGTCAATAGAGCGAGTCTCGTGTCGAGGTCTAGAGTTACTTTTGGATAGCATCGAATACTTACCTTTAGACATGGCCATCCCAGAGTCGAATGCTTCCAAAGAGTTAGACCAGAGGGTTTAAGAAATGGAGCACAGATTTGAGGAGTTTGAACGTAGGATAATGGCTATAATGGGCGACCTAATTGCTTCTCTTGTACCTCCAGCAGGCCAACAGCCTGTCGCTCCTATCGGAGGACAAGCCAAACAGGTTTCGATTGGGGAGGCACCTTCAGCAGCAGTTGTAGAACCATTTCCAAATGTTGAGCCTAAAAGGTTTGGAGAATATAGGCCTAAAGAGGATTTTGTAGAAGTTGAGTATGAGGAATCCACGTCTGTAAGATCACGACCTCCTAAAGATGATGCCGCTTTGAGGAAAATAGAAGAGAAAGTTGCTGGGAAGGGGATAAGTCCCAAAGATAGGAATTTGGATGCTGAGGAGAGGCTCCCTAAGAAATTTAAAATGCCCGAGCTGCTCAAGTTTGATAGCACCTCAGATCCATCCGCTCACATCAAGTAGTTCACACTTGTAATGAAGGGAACTAGGCTCACCAAGAGACAGAAGGTAGAATATTTTGCCTCAGTTTGATAGGGCCTGTTGTGGACTGGTACCACTTCTGGATAGGAGGGCAAAAGAAGATTGGAATTTGTTGACTGAAGAGTTCCTCAAGCAATACGATTGTAGCACTCGAATGGAGGTTACTTTAAAGGATCTAGAGTTGCTTCAACAAGGATATAATGAGTCATTCCACGAGTACCTTACTTGATGGAGGAATCGGGTAATGGAAATGAAGAGAAAGCCATATACTTCGGATCAGAATCGCTTATTCATCCAAAATGCTAAAGGAGGGGTTAAAGATGAAGGGGCTCAAAGATTGGGAGTCTCTGAAGGACATAGCAATCGAAGCAGAAGGTGAGTATTTGGCGAAGAAAGTGAGCTAAAGTAACTTTGGGAACCAATCAGGTTTTAAGTCGAGTGGCGCTGGGGGCAGTAATAACAGAGGTGGCCAGACGGCCGAAGTTTTAGTTGCTGAGGTGGGACGAGCTCAGAGGTACTATTCTAATCTAGGCCGATCTTTATCCTGGGTATTGGAGAAATTGACAAAAGAGGGCAAGTTGAGGCCATTAACACCCAAGCCAGCCATGACTCAAGGCCAGCCAGGACACAGGGATGACCAGTATTATGCCTACCATCAGCATACTAGGCACTTGATGGATTATTGTTGAACCCTGAGCAATAAGATCCAAGACCTTACTGATTCCAAGGAGATCACCGACCTTGAGAGGAGAGAGAAGAGGAAGAAAGCATGATGGGATTTCAAGACACAAACATAGAATCTCGGAAGGTGGCTACCGCATAGCAAGTAGTAGGAGAGAAGATTTTCTATTAGATGTGCTTTTCCATTTATTGTTGAACTTTTCAATTTATGTGTATGCAATACTATTTACATTAATTACATCAATGACTTTTTGCTTATGTTCTCATGATTTCATTATGCATGATCGCAACCACAAATTATTTGCATTTGATATTAACTTGATGAATACTACCTTATTCAATCTCGAGATCCCATTAGCATCGATATCACTACTGAAGAGAGGAATGTCCTGAGAGATGAAAAAAAGAAAAAAAAAACTTTTGCCTGGACCTAGAAGGACATTGATAAGAGCATTATTGGGATAAATGCTGCTTTAATACACCGGCATGACAACAAATAAAATTCCAAAAGTCATTCATTTGCTTCCTCAAAATTGAAGACATATACGATGTAGCCTGACAGAGTCAAAATTTGATAAAAAAAAAAGAAGAGAGAGAAAAGAAAAGAAGAAAAAAAAAAGCTTATACAAATGAAATTATAGGCCTTCGTAAGAAGTAGATCATTAGAACCAAGCCTTAGAATCCATTCCTCTCAACCATTTGAGTATTTTAGTACAAAAACAATCAAAATTGACCCTTAACAATCTGGGTCTAAGATGAGTAAGGCGTGGGCACTCATAGATAAACTTGGGAAGAGAGCTCATTACCTTTAAAAAAAAAGGGTACAAAGAAAAACAAAGAGCAAAACCATAGTTTTACCCTAAACCACCTGAGGTTAACTTGTAGCCTAATCTAAGCCATCAAAGACTACTGCAGAAATTGGGCCACCAAAATCGACAAAAGCGGGGTGCGAGATTGGACATTCAGGTTTCAGGCAAAAAAAAAACTCACTATCTGAGTCAGTTTGTACCTGGGTCGAGAAAAAGCTTTTGATGCTAAAAGGAAACGCTGTTAGAAGAAGCTGTCTTCCCAGCTGTCAAAGACGAAGGAAAGATTGAGGAAACCAATTGATGCCTGTAGATTAAAAAAGGTTCCATGGCAAAGGTTTTAAAAAAAAAAGAAAAAGAAAAGAGTCAATAAATAATAAGATGCCCCGCGGGTTGAAAACCGGAAAAAAGGGCAACCTTGCTAAAATTGGGCACCCTGTCAAGATGTAAATCGAAAGGCATCTTGGGCAAAAATTAGGGGCAAAGAGAAAATATTCAATCATGAAAACCTGAGAGGGCGGATTGATAACAGGAGTTTGATGTTTTGGGATCCATCTCGAGATTAGATAAGGTCTTATATTTTTGAGACTAATGCCAAATGAATCCTGTGTGATGAAATCAAATCTGAAATACTCATTTATGCCATGATGTATGGATATAAATAGAGCACCTTATCTCGCATACTCGAAATTATTTAAGTTCTAGCATAAAGGTTGCACAGCTCTTTTCAGCCTCCTTTGCAATCGTCACCCCGACGCTTCAGCTAATTTGCGCTAGCTGATCATGTAGCATCTTCATGAAAAAATCGAAACCTAGGAAACTGTCTAAAAAAAAAAAAAGAGGCCGTTAGAGATGAAAACGTAATTGGCTCTCTAAGCAAAAGTTAGACCAAATGGCTGGGTGAAAACCTAAAAACAGGCAGTCTGTCCTATAAAAAAAATAATAAAATGAATAAAAGCCACTGGATTGGGTTGGGTCCATTCCAGGCAAAAATTAGGCATAGGGTTATTTGAAAATCCGAAAAGGACGCATTTCCTACTAAGAAAAGCTAGTGTGAAAATCTACAAGGGATGCACTACCTTTAATAAATGACCAACAATGTATGGAGGGATAAGGCAGCCCACATGTTTCCCTTTCGAGCAAAGGATGCACAATTCAGGACGCGAGTTAAGGCCTTGGGGGCAAATTGCTCTTTGACCGGGGGGCAGAGATGTGTACGGGTCAGTTTTCTTTGAAAAGGAAAAATTATGAATCAGAATTTTATTTTATTTTTTGAGCTAAGACGACACTCCTCTAGGTCACTAAGAGGCATCAAACAAGGCGAATGGCCAAGCTGTACCCTCAGTGGACCTCTGACCACTCAAAACTCAGTCTATTTATTTTTACATGCATTTCAGGTCATGAACTTCACTTGCAAACTTTTGCATATAACTTTTCACATGCACACACGTATTCCTGTGCATGTGACTTTTACAGGAAAAGTTCAAATAAAGACTGCATGCGCAAGAGCCAATTAAGGTCGACTTCGACACAACATAGGCATTCACCTATACTAAGCAATCAGACAAAGATGAAGTCTACTCGATGTCAATTCCCAAGCCCTCTCAGGAGGCAAATCAGCCAAAGACCCTTAGGGGGCAAGTCAACCAAAGTCCTCTGAGGAGGCAAACCTTCAAAGTCCTCTTAGGAGGCAAACCTTAAAAGTCCTCTTAAGAGGCAAACCATTCAAAGTTCTCTTAAGAGGCAAACCTTCAAAGTCCTCTTAAGAGGCAAACCTTCAAAATCCTCTTGGAGGCGTTAATCCAGGCAAACCAAACAAAGACCTCTCAGGGGGCAACAAACCAAAGACCTCTCAAGAGGCAAATCAACCAAAGACGTCTCAGGGCGCAACCAACGAAAGACCTCTCAGGGGGCAGATCAACCAAAGACCTCTCAGGGGACAAATCAATCAAAGACCTCTCAGGGGGCAGTAAATCTCCAAGTCCTCTAAAGAGGCAATTCTCCAGGTTAGATACCAACTCGGCTAGAGCTAGACACCGTACAGGTTAAATGCTGCAACGAGGAAGGTTAGACACCGTACCAATAGGTTATATACCAACCCAGCTTGTCACATCCCAAAAATGGCCTAGTAGAAATTTCATGTTAATTGGATTTATTAAGGGCACTTGAGTAATTTTACAAGGAAAGGAGGACTTAATTGCAAAGGATTAAAAGTATTAAATGACAGAATTTTCTTTTAGTGACCAATTGGTAATTTGTAAGGACTTAAAGAGTTGTGCAAGGAGCAGATAGTAAAAGTGTAGTTAGTGGAATTGAGGGTCCAATGCATGAGTGCCATGTGGATAAGTGAGTGTGTGCATGATGGGGAAAGAAGAAGGCAAAAATTTTAGCTTCTCTTAGAAGCTATCAGATTTTTCTCCTCTTCCCTAATCTCTCTCACGTTTCCTTGCTCTTTCCCTTCTCCATTTTCTGTTCTCAAGCTTGCATGTGTAACCCTCCATTCCTTGAGCTAGGGTTTTAAGTTTTGAAGGGTTCCAAGAGGTAAGTAGCTGAAAGTTTCTTTGGGTTCTTCATCTTCATCTTCTTTTGGGTTGATATGGGTTGTATTTGGTTATTTTATACAAGTGATTGAAGAGAGAAAGAAGGACAAAGGGAAAGAAAAGATTGGATTTTGAAGTAGAAGGAGTTTGGCATCAGGTTTGGGAGTTTATTTGGAGTGTTTTGTCCATCTCATTTTGGATCCTGTTTTTGAGTTAAATGTTAATATTATTTGTGTATTTATGGTATATGAAATTGCATGAGTAAAATAGCTTTGTGTTTATGAATATTGATAGATGATATAATTGAGATATTTAATTGACTTGTGTTGAAATTACTGATTGAATGATTATTGAGCTTATAATTTGTGTATATACCCTAGTTTAGGGGGAATTCTATTTATGCCTTACCAGACCTCTGTATATTGTTTTGATCATATCTAGAGTTTGAAAACTCCAATTTGAGTGTTTGTTGCGCCAATTAAACCAAGACTAATGTACCTTTAAAAGTATAGGATAGACCATAATTTAATTCTGTCACTAAGAGGCTTAAAAATGGCAAAAACCGGACATGTCTCTGTCTAGCTGGGTTCATTTGAACAGTCTTTAGTATTTAATGTATAACTCTTATTTTAGGAATTCACTTTACCCGAAACTTGTCCCATTTGAAAGATAAGACGTAGCGAAACAATTGTTAAGCAGACCATTTTGCCTAAAAATGAGGTCTAGATATCGGTTTTTGCGATACAATTCTGGAGTGAAAACCAGTCTCAAAGGGTTCCTGAGGTGAGCTACTGTCGCGAGCGCGACAGAGTCGTGACCTCACGACAGAACAACACATATAAAGCCTTTTATTCTTCATTTTTGAACCCATGGTTGGCATGGATCAATCCCCTACCTTCCCCTCAACATATTATGCATGATTAGGGTTATTAAATGATTATAAAAGTAGTTATCATTGGGAAAACTTATGAGTATGATTAAGATTGGTAATTTAACTAATAAAGTAACAATATATAATTATGTGAAGGATAGCAAATTGAATGAAAAATATGTGTATGAGCTATAATATCTTAAGCATGATGAGTTATATATATATATACATGAGTATTATTATATATGATTTAAATATTTATGATTTATATATACATGGGTTAAACTTGTATTATATTTTGATGAGCTTTAATTATGAGATACGTGAACATGATTAATAAGATCGTATATTATTTAAATGCATATAATTTATATGTACCTGTATTATTTAATCGTGAGTTATATGTTAATATTGAGACTTATATCTGATGTATATGTTTCTGAGCTTGACCAACATACATGTATTCATAAAATAACATGATTATACTTGATTTATCCTCAGTTATATGATAATTATTTTAGATCATGATTGAGTTGTTATTTGAGCCAAGTGGTCACAGTTAGTGGATAGATAAGTGCTTATCAATGGTCAGGGTGTGTGTGCAGTTGCTGTATTTTAATAGTTTCATGCGGGCCCCATTTGGGTTTTTGATTCGGGCCCCGTTTCGGTCATATAAGATGTATGAGGCCTCGGTCTCCGGTATACCTTCGGGTATACATGATTATAAAAATGTTTTGAGACTCATATCTCCATTTGCTTGGGATACTGTGTCCTATCAGTATCATTAGTACCCGTATCCACTAGTTAGCGAGTAATCAGGCTATTACTTGAAGTTATTATATGAGTTTAATTTATGCAGCCGTTATTTATATGGAATGAATATATGTCACATGTCTATGTATATGCGTTATAACATGGTGAAATGTAATACTTGTATTCGAATATGAATGGTTATTTTTCCGATATACTTGAGTATGATGAACAATTGTTATATGCATGAGTAGTATATGTTTTTATGCTTTTTTTATTATTAAGCTTATATATATGTTTATTGCAATCATATGTACATGCATGTGTTGTTCCTCCCTACTAAGCGTTATCGCTTAGCACGGGCTCTTTTCCCGTGTAGGTGGCAGGTTCTTTTTGGAGTCAAATATCTACAGGTCGGCCACTAGAAGTCTTTAGTTGGAGTTATTTTGTCTTTCGCTGTATTTTTATATATGCGAACTGATTTTGGAAAACGAAATTTTGTAAAGGAAGATTTTGTACATGTATATGTTTAATGTTTACAAATCCCTTTTTGTAAAACTATATGATTATTTATATAAGGATTTGATATCTTTATAGTTATATGTAATTATTTCTAGCATGCTTGAGTATGTAAATGTATTTGTGCGCGTGGCGCTCCGGCATCCTTCCAACGGGGGTAACGGGGCATCAGACCTTGGTATCAGAGCGCCGGTTTAGTCGGTTCTGGTCCTATGTGATTATTTGAGTATAGATTCTTTACATGAGAGTCTGTCTAGAGTTGTGGCCTCATGCAGATGTTGTTTTATGTAGTGTCTAGATAGAGTCTGATCTGAGTGAGAATGTGGGCAAGGCGAAGGGTAGTGTGAATCGGGTTAGAGTTGAGCAGCCTGTTTTAGGGCGTCCTTCAGTTGAAAGTTATGGTATTACTCCTGGTAATATAGCAATTGTGCAAGGGTTGATTCGGATCTTGGATAGATTGACAGCCCCTCAAGTTTCTATGAATTTTGTGAAAAGGAGAGGGTAAAAGAGAAAAGTATCGGGTGTAGAAGAAAAAGTGGACAAGAGACCTCGAGAGTCACCGAAATGTCAGCACTGCCAGAGGCAACACTGGGGTAAGTGTAGGAAGCTTACTGGAGCCTGCTTTAGGTGTGGTAGCACGGAACACTTGCTTGTCAATTGCCCTAATATGAGTGAGAATCTAGCTCGGCAAGCCAGAAAAGATGTAGAGGAATTGCTTAGAGCTACTCGAGCATCATCGAAATCAATCATGAAGTTAGATGCTTCTGAAGGTCCAGCCAGAGTATTTGTCGCGAGTAGCCAAGAAGTGAATGAGCCCATAGAATCTTCCGGTAAGTTTTGTTTTGTTAATTCTGATTGAGTATTGTTTTGGAATTTGGGATGTAAGTGATTAGCAGGGAAATTTCGAGGACAAAATTTCTTAAGGAGGAGAGAGTTGTCACATCCCAAATATGGCCTAGTAGAAATTTCATGTTAATTGGATTTATTAAGGGCACTTGAGTAATTTTACAAGGAAAGGAGGACTTAATTGCAAAGGATTAAAAGTATTAAATGACAGAATTTTCTTTTAGTGACCAATTGGTAATTTGTAAGGACTTAAAGAGTTGTGCAAGGAGCAAATAGTAAAAGTGTAGTTAATGGAATTGAGGGTCCAATGCCTGAGTGCCATGTGGATAAGTGAGTGTGTGCATGATGGGGAAAGAAGAAGGCAGAAATTTTAGCTTCTCTTAGAAGCTATCAGATTTTTCTCCTCTTCCCTAATCTCTCTCACGTTTCCTTGCTCTTTCCCTTCTCCATTTTCTGTTCTCAATCTTGCATGTGTAACCCTCCATTCCTTGAGCTAGGGTTTTAAGTTTTGAAGGGTTCCAAGAGGAAGTAGCTGAAAGTTTCTTTGGGTTCTTCGTCTTCATCTTCTTCTGGGTTGATACGGGTTGTATTTGGTTATTTTATACAAGTGATTGAAGAGAGAAAGAAGGACAAAGGGAAAGAAAAGATTGGATTTTGAAGTAGAAGGAGTTTTGGCATCAGGTTTGGGAGTTTATTTGGAGTGTTTTGTCCATCTCATTTTGGATCCTATTTTTGAGTTAAATGTTAATATTATTTGTGTATTTATGGTATATGAAATTGCATGAGTAAAACATATTTGTGTTTATGAATATTTATAGATGACATAATTGAGATATTTAATTGACTTGTGTTGAAATTACTGATTGAATGATTATTGAGCTTATAATTTGTGTATATACCCTAGTTTACTAGACCTCTGTATATTGTTTTGATCATATCTAGAGTTTAAAAACTTCAATTTGAACTTTTGTTGCTCCATTCAAACCAAGACTAATGTACCCTTAAAAGTCTAAGAGAGACTATAATTTAATTCTGTCAATAAGAGGATTAAAAATGGCAAAAACCGGACGTGTCTCTGTCTAGCTGGGTTCATTTGAACAGTCTTTAGTGTTTAATGTATATCTCTTAATTTAGGAATCAAATTTACCTGAAACTTGTCCCATTTGAAATATAAGACGTAGGGGAAAATTTGTTAAGCAGACAATTTTTCCAAAAAATGCTTTCTAGAGGTCGATTTTTGCGATGCAAATCTGGAGTGAAAACCAATCTCGAAGGGTTCCTGAGGTGAGCTACTGTCGCGAGCGCGACAGAGTCGCGACCTCGTGACAGAACAACACATATAAAGCCTTTTATTCTTCATTATTGAGCCGATGGTTGGCATGGATCAATCCCCTACCTTTCCCCTTAACATATTATGCATTATTAGGGTTATTAAATGATTATAAAAGTAGTTATCATTGGGAAAACTTATGAGTATGATTAAGATTGGTAATTTAACTAATAAAGTAACAATATATAATTATGTGAAGGATAGCAAATTGAATGACAAATATGTGTATGAGCTATAATATCTTAAGCATGATGAGTTATATATATATATACATGAGTATTATTATATATGATTTAAATATTTATGATTTATACATACATGGGTTAAACTTGTATTATATTTTGATGAGCTTTAATTATGAGATACGTGAAAATGATTAATAAGATCGTATTTGATTTAAATGCATATAATTTATATGTACATGCATTATTTAATCGTGAGTTATATGTTCATATTGAGACTTATATATGATGTATATGTTTCTGAGTTTGACCAACATACATGTATTCATAAAATAACATGATTATACTTGATTTATCCTCAGTTATAGTATAATTATTTTAGATCATGATTGAGTTGTTATTTGAGCCTGGTGGTTATAGTTAGTGGATAGATAAGCGCTTATCAAGGGTCAGGGTGTGTGTGCAGCTGCTGTATTTTATTTGTTTCATGCGGGCCCCGTTTGGTTCTTTGATTCGGGCCCCGTTTGGGTCATATAAGATTTATGAGGCCTCGGTCTCCGGCATACCTTCGGGTATACATGATTATAAAAATGTTTTGAGACTCATGTCTCCATTTGCTTGGGTTACTGTGTCCTATCAGTATCATTAGTACCCGTATCCACTAATTAGCAAGTAATAAGGCTATTACTTGAAGTTATTATATGAGTTTAATTTATGCAGCTGTTATTTATATGGAATGAATATATGTCACATGTATATGTATATGCGTTATGACATGATGAAATGTAATACTTGTATTCGAAAATGAATGGTTATTTTTCCGATATACTTGAGTATGATGAAGAATTGTTATATGCATGAGTAGTATATGTTTTTATGCTTTTGTTATTATTAAGCTTATATATATGTTTATTGCAATCATATGTACATGCATGTGTTGTTCCTTCCCACTAAGCGTTATCGCTTAGCGTGGGCTCTTTTCCCGTGTAGGTGGCAGGTTCTTTTTGGAGTCAGACATCTGCAGGTCGGCCACTAGAAGTCTTTAGTTGGAGTTATTTTGTCTTCCGCTATATTTTTGTATATGGGAACTTATTTTGGAAAATGAAATTTTGTAAAGGATGATTTTGTACATGTATATGTTTAATGTTTACAAATCCCTTTTTGTAAAACTATATGATTATATATATAAGGATTTGATATCTTTATAGTTATATGTAATTATTTCTAGCATGCTTGAGTATGTAAATGTATTTGTGCGCGTGGCACTCCGATATCCTTCCAACGGGGGTAACGGGGTATCACACGGCTGGAGCTAGATACTGCACAGATTAAATGCTGCAACGAGGAAGGTTAGACACCGTACCAACAGGTTATATACCAACCCGGCTGGAGCTACATACCGCACAGGTTAAATGCTGCAATGAGGAAGGTTAGACACCACACCAATAGGTTAGATACCGAAACGGCTGAGGCTAGACGCTGCACAGGTTAGTTGCCGAAACGACGGAGGTATGACGCCTAATAAGAGGCTAGACACCGTACAGGTTAAATGCCAAAACGATCAGGGTTAACACGTCAACAAGCAGACGGTAACTACCCCAAACAACTCCATTCAGACTCGAAAGGAAAACTGCCTCAGCTACGCGTCTTTTCCTTCTTTCTTTGAGTTTTGGCTCACTTAAGCACTCAGGCACTACGTTCCCCAAAACTGGGGGCAACTGTAGACACCGGGTCCTTAGGCAGCTCAAACCAAAGTTACCCAATGATGAAAATGATAACTTGTTTACGGGTAAAATGTTCAGAAATGGCGATTTCCTTGCCGAATCCTTTTTTTTATTTTTATTTTGACTTACTTTTATTTCTTATTTTATTTTTATTTTTTATTTTTATTTTCGGGTTTATTCTCGGATTTTCGGTGCTCTGGCGCCGTGCGGTTTGTGGGCCGAATGTGTGCGGGTCGTGGCAACACGTGCGCGGGGTGTGCCCACGTGGATACGACGTGCACCCGCAGGCGATTTCCTAGAAAATTTCAGGCTGCATATCTGTTTTAGAGGCCAAATAAGGGATTTTTAACCAAAAAACATGGAAAAAACCCTATTTTTCTGAAGAGGTATAAAAGGAAAAATAGAAGGGATTCAAAAGAAAAGAGGTTTTTGAACAGTAGAAAAACCCAAGAACTTTGAGAGAAAAAGGATTTTTTTTGGAGAGCAAAATTCAACGCAAAAACCATTCTTGAACCCAAGAAATTAATTCTTGAGGTTTGAGTTTCAATTTTCGTAATTTAGTTTCTTCAAAAAATTGTAATCCAAACTCTTCCATTTTCATTTCAAGCAAATGGATGAAGGAATCATCATTTTCTTCCATTTCTTAATCAAAAATCAAATATTTGAGGGTAAATACTTGAGCTAAATTAGTCCCTTCTCTCTTCTCTCTTGTTTTGCATCCGCAATTTAATCCATATATTTGTATGTACAGTATATTGTTGTTGTATATTGTTATATTGATATTCATTTATCCTAATTTGCATGTTTATCATTTATTGTTAACCATCTTTTATTTGTTTGGTTTATTATTAATCTGTAATATATTTTCTGTGTTCTATATTGTATAATTTATTGTTGTTTGATTTTATTAATCTGCATTACTAATACATAATTGTTGTTTGTTGTACTATTAATATATTTATTGTAGTATATTGTTAGAATGTTAGTTATTTTGATTAATATATGTGTTCACGATTTACTGCTAACATTTTTGTCTGTTTGGTTCATTAATAACCTGTATGTTGTATATTCACTTCTTATCGTTTATTTATCATCTGTTGCATTTCTAATATATTTGTTATTGTGTATTATTGATATATTTGTTGTGATTATTAAGCTACTTGTTCACAGAGATTAACATATATGCAGCCATTATTTATTACTTACTTAATTTTAACACCGCATTTATGTTTTCACTACTTATCCCTTCATTTATCATTTTATGAATATATTTATGCATGACATGATTCATTATATTTTAATTTTATGCTTGTACATCAAGATTTATTATTGATAATTAATGTAATAGGTAATCTAGTTGGTAAATTATTCATTATTTGCTTGTAGTAATTAATTAGTGTGCCATCATTATTTTGTTTGTGTGTATATTAATATGTTTATCATAAATAATCTTGACTTAGAATAATTTATTTGCATGATGTATAAACATAGTTTATAGACTAATAAATATTTAATTGATTATTTATGTTTAATTAGTGGTCTAATTTATTTAATTTATTCAATTAAGCTTTTAATTAATTGTTTAATTTATTTGTTGGTTGTTTGTATTATTTATTTAATTGCTTGACTCATCTTTATTGCTTTATTTAATTGATTCAATTGATTATTTACATTTAGTCGATTTAATTGATTGTATATATTTAATTAGTTTAATTGATTGTTATATAATTTAAATAATCGTTTAATTGGTCGTTTGAATTTATTAATTCATTCAATTAATTGCTTGTTTATATTATATTATTTATTTAATTTAAATCACTAATATTTCATTTTATTCTTTTTAATTGCCCCAAAATGTGTTTATTTCATCTTGAGTGATATTTTCGAGCGGAGCGGAGGATCGAGAAATTAAGGCCTTTCGAATTTGGCTTTGCATTTCTAATTGTTGTGTTCTTCTTTATTATATTATTTTGATGTTGTATGTAAAAATGCATTTTAAATCCGTCCGCATTATAGAAAATTGTATTTTCTTCGAATAATTAAAATGGGAATTTTTCCTAATAAAATGGACCAAAGTTTTATTTCAACCAAATAAAATCTCACTTTCAAATGGAAAATAATTTTCATAAAATGAGATCACTCATCCCGATTTTCTCAATAAATGCCTAAAAATAGTTTCCCAATTTTCTAAGTTAATAAAAGGAACCAATGTTCGTAAAAACCAATAAATGACCCGATTTATGTATGATATATTTTATTCACTTTGTGTAAAATATTTACTTATTCATGTTGGGCCCTTGTAATTAATTTTTGGGGCAAATTTTATTCTTGTGACTTATTCATTTATTTAAACACTTTATTTATTTCTTTCCAATGTGAATGATGTGCGCTTTAAACTTTATGCTTGATCGCGTGAGATGAGAGATGCAATTTTATTTTCTTAAAAAGCTCATTTATAAAATTTAGCTTAAATTATTAATAAAAATAAAGTTCCAAACACCTTCTCTGGTTTAAGACCATCGAGGTTAGAGACCTTTCCCAATTTCTTGTAAATTGGGTGGCGACTCCAAAGTACCTCAAGGTGCCTAAAGGTTTCGCGAGATTAGATGATCCTCCTAATGTTCTATTGGGTAGGAGGCATCCAAAATGTTTCATGATGCCCAAGATCATAAAGGACGTGAACCAATCACTCGAGCCCTAAAAGCGGGTCTCACCTATGAGGGCCTTTGCTAGGTTTGGCGCGCGTCACACACTCACATCTTATATACACTGGTAGAAGCAAATGAGCAATCCCAATCAGTGGTATGATAGTCTTCACAGGCAACTGTGCTCAGAAGCCATGGTATTTAGAGGTGAAAGCCAAGAATAAGATGCCTCCTCGAAAGGATAAAGGGTGCCTTAAAACATCTTGGATCCCTCCGAACTGTCAAGCACAATAAGCGACAATATAAAAGGTAGCCTCCTGAAGTCCACACAAAGGAATACACCTTGAAGGACCATCCAGGGTCATAGTAGAAAGAGGGAGCCAGCACATGAAGCTGATATCCTCGGTGACCACCTCACCCAATCCAGCAAAGCCCTCATCGGGGGATGCAAATGAATTTATCCGCTGCCAGGGGAGAAAGTGCCTCGGTGAGTAATTGCCGATAACTCGGGGATAAGGCTCCGATAGTAGTTTTAGCTTCTCTTATAGCCATATCTGGAAAAATGAAGAAAAGCAGGGACTTAGAAATAGTCATGCAAGGTCATTTAGCAGTGTAAAAAAAAAAGCTGCCAGAATGGGTAGGGACCACTCCGAGCAAAAATAAAGTACAGGGTTATGTGAAAATTCGGAAAGACGTATTTCTCGATAAGAAAAGCTAGTGTAAAAATCCACAAGGGACGCACTACCTTTTAAAATAATGACTTACCTAGAGTAATAAGGGGCTTATAGTGCAGGCGGCAGAGGGATCAAAACAGACGAAATCCAAGCCTAGAATGGTTTCAGCCAGAATCGGGGGAAATGGGGACAGCCCACGATGGATGCCATCAACAATCCTAAAAGGATGGAAATCATCAGCCAACTCCTCAGAAATCACCGTCAGATATCTCAAAAGACAAAATAGTAGAACGACATTGGCCTGGTAGGTGGGTACATCGAAGAAACCCTCTAACGCCTCAATTAATGGTCCTAAGGCAAAAATGGGACCCTGAGGTGCCAGGCTAGCCGCGGCTGAAGGAGGGATACTTAAAGCCAATGCGATGTCCCTCGCTTGAATCAAACCACAGCTCGGGATGCAAGGTGGTGTACTAGGGAAAACCTTGGCACGATAATCATAGCTAATTCCTCAGGTAGGGGGTATAATTCTTCATAGGTGAATCGAAAAATGTGGAAATGAGGGTCCTAGAAGCGGGCTTAAGCTAACAAAGGATCCATGTCTACTCTAACTCTCCTCAGGAACCTTAGACCATACTAAGGGGCCAGAGTGATATTTTCCGAGGTTCGAGGGTCATCCAGAAGCCGGTGTATCTTACTAATGGTTGATGACGACATTTTTCTAAATGTTGGGGCAAAAATTAAATATAAGTGGAAAAGAAAAAGAGGAAAGAGGAAAAAACCTAAAGAAGAGGGCTCTAGTTGAAATTCAAGAAGAAGGGTGCACAAAATAAGAGGAAAAGTGAAGTATTTAAAGAAAGTCACGACCGATGGCTATCGGTGGGAGTGAGGCACGGCCAGCCCATCGGTCAACCTTTGACATGCATAAATATTTTACGTGTATTTATGCCATTTTAATTTTGTAGAAAAACATATTTGATAAAAGCAACCATTCACTGATAAAAAAAAGGAAAAAATGATAAATAAATATAAAAAAAAGTGGAAATTCGAATTACTGACGGGCTTTTAGGGAATGCCCGTCGCTCAGTCCTTCAACGGGCAGCCTGTCGGTCACAAAAATCTATATAAACTGAGCAGTTTCGTGCCCGCTTAGTTTCTTTCTTCTTCTTTTTCTTCTTCCTTCTTAACCCCCATAAACCGACGCAGACTATCAGTTTTTGCCCATTTTCTCTTTTGTTTTTCACCCATTTTAAGTGCTGTTTTGGCCAAATTGATCCTCTCACCGTCACACACATCTAGGACTAGTTTTTTTTGCAATTTTTTCCAGTTATTTTTCAGTGTGTTCTGTCGAGTACCAGGTTAGTTTTATCACATTTTACTCCTTCTTTTTATTTAAATTTTTGTTCTTGATGCATGATAGATGAGCATGCTTCAAAATGTAGGAAAATTTCTGCCCACTTATTGTCTGCAAATATTGGACCTTGTACACTGATAATGAGGAAGTAAATAACAAAAAAAAAGAAAACAAAAATAAAATAGCAAAATAGGATTTAGAGATATGCCTTTATACGACAAATAGTTGGGAATAGGATGAGACTGTCTAGTTAGATATCTGGTTGTCTTGTGGAATAATTATACTTGTGAAACTGTTGTTGGGGCTTGAGGCCTATCTTTATTGAGTTTTTCATGTAGGAAGTGGGGCAGATCCTTGCCGGGATGCTGCCAAAATTTTTCTGGTTAGGCACATCCTTGTCGGGATGCTGCCCAAATTTTTTTGCTTAGCACATCCTAGCCGAAATTTTTAGAAATTAGAGAGATAGTTTATTTACAATTATTACGCAAAATTGACTCTTTTGCTTTCAGGATGTCTCCGAGACACAATGTTCCCTAGGGGCAGCCTGAGCCCGAGGCTCCAGAGTGGATGATTCTTGATATTAGGAGGTGGTTTAGGCCCTAGCTCGTGTACAGTTCCGCACCAGTCGATATATTTCTAGGCCATTCCTTCAGCGCATGGAGATGTTGGAGGAGGTTCAAGCACTCTTAGAGGTGGCCAAGTGGATAGAGTTCCTCAGACCGTCTTTCCAGACTCACCCAGACGTCACGAGGGAGTTTCTGGCCACTCTTCACTATAGAGGGTTCCAGAGATCAGACTCAGAGGAGGGGGAGATTCAGTTTCAGATTAGAGGTGACCACTTCAGTATCACATACAATGTTTTTATACAGGCTATGGGGCTCCCACATGAGGACATAGTGATACCACAAAGAGCCATCAGGAGGCAGCAGTGGGAGGCTATCACCCTGCCAAGGGCACCATACGACCATGACACAGTGAAGAGCACCATGCTCTCGTCCCAGGCGCTGAGATATGTGCATAGGGTACTCTCCATTTCATATTTGGGCCGAGCGGGTAATCCAGGGTCGATGAATAGCACAAGATCTGGAGTCCATGGGTGATGGTGACAGGCCGATGCCTTAACATTAGCCATGAGATACTGGCTAATCTGTTGAGGTTAGCAAGAGTGACAGCCCCTTTATATGTGCTGGAGGTGTCATCACTACTATTACTACATCTGACGGTTCCTCTGGCAGTGTTTGGGCCTCCATTAGACAAGGGCATATTTGTTGACTTGGCGGCTGCTTAGATAATAGACATCGCCCGGACGAGCATAGACTACTCACGGTGGTGGAGACTAGGCATCTTTTCAGCCTCCCGTACTCCAAGCAATTGAGGACATTTCAGGAGAGCCCAGGGGGGAGGAGCAGCCTCCACCGCAGGCCCGGCTGGAGGAGGATCAGCCTCATACTCCAGAGGACATGGAATTTGATATTGATTTTGATGAGCTGCTAGGTACTCCAGCATCATAGCGGTTGTAAGCACCGTGTCCTGGAGCGGTCCGGATCAGAGGTTACCCTATGATGAAATCAATGTTCAAGCCTGTACGGGAGGCTGAATTTGGAGGTTTTAGTCCCGCGTTCCATGAGAAATGATGTATTTCTACACTTCCTGGGCAGAGGGGGAGAAAACGGAAGTTTTTCAAGTCAAAAAGGCTTTTTTGTCCTCCACAGACGGCCAGCCCGTCTGTGGAGGTAGCCCGTCGCTTCGAGTCACCGACGGCTCCGGGTATTTTCCGACGCCCGTCGGAAAGTCACCGCCCCTGTCAGGAGCCGCCTGGTTTCCTGGAGCACGCAACCGTTCCGACGCCCGTCGGTGGATGTGGCAGGACCGTTGGAAGTGTCCTTGTGTCAGTAGGATTCTTCCGACGCCCGTCGGTCGTGTCTGGCTATATAAGGTCCGGATTTTCATTTGAAAGGTGTTGGAAAATTTTTCAGAAGAGGAAACTCTGCCAAAATTCGAGCACGTTTTCTCTCTCTTCCAAAAACACCTTTTTCCAAAGAACTTTACTTAATCAAGGATCAAATCGATCAAAGGAACTAAAAGCTAATTAGTTTTCTTTAGATTTTGACTCCTAAATCGATTTTCTGAAGGATCGGAGGTGAAATAGCTCATTTTCTCTCTCTAATCTTTCATTCTCTTATTTCTCGTGGAACGCGCGGGGATCTAACCGACATCAAAATTCTACCCAAGGCAACTATCTGAGGGTAAATATTCTGGATTCTCTCTCCATTTCTATCTCATATTTAATCATTTATCATTTATTTATTCATTCTGTGAAATTTTTGAATACTTGTCATTACCTTTCTTCATTTTGACTACCCCATCTCCCCTTTTGAAATAAAACTTGCTTTTTGATCTTGAAAGGCCCTTGTTTCCTTTCTGTTTTCCGGAGACAGAGGTGACCGACGGGTCATCTTTATGACCGACGCCCGTCGGTCACCTACCTATAGACGCCCTTTTTGAGTGACAAACGGGCATATCGGATTACCAAACCGACGCCCGTCGGTCAACCAGGAAGGGCCGTCGGTGGGTTCTGCCTCCATTTTCGTTGATCATTTTTCATCTCTATTCAGTCCCTTCAATTCTTTATGTGTTAATTTCATGAATATTAACATCTCTTAACTTTTTGTGAGTGTATATTGGTCTTCTTGGATAATTCCGAGCTCGAGCAGCCGCCTTCCGGTTTAGTTTTCTTAAACCTCTTGATTTATTCCTCTCACCTTTTTCATTGATTATTTTATGTATTTGAATAAGCTCTTTTTATCCCGTTAAATGTAAGAATATATCAACGATTTGTACTTAAATAAAATTGAGTTTTGTATAAAATGCAAAAGGGTCCAACGCCTTATTTTCGTTCAATAAAGATCATCACATATTAAATATCCCCTTTTTAATAATGATGCATGAGAGGACCAAAGTCCTCAAAATAAACAATGCCCCGATTTGTGTAGGAATCGCACATTTACCAAAGGGAGTTGTATTCCGCTCCTTGTGTTATTGTAATTTATCGCTTTTGATACTTATTCTGCTCATTTACTGCTTTCCGAATGTGAATAAATGCGCCCTTTAATCAACTGCATAGTGTGGAGAGAGAGCGAACTAATGACATTAAAATTTTATCATAAACTAATCGAGGTAGAAATAGATGAGAAATCCCGGACCCAGCTCTGGTCTTTGGGCTCAAGAGGTTAGAGGTTATCCTCCAAAATACTTCTTGGGTCACGAGACTTTAGCGCTAATCCTAGGCCTCATGGCCCAACATGGATACTAAGCGCAAGTCTTAGGCTCTCCGAGGTGAGAGTAACTTTCCCAATGTTCTATTGGGTGCCGACTCCATGATACCTCCTTGTTGCCCAACATAGACGCACTTGCGATTTATCGTAAGATGCCAACGGACCCGCAAACGCCCCGGTCGCCCACGTGCGGGCGGTCGAACGGGCGGCGCTCCCCGGGGTCCGGCGCGCGTCACAGCGGTGTCAAAGCCTAACACCACTACCACCACCGCGGGTCTAGTGCTTTGAGGCTCGCGAGACCAGGAGGTTCTATCCATACATCCTACCTTGGCACCCAGGGGCATCTACATCCATAGTACCTCCACCACCAAAGTCTTATGCAGAGCCATCATGGCCTAGTTCATCGCCACCCCGCTTAGCCGGTACATCAGGAGATCATTGCGGTAGATGGAGGAGAGGGATAGAGTCCTGGGTGAGCATCTGGATCGTTAGGAGAGGCAGATAGATGAGATGAGACGGGAGTTGAGCACCTCACAAGCGGCGGCGGCCTAGAGGATTGATGAGGCTGTCAAGATGGTGGATGAGTCAGTTACTGCTCTCAGGTTTTAAGTGGAGGTACTAAAAGCTTCCATACCAACTATATCTGGGTCCATCAAAGAGCTGATGTCACACCCCAAAATAGCCCTGGTCGGATTGTGCATGCTAAGTCGGGATCGGAAGGATATTTCAGTAATTTGTGCTTGAGGAAGTTGGAGTGTTAAGGACCTAATTGAAAAAGATAATTAAGTTTGTAAGGAAAGAAATGTGTAAGTGAGTGAAGTGTAATTTGTCTAAGGACTAAAGAGCATTAATGGTTGGAAAGTTTAAGTGGGTTTTGAGGTCCTATTAGGATCTGCCAAGTGGGCTTAGGTGGGCATTGAATGAAGAAAAGAAGAAAGGAAAGAGAATGAGAGAGGGAACACAGATTGCAATCCCGTTCTCCCCTCTCACGCCTGCCTTTCTTCTTCTCTTCTCCTTTCTCTGCTTGTCCTTTCTTTCTCTTTGGCTTTGGCTTGGAGTTGTGTTTGGCTTGGATTATTCTTTGTTTGAAGAGGTGAGTTGGTTTAAGATTTGTTACGTGCTGTGTTTCTTTTCCTGGTTTTTGGTTGAGTTAGGGTTTTGAAGAGTAACTATGGGTTTTGTTGTGCAAGCTTTGGATTGCATGAAGAAGCAAAGTAAAGTCAAGGAAAGGATTGAGTACTGATCTTGAAGCGTGATTTTGGATCGTCATTTACAGGTTTGGGAGCATTTGAAATGCATGCAATGTTTGAACCTCTCTGTTCTTCAATCTCAGTTGAATGTCTCTGCCCTATTTCTCACTAGACTTATAATGTGTTTGCATGGTCTAATTTCTGGAATTTGGTGTGTTTTAGAATGTGTACATGCATGATTAAGTGAGTAGATGTGTTAGTAATGCATGACAAGTATTGATTTGGAAGTTCTGAGTTTGTGTTTTGAACCTACTGTAACTTTTAGGGTTTATATTCTTGAATGGGTTTATGCATGATTTTGATTGTTTGATTGTGGAATTAATTGCTATTATCCTGTTTATGATGTTTGGAAGATCGACTGTAAGGTAAGATGAGTTTGGATGTGTTTTGAGTCAGATTGAAAATGATTTTATCGAGATTCGTTGAATTCTGGGTAAGCGGGGAATGGAAATTCGCGTCTCTATAGAATTTCCATTTCCAGTATGTGTCGAGAATTCCTGAGAGAGATAAGCCACGAGACGTGACTTCCAGTCACGCCATGTGACTCTGTCTCCCAGTCACAACGCGTGACTTCTCGGCGGGCAGGACGAAGTCGTGAGGCGTGACCCTTAGTCGCGAAGCGTGACAGTCTCCCTCTGTGAGAGGAAAGTCACGTCTCGTGACTTAGAGTCACGACGTGACTCTGGTAAAGGCATAGCGTGACCCTTAGTCGCGAAGCGTGACTGTCTCTCTCTGTGAGAGGAAAGTCACGTCTCGTGACTTAGAGTCACGACGTGACTCTGGTAAAGGCAAGGCGTGACTCCAGTCGCGAAGCGTGACTCCTCTCTCTGTGAGAGGAAAGTCACGTCTCGTGACTTAGAGTCACGGCGTGACTCTTGTGAGGCCAGGCGTGACATAGAGTCACGTCCCGTGACTCTCTAGCAGGTCACGAGACGTGACACTAGGTCATGTCTCGTGACCCCTTTGAGGTCAATCACGAGTCGTGACACGACTCGTGACGGTCCCCTCTTCAGCTCCTTTTTCCGATTTCGCCCAGTTTTAACCAAAATGAATTTCCTATTTCTTCTGTATGGGTCTTCACTGCTGTATAAATTATGTCATGCTGTTATATGCTCCTGTATGGCTTCTCTGTTTTGATTTGTTCCCCGTGACTAGTTTATGATAAAATGACTTTCAAATGCTTCTATGACTCTCTCCTCTACTGTGTGCTATCTTATCTGATTGGTTAGCCTATTTTAGTTGTGTTCAGCATTATGTTATGCCTGTCCTTAATCGGATTTTTACCTAGAATAACATGCCATGTTTAAGAATGTTGTATCATTCCATGATTCAGATTATACGTTATTGATCATTGGCATAATATGATTCCACATGTGTTCCTGACATGCTTTAGTATGATGAGTATCGTTAAAAATATGATTGAAGGAATTTTCACATGCTCCAGAATATGACTTGTATAAGGTGTGCTTGATATTATGCTATGCTATATTTATTTGAATAATGTGGTTAATGTCTGAATGCATTGTTATGCTTTAGCCTTGGAGCTCATTGTGTTATGTTAAATGTAATTTGGACTATGCATGGTTTATGCTTAGTATCTTCACCTAATGCATGATTAGGATTTTGTATTGATAATCAGTGGCATGGTAGTGCTTCTTTACCTGATTCTTGGCATGCTTTAGAACATTGTTAATGTTAAAATGTATGGACTGTAATATGTTTTGCAATGCGAATTGCATGATATATGGCCGACTTTATGAGCATATTTATATGTCTATTGTACTCTGGTTTATGCATGATGTATATATAATTATGCGTTATGTGTTTCGAAGCGTGAATTGTTTTATGCATGACCTGCGAGAGTCAGTTTAGTGGATAGTTAGGCATGCCTAATAGAGTCTTCAGTAGCTGCAGCGCCCTTTGAACGTTTGGACCCTGATCAGGTCCCCCGACTGGTTCCTCGCGAACCCCCCATCAGTACGGATCCTCGTGATCCTTTTTAATGTATTTGGATCGGGTTAAGATCCCCCATCAGTAAAAATGCTTTTGTGATAAATAAAATGGTTTTCGATTCGTACCCGTAAGGTACCCTTTGGCCGACTTGTACCCGTAAGGTACTAATCAGTTCAGTACACTCGTTATCCACTATTGTGAGTCAGCAGGTGCTTTACTGGTTTGTATTACTTTGAAATAACTATATGAATGTGATATCCGTTTGATTATGATAAGGATTTCAGGAATCAGTTTATGTGTATATGAATGTAATTATGGGCTTCAGAATGTATGTCTGTATTAAGTAAGCATGACTTTATATTTAACATGATTATCCGTACTTGTCATGTGATTTGTTATAAGTTTCTGAATGCTTTGAAATGATTTGATTGATGTATTTAAGTATATGACTTCAGCATAGTTTTGTTATATATATTAGCATGTGAACCGAAACAGCTGTGATGGTAAGTACGTGATGATTACTGTACTTTTTGCATGATGATGATATGAATGTAATACTAAGTGGTTATGCCTTCAGTCTCCGCTATCAGAGTGTTTTTGCATGATGCTTAATATATATTAGAGTTGCGCAGTGGTATTGTGATGCTCTAAATGTTATCCTTTGGATATTTGACTAGTGTATGTGTTTGGCATGTCTAAGTATGTTAAATGGCTAGCATTCTTAACATGATGGTTTGGTTGTCAGTTCCTGCATAGGTACTTATTTATGTCAATTTGCATGTGTAAAGCTCTTGTGACTCCGCACGGTAAGATGTTATTATTGGATACCCTTGTAGGTTTATGCATGTGATATAGTATGTAGTTCTGCATGATGATATTTGTATCGTATATTGTATTATGTCTGTTTTGGTCTATCCTAGACATGAGTTTATGGTTTGATTGTGAGTATTGAAATGAATGCCTTTATTATGCAGCCTGATTATTGATATGTTATGAATATCCGCATTTGCCATTTGAATGTGTTATGCCTTGGCGACCATTGTGAATGGCCGTCCATACTCTTGTGTGTTCTCCCCACTAAGCGTTTATCGCTTAGCACGGATTTCCTTTCCGTGCAGGTGGCAGGTTTGGTTCTGTTCGAGTCGCGCTTCTGCAAGGTCGGCCACATAGGAGTTAGAAGTTCTGTATTTTTGTTCAGCTTCTGTATTTCAGCTTTTGATTTCTATAATATCGTATATGTAATTAATTATGTTTTGATCTTGAGTTTTCTTTTGGGAATGTAATAGTTAGTATGTTTTATGTTTAGTTATTCCTTTATTTTATTATTTCGATTATGCTTTCGTTGAATGGTTATATGTATGCTTCTGTGTATGCTTTTGCTTAGTGCCTGCATGTGCGTGAGTTATTGAATGTTCAGTCTGTACCGCAAGGTAAGTCAAGGTAAGTTTTTAAATAACCCGTCTTTTCGTATGTATGTTATGTATGAATGTATGCTTCCGCATTGTGCATGTGTATATCTGTATATGTGAGCATCGTGTAGCGCGTCCGTCGGCGTCCTTCCAACGGGGACGGCGATGGGGGTATTACAGTTAGTGGTATCAGAGCCCAGGTTTGATGGTTCTGGGTATGTTGTTTGTTTTGTGTTGAGTCTTTGCATGAGAGCCGGTTTTGTGTCGTGGCCTAATGCAGATGCGTCTTGTTTTGTGTCATGTCTAGATGGAGTCTGATCCTAGTGAGAATGTGGGCGAGACAACAGAAAGTGTGAATCGAATTAGTGCTGATCTGGATGTTTCCGAGAGTCTTCCAGTTGAAGATTCTGGTCGTGTTTCAGATGATAGGACATTAGTACAAGGATTGATTCGGATTTTGGATAGATTGACTGCTCCTCGTGCTTCTCAAAAATTTGTTCGGCATGTACCTCAGAACAGAAAAGGATCGGTTAGTGAAGTGTCAGCAGGGAAGAGAGTTCGAGAACCTTCAGTGTATCAACAATGTCAGAAGCAACATGGGAACAAGTGTAAGAAGTGGGTACCGTCAGTATGTCAGCACTGCCAGAAGCGACATCGTGGCCCATGTCGGAAGCTTTCAGGTGCTTGTTTCAGGTGTGACAGTATGGAACATCAGATTGCCGGTTGTCCTAAAAAGATGAGTGAGAGTCTAGCTGGGCAAGCTAGAAAGGATGTGGAGGATTTGCTCAGATCTTCTCGAGTGTCTTCAGAGTTTGTAACATCTAGCAAGGATTTGAAGGAGACCGCAGGTTCTTCTGGTAAGTTACATTGCAAGCTTTTGTTTAAGAAAGTTTTATTTGTTTGGGTTATTTGGATGTAAGTGTTTCGTTGTGAATTTCGAGGACGAAATTCTTTTAGGAGGGAAGAGTTGTCACACCCCAAAATAGCCCTGGTCGGATTGTGCATGCTAAGTCGGGATCAGAAGGATATTTCAGTAATTTGTGCTTGAGGAAGTTGGAGTGTTAAGGACCTAATTGAAAAAGATAATTAAGTTTGTAAGGAAAGAAATGTGTAAGTGAGTGAAGTGTAATTTGTCTAAGGACTAAAGAGCATTAATGGTTGGAAAGTTTAAGTGGGTTTTGAGGTCCTATTAGGATCTGCCAAGTGGGCTTAGGTGGGCATTGAATGAAGAAAAGAAGAAAGGAAAGAGAATGAGAGAGGGAACACAGATTGCAATCCCGTTCTCCCCTCTCACGCCTGCCCTTCTTCTTCTCTTCTCCTTTCTCTGCTTGTCCTTTCTTTCTCTTTGGCTTTGGCTTGGAGTTGTGTTTGGCTTGGATTATTCTTTGTTTGAAGAGGTGAGTTGGTTTAAGATTTGTTACGTGCTGTGTTTCTTTTCCTGGTTTTTGGTTGAGTTAGGGTTTTGAAGAGTAACTGTGGGTTTTGTTGTGCAAGCTTTGGATTGCATGAAGAAGCAAAGTAAAGGCAAGGAAAGGATTGAGTACTGATCTTGAAGCGTGATTTTGGATCGTCATTTACAGGTTTGGGAGCATTTGAAATGCATGCAATGTTTGAACCTCTCTGTTCTTCAATCTCAGTTGAATGTCTCTGCCCTATTTCTCACTAGACTTATAATGTGTTTGCATGGTCTAATTTCTGGAATTTGGTGTGTTTTAGAATGTGTACATGCATGATTAAGTGAGTAGATGTGTTAGTAATGCATGACAAGTATTGATTTGGAAGTTCTGAGTTTGTGTTTTGAACCTACTGTAACTTTTAGGGTTTATATTCTTGAATGGGTTTATGCATGATTTTGATTGTTTGATTGTGGAATTAATTGCTATTATCCTGTTTATGATGTTTGGAAGATCGACTGTAAGGTAAGATGAGTTTGGATGTGTTTTGAGTCAGATTGAAAATGATTTTATCGAGTTTCGTTGAATTCTGGGTAAGCGGGGAATGGAAATTCGCGTCTCTGTAGAATTTCCATTTCCAGTATGTGTCGAGAATTCCTGAGAGAGACAAGCCACGAGACGTGACTTCCAGTCACGCCACGTGACTCTGTCTCCCAGTCACAACGCGTGACTTCTCGGCGGGCAGGACGAAGTCGTGAGGCGTGACCCTTAGTCGCGAAGCGTGACTGTCTCCCTCTGTGAGAGGAAAGTCACGTCTCGTGACTTAGAGTCACGACGTGACTCTGGTAAAGGCATGGCGTGACCCTTAGTCGTGAAGCGTGACTGTCTCTCTCTGTGAGAGGAAAGTCACGTCTCGTGACTTAGAGTCACGACGTGACTCTGGTAAAGGCAAGGCGTGACTCCAGTCGCGAAGCGTGACTCCTCTCTCTGTGAGAGGAAAGTCATGTCTCGTGACTTAGAGTCACGGCGTGACTCTTGTGAGGCCAGGCGTGACATAGAGTCACGTCCCGTGACTCTCTAGCAGGTCACGAGACGTGACACTAGGTCACGTCTCGTGACCCCTTTGAGGTCAGTCACGAGTCGTGACACGACTCATGACGGACCCCTCTTCAGCTCCTTTTTCCGATTTCGCCCAGTTTTAACCAAAATGAATTTCCTATTTCTTCTGTATGGGTCTTCACTGCTGTATAAATTATGTCATGCTGTTATATGCTCCTGTATGGCTTCTCTGTTTTGATTTGTTCCCCGTGACTAGTTTATGATAAAATGACTTTCAAATGCTTCTATGACTCTCTCCTCTACTGTGTGCTATCTTATCTGATTGGTTAGCCTATTTTAGTTGTGTTCAGCATTATGTTATGCCTGTCCTTAATCAGATTTTTACCTAGAATAACATGCCATGTTTAAGAATGTTGTATCATTCCATGATTCAGATTATACGTTATTGATCATTGGCATAATATGATTCCACATGTGTTCCTGACATGCTTTAGTATGTTGAGTATCGCTAAAAATATGATTGAAGGAATTTTCACATGCTCCAGAATATGACTTGTATAAGGTGTGCTTGATATTATGCTATGCTATATTTATTTGAATAATGTGGTTAATGTCTGAATGCATTGTTATGCTTTAGCCTTGGAGCTCATTGTGTTATGTTAAATGTAATTTGGACTATGCATGGTTTATGCTTAGTATCTTCACCTAATGCATGATTAGGATTTTGTATTGATAATCAGTGGCATGGTAGTGCTTCT
This sequence comes from Excoecaria cochinchinensis, assembly GCA_947683425.1. Taxonomy (NCBI): domain Eukaryota; kingdom Viridiplantae; phylum Streptophyta; class Magnoliopsida; order Malpighiales; family Euphorbiaceae; genus Excoecaria; species Excoecaria cochinchinensis. Next base: position 4,049,745 of record CANTUQ010000161.1, read on the forward strand.
TTACCTGATTCTTGGCATGCTTTAGAACATTGTTAATGTTAAAATGTATGGACTGTAATATGTTTTGCAATGCGAATTGCATGATATATGGCCGACTTTATGAGCATATTTATATGTCTATTGTACTCTGGTTTATGCATGATGTATATATAATTATGCGTTATGTGTTTCGAAGCGTGAATTGTTTTATGCATGACCTGCGAGAGTCAGTTTAGTGGATAGTTAGGCATGCCTAATAGAGTCTTCAGTAGCTGCAGCGCCCTTTGAACGTTTGGACCCTGATCAGGTCCCCCGACTGGTTCCTCGCGAACCCCCCATCAGTACGGATCCTCGTGATCCTTTTTAATGTATTTGGATCGGGTTAAGATCCCCCATCAGTAAAAATGCTTTTGTGATAAATAAAATGGTTTTCGATTCATACCCGTAAGGTACCCTTTGGCCGACTTGTACCCGTAAGGTACTAATCAGTTCAGTACACTCGTTATCCACTATTGTGAGTTAGCAGGTGCTTTACTGGTTTGTATTACTTTGAAATAACTATATGAATGTGATATCCGTTTGATTATGATAAGGATTTCAGGAAGTTCTGTATTTTTGTTCAGCTTCTGTATTTCAGCTTTTGATTTCTATAATATCGTATATGTAATTAATTATGTTTTGATCTTGAGTTTTCTTTTGGGAATGTAATAGTTAGTATGTTTTATGTTTAGTTATTCCTTTGTTTTATTATTTCGATTATGCTTCCGTTGAATGGTTATATGTATGCTTCTGTGTATGCTTTTGCTTAGTGCCTGCATGTGCGTGAGTTATTGCATGTTCAGTCTGTACCGCAAGGTAAGTCAAGGTAAGTTTTTAAATAACCCGTCTTTTCGTATGTATGTTATGTATGAATGTATGCTTCCGCATTGTGCATGTGTATATTTGTATATGTGAGCGTCGTGTAGCGCGTCCGTCGGCGTCCTTCCAACGGGGACGGCGATGGGGGTGTTACAGCTGAGGGAGCAGGTGGTGACCAGACTTACGGGGATCAGAGACCCCTCTAGACACTACAGCTCAAAGCTGATACAGGTTTTCACGTAGTTGACCAGGGTGATTAGTGAGATTCTAGGGTTCTCCAGGACTTGTGCTCAGCCCTTCCTGGATGGGTATGCTCGGGTCCAGTTCCCATAGGCTAGGGGCACATAGTTAAAAGTGCAAATTTCAAATTGACCACTTAATTCCTTCAAACACCTTACGTAGGCTAATAGTCACTCTTCCTTAATGGACCATTCACCCCTGACCTGATGGATTACCAAGGATGAGTCTTTGAAGACCTCTACCACTTTTGCCCCCATGGCTGAGAGCTCTTCCAATCCGAAGATGCAGGCCTCGTACTTAGCTTCATTATTGGTGGCTCTAGATATCAACTTCTTAGCCAAGGGGAGCTTCTCACCCTCTGGGGTTAACAAAATTACTCCTGCTTCGGCTCCTTTGTTATTCACCACCCCATCAAAGTACATCTGCCACTTTTGCACTATAATGGCCCCCACATCTTCATCTGGGAATTCATATTCGAATTGGTCACCTTGGATTGGATGGTCAGCTAAAAATTCTACGACTGCCCGACCCTTGATGTTCTTTCTGGTGATGTACTCCACATTAAATTCTTGTAGCAATATCAGCCACCTCCCCATTTTTTCTAGCAAAGAGGGTGCCTCCTGAAGGTATCGAAGAGGGTTTTGTTTGCGACCGCCTGTACCTTGTAAGAATGGAAGTAGTGTCTTAGTTTCTTTAAAACCCATATTACTGCTAAACAAATCTTTTCCACTTCAACATACTTGGCTTCATAAGGAAGGAATTTCTTACTAAGGTAGTAAACCCCGAATTCATCTTATTGGGCCATCATAGCACCCACAGAATTCTCCTCTATTGATAGGTAAAGGATTAACGGCTTAACTGGCTATGGCGGCCGCAGAACAGGGTGGTGCAGAAGGTACTACTTAATAATATCGAAAGCTTTTTGGCAGTCATCATTCCACCGAACTGGCTGATTCTTTATGAGGAGCTTGAAGATCGGTTCACATACCAAAGCAAGCTTGGAAATGAACCTACTGATGTACTGCAGTTTGCCAAAAAAACTCCTGACTTCTTTTTCCTTCTGGGGCGCCGGCATGTCTCTGATTGCTCTAACCTTATCAGTGTCAACTTCAATTCCTCTCTGACTAAACACATGGCCTAATAACTTACCCGATGTAACTCCAAAAATGCATTTCTTAGGGTTTAGGTGAAGATTATACTTTTCAATCCTCTGAAAGAACTTCTCCAGGGCCTCGAAATGTCCCTCTCGAATGACCGAGTTGATCATCATATCAATGACATACACTTCCACCTCTTTGTGGATCAAGTCATCAAGGATCTTAGTGGCCATTCTTTGGTACGTTGCTCCTGCATTTTTCAATCCAAAAGGCATAACCCTATAGGCGAATGTACCCCACTCAGTGATGAAGGTTGTCTTAATCCGATCCATGATCTTATTGAGGATCTGGTTGTACCCAGCATACCCATCCACAAAACTGTACATCATGCAAGCAGCTACACTATCGAGTAGCACGTCAATGTGGGGTAAAGGAAAGTCATCTTTCGGGCAAGCCTTATTCAGATCCCGGTAGCCGACGCATACTCGAACCTTTCCATCCTTTTTGGCTACGGTCATAATATTAGCAAACCATGTTGGGTACTGAACCTTTGCTAGGAACTTAGCTTCAATCTGTTTATGCACCTCTTCTTTTACCTTTTCTGCTCACTCTGGCCTCAGCCTTCTGAGCTTCTGTTTGACTGGTTTGCATTCTGGATAGGTTGGAATGACGTGTTCAATAACTTCTTGATCAATTCCCGGCATGTCTTTATAGGTCCAGGTAAAGACTTTTTCATATTTTTTCAAAATTCTCTCAAATTTTAACCTCTCTTCAGGAGTTACATTTGTTGCTATCAAAATTTCCTTTGGGTTTTCCAAAGTTTCGAGATTAAATGAGGTAGTATTAGTTGAGTCAATGTCAAATATGAATGATTCATGCTCGTGATTATGCATAATGAAATCATGAGAAACATCGCACAAGTAAGCAAAGTCATTCATCTTATTAATAAACTCAGAATTACAAGCATAATTGTCAAATAGTTCAGGAATAAAGAGTACATCAGAAAAGCTATCATTAACATCTTCCACTGATGCCAGCACTGAAGTCGATGGTCCACCATCTTGGTTGTCTGCGATCTTCAGGTTCTCCAATTCTGGTACTGCCACCTCAACTTCTACTTTTTCTTTGCCTTTCACACGAGTGGCCAGCAGACTGTCAGTGACGATCTTTTCAGGAACTTCTCGATCCCAAGCCAAGCTTTGGTTGAGGATCTCCTCATCCCATAAATCTTCTACAGATTTGACCATTCCGTCGAACCAGTCAAAAACGTCGTTGAAGAACTCAAAACCCGGGGTGATCTTGCTGCCAATCGACTGTGGCTCGGCTTCTCCACAATAGGCATATGCTGATGTAGCTGGCACAAAGCTCTCTAAAATATGTGGGATCTTTGCAGGCTTCTTCACAAGTTCATTCTTCTTGGCTTTAGTGGTATAACCCAAACCTCTTTTATCTTTTTGCCCCCTTGTGGTGACAGGTGCCTGAGGCCCTTGTGAATTTTTGCCCAAACCGGCCCCCGGGAGGAAGTTCATTCTCTTCATCATGTTGATAACATGAGGGCTCTCTACTAAAGCACCCTCTTCATTTAGCATGGCCACATGGAACCCACTGAATGTAACACCCCCTACCCATACATAGGCGATCCCATCCGATAAGGAGTGAGATGTCATATGAGTCAAGGTGCCACCAAACAGATACAAAGCAAATCATACATTCATTCATGACATACATACTGAAATACAGGATAAATAAAAACTTTAAGGAAATGGAAGCGAAAGCTGATCATACAATAACATAACAAAACCATTACAATAATGTTCTGATCAACTAACTGGAACAAAAGATATTACATAACCAAAATATAAGTACAAAAGTGGAAGCTATAACAAAACTGATACAAGAGAGTTCTATACAAAAAGAATCATCAACGATTACAAAAGCTAAGCCCTACACTAAAACCTTCTGTGTTGGCTTGACGGCGGCGACTCTCACAAAGCAAAACTCCTTCTGAACCTGCACAGGTAAAAACACCGTGCTAAGCGATAAACGCTTAGTGGGGAAACACACATAAAATATGGACGGCCATTCACAATGGTCGTCAAGGCATAACACATTCACAATGGCAAATGCAATAGTTTATAACATAATCCAAATAAACATGCTCACAATTTAAAGCCATACATTCCGCATCTCAAATTCATGTCCATTCCAAAATAATCAACATACATCTCATTATTATACTCATTCAGATATCACATTTATATAGTCAAATCAGAGCAGAACAAACCAATCGAACACCTGCTAACTCGAGGTAGTGGATAACGAGTGAACTGAGGGTACCTTACGGGTACGAATCGATTACTGAGGGTACCTCACAGGTATAAATCAAAAGTCATTTCATTTTTATCATTAACACAATATTTTTACTGAGGGGATCTTAAACAAGATCCAAATACTGAGGGGTTCACGAGGAACCTAACGAGGACCTGATCGGGGTCCAAACTAAACTGACGGTTGCAGCTAAAAGACTCTATTAGGCATGCCTAACTATCCACTTACTTGACTCTAGCAGGTTATGCATCATTCAAATTATGATTTCAAGTGTAATCTCATAATAATACTCACATTCTTATCAATGAATCATAAATAGAACATGCATAACCCAAATTCTGTTTCAAATCACAGTATATAATTTATCATACGTAATAAATGCAACAACAGTCATATACACAAGTTCGTATAACATACAGTACAGAAAAACCATGAAAAATACGGAAAAACCATGAAAATACCTTAAAAACACATTTAGAGAAAACTGGTGGCAAAGGAGCAAGGGACACGAGTCGTGCTGAAGGACACGACTCGTGTCCAATCTTCCTAGACGTGCTATGAAGCACAAGATGAAGGGGCTTCAGCATAGCATGAGTCGTGCTGAAGAGCACGAGTCGTGTCATGCCAAAAGCTCCTTCTCATTCTCCTCCGTCTCGCACTCCACAATCCGACTCACACACTGAAGGAGCACGAGTCGAATAATGGAGCACGAGTCGTGTCATGCCAAAAGCTCCTCTCATTTTCCTCCATCTCGCACTCTAAAATCCGACTCACACACTGAAGGAGCACGAGTCGGATGATGGAGCACGAGTCGGACGGCCACTAGGAAGAATAGAAAACACGATTTTCTTTGTAAAACACCTACTGTCAGTTGAAATCAAAACCCAGAAATCCAAAAACATAGCAACCCATCCTCAAATCTTAATTCAAACTCAAATATCATGTATGACAAATCATTATAAATCAAAACCCATAATTATAACATCAGAATAACACCAGCAAATTATGCATAAACATAATCAATTCTCTCAAGAACACAAACCCCAAAAATTACAGTAAACTCAAAATCAAACAAACTTCTCAAACAAAATCCCAAACCTGAAATTCTAAGCTTCAAATCACTTAGCTCCGCTAGTCCCAGCAATATCCTTTCCCTTAGGATCGTGAAGAGGATCAACTAACAATCAACACATCAAGAACAACCAAAAATATAAACCCTAAGTTAAATCTAAACCCAAAGAAGAAGAAGAAGATGAAAACAAAATGAAAAGAATACATTCACTTACCAAAAAGGATGCAAAGAGATGATTAATTCCACCAATAAAGACTTGAATCCACACAAGAGCTCTTAGAGTGAAGAAAAATGAAGAAGAAAAAGAGTGAGGGGAAGAAGAGGAACGTAAATTCTGCCCTTCCCCTTCTTTCTTTCCTTTTTCTTTTTCTTTTCCAAAACTCTAGACACATATCATCTCCATATTGGTGGGAATCAATCATTCACACCCAACAAGCATGCACTACACACACCCAATGCACTCCCAACTAATGCACACCCTACAATGGTATGAACACACACACTATGCACTCCCAACTAATGCACCCTAATATGATATGCTCAAATGCACACAATCATTTCCCAATTAATTCACACTCTAATGCCAAACATACATCCACATGCTAATAAAACCCCAAAAACATGCATTTTTACCAAAATACCCTTATGATATGCCGAACACATGCAAATGTATGCTCACACAGATAGGCTCATACTATACGGGGCAAACGGGGTGTGACAACTCTCCCCTACTAATAAGAATTTCGTCCTCGAAATTCTCACCTGAACTGAACAACTGCGGATACTGAGCTCTCATCGACTCTTTCGGTTCCCATGTCGCTTCTTCGACTCCATGATGGTTCCATAACACCTTTACCAATGGGATCTGCTTGCTTCTCAACTGTCTCACCTCTCGGGCTAGAATGGCTCTTGGTTCCTCGTCGTAGGAAAAATCTGGCTGCACTTGCACATCCTGAACCGAAAGAACATGCGAAGGATCTGATCTGTACCGACGAAGCATCGAAACATGGAACACATCGTGCAACTTTGCCAACTCCATCGGTAAAGCCAATCTATAGGCTACTGGTCCAACCTTAGCCAAAATCTCATAAGGACCAATGAAGCGAGGACTAAGCTTACCTTTCTTTCCAAACCAAAGCATTTTCCTCCAAGGCGAAACCTTAAGGAAAACCTTGTCCCCGATCTCAAATTGCACGTCTTTCCTCTTCAAGTTGGCATAAGATTTTTGTCGATCCTTGGCCGCCTTCAAATTCCGCTGTACAACTCTAATCTTTTCTTCGGTATCTCTAACCAACTCTGGCCCAATCACTGATCTCTCTGATAGCTCGGTCCAACAAACCGGAGTCCTACACTGCCGACCATATAAAGCCTCATATGGTGCCATACCGATGCTCGACTGAAAGCTATTATTGTAGGCAAACTCCATAAGCGACACATATCTGTCCCAACTACCCAAAAAATCCAAAGCACAAGCCCTCATCATATCCTCTAGAATCTGAATGACCCGCTCTGACTGACCATCGGTCTGAGGATGAAACGCTGTACTGAAGTTCAACTTAGTGCCCAAAGCTCTCTGCAACTCTTTCCAAAACTTGGAAGTAAACCTCAGATCCCGATCTGACACTATGGATAATGGTACACCATGCAATCAGACTATCTCATCCACATAGATACCAGCCAATCTATCCATCGAGTAGTCCACTCTAACTGGCAGAAAGTGAGCTGACTTCGTAAGCCGATCCACTATCACCCAAACTGAGTCATGCTTCCTCTGAGTCAAAGGCAAACCAGATACAAAGTCCATGGCTATATCATCCCACTTCCACTCAGGAATGGATAAAGGCGTAAGCAATCCCGAAGGAACTTGATGCTCGGCCTTTACCTGCTGACATGTCAAGCACTTGGACACAAAATCCACGATATCTCTCTTCATACCGGACCACCAATAAAACTGTTTCATGTCCCAATACATCTTCTCACTGCCAGGATGCATAGTAAAAATTGTACTATGCGCCTCACTCATAAGCTTTCTCCTCAAATCCTCAGACTCTGGCACACGCAAGCGATTTCTGTACATAAGCACCTCATCCTGAACTGAGAACTCTGACTGCTTACCCGATCTGACCTCTTGCACAAACCGCTGTAGTCTCTCATCATCCCTCTGAGCATCCACAATCCTCTGTCTCAAGGTAGGCTTCACACGCAACTGAGCAATCAAAGCCCCATCTGAACCAAACCTCCATCTGAACCGTCTCAAAAATAAGGTAGAAACTGACTTCCGACTCAAAGCATCAGCTACTACATTGGCCTTACCAGGATGGTAATCCATAATGCAGTCGTAGTCCTTAAACAACTCAAGCCAATGGCGCTGTCTCATGTTCAACTCTTTCTGTGTGAGGAAGTACTTCAATCTCTTATGGTCCGTAAAGATCCTACACTTTTCCTCATACAGATAATGACGCCAAATCTTCAAAGCAAAGATCACAGCTGCCAACTCAAGGTCATGCGTCGGATAGTTCCTCTCATGTGGCTTTAACTGTCAAGAAGCATAAGCCATGACCTTACCTTCTTGCATCAAAACACATCCAAGACCAACACCCAAAGCATCACTATAAATGACAAACTCTTTACCCGAGATGGGTTGAGTAAGTATAGGAGCCTCAACTAGCAACTGCTTTAACTGATCAAAACAAGCCTGGCATCTATCTGACCACTCAAATCTGACCCCTTTCCTCAACAATCTAGTCATCGGAGCGGTAATCAAAGAAAAACCCTTAACAAACCGACGGTAGTAACCTGCCAAACCAAGGAAACTCCTCACTTCCTGAACATTTCTAAGCGCTTTCCAATCAACTATCGCCTCAATCTTGGCCGGATCTACCTGAATACCCCTAGCTGAAATAATGTGGCCCAAAAACGACACTTCCCGAAGCCAAAAATCACACTTGCTAAGCTTGGCAAACAACCGATGCTCTCTCAACATCTGCAAAACCAATCGGAGATGCTCCTCATGCTCACTCTCATCCTTGGAATACACCAAGATGTCATCAATGAACACTACTACAAACCGGTCTAAGTATGGCCTAAACAGTCGATTCATCAAATCTATAAAAGTCATTGGAGCATTGGTCAAACCAAATGGCATCACAAGAAACTCATAGTGGCCATACCTAGTCTGAAATGCAGTCTTAACCACATCTGCGTCCTGAACTCGAAGCTGATAATACCCTGACCGAAGATCTATCTTGGAGAAAACACCTGCACCTCGAAGCTGATCAAACAAATCCTCAATCCTAGGCAACGGATACTTATTCTTCACTGTGACCTTATTGATCTGCCTGTAGTCGATACACATCCACAAAGATCCATCTTTCTTCTTGACAAATAGAATTGGAGCTCCCCAAGGAGATATGCTAGGTCGAATAAACCCCTTATCCAATAGCTCTTGTAGTTGAGTCTTAAGTTCCCTCAACTTTACAGGAGCCATCCGATAAGGTGCTTTCGATATAGGTGTGGTACCCGGCATAATCTCAATGGATAACTCGACCTCTCTCTCAGGAGGCAAACCAGGCAACTCGCTCGGGAACACATCACTAAACTCCCGCACTACAGGAATATCCTCAATCTGAACTTGATCTCTCTTGGAATCCAACACGACCGCTAGAAAAGCCTCACAACCTTTCCTGATAAACCTCTTGGCTTGCATCTCAGAAATCACATTATTCAAAGAACTAGCACCCAAACCTTTCATAAACACAGGAGACTGACCTCTATCCTGAAGAACAACTGTCTTCCTATGGCAATCAAATACAGCCCGATGCTTACCCAACCAGTCCATACCCAGAATCAGATTAAACTCTCTGAAAGGCAACTCAATCAAATCCACTGGAAGCACAACTCCCTCAACCATCAGTGGACAACTCCTAAAGACTCTACTCACACTGACACTATGCCCTAATGGACTGGTCACACATATCTCATAATCTAACTGATCAACCACATGCAACTTATCAACAATTTTATCTGTGCACAAGTATGAGTGTGTGGAACCAGGGTCAATTAGAGCATACAATTCGGTGTCATGGAGTAGGAACTTACCAGCAATAACATCAGGCGTATCCTGCTCCTCTCTAGCTCTCACAGCATATGCTCTAGCTGCGACTGGCAACTGACGCTCCACTGGCTCTGATGCAGCACTCTCTCTAGGTCGACCACCTCGACCTCTACCACGGCCTCTACCACGGGTAGCCTGTGTAGCATTCGAACTGACTCGTCTAGCCTCTCTCTGGGAACCCAAATCCTCATACAATCTCGGACAACTAGCCAAAAGATGCTCAGTGCTCCCACACTTGAAGCACGCACCAGTGAGCCACCTACACTCACCCCGATGAGTCTTACTGCAATGAGGACATACCAATGTAGTCTCAGGTCTACCAGCTCTACCAGAACCTGACACAGCTGCAGAACCCTATCTTCTACCTCTAGTAGCCGGACATGATGATGACTCATCCTGTGGGTTCCTTGATCTCTTACCCGAGGATGAAGAAGAAGATCCTCTGCGAGAAGGGTTCCTCCTCTGAGCCCTCTCTCTCGGCACAGACTCTGATCTCTCAGTCCTCATAGCAGCCTCCACAATCTGATAGTAACTTACCCCAAGCATACACATCAAAGAAATCAAAGCAATCTTCAAAGACTCGTTCAACCCTGCTTCAAAATGCTTGCATCTGAAATCATCTGTTATAACCCCACGCGGAGCATAGCGAGACAATCGATTAAACTCTTTCTCGTAGTCTGAAACTGACATGGCCCTCTGCCTCAAACTCAAAAACTGTGCCCATCTAGCATCCCTATAAGTCTGAGTTACATACTTCTTCGTGAAATCTCCATTAAAGAAATCCCAAGTAATCGGATCCGGTAGCTGAGGATGCCTGCAAACCAATTCCCACTATTCAAAAGTGGACCCTTGCAGTAAAGCCAATGCACACTCTGCCTGCTGGTCGGGAGGACACCGAACTTCTCTCAAAGCACACTTCACTTTGTCTAACCATTTCTCAGCCAACTCAGACTCATCCAAACCTGTGCCATAGAAGTCTTCAACACCTGCCCTTCTCAAGTTCTCCATAGGGGCTCTAGGAGCAGTCACTCTCTCCAAGACCCTAGCCATGTCCTGATGCAATCTGAACATAGCCTCAAAAGGCATGGCTGCGGCCTCGGGCTGGACCCTAACATGCTGAGCCGACATAGAAATTGATGGATCTATAGCTTGAGGGTTCACACTCCTGGCGGACTCCTCAAGTAATCCACGAGCAGAGTTAGAAGCCATCTAAACAAAAAAGAAACAACCGCATCAGCCAACACAGATCTAGACACATACACATCTAAGCAACTCAACACAACAACAACAACACCCAGAAATGCCTAAACCGGGGCTCTGATACCAAAAACTGTAACACCCCCTACCCATACATAGGTGATCCCATCCGATAAGGAGTGAGATGCCGTATGAGTCAAGGTGCCACCAAACAGATATAAAGCAAATCATACATTCATTCATGACATACATACCGAAATACGGGATAAATAAAAACTTTAAGGAAATAGAAGCGAAAGCTGATCATACACTAATATAACAAAACCATTACAATAATGTTCTGATCAACTAGTTGGAACAAAAGATATTACATAACCAAAATATAAGTACAAAAGCGAAAGCTATAACAAAACTGATACAAGAGAGTTCTATACAAAAAGAATCATCAACGATTACAAAAGCTAAGCCCTACACTAAAACCTTCTGTGTTGGCTTGACGGCGGCAACTCTCACAAAGCAAAACTCCTTCCGAACCTGCACGGGTAAAAACACCGTGCTAAGCGATAAACGCTTAGTGGGGAAACACACATAAAATATGGACGGCCATTCACAATGGTCATCAAGGCATAACACATTCACAATGGCAAATGCAATAGTTTATAACATAATCCAAATAAACATGCTCACAATTTAAAGCCATACATTCCGCATCTCAAATTCATGTCCATTCTAAAATAATCAACATACATCTCATCATTATACTCATTCAGATATCACATTTATATAGTCAAATCAGAGCAGTACAAACCAACACCTGCTGACTCGAGGTAGTGGATAACGAGTGAACTGAGGGTACCTCACAGGTACAAATCAAAAGTCATTTCATTTTTATCATTAACACAATATTTTTACTAAGGGGATCTTAAACAAGATCCAAATAATGAGGGGTTCGCGAGGAACCTAATGGGGACCTGATCGGGCTTCGAACTGAACTGAGGGCTGCAGCTAAAAGACTCTATTAGGCATGCCTAACTATCCACTTACTTGACTCTAGCAGGTTATGCATCATTCAAATTATGATTTCAAGTGTAATCTCATAATAATACTCACATTCATATCAATGAATCATAAATAGAACATGCATAACCCAAATTCTGTTCCAAATCACAGTATATAATTTATCATACGTAATAAATACAATAACAGTCGTATACACAAGTTTGTATAACATACAGTACGGAAAAACCATGAAAAATACGGAAAAACCATGAAAATACCTTAAAAACAAATTTAGAGAAAACTGGTGGCACAGGAGCAAGGGACACGAGTCATGCTGAAGCACATGACTCGTATCCAATCTTCCTAGGAGTGCTATGAAGCACGAGATGAAGGGGCTTCAGCACAGCACGAGTCGTGTCGTGCCAAAAGCTCCTTCTCATTCTCCTTCGTCTCGCACTCCACAATCCGACTCACACACTGAAGGAGCACGAGTCGGATAATGGAGCACGAGTTGTGTCATGCCAAAAGCTCCTCTCATTTTCCTCCGTCTCGCACTCCACAATCTGACTCACACACTGAAGGAGCATGAGTCGGATGATGGAGTACGAGTCGGACGGCCACCAGAAAGAATAGAAAACACGATTTCCTTTGTAAAACACCTACTGTCAGTTGAAATCAAAACCCAAAAATCCAAAAACACAGCAACCCATCCTCAAATCTTAATTCAAACTCAAATATCATGTATGACAAATCATTATAAATCAAAACCCATAATTATAACATCAAAATAACACCAGCAAATTATGCATAAACATAATCAATTCTCTCAAGAACACAAACCCTAAAAATTACAGTAAACTCAAAATCAAACAAACTTCTCAAACAAAATCCCAAACCTAAAATTCTAAGATTCAGATCACCTAGCTCCGCTAGTCCCAGCAATATCCTTGCCCTTAGGATCGCGAAGAGGATCAACTAACAATCAACACATCAAGAACAACCAAAAATATAAACCCTAAGTTAAATCTAAACCCAAAGAAGAAGAAGAAGATGAAAACAAAATGAAAAGAATACATTCACTTACCAAAAAGGATGCAAAGAGATGATTAATTCCACCAATAAAGACTTGAATCCACACAAGAGCTCTTAGAGTGAAGAAAAATGAAGAAGAAGAAGAAGAAGAAGAGTGAGGGAAAGAAGAGGAACGTAAATTCTGCCCTTCCCCTTCTTTCTTTCCTTTTTCTTTTTCTTTTCCAAAACTCTAGACACATGTCATCTCCCTATTGGTGGGAATCAATCATTCACACCCAACAAGCATGCACTACACACACCCAATGCACTCCCAACTAATGCACACCCTACAATGGTATGAACACACACACTATGCACTCCCAACTAATGCACCCTAATATGATATGCTCAAATGCACACAATCATTTCCCAATTAATTCACACTCTAATGCCAAACATACATCCATATGCTAATAAAACCCCAAAAACATGCATTTTTACCAAAATACCCTTATGATATGCCGAACACATGCAAATGTATGCTCACACAGACAGGCTCATACTACTAGGGGGCAAACGGGGTGTGACACTGAAGGGCTGATTGGATATCCCGAGGACTGACACTTGATTATTGCTGGCTACCTTGACTTTCATGACCTAGCCCTCAAAGGGGATCTTGATCATTTGGCGGAGGGTAAACGAAACCCCTCTTAGCTTATGAAACCAGGATCTCCCTAGTAGCACTGCAAAGTTGGCTGGGAGAGGCAGGAAGACAAATTCAATTTCTGTCTCAACTGGCCCAGTTCTCACTTGTGCCTTGAAAGTCCCGGCAGCTTGCCTCCTTGAATTGTCGTAGGCGGTGATGGTTAGGTCAGATCTACTCAATATGTTTTCATACAAACCAAAAGCCAAAAAGTGCAACCCAAGGGCATACATTTATAAAAGAGCCGTTATCAACCGTCACGCAGGCGGTGTGTTTGCTATTGATTTGTGCCTTGATGTATAATGGGCGATTGTGTTTGCGGCCCTGAGGTGGTAAATCTGCATTAGAATAAACAAAAATTTCTCCTGAGCTTCCTTTAACTAAACCCAGTAACTCAGATGGTGATATAGTGGTGGCAATAGTGGACTCACATAAGGCTTCTACTAACTTCTGCCTATGTGATGAAGATTGCCTCAGCAAATCCCAAATGGATATCTGAGCCACTGTTTTCTTCAACTGTTTCATTAACCCATCCTCCTCGGGCTCCTTTCCTGCAAATATAGGCGCTGGTTCTTGAGGCCTCTCTACCTCTGGAATTATCCTGCCACTCCGGGTCATGGCTTGCACCTCTTATACCTGCTCTTTACCCCAAGAGTTCAACACGTCCTCTGGCTCGTCAACTTCTTCAACCTCGCTTTCACTGGTCAAATCCCAACATTCTATCATACCAATTTGAGGCTTCTCTTCACTGGCCCCCTGCTTGGGATTGATAACAATCACATAGTTATTGCCATAAAGATCTCTTAGCACATACCACTCCGACAGACTAGAACCTATCATAAAAATGGGTAGAGGAACGACATTATACCCAGTTTTCTTTTTCTTTTCCCTCTTCTCGGGGTCAAAAATCTATTTACTGTCGATAAGGTCTTAGACTCGGTACCTTACAGTTCTGCAGTAGTCAGTGAGATGGCCGGTTGTGACGCGCGCCGGATCCCCGCGGCCGCCCATGGGACCGCCCGCTTGAGGGCGATCGGGGCATTTGTGGGTCCGTTGACAGCTTGCAATAAATCGCAAGTGCGTCTATGTTTGGCAACAAGGAGGTTTCATGGAGTCGCCACCCAATAGAACATTGGGAAAGTTTCTCTCGCCTCGGAGAGCCTAAGACTGCGCTTAGTATCCATTTTGGGCTAGCCAAAGGGGTCTTGGAAGGTAAACTTCTCGCCCTAAGGAGCCTAGGATTAACGTCAAAGTCTCGTGACACAAGAGGTGTCTTGGAGGGTAAACCTCTTGCCTCTTTGAGCCCAAAGACCAGAGTGAGTTCGGGACTTCTCATTTATTCATACCTTGGTTAAGTTTATAATTGAGTTTTGAATTTATTATTTCATCCCATTTCACATACATTTAATGCAATTAATTAAAGCGCAAAACATACATTTAAGAAAAAGCGGTAAAAGCATAAGTAAAATAAAGCACATGTAAAAATATTACAATAAAACTAAGGGCGGAATACAACCCCCATTGTAAATAAAATACAGATCATGCATAAATCGAGATATTCATTAATGGTGAGGACATTGGTCCTCGCATGCATATTATTATGAAATAATTTGTATGTGATGATTTTGGATGGAGAAAATTGAGACATTGGTCCCATTTTTATTTAGAAAAAATACCAAGTTAATTAATAAAAATGGTTTAGTGACTTTCTTTCTAGCGGGCCTAAATAAACAATTTTACAAGAAAATTATATGGCAAAAATAAATAGGAAAAAGCCAAATAAACAAAATATTACAAATAAAGAAAAATAAATATTCTGAGCAAGCCTTTTGGACCTCCCCGTGTGCTCGCGAAAATGCCCAATCAAAAAAATGAGTTTAGACATAAAAAAACAAAATACAATTAAAATAATGTTAGTAATTAAATCAATTAAATCAATTAAATATACAAAATAATGAATAACAAATTAAAATAAAATAAGATGATATGAAAAGAATGATAATGGAATCAAAATGTTAACAAACCAAAATAAATGAGAAACATGCATTATATGTGATAAATGATTAAATGATGTGATGAAGATAAAATAAAACATATTAATCAATTAGTACATGAAAATATACACATGATGAAAATAATGATGATAAGTGAAAAATAATAAATGAATAAATAAACAAATCATAATAAATCAATCATGTAACAATGATAAAAAGAATAATAAAAATTAGTAAACAAAAGAATGATGAAAATAATAATGATATATAACAAGGTTAATTGATGTGTTCATAATTAATATAAACTATTTACATGGCAAAAAGATTAATTTAAGTTAATTATTTGCATGTTAAAAATAATTAGGAATCACAATAAAATAAATTATTTACATGTTAGGAATTAAAAGAAAACAATATTCACATGAATAAAAATCAAATCATATATAAACAATTAAATGGAACAAATATAAGATCAATACAACAAATGAATAGATGAAAACAATAAATCAATCAATAAAAACAATAAAATATACATGAATAAATTAAATAAAAATAAAATAAAATAGAATTTGAGCCTAGAATATTTACCCTCAGAGTATTGGATTTGATGAAGGAAAAGTGATGATTTTTCGGAAAATTGCTTGAAAGAATAATTTAGCAATAAAATTAATTCTCTTTGTTTATGGAGAAAACAAAGGAATTGATTTGTATGTTTAAGATTGAAAAGAAATTGATTTCAAAGTGATGATTAATTGCTTGTGTTTATGGAGGAAAAACAAATAAATTAATTGGAATAATTAAGAATTGAAAATTTATTTTTTCAATTTCAATTAAACCTTTTTAATTAAAAGAGAAATCTGAAATTTTTAAAGAGAAAATAGAAGAAGAAGAATTCTGGAAATTTTTGGTCTAAAAAAAATGTGGAGGCCTCCTTGATTTTTCATCATAAAGTCTTTATAAAATAAAAAAGGTTGCCCTAAATTAATTAAGGAAAACAAACCTATTTCAACACAAAATTCTTTTATTTTTAATGATAAAATCAAGTTTTATTAATTAATTATCTAAAAAAATATTTTAGAATTTAATTTGAACTCAAAAACCCCAAAAAAAATGGGATAAAAAATGGATTTTTTGGTGAAAAAATTGAAAAAATGGGTAAAAATCGGAAAAGAAGGTATCAGACCCTATAGCGACGGCCAGGGGAGGAGGGAAGCCCATCGCTATAGAGCGACGGGCTTCACGCAGCGAGGCTGCGCGAAATCCGCGCGCAGAGGTGCAGAAATCGCGCGCTCCAGTGCGCGGTGCGGCGCGCAGTGCGCACAACGCTGCGCGCAGTGCGCACAACGCTGCGCGCAGCATTAGCGACGCTGTGCGTTGCCTCTTCGCGCCCAGCGCGCTGGGCGCCTGGGCACCTGCGTACTGGGCGGGGCGCCAGCGAGCTGTCGCAGGCGCGCCGCCGCGCCCGACACTCCCGATCTGAAATTTTTTTTATTTATTTTTAAATTTTAAATTGACTAAAAACACTATAATTTTAAGCCCCCATTTTTAAAAATTAATTTTTTAAATATTTTTTATTATTTTCTAATTTTTCACTCTAAAATGCAAATTTGACGAGAAAACCATCACTTTTAACCTTTTAAGCCTGTGAAGGCAATTATCATCATTGGGTAACTTCGATCTAGGCTGACCCAGGACTCGGTGTCTACAGTTGCCCCCAGTTTAGGGGAATCTAGTACACTAGTGTCTAGGTGAGCCTAAACTCAAAGAAGAAAAGGAAAGAGACAAGTACCTGAGTCAGCCGTCTTTCCAAACTGGAGAATTCTGAGATGGTGGTTATTACCATGGTGTGTTTTCGTTTGTTGAAGTGGTGCTATTTGTGAGCCGTTCGGTTGATTGCCCCTTGAGAGGTCTTCGATTCATCGATCGTTTGCCCCCTGAGAGGTCTTCGGTTCATTGATCGTTTGCCCCCTAAGAGGTCTTCAGTTCATTTATCATTTGCCCCCTAAGAGGTCTTCAGTTCATTGCCCCCTGAGTGGTCTTTGGTTCATTTATCGTTTGCCCCCTGAGAGGTCTTCGGTTCATTGCCCCCTGAGAGGTCTTCGGTTCATTGATCGTTTGCCCCCTGAGAGGTCTTCGGTTCATTGATCGTTTGCCCCCTGAGAGGTCTTCGGTTCATTTATCATTTGCCCCCTGAGAGGTCTTCAGTTCATTTATCGTTTGCCCCCTGAGAGGTCTTCGATTCATTTATCGTTTGCCCCCTTAGAGGTCTTCGGTTTGCTGCTCCCTGAGAAGTCTTTGGTTGATTGCCAGGACTGATGTCATCACTCAGCTTTGGTCGGTGTCCGCATCAAATCTCTCTTTCTGCAAAATAGGGAAACTAAAATATGCAGGAAAAATAGTGAGCATGCAAGTGAAATGCATGAGTCATGCGGGTATGCAGGATAAAAATTCATCTATGTGGACTTAGAGATGATAGCCGGGCTAGCTGCAATTTGCAATAGGATCGATGCCTTTTAAGTTGCTTTTGAATTTCATGCCCTTCGGGATTGCGAGATTCTCATCCGGTACCTGTAGTTATTATTTGAAGGTAGTGCTTCCCTTGTGGATTTTCACACTAGCTTTTTTTAGTGGGAGATGCGTCCTTTGTGGATTTTCACATAACCCTGTGCCTTATTTTTTGCCTGAAATGGACCCAACCCAATCCAGCGGCTTTTCTCTTTCTTCTTTTTTTTTTTTTTTGAAGGACAGACTACCTATTTTCAGGTTTTCACCCTATCCTTTTGCCTAGTTTTTGCTTAGAGCGCCAGTTACGGTTTTCACTCTAACGGCTCTTTTTTTTTTTTTGGGAACGAGCTGTCCTCCTAAGTCACAAGGGTCACTGCTGGCCTTATATGATTAAAGATTGGTCTTGATTGGCTCTGGGGTGCATATCTCAAAAGGTTTGAAAAGAAAGAAATTTCCATGGTTTGAGTCCAATGAGGGATTGGATTGTGTTTGGCTGCACTGCATTCATCTTGAATGTTTGAGGAGAAAAGATTGGCTTTTGTAAGCTTCGTTCATTATTATATTGAAGCAGCATCGCCCCCAAAATATCTCAGTCAAGTGTCATGTCATTTCAAGTCCAAGCAAAGACCCTCTTTTTTTATTTTTTTTTATCTTTTTTTTCTATCTCTCAAGAATTTCCTCTCTTCAGGAGTTATATTAGATGCTATCAAGATTTTCTTTGGGATTTCCCAAAGTTTCGAGATTAAATGCAGCCATATTATTTGAATTAATGTCAAAATAAATGTGTTATGATCATGCGAAATGAAATCAATAGAAATATCATACAAATAAGCAAAAGTTGTTCTCTTTATTACAAACAGAAAATTGTAACATAAAAAGTTCCTGAAATAATCTAAAAGCAATATCACTAGTGGACTACAAGACACGGTCATGTTCGCGGTGGAGGGACTGTATTATAACCTGCTTTCTTCTTTTTCTCTCTCTTTTCAGGATCTGTGATCTGATTGGCATCAATGAGATCCTGGATCTTGTTTCTCGGAATACGGCAATGGTCAGTCAAATGGCCGGTATGCTGGTGGTAAGCGCAGTACTGATCACCTCTATGTCCCGGCTGTCCCTGACTCAAGGCTGGTCTGGGTGGCAATGGCTGCAACTTGCCTTCTTTCATTAGTCTCTCCAGTTCCCAGGATAGAGAGCGGCCTAAGTTGGAGTAGTATCTCTGACCCTGCCCAACTCCAGTAGCTGAGACCTCTGCCTTCTTACTGTTTCTGCTGTTGCTGCTCCCGGCACCTCCTGATTTGAATCTAGACTGGTTCCCATAGCCTTTCCCAGCAAACTTATTTTGGCTTGCTTTCTTTGCTAAGTAAGCCGCCTCAGCTTCTATAGTGATATCCTTAAGCGACTCCCAGTCCTTGAGCCCCTTAAACCTGAGCAAGTCCCTTAAGTAAGGGCATGAGTTTCTGATAAACAGCCTGATCTGGTCTGCAGTGTCAGGCTTCCTCTTCATCTCCATGACCCTGTTTCTCCATCTTGTAAGGTACTCATGGAATGACTCATCATTCTTCTGCTGTAGAAGCTCGAGGTCTTTTAGGGTGACCTCCATCCTAGTGCTGCAGTCGTACTGCTTCATGAATTCTTCGGTCAAAAGGTCTCAGTCCTCTTTGGACCTCCTATCCAACCCGTGGTACCAGTCAACTGTCGGGCCCACCAGACTAAGGCAGAAATATTCCACCTTCTGCTTCTTGCTCAGCCCTGTGCCTTTCATGACCAGGGTGTACTGCTTGATGTGGGCGGATGGGTCAGAGGTGCCATCAAATTTCAGCAGCTCGGGCATCTTGAATCTTTGGGGCAGCAGCTCTTCATCCCCTAGATCTCTGTCTTCTGGGTTGACCCCCTTTCCAGCTGAGAGCATGCGGGTGATAGCTTCCATCTGCTGTCTCATACCTCTTAAAGCTTCATCCTCTACTCTGGGTGCTTTGGGCCTTGTAGATTGGTGGACTATCGGCACCTCTTCTTCTTCTTCCTCCATCAGGAAATCATCGTTGGGGTTATGAATCCTTTTCCCTCCTGGCTCGATGGGTGCAGCAGCTCTGTGCTCATTATTGGGTTGGCGAACAGCAACTCCAATGACCCACCAGCAGGTGGTTTAGCTTGCCCCCGAGGAGGGGCTGCCTGTGGCTGTAGAGTAGCAGGCGGCTGTGGGGCAACAGGTGGATGGGCAATCCTTTCAGCCATGGCACCCATCATGTCTAGCACTCTCCGTTCGAAGTCCTCTAGCCTCCTAGCTAGGTCTTGAGTGGTCAGTGCTCCGGTTTCTTCTGCCATTAGTGGTTCTACAGAGGCTTCACTGATTGATGAGGATGACTCAGAATCCCAGTCAGACACTAGTTCCGGCAACTCAAAGAGCAGATTTGTCCTTACTAGCCGATTGTCGGAACCTCTAGTCCACTTAGATGAATCTATGATGGCTGAAAAAATTAGATTGTTAGGATGATGCATGAATGACATATACAATGCATGATAGTGAGTTATGCAACATTTACAATCACATGCAAGCAAGTAAATCCTTCCAACCTTATTACTCCCACACACGAGGTAATGCGGTCTCTTTCCTGGGTGGGCTTAATCCATGAGTTAGCGGGGGAACCCAATGGATGCGTATGGTGCTTGGTGGAAAACCGGCATCATAATATCTCTTATCTAATGCACGTACATATGAATTTTGGCCTTTATGTATTTAAACATTTCAACTAAATTAAGATGGGCCCACCGGGGCATGAAAGCCTTTGATAAAAGCCCATTTAATTGAGTTGAATTTGTTCAGTATATAATGGCCCACATAGCAAGCATTGTATTAAGGTACATGTCACCTAGGGGAAGTATCTATTGCCATTACATGAGCTTTGGTCATGGGTGATGATATTTTAGGGTTACCCAAGCATGGTCCCTGCCGACGGGCCTAGCTCATCACGAGCGTAACGACCAATCGGATCACCATTTGATATACCTTGATGGTACGAGGCTTGGGCTGGTGATTGTCCTTAACACTTCCCTAAATTGAGTGAAAATAGGGTCGTGCTTCGGGAACGCACCGGGGCTAAAAGAGGGACCAAACTAGCGTAGATCTAAGGCTCTAATGAGATGCAATGCAGTTTTGAAAAAGGATGAAATGTTTAAATTAAAACTCAATTGTAAATTTTAACCAAGGTACTTTCGAATCGAAGTCTCGAGTATGTCCCCAGCGGAGTCGCCACTGTGACGAGCGCCGGATCCCCGCGGCCGCCCATGGGACTGCCTGCTTGAGGACGATCGGGGCATTTGTGGGTCCGTTGACAGCTTGCAATAAATCGCAAGTGCGTCTATGTTGGGCAACAAGGAGGTTTCATGGAGTCGCCACCCAATAGAATATTGGGAAAGTTTCTCTCGCCTCGGAGAGCCTAAGACTGCGCTTAGTATCCATTTTGGGCCAGCCAAAGGGGTCTTGGAAGGTAAACTTCTCGCCCTAAGGAGCCCAGGATTAACGTCAAAGTCTCGTGACACAAGAGGTATCTTGGAGGGTAAGCCTCTCGCCTCTTTGAGCCCAAAGACCAGAGTGAGTTCGGGACTTCTCATTTATTCATACCTTGGTTAAGTTTATAATTGAGTTTTGAATTTATTATTTCATCCCATTTCACATATATTTAATGCAATTAATTAAAGCGCACAACATACATTTAAGAAAAAGCGGTAAAAGCATAAGTAAAATAAAGCACTTGTAAAAATATTACAATAAAACTAAGGGCGAAATACAACCCCCATTGTAAATAAGATACAGATCATGCATAAATCGAGATATTCATTAATGGTGAGGACATTGGTCCTCACATGCATATTATTATGAAACAATTTTTATGTGATGATTTTGGATGGAGAAAATTGATACATTGGTCCAATTTTTATTTAGAAAAAATACCAAGTTAATTAATAAAACTGGTTTAGTGACTTTCTTTCTAGCAGGCCTAAATAAACAATTTTACAAGAAAATTATATGGCAAAAATAAATAGGAAAAAGCCAAATAAACAAAATATTACAAATAAAGAAAAATAAATATTCCGAGCGAGCCTTTTGGACCTCCCCGTGTGCTCGCGAAAACACCCAATCAAAAAAATGAGTTTAGACATAAAAAACAAAATACAATTAAAATAATGTTAGTAATTAAATCAATTAAATCAATTAAATATACAAAATAATGAATAACAAATTAAAATAAAATAAGATGATATGAAAAGAATGATAATGGAATCAAAATGTTAACAAACCAAAATAAATGAGAAACATGCATTATATGTGATAAATGATTAAATGATGTGATGAAGATAAAATAAAACATATTAATCAATTAGTACATGAAAATATACACATGATGAAAATAATGATGATAAGTGAAAAATAATAAATGAATAAATAAACAAATCATAATAAATCAATCATGTAACAATGATAAAAAGAATAATAAAAATTAGTAAACAAAAGAATGATGAAAATAATAATGATATATAACAAGGTTAATTGATGTATTCATAATTAATATAAACTATTTACATGGCAAAAAGATTAATTTAAGTTAATTATTTGCATGTTAAAAATAATTAGGAATCACAATAAAATAAATTATTTACATGTTAGGAATTAAAAGAAAACAATATTCACATGAATAAAAATCAAATCATATATAAACAATTAAATGGAACAAATATAAGATCAATACAACAAATGAATAGATGAAAACAATAAATAAATCAATAAAAACAATAAAATATACATGAATAAATTAAATAAAAATAAAATAGAATAGAATTTGAGCCTAAAATATTTACCCTCAGAGTATTGGATTTGATGAAGGAAAAGTGATGATTTTTCGGAAAATTGCTTGAAAGAATAATTTAGCAATAAAATTAATTCTCTTTGTTTATGGAGAAAACAAAGGAATTGATTTGTATGTTTAAGATTGAAAAGAAATTGATTTCAAAGTGATGATTAATTTCTTGTGTTTATGGAGGAAAAACAAAGAAATTAATTGGAATAATTAAAAATTGGAAATTGATTTTTTCAATTTCAATTAAACGTTTTTAATTAAAAGAGAAATCTGAAATTTTTAAAGAGAAAATAGAAGAAGAAGAATTCTGGAAATTTTTTGTCTAAAAAAAATGTGGATGCCTCCTTGATTTTTCATCATAAAGTCTTTATAAAATAAAAAAGGTTGTCCTAATTTAATTAAGGAAAACAAACCTATTTTAACACAAAATTCTTTTATTTTTAATGATAAAATCAAGTTTTATTAATTAATTATCTAAAAAAATATTTTAGAATTTAATTTGAACTTAAAAACCCAAAAACAATGGGATAAAAAATGGATTTTTGTGTGAAAAAATCGGAAAAATAGGTGAAAAATCGGAAAAGAGGGTATCAGACCCTATAGCGACGACCAGGGGAGGAGGGAAGCCCGTCGCTATAGAGCGACGGGCTTAACGCAGTGAGGCTGCGCGAAATCCGCACGCAGAGGCGCGGAAATCGCGCGCTCCAGCACGCAGTGCGCACAACGCTGCGCGACGCTCTTTAGCTGATGGATTATGTCATGGTATGTGTATGTAAATAACGCAGCGGAAAAATATCGAAAAACGATCATACACATCAAACAAATCCACGACAAGAATCGAAACATGCACTTTTAGGGTTTTTAAAAACTTACAACTTTAGATGCCTATTCCGAAATGAATTTGATGATGACCAGCAACTAAGATGATATTGTCCACCTTTGATCTTCACCACCAATGCCAAGGAAAAGCCTTTGCGCCAATCCTCTCTATGCTCACACACACACTTTCAAGCTAGGCTCAAAACCGAGAATGCTAGTTCTCAAAATTTAGTATTGTGTAATGGTAAGGATTGAAGCTACAAGATTTTTCTTGCCCTTCCTTTAGATGTTATTCACGCCTAAATAACACCAGAAAGCAAGAAAAATATCTCTCTTTGTGTATTTCGGCCAAGAGAAAAAAATAAGAGAGAGGAGGTTCACGCCAATACTAGCTCTCCTAGGGTTTTTTCTTTCTTCCCATCTCTATCCTCATCCTATGGCAAGTCTTTAATCTGAATTCTACTACCTTAAGATAGTATATTCAACCTTAAACACTTCCTAGAGATAAGTAACAAATATTAATTTAAACCCTTTTGAATTTAGAGTTAAAATTAGGATTTAATACTCAATTAACTTAATTAATATAATTAACTAATTGATATTAAACCTTATGGGCCGAAATTCTCCTCTCTCATGGACCAAAGTCCAATAGCAATTTTAATACCCATTACATACATTAATTTGACTTTAATTAAAAGCCCAAATTAATGCCCAATACATTATTTAAATATTTTAAGCCCAATACTTTGTGTGCGATCCTATAGGTCCATTTAATGTTGGCAATGAATTAATGAATTAATTCAAAGGCTATATATATTCTCTAGCAAGATATTATAGCATTCCAAATTAAATGAAAAATGCAAATGGCATTTAGTGACCTAATGCAATTTTATATAGTCCCTTACCCATAAATATCAGAATTAATATAAGGCATGGAACTAGTCATCCTTATATGTAAGTTAATTCCTTTCTTGATATTCCAGTGACACTGAACTCTCAGATAAATAATGATTGCACATTATTACATCTCGGTATGGCCATACACTTCTCAGTTCACTGATCAAGTGGCCGATGATATTTTTCTCTCTTATAGAGAGGGGTAATCCCTTTACTTCTCTCATGCTCTCTAACATGAATCAATGCATACCCAAGCATACCCATACTTGTCACTCAGTTACGAGCACGTTAGGTGTATGTCAAAGTACACAGTAATTCATAAAGAGTTTCATAGAGATTTTAGGTCTAAGAACTCCGATACAAAACTTGCATATGAGGAACACTTATGACTTGTACCATGTAGTGTTCTCATGTGTGGATCGTATCCAAATACCATGTTATAAACATGTATCTATGAACTCTGATTGACACTTTTGTCCTTATGATCCGTAAGACAGAACTCAACTAATCAGACAGAGCATACTAGTCTTAATTCATTTGTTATTCCCATAACAATGACTGACTAGGGATATTTAGAATGAAGTCTCATTTGTTTCAAGGTCTTACAACCATGTGCCTCACACATGATAACTTAAACTGAAACAACATTCTTGGATAGTTCTATCAATTGATATGCACAGGAATACAATTGGTAAAACAAATGCCTCATTTATTAACTAAAGTGTTTTATTACAATGTATTGGGGCTAGGGCTTACACTAACAATCTCCCACTAGCACTAGTCCCAATTGGGCATAGCCCTTAGACCGAATGCTCTCAAATGAGCTTCGTGCAGATTTGGACGCAACTGTTTCGTCAAAGGATCTGCTACATTGTCTTCACTTGCTATCTTGCTGACCTTGGCGTCCCCACGATCAATGATTTCTCTGATCAGGTGGTACCTCCTGAGTATGTGTTTGGATTTCTGGTGTGACCGGGGCTCTTTGGCCTGTGCAATGGCCCCGTTGTTGTCACAAAAAATTTCTAATGGATCTAGGATGCTTGGGACCACTCCTAATCCAGAAATGAAATTTCTAATCCAAACAGCCTCTTTTGCAGCCTCACTTGCTGCAATATACTCAGATTCTGTAGTTGAGTCGGCAACGGTCTCTTGCTTTGAGCTTCTCCAGCTGACAGCAGCACCGTTTAAAACAAAAACGAATCCAGATTGCGATCTTGAGTCCTGAGTGCTGGTTTGAAAAGCAGCATCGGCATAGCCTTGTATGACGAGCTCTTCCTGACCACCATACACCAAGAAGTGATCCTTAGTCCTTCGTAGGTACTTTAGAATCCCTTTTACAGCAGACCAGTGCTTTTCACCAGGGTCTTGCTGAAACCTACTGGTTATACTCAGTGCATGAGCAACATCCAACCTAGTACATAACATAGCGTACATGATAGATCCAATAGCAGATGCATATGGGATTCTACTCATGTTGTCCCTTTCCTCTTTGGTTTTAGGGCACTGTTCTTTAGTTAAAGGAACTCCCAAAGCCAAAGGTATGTACCCTTTCTTTGAGTCTCCCATACTAAAATGCTTTAGTACCTTGTCTATGTACTTTTCTTGACTTAGTCCCAATAGCCGATTCGATCTATCTCTGTAGATCCGAATACCAAGTATTGTCTCAGCTTCACCTAAGTCTTTCATTGAGAAACATTTTCCCAACCATTGCTTAACCTTTTGCAATGTTGGAATGTCATTCCCAATGAGAAGGATGTCGTCCACATACAGGACCAGAAATACTACTATGCTCCCACTAACCTTCTTGTATACACAAGGCTCATCTTCGTTCTTGACGAAGTCAAATTCTTTGACTGCCTCATCAAAACGAAGATTCCAACTTCGGAATGCTTGCTTTAATCCATAAATGGATTTCTGAAGCTTGCAAACCTTCTTAGGATGCTTGGGATTGACAAAACCTTCAGGTTGTGTCATATACACATCCTCAAGTAAATTTCCATTAAGGAAAGCAGTTTTGACATCCATTTGCCATATCTCATAATCATGATATGCAGCTATGGCAAGCAAGATCCTAATGGATTTGAGCATGACTACAGGCGAAAAGGTTTCATCATAGTCTACACCATGTGTTTGTCGAAAACCTTTCGCTACTAGTCTACCTTTGTAGGTCTTATCAGCTTTGAGTTTAAATAGCCACTTGCATTCAATTACTTTAGCACCTTCTGGTGGATCAACCAAGGTCCAAACCTGGTTATCGTACATTGATTGCATCTCGGATTTCATGGCTTCAAGCCAATTTTTCGAGTCTGGGCTTTCAATAGCTTCTCGGTAGGTAGTAGGATCCTCACGATCTACTAACTCAATAGTGTCACTGTCGGTGATTAGAAAACCATATCTCTCAATCCCCTGACGTACCCTACCGGACCTTCTAGGTACTTGTGCAATTGGTTCTTGTTCCACAATTGGTTGTGAACTTGATCCCATTTCCAACTCATCCTGTATAGGAGTTTGTGGCGTTTGAATTTCTCCAAGTTCTACTTTACTCCCACTGTCTTTCTTGAGAAGGAACTCCTTTTCCAAGAAAACAGCCTTGCGAGCAACAAATACTTTGTTCTCGGTTTGTGAGTAAAAGTAGTATCCCTTTGTTTCTTTGGGATAACCCACAAATAAGCAGACAGTGGATTTGGACTCTAGTTTGTCAGATGTTAATTTCTTAACATGTGCTTCACAGCCCCAAATCCTGAGAAACGACATATTGGGTTCTTTCCCAGTCCATACCTTGTATGGTGTCTTTTTAACTGCTTTAGTTGGAATACGGTTTAGTAGAAACGCAGCAGTTTCTAATGCATAGCCCCAAAAAGAGACAGGAAGATTTGCTTGACTCATCATAGATCGAACCATGTCCAATAGAGTTCGATTTCTCCTTTCGGACACACCATTCCATTGTGGTGTTCCAGGAGGAGTGAGCTGTGAAATAATACCACACTCCTTTAGATGACAGTCAAACTCTTGGCTTAAATATTCGCCACCTCGATCTGACCGAATGGCTTTTATACTTTTGCCAAGTTGGTTTTCTACTTCGTTTTTAAACACTTTGAATTTCTCAAAAGTTTCAGATTTATGCTTCATTAGATAGACATAGCCATATCTACTGAAGTCATCTGTGAATGTCACGAAGTAGCTAAAACCACCTCTGGCTTGTGTACTTAATGGTCCACATACATCGGTATGTATTAGCTCCAATAAGCCATTAGTCCTCTCACCTTTCTTGTTAAAAGGACTCTTTGTCATTTTTCCATGCAAACATGGCTCGCATGTATCATAAGATTCTAAGTCAAATGACCCAAGCACTCCAGTTTTGTGGAGTCTTGAAATGCATTTTTCGTTTGCATGTCCTAAACGACAATGCCAGAAGTAAGTAGGGTTTAACTCATTTGATTTAACCCTCTTTGTATTAATGTTGTATATGGACTCTTTGTTTGATAGATCAAGGATATAAAGGCCATTTTGCAACATGGCATTGCCATATGAAATGCCTTGGCGACGAATATGAGCATTGCCATTTTTAATAACAAAATCAAATTCATCCAAATCCAACAATGAAACTGAAATAATGTTTCTGCTCATAGCAGGTACATAATAACAATTTTTCAAAACTAAACAAAGTCCGGAAGGTAAAGTGAGTTGATAGTCGCCTATCTCCATGGCAGCAACTCGGGCTCCATTCCCCACACGGAGGTCCACTTCATTCTTCCCAAGTAACCTCCTATTTCTTAGCCCCTGCACATTTGAACAAATGTGAGAACCACAACCGGTATCTAGTACCCAAGTGGTAGAAATAGAAAGGTTAATTTCAACAACAAAAATACCTGAACTGGACGCCTTGGCTCCATTCTTTTTTTGTTCTTCCTTGAAGAGAGCACAGTTCTTCCTCCAATGCCCTATTTTGTTGCAGTGGAAGCAAGTGCTCTCGCTCTCCTTGAGCTTTTGTGCCTTGGGCTTGGATTGGGCCTGAGGTGTACTCCCATTTGACTTGAGCCGAGTCAGGTCATTCTTGGGTTTTGCCTTTCCCTTTCCTTTTCCCTTAGCGGGTCCCTTCTTGATGCCCCCTTGAACCATCAGTACGGGATTAGTCTTTCGAATGTTTTCTTCAGCATTCTTAAGCATCCCATGAAGCTCAGTAACTGACTTGTTCATCGCATGCATGTTATAATTCATTACAAATGGCTCATAATCATCAGCCAATGATCCTAAAATCAAGTCAGTAGCCAATTCCTTTGGTACTTGTACCTCAAGCTTCTCAAGAGTATCAAGATACCCTTTCATCTTGAGTACATGCGTACTAACAGGAGTACCTGCAGCCATCTTACAGGAAATTAAGGCCTTAGTTGTCACAAACCTCTCGTGACGAGCTTGCTCTTGGAACATCTCCTTTAAGTGCACCATGATCGCATAAGCCTCTTGGTCCATAAATTGCTTTTGCAAGTCAGGCACCATAGTGGCTAGCATCAAACAGGTCACATCATTGGAGTCACTCTTCTTGGTCTCAAAAGTTTCCCTTTGAACCGCAGAGGCGTTCCTACCAGGTTCTTGAGGCAAGGGTGCATCCAAAACATACGACTTTTTCTCTTGCTTAAGAACTATCCTTAAGTTTCGAGACCAGTCTATGAAATTGGTGCCATTCAATTTGTCCTTTTCAAGGACCGATCGCAATGAGAAATTGTTGTTTGAAGATGCCATTTTTCAATCTACAATAAAATTTAGCAAGATTAAATGAGGTCTTATTAATAATCCCACAAACCGAATTAATATCCCTTTAAATAATTCGCGTTAGTGATTTAATGTGGGCCAAGATCCACTTTTCACAACAACCTTATTAGTCAAGCTGAGCTTGTACACCTAACAAGTTAAGTTACTTAGGTAGGATAACTCCAATCATGACTCGTACATGACTCTTGGATCAAATGGGCTAACATCTTAAGATGTTATAGCACAAACCCATTTATTAGTTGCCTAGGTCCGGGCATCCCTTTCCATGTTAAGTCCAACCTACATTCACAACTCATGCCTCACAAAGATAATCGGGCGCATCTAGGACTCCTAGTCTACGTTACCGATGATCGATGCCTTGACATGTTTCGAATTAGGAAGGCAACTTTGTGACTTACTATTTTAGGGATTCATTTTTATTATGGCTTACATGGCATACGCTTTGTCATCCATTCATAGCATGCATATATAAATAATTGCATAAAGTAAAGCGTGACAAACATGGGCCCATAAAACCTACAACTAAGATTCTATACTATTACACAAGAATCTTCGAGTTGGGCTTCATCTTGATTTACAAAGTCTTCAAGTAAATTCTATTCTAAGAAATAAATGAAACTTTTACAATAATACATAATGGCTCGCAGGCCATAATTAATTACAAAAACCCAGGGCCCATGAATGCACCATGCATATCCATTTATCACACCAAACAAGCAAATTAATATACATAACATTCATGGATCAAACAAAGTCCAATTTTAATTAAATTAGCCAAGCCCATTAATGGAAATTGTGTACTTGAACCTTTAAGAGATGACCCTATGATGGGCCTAGGCCGAGGCCCAATGGACTAAATCCTCTTATTGAATAAGTTCTCTTAAAAACCCAAAACACAAACTAGTTAGATTTGTGCTATAAATCAACTCTAGTATAATTTCCAATTTTGCCATTTTTAATATTATGTCATACTGCCCATAAACATTAAAAATACATATAATATGTACCGACATGAATTAAAAAAAATAAAAAACATGAAGAACATATATATGATACACGGCATACATATAAAAACAAACAAACAACAAAACTAGTTATTTAATGCTTATGTGATGCCACAAAAAATGCACAAACCCTTAAATCAATTTTATGAGTCAATTAATAATTCAAATAAGGTCATAAAAATGATTTAATATATTGTACCAATCTGATCTAAATGTGTTTTTACCATTTTAATCAAATCAAAACAAACAATGTTGATTAAACATGTAACAAACACAAACTAGTCATTGTTTTAAGTGATATTAAAATTAATCAATTAAATTGTCATGGACCAGAATTAAAACCAAATTTTAAAAATGTCCAGACCTGATATTTAATCATTAAAAACCACTTACAAACATGCCAAAAACGTTTTTACATTTAATATTCAAAACTAGTTGTTTAATTAACAATTAACATGCCAAAAAGCACCTAGTTTTAATATTAACATATACCATCAGGTATTACCAATTAAATCTGACTAATAACAGCTCCTAGAACATCTTAGGACAGTATATTAACATGTCATATTAATTATAATACCTATCTAATCAATTAAAATCGTTTTTACACCAAAACAATGCAAAAAACTCAAAACAGAAAATTTCAGCATTGCATGTATTAAAAGTAACAATTTTTAATTAATTATTTCATGCATCTAAAGCACTAAAATAAGCATGTTTAGGCTCTGATACCACTGATGGATTATGTCATGGTATGTGTATGTAAATAACGCAGCGGAAAAATATCGAAAAACGATCATACACATCAAACAAATCCACGACAAGAATCGAAACATGCACTTTTAGGGTTTTTAAAAACTTACAACTTTAGATGCCTATTCCGAAATGAATTTGATGATGACCAGCAACTAAGATGATATTGTCCACCTTTGATCTTCACCACCAATGCCAAGGAAAAGCCTTTGCGCCAATCCTCTCTATGCTCACACACACACTTTCAAGCTAGGCTCAAAACCGAGAATGCTAGTTCTCAAAATTTAGTATTGTGTAATGGTAAGGATTGAAGCTACAAGATTTTTCTTGCCCTTCCTTTAGATGTTATTCACGCCTAAATAACACCAGAAAGCAAGAAAAATATCTCTCTTTGTGTATTTCGGCCAAGAGAAAAAAATAAGAGAGAGAGAGAGGTTCACGCCAATACTAGCTCTCCTAGGGTTTTTTCTTTCTTCCCATCTCTATCCTCATCCTATGGCAAGTCTTTAATCTGAATTCTACTACCTTAAGATAGTATATTCAACCTTAAACACTTCCTAGAGATAAGTAACAAATATTAATTTAAACCCTTTTGAATTTAGAGTTCAAATTAGGATTTAATACTCAATTAACTTAATTAATATAATTAACTAATTGATATTAAACCTTATGGGCCGAAATTCTCCTCTCTCATGGACCAAAGTCCAATAGCAATTTTAATACCCATTACATACATTAATTTGACTTTAATTAAAAGCCCAAATTAATGCCCAATACATTATTTAAATATTTTAAGCCCAATACTTTGTGTGCGATCCTATAGGTCCATTTAATGTTGGCAATGAATTAATGAATTAATTCAAAGGCTATATATATTCTCTAGCAAGATATTATAGCATTCCAAATTAAATGAAAAATGCAAATGGCATTTAGTGACCTAATGCAATTTTATATAGTCCCTTACCCATAAATATCAGAATTAATATAAGGCATGGAACTAGTCATCCTTATATGTAAGTTAATTCCTTTCTTGATATTCCAGTGACACTGAACTCTCAGATAAATAATGATTGCACATTATTACATCTCGGTATGGCCATACACTTCTCAGTTCACTGATCAAGTGGCCGATGATATTTTTCTCTCTTATAGAGAGGGGTAATCCCTTTACTTCTCTCATGCTCTCTAACATGAATCAATGCATACCCAAGCATACCCATACTTGTCACTCAGTTACGAGCACGTTAGGTGTATGTCAAAGTACACAGTAATTCATAAAGAGTTTCATAGAGATTTTAGGTCTAAGAACTCCGATACAAAACTTGCATATGAGGAACACTTATGACTTGTACCATGTAGTGTTCTCATGTGCGGATCGTATCCAAATACCATGTTATAAACATGTATCTATGAACTCTGATTGACACTTTTGTCCTTATGATCCGTAAGACAGAACTCAACTAATCAGACAGAGCATACTAGTCTTAATTCATTTGTTATTCCCATAACAATGACTGACTAGGGATATTTAGAATGAAGTCTCATTTGTTTCAAGGTCTTACAACCATGTGCCTCACACATGATAACTTAAACTGAAACGACATTCTTGGATAGTTCTATCAATTGATATGCACAGGAATACAATTGGTAAAACAAATGCCTCATTTATTAACTAAAGTGTTTTATTACAATGTATTGGGGCTAGGGCTTACACTAACATTAGCAACGCGCAGCATTAGCGACGCTGCGCGTCGCCTCTTTGCTTCCACCGCACTGGGCGCCTGCGTGCTGGGGGGGCACCCGCGAGCTGGGCGCCTGCGCGCTGCCGCGCCCGACACTCGCGATCCGAAATTTTTTTTTTTATTTTTAAATTTTAAATTGACTAAAAACACTATAATTTTAAGCCCCCATTTTTCAAAATTAATTTTTTAAATATTTTTTATTATTTTCTGATTTTTCACTCTAAAATGCAAATTTGACGAGAAAACCATCACTTTTAACCTTTTAAGCCTGTGAAGGCAATTATCATCATTGGGTAACTTCGATCTAGGCTGACTCAGGACTCGGTGTCTACACCGGTGTGCTAGTGAAAAGCAAAATACAGATCCCCCTACGATTTGGCTGGCCATGAGTCTTAACTGGCCTGGCTGGCAACGGCTGAAGCTTTCCTTCCTTCATCAGTCTCTCTGAAATCCAAGATAACGACCTTCCCAAATTTGAGTACTGTCTCTGGCTCGCATCAGTGGCTAAAACTTTCACTGTCTTTCCCACCCAATTACTGCTGCTTCCGGCGCCACTCAACTTACTTCCTCCTTGAGGCCTATAGTTCCTCCGAGTGAAATTATCATTACTGGCCTTCTTTGCCAAGTACTTTTCTTTGGCTTCTATGGCTATATCTTTCAAGGATTCCCAATCCTGAAGCCCTTTCATCTTAAGCCCTTGCCTCAAGTACGTGCTCGAGTTCCTGATGAACAGCCTAATCTGATCCGACGTGTCGAGTTTCCTCTTCATCTCCATAAGTTGATTCCTCCATCGAGTAAGGTAGTCATGGAAGGACTCACCAGACTTCTGCTGTAGCAGCTCAAGGTCTTTCAGTGTCACTTCCATTCGGGTGCTACAGTCGTATTGCCTCATAAACTCCCCCGTTAGTAGATCCCAGTCTTCCTTTGATCTCTTATCTAACCCGTGGTACCAATCAACTGTCAGCCCCATCAGACTAAGGCAGAAGTACTCCACCTTTTGTTTTTTTGTAAGCCCCGTGCCCTTCATGATCAGGGCATACTGCTTGATGTGTGTCGAAGGGTCCGAAGTACCATCGAATTTTGGCAAATCTTGCATCTTGAACCTCTGGGGCAGCAACTCATCCTCACCCAAATCTATGTCTTAGGGGATGACCCCTTTCCTGGCCGACAGTAAGCATGTGATAGCCTCAATCTTTTCTTCCATCTTCTTCACCACGTCATCCTCTACCTTGGGGAATCTGCACCTGTCAGCTTTAGGGATTGTCGTCTCATCCTCTTCCTCCTCTATGAAGTCGTCCTTCAGATCTAAAACCCTTGCCCTTCTCTGTTCAACTGGCACTGCCACTCTAAGCTCACCACCTGGTTATTGCACAGTAGCAGTTGCTATGGGAGTTTCCCCCATAACAGGCATTTCAGCTTGCTCCACAGACGGTTGTCTAGCATTTGGTGCCATCTGAGTGACAAGGTTCCCCATCATAGCTAGCATCTTCCTTTCAAAGTCCTCAAATCTCTTGTCCAAATCTTGCGTTGTCAAAGCACCCGTTTCTCGCGGTAAATCTGCCATTACTGACCCAGAGAATTGTTTCGAAGAAGAGTCTGAATTTCTGTCCTAATCTGAACCCGGTATAGTCTCTAACCCTGACAGCTCAACCAATGGACTTCTGATCAATCTTCAACTAGAATTCCTAGACCACCCAAATGAATCTATGATGGCTGAAAAACTCAATTTGTTAGCTTGATGCATAAATGGCATTAAAAGATGCATGGTCGTGTCGATGCATCATAGACAACCACACGTAAGCAGATAGGTCCTTCCAACCTTTTTTCTCCCACACACGATGCAGTGCAGTCTCTTCCCTAGGTGGGCTTAGTTCATGGGTCAATGGGGGACCCTTTGAACGTGTGTAGTGCTCGGTGCAAAACCGACAGTATAACATCTCTTATCTAATACAAATTCATATGAGTTTTGGCCATTACATATTTGAACACTTCAATCTCATTAAGATGGGCCTTCCGAGGCATGAAAGCCTTTGATAGAGGACCACTTAATTTGCTTGATTTTGTTTAATACACAACGGCTCGCATCCCAAGCATCGTATTAAGGAGCATGTCACCTAGTGGATGTTTCTATTTGCCATTACATGAGCTTTGGTCAAGGTGATGATACTTTAGGGTTACCCAAGCATGGTCCCTGCCAACGGGTCTAGCTCATCAAGAGCATAGCGACTGTGACGCGCGCCGAACCTAGCAAAGGCCCTCGTTGAACCCGCTTTTAGGATTTGAGGGATTGGTTCGCATCTTTTTGATTTTGGGTGCCATGAGACATCTTGGATGCCTCATTCCGAATAAAACATTGGGAAGGATCATCTAGCCTCACGGCACCTTTAGGCACCTTTGAGGTATTTTGGAGTCGCCACCCAGTTTACAATAAATTGGGAAAGGTCTCTAACCTCTTATCGGTCTAGACCAGAGATTGGTGTTTGGAACTTCACTCTTATTTATGCTTTGATTAATTATAAATGAGTTTTTAACTTCCTAAATTTCTATCTCTTATCTCACATGATTTATGCATTTAATTAAAGCACACTACAAGCACCCGAAAGCAATAGAGGAAAGCAATAAAGGAAAGCAGTAAACACATCAAGCACACAATTACAAGGGAAACTGGGGCGGAATACAACCCCAATAAAAGAAGATTAGAAATGTAAATTAGGACGGAATACAATCCCAAATGGAAATTAAATGATGTTGTCCCAAAATTAATTACAAGGGCCCAAAAGGAAATTAATATAAATTTGAAACAATCAAACAAAATCAAATATGAGAAAAACATAAATAAATCGGGACATTCATTTGGTTTAGGAACACTGGTTCCTTCGCACTTGTTTGAAGGTTTAGGAACATTGGTTCCTTCATACTTATTTGAAAAAGGGTCGAAGAGTTGTTTGATTGTTGGGTTGAAAACTGGGATGAGTGATTCCATTTTGGAGAAAAAGAAACTCTTCGTTTTATTGTGATGTTTTACATTCCTTGGCTAAAACATGGGACATTGGTCCCAATTTTATTAGTGAAAATTTGAATTTTATTACAGAAATATTTTCGTGACTTTTTATCTGACGCGTTCATAAATAAAATATTTATTGTACAAGTAAACACAACACAAGGAGAGGGAATAAGAAAGGTCTCACCAAACGATGTCGTCTCCTATGCGTGGTGACCCATCTAGGAGGTCACAGGGATGCTCACACAATGTTGCTTAAATTAAATGTCAGACAGAAAATAATATCAAAAATATTAGTAATAGTTCTAAAAATTAATCGAGTAAATAAATATTGGGCAAATTAATTTAATGAACAAACAATTTACATGCAAGATGGGATTAAAAATAAATTGTGCCAAAAACAAGGATGATAACACGAAGGATGGCAAAATGAAATGATAATAATAATAATAATAATAATAATAATAATAATAATAATAAACAGAAATCATAATAGCAAAAATTATAAGAATAAATGATGGTAGTACAAAATAAATATGAAATAATGATGCTAACACAACAACATGCAATGATAATAATAATAATAATAATAATAATAATAGTAATAATGATAATAAAAATAATGGCAACAGGAAGTCACAAAGAAATCAAATTAAAGCAAACGAATAATATATTAACAGTAATGTTAACACATTAAAATGCTAAAAATAAATGATAGACATGGTAATAATAGCAAAAATAATAATATTAACAATAATAAATGATGAATAAAAATAAATGAGAACGGTTCCAAAAAATGTTTACCCTCAAAATTTATAGATCGGAAAATAGGATGCCTTGATCCGTCCTCCTTGTCAATTTTTTTTGTGATAAACACAAGAATATCTTAAGAAAAATCTAAGTTTTTTGAAATTTTATGAAAATAAATTTTAGAGGAATGATCCAAGACAAAGGAAATTGATTTTCCTTGCTTAAATCAAATCCCCAGATGAAAAATATTTTGAAGAAAGAAGAAGAAAAAAACTAGACTTTAAAGATTTGAATATTTTAATTTTTGAAATCCTTCGGCTACCTTTGGTTTCTTGAGAGAAAACCCTCTTTTTTTATGTAAAAAAAGCAGCTCTCTTTGGAATGAATACCAAGCCCCCATTTCAATTTTTTGTCTTACCCAAAAATGGGAATGGACAAAAGGTGCTTTCATTTTTAGTTTATCAAAATTGCATAAAAATGTGAAAAAATGGGAAAATGGGACTAGAAATCGCAGGTGACACAGAACGAAAATGACCGCGCAAGGGGCAAAAATGCCCGCGTGTGGAGGGATGCGAGGCCCGCCCCAAGACGGCACGCGTTGAGGCGCGCCCCAGGGCGCGAGTCTCGCCCTCGGCGAGGCGCGCCCCAAGGGGCGCACGTCTCGCCCTCGGTGAGACGCGTCCCAGGGGGCGCGTGCTCTGCCTCTGCAGCGTGCGCGCCCGCAGGTGCACGCCGCTCCCGCGCGGGCGCGGCCAGCACGCGTGGCACTTGAATAAAATAATAAAAATTAAAAATTAAAAAGAAAATAAAAATAAAAATAAAAAGGAATAAAAATAAGAGTAAAAATGCAAAATTTTTGAATTAAAATTTTTAGAGTAACCAAGGAGATTTTCGACAAGAAAAACATCATTATTGACATCTCTACTTGTGGCAAGTATCATATTCATCATTGGTTAATTATGATCTTGGACCGCCTCGGGACCCGGTGTCTAAAGCGACCAATTAGGTCTCCATTTTATATACCAAAAGGTACTAGGCTTGGGCTTGTGATTATCCTTAACACTTTCCTATAATGAGTGAAAGTAGGGTCGTGCTTCGGAAATGCACCGGGGTAAAATAAGGGACCAAACTAGCATAATTCTAAGGCTCTAAAATGATGCAATGCAATTTTTAAAGAGATATAGAATTTTAAGTTTTAAAAACTCAATTATTTATTTTAACCAAGACACTTTCAGAGCAAAGTTACGAAGTCCCCAGTGGAGTCGCCACTGTGACGCGTGTCGAAACTAGCAAAGGCCCTCTTTTAGGAGACCCGCTTTTAGGGCTCGAGGGATTGGTTCGCATCTTTTGATCTTGGACATCATGAGACATTTTGAACACTTCCTTCCAATAGAACATTAGAAGGATCATATAGCCTCATGACACCTTTAGGCACCTTTGAGGTATTTTTGAGTCGCCACCCAATTTACGAGAAATTGGGAAAGGTCATCTAAACTCTATGGTCTAAACCAGAGATGGTGTTCGGAACTTAACTCTTATTTATATCTTGGTTAATTATAAATGAGATTTTAGATTCACAAAATTCTATCTCTCATCTCACACGATTAATGCATTTAATTTAAAAGTGCATTGTAAGCATAGAGAAAGCGATAAAAGAAAGCTGTAAAGAAAATCACTAAATAAAGTGATAAATAAAGCAGTAAACACATCAAGCACCCAATTACAACGGAAAAATTGGGACAGAATACAATCCCTAATGAAAGAAAGCACAAGTAAAATTAAAATGGAAATAGGGACAGAATATAATCCCAAATAAAAGCTAAATAACATTGCCCAAAAAATAATTAATTACAAGGCCCCACAAGATATATGAACATAAATTTAAAATAAACAAAAAAATTCAAAGTATATAAAAAAAAATAGCATACATAAATCGGAATATTTATTTGGGGTTAGGAACATTGGTTCCTTTACGCTCACGTAAAGAGGGATCGAAAAGTTGTTCGATTGTTGGTTTGAAAACCGAGATGAGTGATTCCATTTTTGGAAAACTTAACTCTTCGTTTTAATCGCGACATTTTACATTCCTTGGATAAATCGAGGGACATTGGTCCCAAATTATTAGTAAAAGTTCCAATTTAGTTATAAATATTTTGGTGATTTTTTATCTCACATGTGCATAAAAAAATATTTTATTTATAAGCAAGCACAAACACAAGTAGGGAATAGGAAAGGTCTCACCCAAACGATGCGGTCTCCTGTGAGTCGTGACCCCTCCGTGTGGTCACGGAAATGCTCACACAAGGCAAATCACATTTAAACTCCAAACAAAAACGACATTAAAAATGTTAGTAACAATTCTAAAATCAAAAAAATAAATATAAAGACAAAATGAATATAAAATATATTCAACATAAATATATCAGATAAAAATAGTTGAATTAGACATGTTAATTTAATTCGCAAACAATTTACATGTGAAGAGAAATTAAAATTTGATCATGCGAAAAATTATATAACAATAACAATGAAAGAAATAATAATAATAATAACAATAATAATAATAATAATAATACGAAATTAAATAGATGAAAATGAGGAAGGTAAATAAACATGTAGTAGAAAATAATAATATTTAATCCTAAAATAAATATCACCAAAAATCATACCAATAAGAAAATCATACCCATTTTCATACCAAAAATGAAATAAAAATTGAAAAATTATTTTAAGAGAACAAAATTAAAAAAATATATGTTCATAAATGCAAGAAAAGAAATAAAATAAAATAAATAAGATGAAAGTAGAAAATAATAATATTG
Source organism: Excoecaria cochinchinensis (assembly GCA_947683425.1). Lineage (NCBI taxonomy): Eukaryota > Viridiplantae > Streptophyta > Magnoliopsida > Malpighiales > Euphorbiaceae > Excoecaria > Excoecaria cochinchinensis. The sequence continues at coordinate 4,089,256 of CANTUQ010000161.1, forward strand.
TAGCGCCCCAATACCCCTTGGAAGGATATTAGGTCGCCACACACGCATACACATACACATACAAAACACTCATGCGGAAGCGAAAATAATAAGCATTCAATCACACACAGCGAAAATCAACCTTTTAAACACATAAACTAATAACATGTCATATATCCATTTATATTACAAAATGAAACGGTTCTTTTACATATAAGCATTCTTTTACATTTACATATTGGTTACAAAAATTATACTTTACTTTATCATGTACATCTCATATACAAAATTTGCTTTAAATCTCATATGCCAAGCTATACAAAAATTCTATACCATGTATACATAATTATGCCATATACAAAAGACACCAACTCAAACTCCTAGTGGCTATGACTTTGCAGATGTGCAACCCTCCGAACCTGTAAACCTACACGGGAAAACACCCGTGCTAAGCGAAATCGCTTAATGGGGATATCACATGTGGATTCCACTACACCAAAACCAATCTTCCACTAAATCTCACATGTAGCCCCTTGGTAATAACCATTAAGTCCCTTACTCAAATCTGCCTTTTAATTACAACTTTCTTCCTTTCAATTATGCCCTTACACACTTAATGACTCACTTAATCCAATCTCATTAATACCCTATTATGCAATTGACACTCTAATCCAACTAGGGTACACTTTGGGATGTTACAAATAGATCTAAGAATATTTACCCTCAGAGTTTATAGATCGGAAATAAGATGTCTCAATCCGTCCCCTTGTCGAATTTGCGGTGGTGAAATACAAAAAATATTTAAAAAAATCTAAGTTTTTAGCATAAAAACTGAAGAAAATAATTTTGATGGAGTGACGAAGCTAAAGAAATTAATTTTCTTTGCTCCAGTCAAATCCAAGAACAGAAATCTTTGGAGAAGAAGAAGAATTAAATTCCTAAAAAACTTTTTGAAGATTTTTTTTTTTTTTGGCTCTCGTCAGCCCTTTTTCTCTCCAGGAAGAAGTTTTTTTCTTCTTTTTTTTTTTAAGAAGCCAGCCCCCTGAAAATGAACACCCATTCCCCTTTTAATTTTTTTTCATCTCCCGCAAAATCCTCAAAAAGTGAAAAAGACTCCCTTTTTTATGGTCCCAAAAATATATTTTGTCGGTGAAAAAAAGGACAGAGCAGCGCAAGGTGCGGTCTCCACCGCGATACCGCATCTCACCGAGCCTTGGGGGTGCATCCAAGGCCACATCTCACGTAAGATGTGGCCTTGGGGCCGCATCTCACCAACGTTAGATGGCTAAATTTGTTTTTGTTTTTTTTTTTAAATCTTTTTTTATTATTATTATTTAATTAATTTAATTCCTTTTTTAAATATATTTATTTTTTTAAGAAAAAAAATTTGATATATATAAAAATAATACTTCCTAATTTTTTAATTTAATTTATAATTTTTTTATAATAATTAACTTTTTTATTATATATATTTATTTGTCTATTTTTTATTTAAAAATAAGGGTCTCGACAAGGGAAACATCATTTTCGATATTTTACTTGCGAATAAGTATCATTTTCATTATTGGATAATCCTGATCTTGGACCATCTCGGGACCCGGTGTCTACACATGCCCGTCGGTCGGTGCTTGGCGGCGTTTTGGTGGGTAAATTGAAATTTTTTTAACGTTTATCCTTAGAATAAATATCAAAATTTTGATTTTATCTTCTAAAAGATAAGTTTCTCGAAGCTTCCTTGACATTTATTAGTCCATTCAAACTTAACATTCTTCTACAACAGTTGGAGTAGTGGTGCTGCAATGGTAGAGAAACCTTTCACAAATCTCCTATAATATCCTTCTAGTCCCAGAAAATGTCTGACTTCAGTAACATTTTAGGTGTTCTCCATTGTAAAATGACTTCAATCTTCTTTGGATCTACTTTTATGCCTTCCGCTGACACTACATGACCCAGGAAAGACACTTCATTTAGCCAAAATTCATACATACTAAACTTTGCATATAGTTGTTTCTCCCTTAAAGTCTGTAGGACAATCCGTACGTGCTTATCATGATCCTCTGTAGTTTTTTAATACAACAAAATATCATCGATAAATGCCACCACGAACTGATCTAAATAGGTATGGAAGATTCTATTCATCAAGTCCATGAAGGCTGCTGGTCCATTAGTAAGCCCAAATGGCATGACCAAAAATTCATAATGGCCATATCTAGTACAAAAAGCAATCTTGGGCACGTCTGCATTATAATAACCCAAAATAGGCTTAGTCGGAATCTGTGTGGTATGTCAAAATATTTAGAGCATATCAGTAATTTTAGCAAAACAAAATTTGGATAATAAGGATTTTATTACAAGGAATTAATTTGTTAAGTTTAGTAGAGGAAATTATATGGTGTACATGTGATATATGGAAGTAGGGTACTTTTGGTTTTGACATAATTTAGTAGTATTGGTGCATGGTAACTTAGATGAAAAAGTGTTTTATTGGAGATTATATGGTGTAAGTCAAGTTTGGTGCCATGGATTGTTAGTCAAAGATGAGATTTAAGAGCCATTGGTAGAGTGACATGTGTAGTGGTTGGTGGCAGCATTGAATGAGGATTTGAAAGGAGAAGAGAGAGGGAAGGAAAAGAGTAGCTTCCCGTAGAAGCCATAGGGATTTTGCCCTTTCCTTTCCCACGCCTCTCTCTCACTCTCTCATCCCCATTTTCTGCTCTCTCAAGTCTTGCATGTGGGCTTTCTTCTATCTTTGAGTTAGGGTTTTGGTTTTGAAGGCTCAAAAAGGTAAGTGGCTGTATTATTTTAGTTTGGGATCTTCTTCTCCATCATCTTCTTCTTCATTTGGATTTGTAAGGGTGATATGGTTTTGTTTATCTTGGGTTAACTGGGTTTTTATTTTGATTTGATTGTTGCAAGAAGCTGAAGAAAAGAGAAAGGATAAAGGAAAAGGAAAGTTAGTGGATTAAAGTCAGTGGAAGTTGAGCTCCATTTCAGGTTTGGGAGTTTATTTGAAGTATATTGTCCATCTCATCTGGATCCTCTTGAGTTAAATGTTAATGCTATTTGTGTATTTATGGTATATGAAATATATGAGTAAATAGTTAGTACATATGATATAGGATGATAGAGTTTTGAAACTGCATGAGTAAAATGACTTGGTGTATGTGATTTATGGTGATAGAGTTTGGATGTTTTACATGTGAAATTTTGAGATTAAGTACATGAGGATGAGCTGGAAAATTATGGGTTTGAACCTCTATAAATGCTATTTTGATGTGAAATGATATTGGTACCCGTATCCACTAATTAGCAAGTAATCAGGCTATTACTTGAATTTAGTACATGCGATTGTTATGTAAGCTAATAGTTATATGAAATGAATATATGTTACATGTATGTGAATATGAGTTATGACATGATGAGATGTAACACGTGTATTCAAATTTCAATGGTTTATTCTCCCAATATACTTGAGTATGATGAACAATTGTTACATGCTTGAGTAGTATATGTTTCTATGCCTTTGTTATTATTATGTTTATATATATATAAATATATGTTATTTGCGATTATATGTACATGCATGTGTTGTTCCTCCCCACTAAGCGTTATCGCTTAGCACGGGCTCTTTTCCCGTATAGGTGGCAGGTTCTTTTTGGGAGTCGGACATCTGCAGGTCGGCCACTAGAAGTCTAGAATTGGAGTTATTTTGTCTTCCGCTGTATTTTTGTATTTGGAATATGATTTTGGGATATGTAATTTTTGTAAAGGATTATTTTGTATATGTATTTATTTACAAATCTCTTTTTGTAAAATGATATGGCAATATTAATATATGTATATGGATTCATTATCTTTGGATGTACTTATTTTCTTAGCATGTCTTGAATATTTGTATGCGTTTTAGCGATTTGTGTGCGTGGCACCTCGGCATCCTTCCAATGGGGGTATCGGGGTGTTACATGCATCTTTTACTTTCAGCTGGTGATAACCCGATCTCAAATCTATCTTGGAAAATACACCTGCACCTTTCTGCTGATCAAACAAATCTTCAATCCTTGGGAGTAGATATTTATTCTTGATTGTTACTTTATTCTTGATTGTTACTTTATTTAGCTATCTGTAGTCGATGCATAATCTAAGCGTTCCATCTTTCTTCTTGACAAACAATACCGGTGCTCCCCAGGGTGAAACACTGGGTCTGATAAAACCCTTATGAAGTAATTCTTGCAGTTGAACTTTTAACTATTTATGTTCTGTAGGTGCCATTCTATAGGGACCTATGGAAATAGGTACTGTGCATAGAGCTACATCAATTGTAAACTCCACCTCCCTGTCAGGTGGTAACCCAGGTAATTCTTCAGGAAAAACATTTGGGAATTCACACGCTGTGGGTACATCTGCAATTTTAGGAGTTTCCTTTTTAACCTCCATTGCATAGCACAAATAAGCAATGCATCCTTTTCTTATTAATATTTTTGTATCTATAGCAGATATTACATTTGAGAGGAAATATGTTCTTTCACCCACAACAGTGATCTCCTAATTATTTGGAGCTTTAAGTGTCATTCTCTTCTTTTTGCAATCTACAGTTGCTTGGTGGGCAGATAACCAATCCATCCCCAGAATAACGTCGAACTCTCGAAAAGGGAGTTCAATTAAATTGGCCAAGAAACATACCACTGAGCACCCACAGGATAGTTACTACGCTATGTCCCAAAGGATTGCTTACTAAGATGTCCTGGTCTAGTTGTGAATCTCTCAACCCCTTTTCCCGTGCAACATCAGTGTTTATATATGAATGTGTGGAACCCGGATCGATAAGTGAATAAAAAGTATCAGATAAAAGCATAAATTTACCTACTATCACATCTGCGGTATCCTCTTCTTCTCTCGCTCTAACAGCATATATGCAGCTAGTGGTTCGCCCCTGTCCCTCCTGAGGCTGAGCAGTAGGTCTAGATGTAGCAGGAATTGAGCCTTGTGCAGGCGAAGTAGCTGTAGAACCCTGCATCTCTGGGTAGTCTTTTACTTGATGCTCTTTTGACAAGCATCTGAAGCAAGCCCTAGTTAGAAATCTGCACTCACCTGGATGAAATTTGGCGCAATGCTCACACTGCTGAATAGTACCACTACCTCTACCTCTCAGTGTACTGCCTACTGAAGAAACTAGAATGCTGTTGGTAGTTGGATTTCTCTAAATATGAGCTGGTGCCATAGATCCTCCACTCTGTGAAGGAGGTGGCCCTCTAGATTTCTTACTCTGACTCCCCGTACCACTAGATTGACCCGATTTCCTTTTTTGTTTAAACTGAGTCTGTCTCTTAGCTTCACCAGACTAAATTGCTTCAACTTTTATAGTAGCATCAACTAACGCCCTTAAATAAGGGTGCCTCTGAGTCCCAACTATCTATATGATGCGATTATGCAAACCCTGCTCAAATCTCTACATCAATCTATCTGTAGACACCGGGTCCTGAGTCAACCTGAATCGAAGTTACCCAATGATGATAATTGCCTTCACAGGCTAAAAAGGTTAAAAGTGATTATTTCCTCGTCAAATTTACATTTTAGAGTGAGAAATTGAAAAATAATAAAAATATTTTAAAAAAATTAAATTTGAAAAATGGGGCTTAGATTTATAGTATTTTTGTAAATTAAAAAAAATAAAAAAAAAATTCGGATCGCCAGTGTCGGGCGCGGCGGCAGCGCGCGCTGGGCGCAAAGAGGCGACGCGCAGCGTTGTGCGCGCTGCGCGCCGCACCGCGGGATTTTCGGGCCTCTGCGCGCGGTTTTCGCGCAGAGCTGGCTGAGGGAAGCCCGTCCCTCTATAGCGACGGGCTACCCTCCTGTCCTGCCCGTCACTATAGGGTCTGATACCCTCTTTTCCGGTTTTTTCACCCAAAAATCCGTTTTTTATCCAATTTTTTTTGGGTTTTTTAGTCCAAATTAAATTCTAAAATATTTTCTTAGATAATTAATTAATAAAAGTTGATTTTATCATTAAAAATAAAAGTGCTTCAACCGCTCAAGCGCTTCAACCGATTCATCCTACTATCAAATTTGAAGAATCAAGCTCATGCAACCATGTCCTAAGACTCCCGAAAGATTCTTGCCAACAACTTCAGCAATCTTAAAAAAAAAAGCCGTTAGAGTAAAAACCGTAACTGGCGCTCTAAGCAAAAATTAGGCAAAACGATAGGGTGAAAACCTGAAAAAAGGCAGTTTGTCCTTAAAAAAAACAAAGAAAGAGAAAAGCCGCTGGATTGGGTTGGGTCCATTCCAGGCAAAAAATAAGGCACAGGGTTATGTGAAAATCCATAAAGGACGCATCTCCCGCTAAGAAAAGCTAGTGTGAAAATCCACAAGGGACGCACTACCTTCAAATAATGACTACAGGTGTCATATGAGAATCTCGCAATCCCAAAGGGCATGAAATTCAAGAGCACCTTAAAAGGCATAGATCCTAACACAAATTGTAGCTAGCTCGGCTATCACCAAGTCCACAGAGATGAATTCTTATCCTGCATTCCCGCATAACTCATACATTTCACTTGCATGCTCACTTTTTTTCTTGCATATTTTAGGTTTCCTTGTTTTGCAGAAAGAGAGATTTGATGCGGACACCGACGAAAGCCGAGTGCAGACATCGATCAAAACATCAATCCAAGCCTCAAGTCAATCATCAATCCAAACATCAGTCAAATCATCAATCCATATACCAGCTTAATCATCAATCCGAACACAATCTAAAGACCTCTCAAGGGGCAATCAACCAAAGACTTCTCAGGGAGCAGCAAATCGAAGACCTCTCAAGGGGCAATCAACCAAAGACTTCTCAGGGAGCAGCAAATCGAAGACCTCTCAGGGGGCAATCAACCAAAGACTTCTCAGGGAGTAGCAAATCGAAGACCTCTCAGGGGGCAATGAACCGCAGACCTCTCAGGGGGCGATGAACCGAAGACCTCTCAGGGGGCAATGAACCTCTCAGGGGGCAAACGATCGATGAACCGAAGACCTCTCAGGGGGCAAACGATCGATGAACCGAAGACCTCTCAGGGGGGAATGAATCGAAGACGTCTCAAGGGGCAAACGATCGATGAACCGAAGACCTCTCAGGGGGCAATGAGCCGAAGACCTCTCAGGGGGCAAACGATCGATGAACCGAAGACCTCTCAGGGGGCAATGAACCGAAGACCTCTTAGGGGGCAATGAACCGAAGACCTCTCAGGGGGCAAACGATCGATGAACCGAAGACCTCTCAGGGAGCAATGAACCGAAGACCTCTCAAGGGACAAACGATCGATGAACCGAAGACCTCTCAGGGGGCAATCAACCGAAGGGCTCACAGATAGCACCGCTTCAATAAACGAAAACACACCATGGTAATAACCACCATCTCAGAATTCTCCAATTCGGAAAGACGGCTGACTCAGGTACTTGTCTCTTTCCTTTTCTTCTTTGAGTTTAGGCTCACCTAGACACTAGTGTACTAGAGTCCCCTAAACTGGGGGCAACTGTAGACACCGGGTCCTGAGTCAGCCTGAATCGAAGTTACCCAATGATGATAATTGCCTTCACAGGCTAAAAAGGTTAAAAGTGATGATTTCCTCGTCAAATTTACATTTTAGAGTGAGAAATTGAAAAATAATAAAAAATATTTTAAAAAAATTAAATTTGAAAAATAGGGCTTAGATTTATAGTATTTTTGTAAATTAAAATAAAATTAAAAAAAAATTCGGATCGCGAGTGTCGGGCGCGGCGGTGAGCCTGTGGCAGCTCGCGGGCGCCCAGCGCGCTGGGCGCGAAGAGGCGACGCTGCAATGCTGCACGCCGCACCGCGCGCGATTTTCGGGCCTCTGCGCGCGGTTTCCGCGCAGAGCTGGCTGCGGGAAGCCCGTCCCTTTATAGTGACGGGCTTCCCTCCTGTCCTGCCCTGTCGCTATAGGGTCTGATACCCTCTTTTCCGATTTTTCACCCTTTTTTCCGATTTTTTCACCCAAAAATCCGTTTTTTATCCCATTTTTTTGGGTTTTTGAGTCCAAATTAAATTCTAAAATATTTTCTTAGATAATTAATTAATAAAACTTGATTTTGTCATTATAAATAAAAGAATTTTGTGTTAAAATAAATTTGTTTTCCTTAATTAATTAGAGCAACTTTTTTATCTTATAAATACTTTATGATGAAAAATCAAAGGGAGCCTCCACATTTTTTTAGACCTGAAATTTCCAAAATTCTTCTTCTTCTATTTTCTCTTCAAAAAAATTTCAGATTTCTCTTTTAATTAATAAGGTTTAATTGAAATTGCAAAATCAATTTTCAATTCTCAATCATTCCAATTAATTTCTTTGTTTTTCCTCCATAAACACAAGAAATTAATCATCACTTTGAAATCAATTTCTTTTCAATTTTAAGCATACAAATTAATTCCTTTTGTTTTCTCCATAAACAAAGAGAATTAATTTTATTGCTAAATTATTCTTTCAAGCAATTTTCCGGAAAATCATCACTTTTCCTTCATCAAATCCAATACTCTTAGGGTAAATATTCTAGGCTTAATTTCTATTTTCTTTTATCTTATTTATATTTAATTTATTCATGTATATTTTATTGTTTTTATTGATTTATTTATTGTTTTCATTTATTCATTTGTTGTATTGATTTTATATTTGTTCTATTTAATTGTTTATGTATGATTTTATTTTTATTCATGTGAATATTGATTTCTTTTTATTCTTAACATGTCAATAATTTATTTTATTTTGATTCCTCATTATTTTTAACATGTAAATAATTAATTAACTTAAATTAATCTTTTTGTCATGTAAATAGTTTTTTTTTTTAATTATGAACACATCAATTAACCTTGTCATATATCATTATTATTTTCATCATTCTTTTGTTTACTAACTTTTATTATTCTTTTTATCATTGTTACATGATTTATTCATTTATTATTTTTCACTTTTCATCATTATTTTCATCATGTGTATATTTTCATGTATTAATTAATTAACATATTTTATTTTATTTTCATCACATCATTTAATCATTTGTCATACATAATGCATGTTTCTCATTTATTTTGGTTTGTTAACATTTTGATTCAATTATCATTCTTTTCATGTCATCTTATTTTATTTTAATTTGTTATTAATTATTTTGTATATTTAATTGATTTAATTGCTAACATTATTTTATTTGTGTTTTGGTTTTATGTCTAAACTCATTTTTTTTGCTTGAGCGTTTTTACGAGCACATCGGGAGTTCCAGGAGGCTCATTTGGATTATATATTTATTTTATTTGTTTGTAATATTTGTTTATTTGCTTTTTTTTACTTATTTTGTCATGTATATTTTCCTATAAGATCGTTTTCCTTAGGGCCGCTAGAAAGAAAATCACCAAAGCATTTTTATTAATTAAATTGGTATTTTTTCCTGATAAAGTGGGACCAATGTCCTAGTTTTTCATAACCATCATCACTAAATGCTTTTCTTAAAATATGCATGTGAGGACCAATGTACCCACTATTAATAAATATCTCGTTTTATGCATGTTTTGTACTTTATTTACAATGGGGGTTGTATTCTGCCCCTAGTTTTATTGTAATATTTTTACATGTGCTTTATTTTACTTATGCTTTTACCGCTTTTCTTAAATGTATGTTGTGCGCTTTAATTAATTACATTAAATGTATGTGGAATGGGATGAAATATTAAATTCAAAACTCAATTATAAACTTAACCAAGGTATGAATAAATGAGAAGTACCGAACTCACTCTGGTCTTTGGGGCTCAATGAGGCGAGAGGTATAGGACTTCCAAGACACCTCTTGAGTCTCACCAAACGACTAAAATTTACAATCCTAGGCTCCAGGGGGTAGAGGCAGAGGCTTCCAAGATCTCTCTTGCTAGCCCAAGATGGATATGTATGCGCCGTCTTAGGCTCGCTGAGGCTAGACGACCTTCCCCAATGTTCTATTGGGTGGCGACTCCAAGAAACCTCATTGTTGCCCAAAATAGACGCACTTGTAAATACCTTACAAGTTTCATGAACCTCTCCTGATCGCCCTAAAGCGGGTTTTCAGGAGGCCGTGAAGTTCGGCGCGCGTCACACTATCTTTTGACCTCAAAGCATCATCCAGATAGGCGCTTTCATGCTCATGCTCGGCAACAGTCTTATTGCCCTACCTCAGCCTCCAGAAAGCATCTTGCATTAAGCTTTATACCATGATCCAATATATTTCTTTCTCAAATTGGGCCAGAAAGTACTCCCATGTCAACTGATCTGTTGGAGTGTGCTTCCAAACCGAATCCCACCATATATATGTGAGGCCCTAAAGAAGAGCAACTGCCCCCCTCAAATATCTCCTCTGGTGGGCTGTGAGTGATCTCAAACAATCTCTTTATTCTGAATAACCATTTCTCCGCCTGTTCTGGAGTCATCGGGTCTCGCTCATAAAAATTCTCTGCTCCCAATCTTTTTAACTGTTCTAGTATTGGTTTTCTTTTTGGTGGAGTCGGGGGATGATCAGGCATCTGAGGCTGTGGCGGCTATGCCTGTTGAGTCTACAATTGTTGTTGAATGTAATCTACCATCATATTTAAAAAATTCGGCTGCGGTGGAGGAGGCGGTGGCACAACTGATGGAGTAGCCTGCGGCTATGGCGTCTCAGCTCGCCCAACACTAATGGAGGCAGCACTTTCCACGTCACCCTCCCAGTGCCCTTCCTTAGATGCCATAACTCACTATACGTAAAGGAGCAAGCACACATTAGTTTAGTAACACTTTTCATTTAACATTGGCATGTATAAACATTCAATCAAATTCTAATAACCCCACTCAGAACTTAGAATCACCTAAACCGTGCTTTGATGCTAATAAAATTGTAACGCACTCATACAACATTTCTTAACGTATGTTTAATGGTTATAACGGTCACTGAATATTTTATTGCTGTAAAAATACGGGTAAATTTATTTTATTTAACCATTTAATTTCTTAACTAACTCCTTTTCAAAACAAATAATTTATTTTAGTCATGCTTAACTATTCCCAATTATAACTTTTTCACATTGTGGCCGATGACCTATAACTGTCCAGTTTACTATTCAATTTGTAAAAATTTCGGCAGCATGACAACTATAATCTTACCCTACCCAACCTGTAAGCCAACAATCTACAGCCCCACATAGGGCACAACAATATTATAAATCATTTTCTCACATCCATGTATCATAAACAATCCTATAACACCCAATAAGTTTTAATGTCCATATACATACCATAAGTACAAAAGCCATAGTTTGGATCATCCATACATAAGTATATACATGCAGTAACTTAAACCTACAAAATGTTCTTGTATACTTTTGTCTAAACAGCTCCGAAAATGGAATATGTTTGCTCCAGCTCCTAGTTCGTACCTACACGCAGTCAACAAAAAACTACGTTCTGAGCATTAAATATGCTCAGTGGTGGTTACAAATCTAAGGATTTCCATTTATCTTAATTTCATACTTAAATAACATTAAATTACTTAAATCTCCTAATTCTATCTCAAGCACACTCTATTATGTATATTCAATTTGTTTCTTACACTATAATTTAATCTACTTGCAACTCTTAAGTAATTAATTTCTTATATATATATATTCTATTATTATAACTATTATTATCATTATTTTGTTGTTATCTTTTAATTCTACCAATTCTATTGATTTATTAAGTCATCATATTATTTACCTGATTAATTGATAAATCCTTACATTAATAATCCATTACATTTTTTAAAAAAAAAATCCTTAATTTTAACATTTTAGGGTCAATTTACAACTTAGTCCTCAAACTTCTGTTAAATTACATTTTTACCCTTTCTTTGCCTTTATTTGCTAAAATGCCATTACTTAAGTTAATTTCCTTTGTTAATCCATTATTGAACCTACAAATTACTATTTAGTGCTCACTTTCTTATTTTATGGCAAATTACATTTTAGTCCTCAAATAAATATTAGTCCTACATTTTTACTAATTAAATTCTATTTTCGTTTATTTAGTCTTAATGGCTACATTAATTACATTTTTACCAATTAGCCCCTAAAACTTTATAATTTATTTCAATTTAGTCATTTTTCTTTCTTTTTCACACATTAGTCTTTATTTAGTTATTTTTACTTATTTTTACTAATTTGCCCCTAGTATCGATCAAGTAGAAATCTCCAAACTAGATATGCGAGACGTAAACCCCATAGATCCACATCATTTAAGGGTGACCCTGAAGGACTACCCATACATTTACATTTCATTTTATTTAACATTTGAACATTCATTCATTTTGTAGACCGCCATTGGCCTGCTAATAGTGAGTCATCATGACTCACACCGCAGTTTTTACTGTCCCTATGGCTAGCCAATTATATCCTGAACTAGATTTAGCTACCAGATTATTACTAAGGGGAAATAAAATAAATCATTACATTAATTTATTATGATATATCATTATGCCAACACAATAAAACCCCACATAATTTATTCTTTTCTTACTAAATTATCTTCATTTCACTACTTAAATATTTCTATATCCATTCATGCCATAATTTTATTAAAAATACACATTTAGCTTGATTTTCAATATAAACATAATACACTAATTTACTCTAAAATATTCAATTATGCTCAATAAATTCCAAATAAATTACCATACACTCAATTTTTATCCCATTTTCATTTTATGCCATTATACTTAATAAATAATTAAACTATACATTACTTTTCCGATATTAACCATTCGGCCAACTAAATATACTTACCATTAGAATTTTATTGAATTATTCCATGGAGTCACTTCGGCCAACACTATGTCATCTACTTACAATTTATTTTTTCTTCATTTAAACCTTCAAATTATAATTTCTAACATCCTAAAGCATGCCTATAGCATTTATTCCAATTAAACACACATTTACCACATAGTTACCATTAAAACATAACCTAAATTCAATCTCAATTCATGGAAATAAGTGGATTTCGTAACCACTAACCTTGATTCCTTGCTCTACTCCTCTTGAGCTTCCTTTCCTCTCCCTTTTACTCTTGAATGGCTTTCCCTTTCTCTATGTTCTAATGATGGCGGCATTTCCCATCAAAGAAAACCATAGTTAAACTTCTTTCTTTTTACAATATAATGGCATAAACATAACCTATAGACCCTAAATAACATCTTAAAACCCTTAAATAAACTTTCCCCCAACTATTTCTCTTACCTCAATTTATGCCCTAAACTTTGTACTCTTGAAATTTCCCAAATCTTCCACTCCAATTGAGCTCTAAAGGGTGAAATTAGATTTTAGAGAGGCTGAATTATATTAGGGAAGCTTAAATTTGGAAAGAAATTGAAGAAAAAAAGAAGAAATTGATGGAGAGGGAGAGAAAACCACTTCGGCCAAGAAGAACCAAAAAGAGGGCTAAAGAATTCTGGAATTCTCTCTAGAAATTATGATATTTGGCCCTTAAATACCCTGGTTTTTGGGCTGGGCCGGTTCAACCAACGTGGTTGGACCCAAAATTAAGTCCATTTCCATTTTATGCCCATTTATAAAACTAGATTTTATTTCCTTCTCTCTCGACCTCAAAATCACTCAAAATCAATTTCATAATTATGAAAATAATAAATTAAGCTTTCACAAAAATTTTTAGCCCAATCGGAATCCATTTTCGGGATTGGTTCACTCTAACCGGTCCGATTCGATAATTTTCAGTGTTACCGTAAAATTAAGTTTTCATTATCAAAAATTTCTAAATATTATTCTAAGCTTGTCCATGCCCTTAAAATAATTTTTGAACGTCATTTACTATTTTTAGAGACCCGATCAAACCTTGTTCAAATCAGGGTCCTTATATACAGTCCATGTCTTTTTCTTATTTTTCACTTTTATAGACCTATTTAAACTTAATTTAACTCCAAATTTTACCACTGGATTCACCATGACTAGTATTTTCCGATGGTCAAATAAAATATTTTTTGCCCTTGGGCGTAATTTCTGCCCCGGGTGCACTATTTACCATCGAGAAATACTATTCACAGCTAACTCATTATTGCGGCCGTTACACCTTGAACTCCTTTAACAAACTCGGATTTAATGTAACCATGAGGTGTTATTCTTTTATATATTCAAGATCTATTAACATTACTCATTATTGCACCACTATTATTTAAAAAAATTTCATAATTAGAATTTCTTATAATTACATTAGTCAACTAAATAATCTGTTAATCAAATTTTGAAGATTAACTTCATTATTTTCATGCATATAAAAGGTCTTCACTATTAAATTGTACACATTAACTAACCTCATAACCAATTTTATGTAGTATAATGTTTTTACTAAAAATATGTAACACACATACCCATGCACTAAGAAAAAGCATTCAACAAAGAATTGTGAATTAATGTCAGCTATAAATAACATTAGCATAAGAGAATTCTAGAATTGGTTTAAGGCATAGCTATGTACAATGAATATAAAATAGATTATTGGATGATTAGGTTTCCCTTTAAACAAACCAAAGAATCATCAAACCACTAAACTTACTACACTATATGTGAATTAAGTCTTTTTTAGTGATTAAATTCTTTATTTTTGACCAAAAAAAGAGAAAAAAACAAAGTGTCACATGCATGATTACTATCATATTTGAAAGGAATTCTTTTTAATTTATATTTAAATACATGCTTTTGAGTTAATTGTTTTGTTAGGTGAGACCTATTTTTATATCATATTATATTTTAGGGTTTTGTGCTAAAGGGAGAAAAATAATGGAGGAGATGGGTTAATTTTAGGGTTAATTAGGCATCAACTTTGTATTTGTCTTTTTATATGAAGGAATTTATTTGGAAAAAAATAATAAATTAAGTTGGGTTGGTCTATGGTGAATTAGTGATGGATTAATATATTATTTATGATTAATTAAGTTGAAGTCAACTTGATGTAACTTTCAATCAAACCCATAACTTCTTGATGGTAAGAAGCATCTTAGGTTGCATGCTCCCTTTAGCTTACACTACATTATTTGATTCAATGTATATTCAAATTGATATTCGTTATGCTTATATATATAATTTAATTTAATTTAATTTAAATTCCTTTTGAGTTGCACTATTTTATTTTATTATTTTTGCTCATTATGAAACACTTGTTAAGTAAGAATAGAAAATGATGTACAATTACATAAAATGAAAAATCACAGTAATGAAACATCCTTTGATTTCTCATAGTGACATCCAAGTTATAATTAAATAAAAAGAATTACAAAACAAGGACTAGAACTAGAAGCACAGAAAATATCAAATTTAAAAAATAAAGAAAAAAATAAAGACTACAACCAGAAGCACAGATCAAATTAAAAAAAGAATACACTGATTTTAGATGAACTTGATGCAAGGCAGCAATGTAGGCGAGCAAACGACATGAACCCTGGATGGAGGAAACCCTTGGTGGCGATAATAGTGGTCCACCAAAAATGGGTCCAAAAGAAAATTAGTAGCCCATAAATGGTGAAAAAGAAAACAAGAAAGGGAAAACAAGCAATAAACCTGAACCTTACCTGATAATAGGTGACAGTAGCGCGGTGGCAGAGACTTTGATTCAGACAGAAGATGTCGACATCAAGGGAGAGAAGGGCAAATAGAAAGACGGAGGGCTAAGTCATCAAGGGAGAGAGTGATAGAGGGAGGGAGAGAGAGAGAGAGAGAGGTAGGGAAAAGACGATATTCAGATTGGAGAAAAATATTTTAGGGATTTTACTTAATTTTTTCGATGGAATAGAAAATTTTGTCAAAAAAGATTAACTACCGAAATGCAAAATTTGTCAAAATATTAAAAATTTTCCAATAAAAAAGGGACTATTATGGTTACACATTTAATTCCAGACAATTTGTTGACGGAATAACATATATGATCGGCACCTTATTCCTTTTTCGACGATTTAATGCATTCTGTCGGTAATGTTAACTATGGAATACATTATTCTGAAATTTAGGTTCTTCCAATGGTGTACTATTTCTATCGGTAAATTTTTCCACTTTAAAAATACTGACAGACTGTCTCATTCCGTTGGTACATTTTTTATGGAAAAGACCTACCGTAGGCCAACTTGGTCAGTAGTTTTTTGCTGGAAAACGTTGGCGCCTAAATTTATGACTGTTTCTCTTTTCCATCGCTAAAAACTATCAGTAAAAATTTTTTCCTTCTTTTTTAACGATGGAGTAAAATTGATCAATTTTTCCTCACAAAATATTATTTTTCACTACAAGTTTACGACGGGAAGTGCTTTCCATCGGTAATTATCGATGGAATGTTGTTCAGTCGGGAAATTTTCATAGTAATTTTTAGATTTACTTGTTGTGATTTGCCATATCTAATAATCATAATGAGCAGCAATGACAAGAATTATTCTCATGGACTTAAGCATCGCCACAGGGGAAAAGGTTTCATCAAAGTTAATACCTTTTCTTTGATGATATCCTTTAGCTATATAGCAAGCTTTCTAGTTAACCACGTTACCTTACATGTCGGTCTTCTTCTTGAAGACCATTTGCACCCTATAGGTTTTAGTCCTTCAAGTGGATCAACAAAAGTCCATACTTTATTGTCATACATGTAGTCCATTTAGGACTTCTTGGCCTTAAACCATAAATTAGATTCTGAACTATTCAGAACCTCGTCATAACTAGTAAGCTCATTGTCGTAGTTACATTTTTGTCATCATTTATAAGAAATCCATATCTCTTAGGAACTGAATGAACTTTAGTGGATCTTCTAAGAGCTTGTATAATAGTAGGTTTGACTATTATCTCATCTTCATAACTTACAGTCTCAGGGTCAATTTGTTGATCAACCTCTATCTATGGATCTTGAACGTCTTCAATTTCAACTCTACTCCCACTATCTCCTCTTTGGGCGAACTCTTTCCTTAAAAAGATAGCATGCCTTCAAACAAATACCTTTTATTCCAAGGTATGATAGAAGTAGAATCCAAGTGATTTCTTTTGATATCCCACAAATAAATATTTTTCAGACTTAACTTCCAGCTTCTTTGACATTGTCCTCTTCACATAAGCAGGATGACTCCATACTTTCATATGAGAGAGTATAGTTTTCTTGTAATTCCACATCTCATATGGTGTAACATTAACAAATTAACTTGGAACTCTGTTTAATCCATAAACAACAATTTCTAGTTCATAACCCCAAAAGGATTTGGGCAAGTTTACAAGACTCATCATGGATGAAACCATGCTTAATAGTGTTCGATTTCTCCTTTTAGTTACACCATTATGCTATGGTGAAATGAGGAATCTATTGAGATAATTTTATATTTTCTCTATGATATCTCTGAAATTCTTGGCTCAAGTATTCTCTAATTCGATATGATCCAATGGTTTAATACTTTTGCAAAGTTGTTTCTCCACTTCATATTTGAATTTTTTAAAATTTCAAGGGCTTCAGATTTGAACTTCATTAAATAAATATAACCATATATGGAATAGTCCTCTATATAGGTTTTGAAGTATAGATAACCTCATTTGGCATGCATGGACATCGGACCACATACATCTGAATGTATAAGTTTCAATGTTTACCTAACCCATGCACCTTTACCAATAAAGGGCACCTTAGTCATTTTACCCAATAAACAAAGTTCACATGTTTCAAATGAATCATAGTCAAATGAACCTAAGTCACTAGACTTGTATAACTTAGTTGTACGATTCTCATTGCTGTGACCTAAATGACAATGCCATAGATAAGAAGTTTTGAAGTTATCTTTCTTAGCTCTCTTAGTATTTGTAACACCCTAGTACCCCCGTTGGAAGGATACCGGAGCGCTACGCACACATAACACAAACACACAATACAAACATATAAGCGAAAGCACTAAAGCGGGAATTATATAATCCTAAAATAAATATAAGAAGATTATATATATATATATATATATATATATATATATATATATATATATAATATACTTACAAAATCTTGATATATATTATCATAATATAATTATATACAACATTCAAAATTACATAAAGATCCCTATAACATTTACATATACCACTATACCAAAAAGAATTATATATATATAAAATGATATACAAAAAAAAATACAGGAGCTCAAAACAAAAAGAAGCTCTAACTCCTAGTGGCTGACCTTGCATATGCGCGACACGAACCGAACCTGCCACTTACACGGGAAAATACCCGTGCTAAGCGATAACGCTTAGTGGGGAGGAACAAAGAAAAAATAAAACCAATACACTATACAGGAATATAAACAAATCATGCGAATTCAGATGCATCCACACACATTGACATTCTTACCATGGCAAAATCACGAGATAACATATACATATCACTAACTCAGGACGATAAAATAATGGCAATAATCATAAAAAAAATAAACACTAAACGAAGTCACTCATAGACCATAACATTACACTGAACATCAAACCAAACGTCATATACAATAGCCTGAGAGTCACTAGCTGAGGATACAGGTACACTACAGGATGCGAGATACTGCAAACAATATCAAAAGTGAGAGAGCGGAGCCTCAATCACACACTACAGGGGAGACTGAAGCCTCAATAAAAACATTTTTATACCCGAAGGTAGCAGGGAGACCGAAGCCTCGAAAATATTTTTCAGTAAGACCATAACGGAGGTCGACCGTAAGACCCAAACGGAGCCAACATAGGCAGCTGCACTCATATATCCCTTTATAAGCATGCTTATCTATCCAATACTATGACACTTCAGGCTCAACTCACTCACTCGGAACATAACACTAAACAATATCAAAATCACAAGTCAAAACACGATCATAGCAATAATCACTTACTCAAATCTAGAACAGTAGCATTAACAACGCATAAACAAAATATGAACCATGCACTAGTGAGAAACCATGCAAAGTGAGACAAAAAAATCATTTCAGAAAATAGGGCAAGGCAGGCAGGAAGGGTTTCTGTCGTGATCGCGACATGGGGTTGCGCTCGCGATAAAAGCCAGAATTGCGCAACAAGCAAGGAGGCTGTGCACGACTCATGCTCATGAGCACGACTCATGCTCATGTGCACAACTCGTGCAAGGCATCCGAGAGATGCTGAGGAAATTCGGCTCAATCGCGATCGCGACAGGATCGCATTTTCCAGATCTCCAAAAATCTGCCGAAAAACTATAGCTTCCAAAATCAATTCAAAACCACTCAATCATGCAATAACACTCACCATATCGCTCAAATGCATTCCAAACACGACTATGATCATATAAATATAATTTGCATAATAATAATACTCAACAAAATGACATAACTTGAGACTATAATATTTCAATATAACTCAGAAATTCATCTCAAACTCATGCTCATTCACTTAAAAATTGACATGCAAACCATCACAACCCTAGCCTTTCAAACCATATTCACTACTCTACAAAACACGTGCATTTACACATATCAAACACTCAAATTTCTAGGAATTAACATACACACACATGATCCAAAAAGAATAAGGGCAAATAACTCCCAAACTAAACACAACCAAAAGCAAACTCCCAAACCTCTTGAAGCTCAAAACCCACTTGTCTTCTTCAAGACCCAACCTTTTCCTTGCCTTTACTCTTCCTTCTTTCCTCAGATTCTTGCATAAACCCCACCAAAACAAACACTCAATCAATCCATGCAAATCAAAATAATATACATACATCAAACCCGAACAAAAGAAGAAGAAGCAAACCCAAATCAACCCAACCACTTAACTCTTGAAAACTAGCTCTTGCCCTCTAATAACCTAGCTCAAGCTTAAACCACCACAGAAATAAGGAGATGAAGGAGCAAGAAATGGGAAAGAAAAGAGAAAAAGAGAGAAATGGGAAGCGAAGAGAGCAGGAATGGGAGCACAGCCACTGCCCTTCTCTCTCTCTTCTTTACCTCATTTAATGCCCCTCACTAACTAGTCCACATGTCATAATCCCATTGGTCCAAAATAAAAATCTTTGTCTTAATTCACTTGGGTCCTTGGCTTTTCTCCACTTAATCCTTGATAATTACCACTTCGTCACTAAATAAATTCTTCACTTAAATACTTTATTCTCTCTCAATCAAGTCCTCAATTAAATCCAATTTCACTTGTAAAATTACCAAAATACCCTTAATTATCCAAATACCCATGCAAATTCTACCAAGCCCTAATTTGGGATGTTACTGTATTTATGTTATCTATTTATTTTTCAATATCAAGAATAAATATCCCATTTTGAATTTGTAATGGTTTTAACTTCTGTGAATAGTACTTTCGTGCTATGAATACGGACACCAGAGGTGAATAGTACTGCCCGGGATCAAATTATATTTTATTTGACTATTGGAAAATACAAGTTATAAGGAGTGCAAGGATGTAATTTGAGGTGAAATCGAGGTCAAATAGGCCCTTAAAAGTCAGAAATAAAAATAAGTCACGGTTTGGTTTAAATAGTGAACCTGATATGACTTAATTTTGATCGGGTTTGAAAATAATGCTAGAGGCCTCTGAAAAATTATTCAGATACATGGACTCTAAATAATATGGGGGATGTTATGGCAATAAAAATTAAATTTTACGGTGACATAGAAAAATGAGTTTTCGGATTGGCAGAAATATACCGAACTGCTAAACGGTGCCCGATTGACCTGAAATTATTTGTGTAGCTTAATAATTATTTTTTGATAATTATGGAAATATTTTTTGGAGAAATTGAGCAAGAAAAGTGGTACAAAAAATGGGCCAAAATAATCATTATTTAACCTCAATAGGCCTAATGGGTTGGATCCAATTGGTTAGACCTTGGATTGGCCAATCTAGAGAGTGTATAAAAGGCCAAAAAATTAGAGAAATGGAGAAGCTTCTCCCATTTTCTCAAGCCTTCAAGACCATTGTAACACCCCTTATCCATTCCTAGCAACCATATGATAACATAGCTGGTATACGACACCGAGGGAAGGATGTTACCAAAAGAAATACAAAAGGTACAGTACCACATAATGGAAAACCAAATCATAAAATTTCTTTCAATACAAAACACTTTCACATCCATAACTCGCATAAAATTCTTCAGTTTAATCATAATATATACATACCACTTATTTTTGAAATAGTGGTTAATTACATTACAAATAACTGTTACAAAATGTCACACCCCAAAGTGGCCCTAGAAGAATTACAGAGTTTTGTTCGAAAAAGGTAAGTTTTTGTGCAAGAGTTCTGTCGCGGGCGCGACAGAGCCCTCCAGCGATTTTCGAACTTCAGCTGGTTGGTGCGGGCGTGAGCGTTCTGTCGCGAGCGCGACAGAACCCCCTCGCGAGATGTGTGCATAAGTGGGACTAAGAGACTTGGAGTTGTAGGGAGTAGACACATGGTATCATAGAAGAGTGACAAGTGTCATCATAGAAGAGTGACAAGTGGCGGCATATGAGAGTGACAAGTGGCATTATAGGAGTGTGCCAAGTGTCATTGTAGGAAAGAGACACTTGGTTTGGCTTGGCTTGGCTTGGCTTGGTTTGGCTTGGCTTGGCTTGGCTTGGCTTGGCTTAGGATATGGATGGATTAAATGAGATAGTTGGCATTTATTTGGTTTGGTGAGCATTATGTGAGAAGGTTTGGCCTTATATGGATTTAGTTGACCGGCCACTTTCCTACTCCCATTTCAATTTCTTCATTTGGCTTTTTAATTCCCCTTTTTGTTTTCTTTGCTCTTAGTTGCCGTGCTCCACCTTCCTCTCTTTTCTTCTCTTTTTCATTTGCTCCTAAAGAGAATCATTTAGGTTGGGATGAAGAGAGTACATTTTTGAGAAGAGCTAAGTAGTACTATTATTTAGTCTTCTTCTACTACTTGGTTTCTATTTTGATTTAAAGTAAAAAGAAGAGTAACCCCAAGTGTTTTGTGTGTGGTTTTGGTGCAAGTTGGAGGCAAGAGAGTCGATAAAGGAAAAGAGAAGATCGGAACGAGTAGAGAACTGTGATCGAGTTCCTAGAGGTAGGGATCGAGTGCAACTGTGTTAACTTTGCATGTGTTTATATGAGAAATGCTTGAACAAAGACATGTAGAAATAAAGAGATGCTTGATGAGCTTTAATTAGCTCAAGATGTTCATTTTGATTGCTTACAGTGCTCATGACAGGTGTATATATGTTTAAAGTATGTAACTTGATCATTTGAGTGTTTGTGTTGATAATAGAGTTTGATGTTGCGAAATTCTGCTTATTTGTCATTAGACCCCAGTGTATAGTATTTGTTATAAGTAGACTTATAGGATCCCAATTGGGTTGATTCCAATTGCATATGAAATATGAGATCCGTGACTAAAAATGTCTAAGAGGGTGCTTAATCTAATTCTCGCCCTAAGTATCCCAAAAAGTAATTAAAACATAGGTGACCCTGTTCTGGCGGGTTCACTGGAACAGTATATGTTGTTTAGATCATATCTTTTGTTATAGATGTCCAAACGACCTGAAACTTGTCCCATTTGAAAGTAAATATCCTAGAAAACAATTGTTAAGAAGAACA
This sequence comes from Excoecaria cochinchinensis, assembly GCA_947683425.1. Classification (NCBI taxonomy): domain Eukaryota; kingdom Viridiplantae; phylum Streptophyta; class Magnoliopsida; order Malpighiales; family Euphorbiaceae; genus Excoecaria; species Excoecaria cochinchinensis. The sequence continues at coordinate 4,111,843 of CANTUQ010000161.1, forward strand.
TTTTTCCAAAAAAAGACGTTTAGAGGTTCATTTAGATGATACAAGTTTAGAGTAAAAAGCAGTCTTGTGAGGCACCAAAGAGGAGCCTCTGTCGCGAGCGCGACACATGAAACTTGTCCCATTTGAAAGTAAACATCCTAGAAAACAATTGTTAAGAAGAACGTTTTTCCAAAAAAAGACGTTTAGAGGTTCATTTAGACGATACAAGTTTAGAGTAAAAAGCAGTCTTGTGAGGCACCAAAGCGGAGCCTCTGTCGCGAGTGCGACACATGTCGGGACCTCGTGACAGAACAACTCATTTTAGGCTTTTTCTTCTTCGTTTTGAGCTCCTAGTTGCCACGGGTCAACCCCTTACCCTTCCCCTTGACTAAATTGTATATTTTGTTGATGTTTTACTCCCCGGAATGAACCCGTATTACCCCGGAATGTTTCCGTGATTTATACTCTACATGTTTAGGGTTATCAAATGATTATAGGATTAGTTATCTATGTAACCAATGCTACGGCATAAGAGTTAGCGTTGACCATGTGATGCCATGTGATATGAATTGTTATATAATGCATTTGGTATAGAGTATAGAACCTTTATGTAATCTGTCTTCTGTCGCGAGCGCGACCTCTAGTCGCGATCGCGACAGAGAACCCCTTCTCGACCTGTTTTACTTGTTTTAAAGAGTGTTTCCTTTTGTCTTGCTTGCATGATTTATATATTTATGTAATGAATTTAAATGTTACATGCTTTTAGTTGTTGAACAAGATTAATAAAGATTGTATATGAATTAAATGTCTCTGAATGTGATAAATGCACTTGAATTTTAGTTGATGAGTTGATGTCTATGTATAGTGTGTGAGTTGGTATTGAGCCTGATTACCGTTATAGTGGATAGATAAGCATGCTTATAAAGGGATTACCGAGTGCAACTGCCAATGTTCCGCCCCGTTTGGGCGAAGCGGGTCGACCTCTGAGAATGGTCATTAATAGAGATATATGAAAATGTTTTGTGACTTCGGTCTACCGAAAATGGTTTTTTTATAGAGCGTCCCGTATCCACCATGAGAGGAACTCAGGCTTGTTTTGTTAAATGTTGTGCAGTGAACTTGAGATGATTATAGTGTTGCTTCGAATAAAGCTATAGTACATGAAAGTAATGTTTAAGTACATTACAGTTCTGTATACAAGTACATGATTAAATGAGTGTATTGACATGAATGTGGTTACATGATAATGTATATTTGAATAAATGAAATGTACAAGATGTAGTGTACATGAATTAGTGAAAGAGTAGATGTTACTTATATGTGAGTTCAGAGTATTTGATATTTAAGCATGCAACCTATAGACGTATAAGAGTTATATGCATGAGATATATGATTCTGTGACTTCGTAAAGAAGTCCTTTATAGTATTTTTATCCCCACTAAGCGTTATCGCTTAGCACGGATGTTTATTTCCGTGTAGGTTACAGGTTCGGATCAGTGAGTGGACATCTGCAGGTCAAGGCCACTAGGAGTTTTATTTTGATCTCCTTTTTGTATAAGTTAGAGATAGAGTTTTTACATTTTGAGTAACATCATTATGTAATAAAAGTTAAAGAATCACATGTAAATGTATATGTAAAGTTAAATGAAAATAGAGTGTAATATGAACATGTATAAAGAGAAAGAAGTACATATGTATAGTTGATATGAAATGCATGTTGGGCCCTAACTTGTATAAGCCTAAAGTTTTTGTAAAATGTACAGTTTACATGTATAATAAAAAGTAATTATTTGTTTGGGCCCAACTTATTTCTAATTTATTGTTACCGCTTCCGCTAATGCATGTACATGTATACATAAATGTCCGCGTAGCGCCCCGATATTCCTTACCGGGGGTATGGGGGTGTTACACAAAATCTATTAAAAATACTCCTGCAAACTCGTTGGCCTTGACTGCTACGGAATGTCCCTGGTGCCACTTCTATCTCCAAACCTGCACGGATGAAACACTCGTGCTAAGCTTAGAGCTTAGTAAGTGTAGACATCGGGTCTTGAGGCAGCTCAGACCGAAGTTACCCAGTGATGAAAATGATGCCTGTTCACGGGCAAAAGACAGATCGAAGTGATGGTTTCCTTGAAAAATATGTTTTTCATTTTCTTTATTAAAAAAAATGAATGAAGAGGGATCCTTGGGGGCCTGTGTGGTGAGGCCCATCTCACTTATCTGAGATGCAGCCTCACGTTGGTGAGGCCCGTCTCACCAACGTGAGAGGTAACCTCACGTTAGTGAGGCCCATCTCACTAACGTGAGATGTAGCTCTCACGTTGTGAGGGGTAGCGTGAAGCAAGTTTCACCTGCCTCACGCGCCTCACTATCCCAGCACCCCTAACGTCCATTCTCCCGTTTTTGTGGGGATTTGGTTTGAAAAACATCGTTTATGGTTGATTGGGTGAAAAACCACCTAATCTCCTCTGAGAAACAAAAAAAAAAAGAGAAGTGAAAGTTGAAGAGGGGAGAGGAATGATTGGAAAAGGGCAAAAACGAAAAAGAAGGGAGAGACAGAAAAAACAAAGAAAACTTTGCGAGCAAAAAAACAATTTTCGTTTCTCAAATAGCTTCTGGGATTGTATCTTAAATCCAGGAAATCCATTCCTGGTGTTTGGGATTCAACCACGCTTTATTTTATTCTCGACATAAACATTTTATGAAAAGCTTTTGAGTTTCTGTTTTAACCACTTTTTTTCAAGAAGAGCAAAGAGGACACCCGAACTTCATCATTTGCAGATCAAAGATCAACATCTGAGGGTAAATACTAATTAGCCATCTCTTCTTCTCATCTTCTTTCTCTTTTCTTCTTGTTGTTTCTTTCTTGTTACTTCTTTCCTTTGTTTTGCTGAGTCAGTAAGTTCTGTTCATTGTATATATTGTATATATTGTACATGCTATTCCTTTGATCTTATTAAGTCATTTATTGCATGATTGTTGCTGTTATGATTTATTAAGCATGTTCATTGCGTTATAAGGCATATTTTGATCGCATGATGTTGTGTTTATTAACCTATTTTTAGTCCTCTATTTACCCCTATTTTTCTGGTTGTTGGAGTTGTAAGTTTTGTTTTGCTTGGATTGTGGTTGCCGATCGGATTTTGCTTTCATTTTTGCTTGAGTCTTGCTTCTCCGGTTGGATTTCACTTTTCTCGATCAGACGTTGTGGAAGAGAGCCATGTTTCCCTATTGGACTGCACGAATTATGCATACATTCCAGGACTCGTGCTCCTTCAGCTCTTTCTTACCTGAGCGTCTTCTCTCCTATTTTACCCGTGCGTACACAAAATAGGGTTTTTTAGCAGAAAATTGTTAATAGGTTTTTGAGCGTACACAGAATAAGCTACCTCTTCGGAACGCCTTATATGTACTTTTTTCCAGGTGTCCGAACGTAGGAAGTTGCCAAAAATGCATGTGATGTAATATAATTTGCTCTATTTTTCATTGTTAATTTCTATCTTAATTCATTTTATTAATTTTTAGCTTTTATTCAATTTATCTCTATTAATAATTATTAATGTTATCATCGAATCATTTGTCACCGTTTGATTATTTTTATCGACTTATTTGTTTTGTTTATTTATTAATCTTTATTTGACTATTTCTTATATATTATCTACTTAATTACTTTACTAACATTTTGTTTTATTTTTGTTTTGTTGCCTCTAAATTTATGTATGTATGTGAGTTGTATTTGTGCACGGGTTGGAGGATTGGGAGACCAAAGACCTTCAATTTAGGGTTTGCATTTTTTAATTGTTGAATTTCCTTTTATTATTATTATTATTTTTTTTATGTGTTGTATGTAAAATGTATTTTATATTTATCCGTATTATAGAAAATCATGTTTTTTATAATAATTAATAACTTGATTTTTTATTAATAAAATGGACCAATGTCCTATTTAACCGACAAAATCTCACTTTCAAATGGAGAACTAATTTTAATAAAATGGGATCACTCATCCCCATTTCCTCAATTAATACCCAAAAATAGTTCTTTAATTTTTTTAAGTTAATAAAAAAGGAACCAATGTTCCTAAAAATAATGGATGACCCGATTTATGTATGATTCATTTTAATTACTTTTATGCATCTTAATTATTTTTATTCTTTTCTTTTTGGGCCCTTGTAATTAATTTCAGGGCAAGTTTTATTTATTTATGCCTTCTTATTTTATTTTGGGGGATTGTTCTATCCCATTTCATTTGTAATTTATTTTTGGGGATTGTTCTGTCCTGATTTTCATTTGTAATTTATTTATTTACTTATTGCTTTATTTAGCACTTTACAATATGCTTGCAATACGCTTTAAATTCAATGCATTATCGCGTGAGATGAGAGATGGAATTTTAACTTCTTAAAAACTCATTTATAAACTTAACTTAAGTCATTAATAAGAGTGAAGTTCCGAATACCATCTCTGGTTTAGACCAATAGAGGTTAGAGACCTTTCCCAATTTCTCGTAAATTGGGTGACGACTCTAAAATACCTCAAAGGTGCCTAAAGGCGTTGTGAGTCTAGATGATCCTTTCCAATCTTCTATTGGAAAGGAGGCATCCAAGATGACTCATGATGCCCAATATCAAAAAGACTCAAACCAATCCCTCGAGCCCCAAAAAGAGGGCTCAGGGCCTTTGCTAGGTTTTGGCGCGTGTCACAGTAGGGAATAGATATAAGATGGATGACCACTCACAGTAGTCGTTAATAATACACTCAAATAATTACATATAAAGTTGCATATCTATTACTTCATATAAATATTGTATTTAGAACATTTAAGCATATCAAAGGCAAATGTAAAACTCAAATATGTATTTACACTCATAAAGTTACATCTAACTATTTACATACCAACAATCTCATATAATATTAACTGTCGTATCAATTATTTATTTCATGTTCTTCAAACACATTATAAATGTTTGCTTATTTTAACTTCTCTTGCTTATATGGTCTACTCTAATTAGAACAAGTATCCTATATTTATTTATCATGTTCTTATCTTTATCTCCTTAAAATTACATTCATCTAGAAACAACATATGAATATTCGTCCATTTCCAATACCTATAAGTTTCCTACACAACATATCCATATTAACAAATATAAACTCATTATGTATCAATATAAACCAAATAAAGTTGTTATAATTAATCATTATTGTTACACGCATGGAAATATTTAGTCTATTGTTTTCTTAAAACTTGAGCCTTTACAACTAGTAACAATCACTCATAATCACATTTTATCTTTCATGTTATTGTTTTATCATATTAATACAATTACAATAATAGAACGCTTATGCATAGCAATTTTCTTAATCCTTTACCATAATATACATTCAAAAATTTCTCATGTAAGCATATTTAATTATTAGATTATAACGTATTATTCTTTTATTTAACTATTGTTTGCGTTAGTGTACAATAACACATAAACAGATGATGCACATATTCAGATTGATATATCTTTACCAATAATTATATTGTCCTATATATATACACACATTTTAGATAGGGAACTATACAATTAGTAAATCACACAAACATTCATTACAACACACCTTTAAGGTTCGCTTATATAAAAAAATTTATTTATCAGTAACTTCCATATTCGTCATTTAACACCTTTTCACTCAATTATTGCCTGCATTACCAAGGGGGTGCATAATGGGTTGAAATGCATAGGTACCCAATGGTATAGTTATACATAAGGATCCATATGAGATCCATAACACATAGGGATCCAATAAGGATCCAGAAATGCATAGGAATCCAAATAGGATTAAGAGACGTATAGGGACCTAATTAAGGTCCAACGCATAAGCTGCAACAATAAGGACCCTATAGGAATGCCTATCTATCCATGACTCGGTTGACGCAGTGTGATGCGCAGGAACCCATTTATGTTCCCAAATGGCGCGCTTTTAGGGCCCGAGAAGGGTTTGTAACTAGATCTTGGGCAACACGAGATATTTTTGAATTTCTTACCTAATAGAACATTGGAAAGTTCATCTAACCCATGAAACCTTTAGGCACCTTTGAGATATTTTGGAGTCGCCACCCAATTTACAAGAAATTGGGAAAGGTTATCTAACCTCGGTGGTCTTAAACCAAAGAAAGTGTTCGGAACTTCACTCTTATTAATGCCTTAAGTTAAGTTATAAATGAGTTTTTTAGCAATTAAAATTCAATATCTCATCTCATGCGATCATGCAATAAAATTAAAACGCATTTCAAGCATCTTTGAAAAGCAGTAAAGAAAACAATAAAGAAAGCGATAAATAAATTACAACTAAAAAATGAGATAGAACAATCCCCCAAATAAAAAACCATAAATAAATAATGAATAAAATTACCCCCAAATTAATTACAAGGGCCCAAAAATAAATAATACAAAAAAAAGGATAAAATAAAATATATAATACATAAATTGGGAAATTTATTAGATTTTAACAACATTGGTTCCCTTGTATTAACTTAAAAAATTTGAGAATTATTTTATTGTAATAAAAATAATAGGGATGATTGGATCCCATTTTAAGAGAATTAACTCCCTTTCGAAAATGAAAGTTTGTGGCTAAAACCAGGACATTGGTACTATTTTATTAATAAAAATCCCAATTTTTATTATTATAAAAAACACGAGTTTCTTTAAATTAACGCATCTAAATACCATTTTGCATAAAACATATAAAACAATAAAATAAGGGAAATATAGGAATTAAAATGCAAACCAAACTTTAAAGGGTCTTAATCTCTTGATTCTCCAGCTTGCCCAAGAACGTTACTCAAAGTGAAATAAATAAGTTTGGCAAATGACAAAAACAAGAACAAAAAAAAATAATGTTAGCAAATTAAATAAAATATGATATAATAGAGATAAGCAATTGAATGAAGCAAATATAACAAATAATTCTAATTGGGGAAAATATTTATAATCACTATGGAAGAATTTTGTTTGATGAAAAGCACTGTAAATTAACAAAATGGATTAACGACCTAAAGTAAAATCAAATTAAAAGTACAAAATTAATACTAGATCTCCTACAATTTCAACTTAGGTTCCATGCATCATATTAATAATTTGATTAAATTAATCTAAGTTCATGTTAATTACAACAAACAACAACGCAAATAAACTAATATTAATCTACAGTAATTACAATAGAGAAAATAAATGAACGACACAAAGCAAGGAAAGAGAAAAGATTGACTCTAACCCGTAAATTTACCCTTAGAGGTTTGATTCTTGCTGCAAAAGAAGAAATGATTGATTTCCTCGTCTGATTGCTTAAAAAAATAAAGAAAGCCTAAAGCAAAGCTTTCTATCACTAAAAATTGAAGCTAAAAACTCTTATTTTTGAAGAAATTGGGTGATGCGAATTGAACATTAAACGCAAAGAATTAATTTCTTTGACTCGAGAACAATTAGAATATTTCGGAAGAAACCTTAGCTCTCAAAACTCTTATTTTTCAAATTTTTTTGTCGCCGTTGTAATGCTTATCTCTTTTTTCTTTTTTGGGGCAATAACTTTTCCTTTTATATGATCCTCAAAAAATTAGGTTTTAGGAGTTTTAATCCCCTTCAAAATCCTTAATTATCCTTTAAAAATCAAGTATTATCCTTTTAAAAATCGAAAAAATGTGTTTGAGTTTAATTATAACTCAAAACCAAAAAATTCAGAAAAAGAAGAAGTCCTGGTGAGGTAGGAGACACGCAAGGTGCGGCCCACACTACAGCCGTGCCTCGCAGGAGCGAGGTACGGCTTTACGCTGGGAGGCCACGCCTCGTAGGCGCGAGGTGAGGGCGCACCCCACATGCGTGTGGTACGGCCTCGTGATGGAGGCTGCGCCTCGACTGCGCGAGGTGCGGACTCGTGCCTCATGCGCGAAGTGCGGCCTCACGCAGGAGGCTGCGCCTCCCATGCGCGAGGTGCTGCCTCGCGCGGGAGGCCTCGTGCAGGAGGCTACGGGTTGCGTGAGGTGAGACCCTCATGCACGCTGCTAGCAGGAGCCGGGCTTCATACGCGCCGCACAGGTTACACGGCGGCAGGCCACCGAAAACCCCAAAAATAAAATGATAATAATTTTTTATTTAAAAAGAAGGGTTTCGATAAGGAAATCATCGCTTCTAAGTTTTTTGCCTGTGAACAAACAACATTTTTATCACTGGGTAACCTTGGTTTGGGTTGTCTGAGGACCCGATGTCTACATGCAGGCTATACATGTAATAATCCGAAAAGTACCCTAGAAGGATTTGTTCATATCGAGGATTAGTGGTGACCAAAATTATGCAAGTTGTAGTGTTGGTGTGCTGATTGGACTAGTTTGGAATTAGTGTAAAAGTTTCGGCAAGTGTGGCCAATTGTAAAAATTGTGAAGTATGGAATTAGGACTAGATTGAAATAATAAAATTAATTAAGTGGGCCAATGTGAAAGATTATTAAGTTATAAATATCAACGTATGAGGATATAAGAGTTGAGGGATTTAAAGGAGACTTTGACATAAATATCTAGATTGGACCAATGGCTAGGTGACATATGGCAAGGAGATAAGAAGAGGTATAAAAGAAGAGAGAGAAGGAGAGAGGGGGTAGAAATCTGCTCTCCCCTCTCTCGTTCTCCTCGTTCTTTCCCTTCTTCCTCTTCTTCTTTTCCTTCTTGTTTCAATGCCATTTTGCTCTCCCTTAGATCAAAGCCCAAGATTTAGATGATGAAGTTTGTTAGTTCAAGAGATTTAAGTGAAGAATCTGTTAAGAAAAGGTAAGTTTTAAGTTTTGATTTTCTTTATTCCTTTGATTAGCAAAAACCTAGATTAATGTTTGGTGTATGTGTGTGTGATTGATGAGGTTTTGGATGAGAAAGACCTTGGATGGGTTTGGGAGCAAGAAAGATCACCTAAGGAAGCTTTTAGGAGCAAAGGAATTGAGGTTTGGGAAATTTATGATTTTTGGTGTATACATGCCAAACCACTCTTTCTATTCCTGCTGTTGATCATTTCTTCTATTGTCACTACGTCTTCAGCCACGTCAAATCTATCACAAACTGCACGCATTAACACTCTATGTGCTGAGCATTAAAGATGCCCAATGGTGGATACATATCCTAAATTTTTCACACTTATACAACATGCATGCACACACAAACATTTCTCTTTCTTTGAATTATGGGAATATTACTTTCTAAGTCTTTTAGACAGTTATAACACATTCATATGACAATCATTATCTTTACCTTTATCATTATCACTGCAATCACCTTAATCATTATTAATGCTATTGTCCATAACACTATCACTTACACTGCTAACTTTTACGATACATCACTATTGCGTTCTTTCCAATACTTTAAGGACTAACCATATTGACAATTTCGTAATTATCTTATAAATATATCCAATCGTTTTTGTTTCTGTAACTATTTTTATCGATACTTTATCCTTTTCATTTCTATTATCAGTAACTTTGTTATGTGCATTAATATTGTTAACACTTATTACATTACATTCAGTCTGTCAATTAATAATCAATTCCATTCACTATTCTTTTTTGTTGTTTTATCAGTATTATAACTTGTAAATTCCTTCCTTTTTTCTTAACTTATGTACTTGATTACAGTCTAAATTCGGACACTCTAATATTTACGGAATCACTTATTAGATAATCATTGTTTTCTATATTACTGACACTGGTTCACTGTTACGACTTTCTTTATGTTTCTAACACTTTCTTTACTCTTTTGCATTACACTAACTCTTTGCATTAATATCTTTCACTAGGTTATTTAACTTTAATCAATTACGAGTCGTATTTATCCTTGAATGAATAACACTACAATTCGATCACTAGCTTACTTGGATGCTTATTATTCTATCATTATTCTCTTATTTATTTCTTAACCAATGCTATTTCTATTATTACAGACATAATCATCAATCCTATCATTTACTCTAGCCATCCCATGTCAATTATTCAATATTATAAATTTAACATTAATCTTAGCAAATATCTTAATCCATTTTTTCTCTACATTATTATCATTCGTGTAGTTTCATTATTAATACGTAAATTCCTTCTCAATTTCATTCACGTATATAATTAACATTATAATGGATCTCTTAGTTTCTTTTTATATTAACACTTTCTTATTAATCACACTACAATCTATCACTATTACCCTTACATTTGTTATTTTCCATTATATTATGTTAAACACTTTTAATATTTTAATTTAGCAAGTCACACAATTAATTTCATCAATTCTTTATAAACTTTCATTCAATAACCCTGCACTATAACTTAATTCACTAAGGCCCCTTTAATAAACTTACCATAATAAATTTACAATTTAGTCCTCCATATTTATTTCAATTATAAAATTTATCTTTTTATTGCACTTTATTAACATTATCATTATTATTCTCATTGTTAGTTTTATTATTTTTTGTATCATTCCCTAATTTACCAATATATATATATATATATATATCCAAAACAATGTTTTCATAACTTCACTTAATAGTCAATTTCCTCATCAATTTATATTTAAGTCCTAATATTATCTTTTTATAATCAATTACACTTAAGTCCCACCTTTATCATTAATTAATTACAGTTTAATCCCTTAATTAGTCTCATCATTATAAATTTACAATTTGGTCCCTAGCTTTATATTCATTTACGATTTTATCCTTAATAGTCTCATATTTACAAAAGTGCCACTAATTAATTCCATTATCACATTAATTTATTATTTGGCATACAATTTACCTTTTAGCCCTTACCATAACATTCTCTAATCAAATTACCCCTTAGTCCTTGCTTTATCCTTAAATTCCAATTTTACCACTCCAATTTACTATAATTATAATTTTGCCACTAATAAATATTAATTTCACTTTAAATTTATTATTATTATATTCTATTAAATCATTAACCATATTTAACCGCTATATTTATTAATTTAATTACATAGTCACTCAGTAAATCATATTATTCACTATTTACATTTTAATCCCTTAATTAAACTTACCATTTCATTTTTTTACATTTAAGTCCTTATTCTTTTTCCTTAATTTCCAATTATGTCCCTATATTTTCTCATAATAACATCTATATCCCCACTTTTATCATAATTCCTTCCATGTCCATTCTTTTCGGTAATTCCATTCATATCCTCATTTCTACTTAATTACCAAGATACCCTTAATTACATTTTAATTTGCAATTTTAACCTTATTCTTATTTTCCACTTATATCCTTCTTAATTATTTTTAATTACTAATTTACCTTTCTTTACACTTAAATTCCACTTTTAACCTTATAAATTTATCAAATCACATTTAGGTCCCTAATTTGCCACTTTTACACTAAATTACCATTTTAACCTTATATTTTGCCCAAATTAGCAAATTACCCTTATGTTTACACTTTTTACCTAACTTTGCCACTTTTTACCTACTTTATATAAATTTACCATTTTTACCCCTAAACTTTTCATTTATTCCATTTTAGTCCCATTTTCACTCATTTTCATATATATTACTATTTTAATCGATGTTATCTCTTATTTACCTTTATGCCCCTAAATTTTTATTAAATTACAATATTGCCCTTAAAGTACCTTTTTCTATGTCAAATATCATTTTCAATCCTTATCTTATCTTATCTCTATCCTTATCACTATCCTTATCATTATCATGTCTTTATTCTTATCCTTAATTACATGTATAACCATCTAATTATTTATTTAATTCCTTTTTACACTTTTTCACTATATACCGCTAGAAATTTCTTTTTAATCATCTTCTTTTAACTTCTGCCCCCTAGTAACATCTAGTAGAAAATCTACTGACCGAATATACGGGACGTGGATCCCATAGATCCACTACACTGTAGAATGATCCCTAAAGGTATCATTCAACACTTCACTGCACTACACTCAACACTGAAATCACTGAACACTGCATTGAAATAGATCGTTATTGGCCTATCAATAGCGAGTCGCCATGACTCGTACAGCGGTGTAAAATTCCTATGGCTAGCCAATTAGATCCTGGACTAGATTTTACTACCAGACCTCTACTAAGGGCAATATATCATTAAAATTTCACTTAAATTACATGATATGTGAATAAGCATCATTAGGCCATGATATCACTTTCACTTATAAATTTGGATACACACTCAATTATCATTATTCAATCATTTTATGCCATAACATATCATTAAACATCAAAATAAACATTAAAGTCCCTATGTATCCAATTCGGCAAAGGTACCATCTCTCCACTATGTTCACTTCAATTTCTTTTAACCACTCAATCATTCAATTTACATGTTATTTACATGCCATAATTATCAAATTACCCTAATAATCTCTTTATTATTCCATTCGGCCAAACTACCACTTATACATTATATTCACTTTTCTTCCATTTACTCACTTGATTAGTTAATTCTCATGTTATACACATCATTTACATCATTTATATGCATTGTAAACCAAAATACATTAAAATTTCCCTTAGTGTTCAATTCGGCCTAGGTTAGGTTTTCCATAACATGTTTCTTTAATTCATTTTAAATACATATATATGCTTATTTAAATCCACTAATCATGTTTATCAAGTTAATTCCAATTAGACATGCATATTTCACATACTTTATGCTTAAACATAACCTAAAATCATGCATCTTTAATGGAAAAAGAATAATATTGTATCCACTAACCTTATTTCCTTGATCTCCACTCCTTAGGCTTCCTTTCCATGGCCTTTAACCTAGGAAACAACTTCCTTCCTTTAGAAAACCTAAGGTGGCCGAATATATTCATCAAGATTTACTCAAAATCTTGCTTCTTTTTTACAAAACAACTTCATAAACATACTCTACACATCTAAAAATACCCCTACGAACCTTTAAATCAAATTATAGAATCCTAAATCACTTACCTCATTTTGAGATATAACCTTTGTTACTTGCTTTTTCCCAGTTTTAACCCACCAAATGGACTCAAATCACCATCACCATGTTTTAAAGGAGTTAAAATTTGCTTAGGAGGCTAATATTTGAGGAGAGGTGAAGAGAAAATTGAAGAAAAATGGAGTAGAAAAGAGAAAGAACCATTCGGCCTATATAAGGGAGGAGAGAGGAAGTTTCTCTTGCGAATTCTCTAGAGAAATCTGGTCTTAAGAGGTATTTATAGGTGTAATTTGAACCAAATTGGTCCAACCAAAGCGGTCCAATCGGTTTGAACCAAAATTTCAATTTTTCGGCAATTTCCACTATTTTAAGGCATATATGTGTTACTCAACTCATTTTCAGTCCCAACCAAATTTTTTGTACTTAAAATATATAAAATAGACTCTTTGGAAAATTTTAGCTCAATCAGAGTCCATTTAGGGCCCAGTTCACCTAAATTGGTCCCATTCGATTTAGTTATGTTATGCCGTAAAACACCATACTGAAGCTGTCAAAAATTACTAAAAATTATTTTGATCTTGTACACTTCCCACATTACACTCTTTTGAGCTCAAAAATGTTTTCTAAAAATTCGGTCAAACTTCAGTTGAACCGACTCGAACCAGAGGTCAACTTCATAATGACTTTCGGAGACCTATTTGACTCCATTTTCACTCCAAATTATACCACTAGACTCCTTATCAGGTGCACTTTCCAATGGTCTAATAAATTATTTTTTACTACCGGCTTTCCAGGAGGTTACCCATCAGGGGCTTCCTTAGCCAGAGCAAGTTTAACCTTTTCCTGTACTATCTTTTAAGACACATTCACTGATATTTTCACACGAGATTCACACTATAAACTCTACAGATTTCAGTAATCACTTCTAATCCTGTATTCGGGCCATTACACTAAATTAAAATTGAACTTAGAATTATGCTTATGGAGGTTTGAATTGAGGATTTGAATGATTAAATTAGAAAGAAAATTTTTAATTAGTGCTTTACCCTATTGGCTGAATTATGCATGTGGGAGTTTAAGAGTTTAAATTGTATTTTAATGGTAATGGGTTATGAATTTATGTTAATTAAAGTATATTCTAATTTAATTAATGATTAAATGATGAAAATTAAATGTAGAGAAAAAAATATGAAGATCGGCCGAATTGTTTAAGTGTATTTATAAACGTGTTTTATGTGCATTTTAATTAATTGTTAAGGGTTAAGTGATAAAATGTTATAGACATGACTTTGGATGCATTTGAATTTAGTTGGTGTTGTTTGAATTTATTTAATAATTTTATAATGTAATAATGTGTTGTGTACTTTTTCTATATTTTGACATAATTGATGTTAAAGTGAGATTTTAGTATATTTAATATAAAGTTGGATAATTAGTTAAATGGGATTTTATTTGAATTAAATTGAATAATTTATGGTGAAATATATTGTTATGAAAATTGTAGAATTTATTTAATTTAAATGAGTTTCTTGTGCTAAATATGATAATTGACCAGTTGTTAAGTTAATTTAATGATTAGTCGATGAAAGTAATTTTTTAGATGAATTATTGTTCTTAGTCATCGTAACGCACGCCGAAACCTACTTAATGTTTCCCCGAAGGGCCCACTTTTAGGGTTCGGTATAGATCTTGGATAACATATGATATTTTGGAATCCCTTCCCAATAGAATATTGGAAATGTTCATCTAATCCCATGAAATATTTAGACACCTTTGAGTTATTTTAGAGTCACCACCCAATTTACAAAAATTGGGAAAGTTCATCTAATCTTGGATGTCTAAACCAGAGAGTGGTTCAGAACTTCACTCTTATTAATGCATTGGTTAGATTATAAGGGAGATTTTAATAATTAATTTTCCATCTATTTTCTCACACATCATGCAATTTAATTTAAGCGCACATTAAGTATTGAAGAAAACAATAAAAGCAATAAATAAAAAATAAATAACAACAAAAATACAATTCCCCCAGAAAATAGAAAGCTAAAATAAATAAATAACAAGAATAAAATAGGGCATTAATTAGGATAGGAACATTGGTTCCTTTATGCACACTTAAAAATTGAAGAATTATTTTTTGGCATTTATTAACAAAACACGGATGAGTGATCCCATTTTATGAAAATTAACTCTCCTTTTGAAAGTGACATTTTATTGGCTGAAATAAGGACATTAGTCCTATTTTATTAGAAAAAATTAAAATTTATTAATAAATTTTTTTTTTCTTTTTAACGTGCATAAAATAAATAATTTTATTTCAAATTACATGATAAATAAATAAAAGGAAAAATAAAGAAAAGTGATAAATACAATGAAAAGAATAAATCTCCTAGATCTCGTCTTTCGTTCACGAGTGTGCTTAAATAATAAAAAATAAGTATTGAAGCAAAAATCGAACACAAATAAAATTAATGTTAGTAATTAAATAAAAAATTCAATTAAACACATAAAATAACAAAACTAAAAATAAATAAAAAAATAAAATAAAATGCATTATGGATGACAAATAAATTAAATGATAAAATAAAATAAATAAATTAACATATTAATAAATCAACACATATAATAATAATAATAATAATAATAATAATAATAATAATAATAATAATAATAATAATAATAATAATAATAATAATAATAATAATAATAATAATAATAATAATAATAATAATAATAATAATAATAATAATAGTAATAATAAAAACAAAAGATGAACAATCAAGTAATAAAAAAGAATAAAAAAACAAAATAAAAAAATGTTAAAGAATGTTAAATCTGTGACTAAAATCACATAAAACAAATAAATAAATAATAGATTTAAAAATTTACATGGTGATTATTTGATTATAAATAAAAAATAATAATAAAAAAATAAAATAAAAAATCGAGTCCATAATATTTATCCTCAAAATTGAATTTGATGGAAGGAAAATGATTGATCTTCTTGTCTAGATTCACAAAAATTGAATTAAGATAATAAAAATTGGAGTATTATTTCAATAAAGAAAAACCAAAGAAAACTTGTTAAAAATAATGGAAGAAAATTTCCAAGAACCAAGAATTGTTTTCTTTTTCTTAAGAATGATTTTTTATTAAGAAAAAAAATAATTTTTGAATCCTTAAGAAATCTCTTTAGAAAAAAAGAAAAACTAAAAAACAATATAGAAGAAAATTCTCTTGAAGAAGTAAAGAAAAATTTTGCAACGAAAAAAAATGTCTCTCCTTTCTCTTTCTTTATTTTTCTATTTATATGAGTTTAGGAAAAAAAACCTAGTTAATTTAGGGAAAAAAGTTGAATTTTAATCAAATCCTACCTTATTTAGATGTAAAAAATGGGAATTATCCTTGAAAATCCCGAAAAAAATGATTCAAAATTAAAATTTGGATAAAAATCCTGATTTTGGGTGAAATCGGTGGTTTTAGGTGACCTGGGGGCGAGGGACGCCTATCTTTGCAAGGCACGTACGTGCGCGGTGAGCGATGGGCACATGAGTGAGTAACGCCCGCGTGCGCTGGCGCATGAGGGGTGGGGGGGCAGCCCTCGCACGCTGGCTGCCGCAAACGTTCGAATTTTTTTAAATGCAATTTTGACAAGAATACTAACACTTCCAACCTCCTTTTTTATTATTATTATTTTATATTTTTTATTCTTTATTTCTAAAAAGCAAATTTGACAATAAAACGATCACTTCCAAACTTTTTGCTTGTGAACAGGCATTTAATTTCATCATTGGGTAACCATAGTCTGGGTTGCCTCAGGACCCTGTGTTTACAGTTGCCCCCAGTTTTGGGAAAACCAGTGCAGGGGTGCCTAGTTAAGCCAAAACTCAGAAAAAAGGAAAGAGACATGTACCTGAGGCAGCTATCTTTTCGGACTGGATGATGTTGTTGGGGTGATTATTGCTAAGTTGTCGGCATGTTATCCTTTGTTGAAGCGAGTTATCGTGCTCGTGTAAACCGTCATTGAAGTGGTATTTACCGTCAACGTGTAAATCCTTGTTAAAGTGGTATTGTCATGGCCGTGCTAACCTTCCGTTGAATGGTAGTGTCGCCATCGTGCTAACCCTTGTTGAAGTGATAGTGCCGTGGTCGTGCTAACCTTCCGTGGAATGGTAGTGCCGCCATCGTGCTAACCCATGTTGAAGTGGTAGTGCCGCGGTCGTGCTAACCTTCTGTGGAATGGTAGTGCCGCCATGATGCTAACCCTTGTTGAAGTGGTAGTGCCGTGGTCGTGCTAACCTTCCGTGGAATGTTATTGTCGCCATCGTGCTAACCCTTATTGAAGTGGTAATGTCGTGGTCTTGCTAACCTTCCGTGGAATGGTAGTGCCACCATCGTGCTAACCCTTGTTGAAGTTGTAGTGTGGTGGTCATGCTAACCTTCCTTCGAATAGTAGTGCCGCCATCCTACTAACCCTTATGAGATTTGAAGTGGTAGTGTTGTGATCGTGCTAACCTTCCGTGGAATGGTAGTGCCGTCATCATGCTAACCCTTCTGAGATTTAATGTGGTAGTGTCGTGATCAATTGCCAAGCTATGTACTATTTTTCTTAAGGAAACCCATTCGACCAAGTCCACTTTCCCTTCTTAAAATTTTCATTTCATTCTTTTCTCATTAGATTAATTAGATTACATGAAATTCATCACGAATATACCATTATTTAGCATAAAACAATAAAGTATATCGATATATCCTTTATACATACATTCGGCCATACTAGGGTTTCAACTTACAAAATTTTTGTTTCCATTTTACTCACTCTAATACTCATTTTTAACCTCCTTAAACATATTTATAAGGCTTATTTTAGGTGTGCATTATTTCATCCCAAAACACTAACCTTTTTCTTCAGGTCTGCCTTTAGAGCAGTGTGGACACTTTAGGTTATATCTCCATGGTTTTAGCTCCAAATGACCTAAAATTTATGCCATTAGAAATTTAACATCCTTAGGATTAATTTTTATGCAGACCAATTTAGCTAGAAATGATGTTTTCTATGTTCTTTTGGATGTTTAATTTGAGTTTTTAATCTTTCTTGGTGAAACAGAGTTGGTTTCAAGATTTGTTTTCGGTTAGCCCGTCCCTCATAAGCCACTTTGGTGAGGAATGGGCAAGCCAAGTGAGGGATACCTATCCCTCAGTTTAAGCATTATGCATCATGTTATATGAATTAAATAATGATTATTTTGGCTTATCAAAAGGATTACATGTGTATGGAATTAACTCGTAAAATAATTAATGTGATAATTTGAATGTTTGGATTAATGACTATTAGCCTGCGAAGTCGGGTCGTGGATGGATAGGCATACATATACTGTGACTTGGTCCTTATGCGTTTTTAAATCCTGTTGTATCCCTATGTGTTTTGGATCCCGGAGATCCCTATGCGTAATTGAACCGTACCTTCGGGTACCTATGCGTTTCACCTGTTATCCACTAATTTGTAAATGCAAGCAAAATAATAAATGAAATGATTAACAACTGATATGTGAATTCAGTAATACGAGTTAATAAGCATATTTTGATATATAATTTTTTATAATTATTCTGTTGGATATTATGCATACTAATTATTCTATTTATATATATATATGTTTCATGTGTATGTGACTATGCATTAACGACCACTGTGAGTGGTCATCCATTTCATGTTTTTCCCCACTAAGCATTTTTATGATTAGCACGGGTGTTTATTCGTCCAGGTTCCAAAGTTACATGATAAATGCTTAGCATGGGTGTTTATCCGTGCAGGTTCCAAAGTTAAGTGATTCTGAAAGAGAGTCCTGCATTGCCAGCAACCAGCACATTAGGGACGCTTATTTTGTGTAGGTTTTGTTTAAGTGTTATAATATGTTAATATAATCTTTTGTCTCTAATGAGGAATTAGTAACATGCAATATGTAAACTCAACCTATGTATAAGATAAAGTATATGTGTGTGGCATGTGAATAAATGCATGAGTATGTATGTTTTAATTTGATGAAAGAAATTTTATAATTCTGGGCATAGCTTAATGAACCCAGTCTAATTGATGTTATAGTTGCTGGACAACCGTTAGTCATCATAGTAGCTCATCTCTTGGAGATGTGGCATACTATGTATGGGTAAGGGGTGTTATATAGACTACCATCATCATTCACTAAATAGTCAGTCTATCTTCCTTCCTATACTGCTTACATCATTCATTATAGCTTGCGATCATCTTTCTAAGC
Organism: Excoecaria cochinchinensis; assembly: GCA_947683425.1. NCBI lineage: Eukaryota > Viridiplantae > Streptophyta > Magnoliopsida > Malpighiales > Euphorbiaceae > Excoecaria > Excoecaria cochinchinensis. The sequence goes on from CANTUQ010000161.1 coordinate 4,131,066, forward strand.
TTCAACAATTATTTGCCTTAAGTCAGGTTTAGTTCTCAATTGAACAATTAAAGCTCAATCAAGTGCTAGTCTCCACCTACTATATTACAATGACAATGCTAAAATTGTCTTCCTACTCAAAGCATCTGCCACAACATTTGCTTTCCTCGTGTGATAATCCACTATACAATCATAATCTTTAAACAATTCCAACCACCGGCATTGTCTCAAGTTGAGCTCCTTCTAAGTAAGCAAGTATTTGAAACTTTTATGATCTGTGTATATTTTGCATCTGTCACCATATTTTCAAAGCAAACTGTAACAACCCGAATTACACCCTAGTAGGATTTATGGTGTAATTGTATAGTAAGAGTACAAGGAATTGGACCAAGAATAAGATTAAGAGTATTTAAGGACCTAATAGAAGAGGTAAATTAAATATTAGAAAAGAAGTTGAGTGGAAGGACTAATAGGGAATTGAGATAAGGAGTAAGTGGGAAATTTGATTGAGTGGAACATGTGGCAGATTTTAGACATGTGTCTTGCTGTGAGCTTGCCACCTAGGCAGCCACATGCAAGAAGTATTGAAGTTAGTGGGAAAATCTGTCTAATTCCACTAACGATCAGATTTTCTACTTCACCACTCTCATTCTCTCATGGGTTCTTCTCTCTTCTTCCTTTCTTCATTCTGATTTGTGATTCTTCAAGTTATGTTATTACTATAATTGGATGGTTTGAAGAGGTTACCGTATGAACTAAGAGGTAAGTGTATTGGATTTGTGTTTCTGTTTCTACCCCTTCTTGTGGTTTGTTGGTTGAGTAAATGGATTAAGAGTTTGTTTTGATTTGGGTATTGCAAGAAGCTGAGGCTACAAGAAAGGAAAAGGGCAAGGACAGGATCTGATTTGGGGTGTCTCGGCTGCTCTTCTAGAGGTAGGGATCTTGTGCCCTTTGATTTTTTTGCATGAGTAGTAAAATTATGATGTTGGGTCAATTGATGCATGTTTATGTGTTTACTTGATATTTGATATAATTGAAATTTAAATTGGATGTGTGTTGAAGTGTTAATTGAATTGCCTTGAGTAAAATATAGTGACCATGTATGAACACTAGTTGTAGGGGAAAACTCTGCTCAGATTATATCCGACCTCCGTGTGATGTTTTGTCCATATATTGCGTTTCACATCTCAGATTTAAGTGATTATTATCTCATTAGAACCATCACTTCCATATCTATATATGTTCCTGAAATGACTATGACCTAATTCTAGCTCTAAGTGTCCCAAAAATATGCCATAACGTAAGTATCTCTATTCAGGCAGGTCCATTGGAATAGTATAGATTGTTTAGGTCTTATCTTATTTTTTATATGTCTAAATGACCTATAACTTGTCCTATTTGAAAGTTAACTTCCTAGGGAACAATTGTTAAGAAGGACACTTTGTCTAAAAATGAGTTCTAGAGGGTTGTTTAGGCGATACAACTTTTGAGTGAAAACCAGTCTCGAAGGGTTCCTGAGGTGAGCTACTGTCACGATCGCGACATATTCGCGACCTCGCAACAGAACAACACATATTTAGCCTTTTATTCTTCATTTTGATCCCATGGTTGGCATGATTCATTTCCCACCTTTACCCCCCTCTAGTTTGAGTATTTTTGTGTGTTTATCCTTCCCGAATGCACCCGAACTCCTCTTTAAGTTCCTATAACTTATCCAATTCATGTTTAACATCATGATATGAATATATGAATGTGTTTGAATATGTATTTTATATATCATAGGTGTTTGCTAGTAGGAATTATATTTTGATTTCTTGGATTGTTTAGCATGTATATGAATTGAGTGAGATGTGATTGCAATTGGATACGTCAATATGTGTTGTAGTAATTAGAGTGTTAGAGAGCCTGAAGTGTGAAGTTAGTGGATATATAAGCATGCTTATAAAGGGTTTAGTGCAGCTGCTCAGTAGACTCACATGGGTCTTTTGCTTAGAGATTTCGGTCTCTTTTGTTACCTTTGGTTATTCGAATGTTTTCAGACTTATGTCTTCTGTTTTAGATACTGAATTTCACCGGTATCTTTTGTACCCGTATCCACAGTTTGTGAGAGTTCAGGCTTTTTCTTGTTTGCTTTTGTGATGATCGAGCTTATGCTATTGATGATGGAATGATTATTTTGAGCATGTCATATTAATGCTTTTGGCTTAGTTATGTTCGTCATGTGGACATGATATTGTTAAGATTCAGTTATGTGATATGTAAATAAGAATGTTATGGTGCTTTGAGCATGTTAGTTTTGATAAGATTGAATTGTACATGTTATACTTTTGTATTGATATTGCGATGACGCTTTGGCATAATATGTATATATTGTTATTCGTGCTTGTGCAGTCCTTTGTTTTTTTACATCCCCACTAAGCGTTATCGCTTAGCACGGATGTTTGTTTCCGTGTAGGTTTGCAGGATTGGTTTGGTTTTGGAGTCGCGCATCTGCTGGCCACTAGAAGTTGAAGTCTTCTTTTTTTACTAGGATAAGGATAAGTTGTTTAGTCCAGTTTTTGCTTGTACGTTTTGTAACATTTTGTAAGGCCTAAAATTATGATATGTAATGTAATGACTTGTATATGTATACTTTATAAGTTCAGTAATGCAAGTATATATTTTATTTATGAGTGCTTCCGCTTTAGCTCTTGCTTGAATGTTTGTGTTGGCTTGTGTGGCAACTCGACATTCCTTTTGAGGGCTATCGGGGTGTTACAAGTTGTGGTATTAGAGCACCGGTCTAGTCGGTTCTGGTTCTATGTGATTGTTTAAGTATAGAGTCTTTGCATGAGAGTCTGTCTAGAGTTGTGGGCTAATGCAGATGTTGTCTTGTGTAGTGTTTTTATGGAGTCGGATCCGTGCGAGTATATGGGCGACACGATGGAAAGTGTTAATCCGGTCGGACAGGATAGGCCTGCACACGAGCGTGCACCAGCAGGAGGTCAGGGTTTTGGTTTTGATCCGGCGTTAGTACAAGGTTTACTTCAAGTGGTAAACAGATTGACTGCTCCCAAGGCTCCTTCTGAGCTTTTGAGGAAAAGGGGAGCGAAAGAGTTTCATGGAACCTCATTGGACCAATCGGATGTGGCGGAATTATGGTTGAAGAGAACTTATCGGATTCTATAAGAGATAGATTGCCCTCCGCATCAATGAGTTACCTGTGCTGTATCGCTTTTGCAAGGATCAGCATATGATTGGTGGAACCTTGTGCTTCTAAATCTCCAGAGACTAGCTGATTTGACATGGGAGTTTTTCGTGAAAGAATTTGAGCAAAAGTATGTTACTAAGGCCTATAGGGAGGCAAAGTGGAAGGAATTTATAAGTTTGAAACAAAGGAACTTGTTGGTTAGTGACTACGAGAAAGAGTTTGGTCGTTTGAGCAAGTATGTGCCTACTGCTTTGATTACTGAGGATTTTAAATGCAAACATTTCCAAGATGGATTAAGAGAAGTGATTAGAGGTATGTTGTCGGCCATGACAGTTATGCATCAGGTTAGATATTATCAGTTAGTAGCAGCGGCGATTAAGTTAGAAGAATCAGAAGTGATCAAGCAGAAGATGGAGCACAAGAGAAAAGTAACCGATGGTAATGTATTTAGTAGTAAGAGAACCCGTGATGGAGTTAGTGGACAACATACTCCAAGGTCCGGTCCAGTGCAAGAACCTAAGGGAAGTGTTTTGGCACCCCCTAGTAAGGAAAGCAATGTGCCAAAGTGTGAGCATTGTGGGAAATTTCATAGAGCTATGTGTAGGAAGCTTAGTGGAGCGTGCTTCAAATGTGGAACCATGGAGCATATGCTTGCCAATTGTCCAGAAATGAAAGAGAGCACAATTCAGCAAGGTAATAGAGGGAACACGGGAGTGATTGGATCTGCAAGAGGTGGAAGGAGAAGAGATCGAGCAGCATATGATATATCGAAAATGATTGAGAATTTGAATCCTTCAGGTGGTCCAGCTCGGTGTTATGCCATGATTAGGGACAAGGAAGATGATCAAGCGTGTCCTTCTGGTATGTTCTCATGTGATTGAGTTTGATTTGTATAAGTTATGTTATAGTAAGTCTATTGCTATCTGTGTTATCGGGTGAAATTTTGAGGACGAAATTTCTTAAGGGGGGGAGAATGTAACAACCCGAATTACACCCTAGTAGGATTTATGGTGTAATTGTATAGTAAGAGTACAAGGAATTGGACTAAGAATAAGATTAAGAGTATTTAAGGACCTAATAGAAGAGGTAAATTAAGTATTAGAAAAGAAGTTGAATGGAAGGACTAATAGGGAATTGAGATAAAGAGTAAGTGGGAAATTTGATTGAGTGGAACATGTGGCAGATTTTAGACATGTGTCTTGCTGTGAGCTTGCCACCTAGGCAGCCACATGCAAGAAGTATTGAAGTTAGTGGGAAAATCTGTCTCCTTCCACTAACAATCAAATTTTCTACTTCACCACTCTCATTCTCTCATGGGTTCTTCTCTCTTCTTCCTTTCTTCATTCTGATTTGTGATTCTTCAAGTTATGTTATTGCTATAATTGGATGGTTTGAAGAGGTTACCGTGTGAACTAAGAGGTAAGTGTATTGGATTTGTGTTTTTATTTCTACCCCTTCTTGTGGTTTATTGGTTAAGTAAATGGATTAAGAGTTTGTTGTGATTTGGGTATTGCAAGAAGCTGAGGCTAGAAGAAAGGAAAAGGGCAAGGACAAGATCTCATTTGGGGTGTCTCGGCTGCTCTTCTAGTGGTAGGGATCGTGTGCCCTTTGATTTTTTGCATGAGTAGTAAAATTATGATGTTGGGTCAATTGATGCACGTTTATGTGTTTATTTGATATTTGATATAATTGAAATGTAAAGTGGATGTGTGTTGAAGTGTTAATTGAATTTCCTTGAGTAAAATATAGTGACCATGTATGAACACTAGTTGTAGGGGAAAACTCTGCTCAGATTGTATCAGACCTTCGTGTGATGTTTTGTCCATATATCGCGTTTCACAACTCAGATTTAAGTGATTATTGTCTCATTAGAACCATGACTTCCATATATATATAAGTTCCTGAAATGACTATGACCTGATTCTAGCTCTAAGTGTCCCAAAAATATGCCATAACGTAAGTGTCTCTATTCAGGCGGGTCCATTGGAACAGTATAGATTGTTTAGGTCTTATCTTATTTTTATATGTCCAAATGACCTGTAACTTGTCCTATTTGAAAGATAACTTCCTAGGGAACAATTGTTAAGAGGACACTTTGTCTAAAAATGAGTTCTAGAGGGTCATTTAGGCGATACAACTTGTGAGTGAAAACCAGTCTCGAAGGGTTCCTGAGGTGAGCTAATGTCGCGATCGCGACATAGTCGCGACCTCACAACAGAACAACAAATATTTAGCCTTTTATTCTTCATTTTGATCCCATGGTTGGCATGATTCATTTCCCTAATTTACCCCCCACTAGTTTGAGTATTTTTGTGTGTTTATCCTTCCCGAATGCACCCGAACTCCTCTTTAAGTTCCTATAACTTATCCAATTCATGTTTAACATCATGGTATGAATATATGAATGTGTTTGAATATGTATTTTATATATCATAGGTGTTTGCTAGTAGGAATTATATATTGATTTCTTGGATTGTTTAGCATGTATATGAATTGAGTGAGATGTGATTGCAATTGGATACGTGAATATGTGTTGTAGTAATTAGAGTGTTAGAGAGCCTGAAGTGTCAAGTTAGTGGATATATAAGCATGCTTATAAAGGGTTTAGTGCAGCTGCTCAGTAGACTCACATGGGTCTTTTGCTTAAAGATTTCGGTCTCTTTTGTTACCTTTGGTTATTCGAATGTTTTCAGACTTATGTCTTTTGTTTTAGATACTGAATTTCATCTGTATCTTTTGTACCCGTATCCACAGTTTGTGAGAGTTTAGGCTTCTTATTGTTTGCTTTTGTGATGATCGAGCTTATGCTATTGATGATGGAATGATTATTTTGAGCATGTCATATTAATGCTTTTGGCTTAGTTATGTTCGTCATGTGGACATGATATTGTTAAGATTCAGTTATGTGATATGTAAATAAGAATGTTATGGTGCTTTGAGCATGTTAGTTTTGATAAGATTGAATTGTACATGTTATATTTTTGTATTGATATTGCGATGACGCCTTGGAATAAAATGTATATATTGTTATGCGTGCTTGTGCAGTCCTTTGTTTTTGTACATCCCCACTAAGCGTTATCGCTTAGTGCGGATGTTTGTTTCCGTGTAGGTTTGCAGGATTGGTTTGGTTTTGGAGTCGCTCATCTGCTGGCCACTAGAAGTTGAAGTCTTCTTTTTGTACTAGGATAGGGATAAGTTGTTTAGTCCAGTTTTTGCTTGTACGTTTAGTAACATTTTGTAAGGCATGAAATTATGATATGTAATGTAATGACTTGTATATGTATACTTTATAAGTTCAGTAATGCAAGTATATATGTTATTTATGAGTGCTTCCGCTTTAGTTCTTGCTTGAATGTTTGTGTTGGTGTGTGTGGCAACCCGACATTCCTTTCGAGGGGTATCGGGGTGTTACACAAACACTACTGTTGTCAATTCCAGATAATATGTGGGATAATTTTGCTCGTGCAGTTTCAATTACCTCGAAGCATACGCCACTACCTTACCATCTTACATTAGCACACATCCCAGTCCATTCCTTGAAGCATCACTGTACATCGTAAATTCTTTTCCTGGTGTAGGTTGAGCCAACATAGGAGCTTTAACAAGCATTTTCTTTAATTGATCAAAACTAGCTTGACATCTGTAAGTCCGTTCAAATTTTACCCGTTTTCGAAGCAACTTGGCCAGTGGAGAAGATATCACAGAGAATCCCTTTACAAACCATCAGTAATATCCGGCTAAATCAAAGAAACTTCTCACTTCAGTCACATACTGGGCAGTCTCTTGTTCACAATGGCTTCAATTTTTGCAAGATCTACTCAAATACCATCTGCAGAAATAATATGACCTAGGAATGAAACTTTGCTAAGCCAAAAATCACACTTGCTTAGCTTTGTATAAAGCTGCTTTTCCCTTAGGGTCTAAAGCATTATCCATAAATGCTGTGCATTTTCTTATTCATTCATAAAATGTACCAGGATGTCATCAATGAACACTATTATAACACCCCGATACCCCAGTTGGAAGGATGTCGGAGCTCCACGAGCTCAGAACACAAGCACACAAAACATACAAGCGGAAGCACTAATACGGAAAAAATTTAAGTCATAATACATATATACAAAACCAAAATATACATTACTTACATAATTATAAAATGATCCTTACAACATTTACATAATACTTATACAAAAATATAGAAGCTGAAATACAACAAATAACATTTCTAACTCCTAGTGGCCAACCTTGCAGATGCGCGACACGAACTGAACCGCACCTGCCACCTACATGGAAAACATCCGTGCTAAGCGATAACGCTTAGTGGGGAGGAGCAAAAACAAAATAACATGATACACAATACAGGAATACAATAAGTCATGCAAATACAAATGCATGCACATACAGATATTCTTACCACGGCAAAACACGAGGTATCATATGCATAATCACTAAATTAGTAAATAAGCAACTCACTCACCACATTCTAAGGTAAATGAACATCAATAAAAATCACTCATGAAATACAAACAATGTACTGAACAGGAATACCAAAACTTCACACACAATAGCCTGAAATTCACCAGCTGTGGATACGGGTACACTATAGGATGCAGGATACTGCGAACAGTATCAAAAGTGAGAGATCGGAGCCTCAATCACACACTACAGGGGAGACCGAAACCTCAATAAAAAAAATTTTATACCCGAAGTGTCACACCCCATTTGCCCCCTAGTAGAATGAGCCTGTCTGTCTGTCTATCTGTCTGTCAGTACGTGTAAGCATTTGCATGTATTCGGCATTTCATAGGGTTATTTCAGTAAAATGTATGATTTTTGGGTTTATTATTATGTGGGTGCATACATGGAATTAGGTTGTGAATTAATTGAGTTGCATTCGTGTGCATTTACATATACCATTGTAGGGTGTATTTAATTAGGAGTGCATTAGGTGTGTGTAATGTGTGGAGTTAGGGTATGAGTGAGCAAGTTTCACCATCCAAGGAATTGACATGTGTATTAGGTTTGGGAAAAAGAATAAAGAAGGAAAAGAAAGGTGAAACAAAAATCAGATTCACGTTTTCCTTTCAAACTTCACATTCTTCTTCTTCTTCTTTTTCCCTTTCCTAATTACTACTCTCTGATAATCAAGTGTGGTTGTGGAAGTTGGTCACTCTTACTCCTAGCTTGGTAAGTGCATAATTTAGTCTTTATCTTACTATAAATTGCATCTTCATCTTCTTCCTTGAGTTTAGGTTTAACCTAGGGTTGAATTTACTGTGTTTGTGTTCTAGCTGAGGCTCCACGTGATCCAAAGGGGAAAGAGGTTGCTGGACCAAGTGGAGCTAAGTGATAGAAGTTAGAATCCAGGTTTGGGAATATTGATTTGTGCGATTTTGATGTTTTACTGTAATTCTAGGGTTCATGTTCTTCTAAATTTGAATGAGTGTTTTCTTGATTTGATTTGGTTAATTACTTGATGGATTGAGTTGTATAATTATTGCATATATTGTTTGAGACAATTTCTGGAAGGTAAGAACAGGTTTGAATGGTTTTTAATCAAATTGGGAGTGAATTCGTGTTTCTGGAAATTCTGGAAATCCTGGAAAGTGAGGTACTGTTCTTCGTTGCGTGACTCGCTTCAAAGGAAGGCAGGTCACGTCACGTGACCCTTGGTCACGGCGTGACATGCCTGCTGAGAAGCCAGTCGCGTGACTAGCAGCAGACCAAGCAAGTCACGCGACGTGATCCTCGGTCACGTCGTGTGACCTGCGAAGAGAAGAGGCAGATCACGCAACGTGATCTGCGAGGGAGAGCAGCGTCACGTCGTGTGACCTGCATGTGCATTGCGTGATCCGCGAGGATCACGCAACGCAATTGGCGAGGAACAAGCAGGTCACGAGACGTGACCCTCGGTCACGCCGTGACCTTCCTGTTGAGTCGCCAGTTTCTCCGTTCAGCCCGTTTTTCCGAAATTCCCTGGTTTTTAACTCAGAACTGAATTTGGTATTTCTTCTGAATGGACTTTAATATTGTACGATGCATGTTTTACTGTTTAATGCTTCGATATACGTGATAGCATGATTTTCTGAGGAATTATATTCTGTATTCTGAAATGTGATCTGTTTGACGCATAACCTGCTAGAGTCAAGTAAGTGGATAGTTAGGCATGCCTAATAGAGTCTTTCAGTAGCTGCAGCCCTCAGTTCAGTTTGGACCCCGATCAGGTCCCCGTTTGGTTCCTCGCGAACCCTTCAGTATAGAATCTTGTTTAAGATTCCCTCAGTATATAAATAACATGTTCTGATAAATGATATAATATTTGATTTGTACCTGTGAGGTACCCTCAGTATTCGATTTGTACCCGTAAGGTACCCTCAGTACACTCGTTATCCACTGTCTAGAGTCAGCAGGTATTCTTTAAATGTTAATGGAAATGTTCTGATCTGATATGGCTTTGAATGGAATATCTGAATGAGTTTAATGATGAAATACATGTTGGTTTATTCTGTAATGCATATGATGATGAGATTCTGAGAGTATGGTATTTGAATACAGGCATGTTTATATGAATTATGCCATAGTTCCTGCATTCTGACATTGTGAATGTGTTTTGCCTTGACGACCACTGTGAGTGGCCGTCCATGTTTTATGTGTGTTTCCCCACTAAGCGTTTTATCGCTTAGCACGGTGTGTTTACCCGTGCAGGTGCGGAAGGAGTTTGCTTTGAGGGAGTCACCGTTTTCAGGCCAACACAGAAGGGATTAGTGTAGGGCTCAATTTTGTATCAGTTATAGATTCTTTTTGTATAGAACTCTCTGTATCAGCTTCCGCTTTTGTAACTATATTTTGTATATGTAATATTATTTTGGTATCAGTTTGCTGATCAGAACATTATTGTAATAGTTTAATTATAGTAATGCATGATCAGTTTTTGCTTTCTACATGTAAAGTTTTTAATTATTCTGTATTTCTGGATGTATGTTATGAATGGATGTATATTTTGCTTTGCTTTTGTTTGGTGACACCTTGTCTCATACGGCATCTCACTCCTTATCGGATGGGATCGCCTATGTATGGGAAGGGGGTGTTACAGTTAATAACTCTATCTGTGCACAAATATGAGTGTGTGGAACCAGGATCAATTAGAGCATAGTGTCAGTGTGAGTAGAGTTTTTAGGAGTTGTCCTCTGATTGTTGAGGGAGTTGTGCTTCCAGCGGATCTGATTGAGTTACCCTTCAGAGAGTTTGACTTGATTCTGGGTATGGACTGGTTGGGTAAGTATCGGGCTGTAGTGGATTGCCATAGGAAGACAGTGGTACTTCGGGATAGAAGTCATTCTCTAGTGTTTCTGAAAGGTTTGGGTGCTAGTTCAGTGAATAATGTTATTTCGGTGTTGCAAGCTAAGAGATTCATCAGGAAGGGTTGTGAGGCTTTTCTAGCTGTTGTGTTAGATTCCAGGAGGGATCAGGTTCAGATTGAGGATATTCCTATAGTGCGAGAGTTTGGGGATGTGTTTCCGAGCGAGTTGCCCGGTTTGCCTCCTGAGAGAGAGGTTGAGTTGTCCATTGAGATCATGCCGGGTACTGCACCTATTTCGAGAGCACCTTATCGGATGGCTCCTGTAGAGTTGAGGGAACTTAAATCTCAGCTACAAGAGTTATTGGATAAGGGGTTTATTAGACCGAGCATATCTCCTTGGGGAGCTCCAGTTCTGTTTGTTAAGAAGAAAGATGGATCCCTGCGGATGTGCATTGATTACCGCCAGATTAATAAAGTTACAGTGAAGAACAAGTATCCTTTGCCTAGGATTGAGGATTTATTTGATCAGCTTCGAGGTGCGGGTGTCTTTTCCAAGATAGATCTTCGATCAGGGTATTACCAGCTTCGTGTTCAGGATGCAGATGTGGTTAAGACTGCATTTCGGACTAGGTATGGCCACTATGAGTTTCTTGTGATGCCGTTTGGTTTGACAAATGCTCCAGCGGCTTTTATGGATCTGATGAACCGTGTGTTTAGACCATATTTAGATCGATTTGTGGTAGTGTTTATTGATGACATCTTGGTATATTCCAGGGATGAGAGTGAGCATGAGGAGCATCTCAGATTGGTTTTGCAGATGTTGAGAGAGCATCATTTGTTTGCTAAGGTTAGCAAGTGTGATTTCTGGCTTCGAGAAGTGTCATTCTTGGGTCACATTATTTCAGCTAGCGGTATTCAGGTTGATCCAGCTAAGATTGAGGCGATAGTTGATTGGAAAGCGCCTCGGAATGTTCAGGAGGTGAGGAGTTTCCTCGGTTTAGCAGGTTATTACCGTCGGTTCGTTAAGGGATTTTCTGTGATTGCTGCTCCTATGACTAGATTGTTGAGGAAAGGAGTCAGATTTGAGTGGTCAGACAGGTGCCAGTCTTGTTTTGATCGGTTAAAGCAGTTGCTTGTTGAGGCTCCTATCCTTACTCAACCCATCTCGGGTAAGGAGTTTGTCATTTACAGTGATGCTTCTGGAGTTGGTCTTGGTTGTGTGCTTATGCAGGAGGGTAAAGTAGTGGCTTATGCTTCTCGTCAGTTGAAGCCACATGAGAAGAACTATCCGACGCATGATTTAGAGTTGGCGGCTGTAATTTTTGCTTTGAAGATTTGGCGTCACTACTTGTATGGGGAAAAGTGTAGGATCTTCTCGGACCACAAGAGTTTAAAGTACTTCCTTTCACAGAAAGAGTTAAATATGAGACAGCGCAGATGGCTTGAGTTGTTTAAGGACTACGACTGCATTGTGGATTACCATCCTGGTAAGGCTAATGTAGTCGCAGATGCTTTGAGTAGGAAGTCAGTTTCAGCCTTGTTCTTGAGGCGTTTCAGATGGCGTTTTGGTTCAGATGGGGCTTTGCTTGCCCAGTTGCGTGTGAAGCCTACTTTGAGACAGAGGATTGTGGATGCTCAGAGAGATGATGTGAGGCTTCAGCGGATTGTGCTTGAGGTTAGATCGGGTAAGCCATCAGAGTTCTCAGTTCAGGATGAGGTACTTATGTTCAGAGGTCGTTTGTGCGTGCCAGAGTCTGAGGAATTGAGGAGACAGCTCATGAGTGAGGCGCATAGTTCAGTTTTCACTATGCATCCTGGCAGTACGAAGATGTATCAAGACATGAAGCAATTCTATTGGTGGTCCGGTATGAAGCGTGATATTGTGGATTTTGTTTCCAAGTGCTTGACTTGTCAGCAGGTGAAGGCAGAGCATCAGGTTCCTTCAGGTTTGCTTATGCCTTTATCCATTCCTGAGTGGAAATGGAGTGATATCACCATGGACTTTGTTTCTGGCTTGCCTTTGACTCAGAGGAAGCATGATTCGGTTTGGGTTATTGTGGATAGGCTTACGAAATCAGCTCACTTCTTGCCAGTTAGAGTGGACTACTCCATGGACAGATTAGCCAGTATCTATGTGGATCAGATAGTTAGGTTGCATGGTGTGCCTTTGTCCATAGTGTCAGATCGGGATCCGAGGTTTACTTCCAAGTTTTGGAAGAAGTTACAGAGAGCTTTGGGCACTAGGTTGAACTTCAGTACAGCGTTTCATCCTCAGACCGATGGTCAGTCAGAGCGAGTTATTCAGATTCTGGAAGATATGATGAGAGCTTGTACTTTGGATTTTCCGGGCAGTTGGGACAGATATGTATCATTGATGGAGTTTGCCTACAACAACAGTTTCCAGTCGAGTATTGGTATGGCACCATATGAGGCTTTATATGGTCGTCAGTGTAGGACTCCGATTTGTTGGACCGAGCTATCCGAGAGATCTATGATTGGACCTGACTTGGTTAGGGATACTGAAGAGAAGATCAGAGTAGTGCAGCGGAATTTGAAAGCAGCCAAGGATCGACAGAAGTCTTACGCCAATTTGAAAAGAAAAGATGTGCATTTTGAGATCGGGGACAAAGTTTTCCTTAAAGTTTCTCCTTGGAGGAGAGTACTTCGGTTTGGCAAGAAGGGTAAGCTGAGTCCTCGTTTCATTGGACCTTATGAGATTTTGGCTAAGGTGGGACCTGTAGCCTACAGATTAGCGCTACCGATGGAGTTAGCAAAGTTGCATGATGTGTTTCACGTTTCGATGCTTCGTCGGTACAGATCAGATCCTTCGCATGTTCTGTCAGTTCAGGATATCCAGGTTCAGCCAGACTTCTCTTATGATGAGGAACCGCGAGCAATTCTAGCCCGAGAGGTGAGGCAGTTGAGAAATAAGCAAATTCCTTTGGTTAAAGTATTATGGATCCATCATGGAGTCGAGGAAGCGACTTGGGAGCCAGAGGAGTCGATGAGAGCTCAGTATCCGCAGTTATTCAGTTCAGGTGAGAATTTCGAGGACGAAATTCTTATTAGTAGGGGAGAGTTGTCACACCCCATTTGCCCCCTAGTAGAATGAGCCTGTCTGTCTGTCTATCTGTCTATCAGTACGTGTAAGCATTTGCATGTATTCGGCATTTCATAGGGTTATTTCAGTAAAATGTATGATTTTTGGGTTTATTATTATGTGGGTGCATACATGGAATTAGGTTGTGAATTAATTGAGTTGCATTCGTGTGCATTTACATATACCATTGTAGGGTGTATTTAATTAGGAGTGCATTAGGTGTGTGTAATGTGTGGAGTTAGGGTATGAGTGAGCAAGTTTCACCATCCAAGGAATTGACATGTGTATTAGGTTTGGGAAAAAGAATAAAGAAGGAAAAGAAAGGTGAAACAAAAATCAGATTCACGTTTTCCTTTCAAACTTCACATTCTTCTTCTTCTTCTTTTTCCCTTTCCTAATTACTACTCTCTGATAATCAAGTGTGGTTGTGGAAGTTGGTCACTCTTACTCCTAGCTTGGTAAGTGCATAATTTAGTCTTTGTCTTACTGTAAATTGCATCTTCATCTTCTTCCTTGAGTTTAGGTTTAACCTAGGGTTGAATTTACTGTGTTTGTGTTCTAGCTGAGGCTCCACGTGATCCAAAGGGGAAAGAGGTTGCTGGACCAAGTGGAGCTAAGTGATAGAAGTTAGAATCCAGGTTTGGGAATATTGATTTGTGCGATTTTGATGTTTTACTGTAATTCTAGGGTTCATGTTCTTCTAAATTTGAATGAGTGTTTTCTTGATTTGATTTGGTTAATTACTTGATGGATTGAGTTGTATAATTATTGCATATATTGTTTGAGACAATTTCTGGAAGGTAAGAACAGGTTTGAATGGTTTTTAATCAAATTGGGAGTGAATTCGTGTTTCTGGAAATTCTGGAAATCCTGGAAAGTGAGGTACTGTTCTTCGTTGCGTGACTCGCTTCAAAGGAAGGCAGGTCACGTCACGTGACCCTTGGTCACGGCGTGACATGCCTGCTGAGAAGCCAGTCGCGTGACTAGCAGCAGACCAAGCAAGTCACGCGACGTGATCCTCGGTCACGTCGTGTGACCTGCGAAGAGAAGAGGCAGATCACGCAACGTGATCTGCGAGGGAGAGCAGCGTCACGTCGCGTGACCCTCGGTCACGCCGTGACCTGCATGTGCATTGCGTGATCCGCGAGGATCACGCAATGCAATTGGCGAGGAACAAGCAGGTCACGAGACGTGACCCTCGGTCACGCCGTGACCTGCCTGTTGAGTCGCCAGTTTCTCCGTTCAGCCCGTTTTTCCGAAATTCCCTGGTTTTTAACTCAGAACTGAATTTGGTATTTCTTCTGAATGGACTTTAATATTGTACGATGCATGTTTTACTGTTTAATGCTTCGATATACGTGATAGCATGATTTTCTGAGGAATTATATTCTGTATTCTGAAATGTGATCTGTTTGACGCATAACCTGCTAGAGTCAAGTAAGTGGATAGTTAGGCATGCCTAATAGAGTCTTTCAGTAGCTGCAGCCCTCAGTTCAGTTTGGACCCCGATCAGGTCCCCGTTTGGTTCCTCGCGAACCCTTCAGTATAGAATCTTGTTTAAGATTCCCTCAGTATATAAATAACATGTTCTGATAAATGATATAATATTTGATTTGTACCTGTGAGGTACCCTCAGTATTCGATTTGTACCCGTAAGGTACCCTCAGTACACTCGTTATCCACTGTCTAGAGTCAGCAGGTATTCTTTAAATGTTAATGGAAATGTTCTGATCTGATATGGCTTTGAATGGAATATCTGAATGAGTTTAATGATGAAATACATGTTGGTTTATTCTGTAATGCATATGATGATGAGATTCTGAGAGTATGGTATTTGAATACAGGCATGTTTATATGAATTATGCCACAGTTCCTGCATTCTGACATTGTGAATGTGTTTTTTTATTGTAACGGTCCGGCTTTTATACCCTCCCCGGAATATATCCCGTCGGGAGATCCCCTCCCCGGAACATATCCCGTCGGGAGCAGGGATGCTGTCCCAGAGCCGTTACTCACAGAACTTTACACACCCCTTGTGCATTTTTGCCTTCCGTGGGATTCGAACCAAGGACCTGGGGATAAGTCCTTAATTCATAGAATACCACTACCATTAGGCTATATAGCCTAATGGTAGTGGTATTCTATGAATTAAGGACTTATCCCCAGGTCCTTGGTTCGAATCCCACGGAAGGCAAAAATGCACAAGGGGTGTGTAAAGTTCTGTGAGTAACGGCTCTGGGACAGCATCCCTGCTCCCGACGGGATATGTTCCGGGGAGGGGATCTCCCGACGGGATATATTCCGGGGAGGGTATAAAAGCCGGACCGTTACAATAAATAGCCTAATGGTAGTGGTATTCTATGAATCAAGGTACTTATCCCCAGGTCCTTGGTTCGAATCCCACGGAAGGCAAAAATGCACAAGGGGAAGTGTAAAGACCGTGAGTGCAGCCGGGATGCCGGTGGGACAGGGAAACCCGACGGGATATGTTCCGGGGCCCTAGTCTGCAGCTACCGGTTGTTACAAAAAAAGGCGCCTTTTATTGTAACGACCGAGCCCGCACAGTACAGACTCGACTCCGATTACGCTCGGAGGAGGACGGAACAGACAGAGCTGCGGTGCGTTACTCACAGAACTTTACACACCCCTTGTGCATTTTTGCCTTCCGTGGGATTCGAACCAAGGACCTGGGGATAAGTCCTTAATTCATAGAATACCACTACCATTAGGCTATATAGCCTAATGGTAGTGGTATTCTATGAATTAAGGACTTATCCCCAGGTCCTTGGTTCGAATCCCACGGAAGGCAAAAATGCACAAGGGGTGTGTAAAGTTCTGTGAGTAACGCACCGCAGCTCTGTCTGTTCCGTCCTCCTCCGAGCGTAATCGGAGTCGAGTCTGTACTGTGCGGGCTCGGTCGTTACACGAAGGTAGCAGGGGTGACCGAAGCCTCGAAAACATTTTTCAGTAAGACCATAATGAAGGTCGATCGTAAGACCCAAACGGGGAGCTGCACTCTTATATCCCTTTATAAGCATGCTTATCTATCCACTATTATGACACTTCAGGCTCAACTCACTTCCTCAAAACACATTGCTGGACAGTACTCAAAACACAAGTAAGAACACTATCATAGCAATAAGCATTTACTCAAGGCATGTCAGAATCAAGAATCAAAACACTAACATATCATAATTATATACACAATTCTAGAATAATAATAATAACAAGATATGAGCAAAAACATGTGCCATGCACTAGGGCGAACCCATGCAAAGTGAGAAACCAAAATCATTTTTGGAAAATAGGGCAGGCAGAAAGGAGTCTCTATCGCGATTGCGACAGAAGCCAGAATTGCGCCACAAGCAAGGAGGCTATACACGACTCGTGCTCATGTGCACAACTCGTGCTCATGTGCACGACTCGTGCAAGGCGTCCGAGAGATGCTGAGAAAATTCAGCTCTGTCGTGATCGCAACAGGATCGCATTTTCTAGATCTCCGAAAATCTACCGAAAAAATAATAGCTTTCAAAATCAATTCAAAGCCACTCAATCGTGCAATAACACTTACCTCATCACTCAAATGCATTCCAAACAGGATTATAATCATATAAACATAATTTGCACAATAATCGTACACTAGCATTTCATACCATTTCATTCTCATCCCAAACTAACACATGCATATACACATATAACATGCTCAAGATTCCAGAAATTAAAACACAACACACACATATATGATCCGAAAAGAGAAGATGAGCAAATAACTCCCAAACTAAACATAGCCAAAAGCAAACTCCCAAACCTCTTGAAGCTTAAAACCCAATCTTCTTCAAGCTAGCACCTTATCTTTCCCTTATCAAGCCTCTTCTCATCAGATTCTTGCACAAAACCCAACCAAACAAACACTTAATCAAACCATGCAAATCAAATCATCCATCAAACCCAAACCCAAGCAAAGAGGAAGAAGAAGAAACAAACCCCTAAAAACCCAGCCACTTACCTTTACAAAGCCAAAAACCACTTCAAAACACTAGCAAAGCTCCGAAAATCACCAAGGAAGAGAAAAGAGGGACCAAAAGGAAGAAGAAGCAAATGAGGAAGAAGAGAAGGAGGGAGAACGGGGAACCCAAGGGCAGAATTCTGCTCTTCCCTTCCTCTCTCCTCTTTTCTTCAAACATTTAATGCCTCTCACCCACCAAGTCCACATGTCCCAATCCCATCGGTCCAAAATAAAAATCTTTGTCTTAATTCACGTTGGTCCTTGGCTTTTCTCCACTTAATCCTTAATAATTACCACTTGGTCACTAAATAAATTCTTCACTTAAATACTTTAATTACTCTTCAATTAAGTCCTCAATTAAATCCAATTTCACTTGCATAATTACCAAAATACCCTTAATCAATCAAATACCCATGCAAATTCTACCAAGCCCTAATTTGGGATGTTACAACCACTACAAACTGGTCCAAATAGGATCGAAAGACCCGATTCATCAAATTCATAAATGCTGCCAGTGCGTTGGTCAACCAAAATGGCATCACCAAAAACTCATAGTGACCATATCTAATCCTAAATGTTATTTTCGGTACATCTTCATTCTTCACCCAAAGCTGGTAATACCCAAATCGCAAGTGTAGACACCGAGTCCTGATGCAATCCAGATCAGAGTTACCCAATGAAGAGACTAACGTTTGTTTTCAGATAAATGGTTGAAAGTTGTGAGTTTTCATTTTCCGGTTTTACAAGGTTTGAGGATTTTTCTCAGTAACGGGGGGTATCGGATGGTTAAAACTTTGAAAGTGGGAATTTTGGTCAACGACGGGATACCCGTCTGTGGTGGGACGCCCATCGCTCGCGCGAGAGTCCCATCTCTCGCAACGAGCACCGGCTGTCGCTCAAAAGTGTGGGCCCGTCTCTCGCAATTGAGCGATGCCTACTCCTCACGAGAGATAGCCGTCGCTCGCTTCTGCATCCCGTGTGTGGTCCGCCGGTCAAAAGACCTAGCGTACCCCTTCAATCGATGCCCATTGATATCTTACCGATGCCCGTCGGTAGGTGATCTATTAGTTGTTTTCACAGGATTTTCCGGGATTTTATTAAGATTTTCTAGATTTATCAAATATTTTATAAATCTTATTAAAATCCTCTGAATCTTTTCAAATACTTTTAAATATTAGATTTGATTTTGTGAATATTCTGTAAATCATTCAGTTACGATTTGATTTCGAAAATCTTTTTCAAATTTAAACCTTAAATTTAAATTTATTTGAATTATCTTCAAAAATCTATAAATAGGCGATTAAACCTCATTATTCAAGGTTATAAAATTTTGGGTTAGAAATTTTGGGGAAGAAAACTAAATCTTAGCAGTTTTTCACAAAGATTTTATTTTTGCATTTTGTAAAAGAATTCTCTCTCAAGATTTCTTCTTTCTCTCATTTTTTTATTCCTGAATTAAGCTAATCGGAGGTAACGAAATCCATTCGTTTCCATCGATCTAGCTATTTTCGACATTGAATTGCTATCAAAATTTCGAGAAAGAAAAATAGAATTTTCTTTTCTTGATTTATTTTCAAAATACAATTTTTGTAATAAAAAATCTCCTGAAATCATGCAATCACGGATCAGTCCTTGTAGAACTTGAGGAACCGAAATCACTCAACGTTCACCATTAAAGGTAAACTCCGAGGGTAAACATTTTGAATTTATTATCTATATAGTTTAATTATTTTTGTAACACCCTTTACCCACACATAGCATACTGTATGATAACATTGATAGTATACGACACTGAGTGAGGAGCGCTACAGGCGAAAACATACAGGGAACAATATATAAGCATAGCTACACAATTTTTTTTTCTAATACACAAACATTCTCATAATAGACAAGACATTCATATAAATGGCATTACACTCTTCATTAACATCTTATTACATACCAATCACTTAATACAACATTGATAGAGAATTACATTACAGTAATTGTCTAAAACCTCTAAACAATAACTACTACTACGGACTTATTGGCCAGACTGCTGCAGATTGTCCCCGGCGACACGACTAACTCCAAACCTGCATGGATACACACCCGTGCTAAGCACAAAAGCTTAGTGGGGAAAAACACGTAGTATGGATGACCATTCACAATGGTCGTCAGTCACAACACACAATAAATATCCAAAATAACATCATTTGAATATAAATACATGTTTCAAATAAACTTAAACATCTCATTTAATAAACACATAAAATTTATCATAAATGAAATATTTTAATCATAATCATTGACAAGGTCAAACAGGATGACAATCTTAATTAATACATGCTTTTCAGGTTTTATTATTCATATATCTCATGTCACACATATCATTACATTCAACCTATAATCAATTCTCAAAATAAAATAGTTCCCATACATCAAAGAGTCATGAGTACACAGCTAATAAAATACTTCATGCCCTAGTATATAAATGCATGTCATACACACATAGTTACTTTCATTTAATCACTTACTTCCAATCGCCTCATTACTTTCGTGACATTAACTCATGTTAATATTTCAAAAAGGAAATAACCAAAGTGGTACTGTAAGCACCGTGTCCTGGAGCGGTCCGGATCAGAGGTTACCCTATGATGAAATCAGTGTCCAAGCCTGAATGGTAGGTTGGATTTAGAGGTTTTAGCCCCGCGTTCCGTGAGAAGTGAGGTTTTTTATCATTCCTGCGCCGGAGGAGAGAAAAACAGAGGTTTTTTCGAGTCAAAGGGCTTTTTGTCCTCCACAGACGGCCAGCCCGTCTGTCGAGCCAGCCCGTCGCTTCGAGTCACCGACGGCTATGGGTATTTTCTGACGCCCGTCGAAAAATCACCGCCCCTGTCAGATTGCCGCCTGGTTTCTCGGAGCACGCAACCCTTCCGACGCCCGTCGGTGGATGTGGCAGGGCCGTCGGACGAATCCTTGTGTCAGAAGGATTCTTCCGACGCCCGCCTCTATACACCGACGCCCGTCGGTCGTGTCTGGCTATAAAGGCTCCGGATTTTCATTTGAAAAGGGTTGGAAAAATTTTCAGAAGAGGAAACTCTGCCCAATTTCAAGCACATTTTCTCTCTCTTCCAAAAACACTTTTTCTCAAAGAAATCTATTTAATCAAGGATCAAATCAATCAAAGGAACTAAAAGCTAATTAGTTTTCTTTAGATTTTGACTCCAAAATCGTTCTTTTGAAGGATTGAAGGTGAAATATCTCATTTTCTCTCTTTAATCTTTCATCCTTGCTTCTCGTGGAACGCGCGGGGCTCTAACCGACACCAAAATCTTACCCAAAGCGACTATCTGAGGGTAAATATTCCGGATTCTTTCTCCATTTTATCTTTATATTTATTTATCATTTTGTGAAATTAACAAATACCTGTCGTTATGTTCATTTATCTTGACTCTCTTATCTTCTTTTGGGATAAAACTCTTTTGGCTTTGAAAAAGGTTTCTCTCTCTTTCTCCCCATTCTGTTTTTCGGAGACAGGGGTGACCGACGGGTCATCTTTATCACCGACGCCCGTCGGTCACCCACCTATAGACGCCCATCCTTGAGTGACAAACGGGCATATCGGATAACCGAACCGACGCCCGTCGGTCAACCAAGGAAGGCCGTCGGTGGGTTCTGTCTCCATCTTTTTAAATCATTTTTCATTTCTACTCAGTTTCCTTGACTTCTCATGTGTAAATTTAGTGTATATTAACCTCTCTTAACTTTTTGTGAGTGTGTATCGGTCCTCCTGGATTATCTCGAGCTTGAGCGGCTATCTATCATATTTGGAGGATCTCGTCTGGTTTAGTTTCCTAATCCTCTTATTTCATTTCTTTCATTGATTATCTTATGTATATGGATGTACTCCTTTCATATCCCGTTAATGTATAAAAATGACTCAATGGTTTTATATTTAATAAAATGAGGTTTACACGAAACTTAGGGGTCCAACGCCCTATTTTTATCCAATAAAGATCATCACAAATAAAATATCCCACTTTTGATAATGATGCATGCGAGGACCAAAGTCCTCAAAATAAGCAATGCCCCGATTTATGTATGCCTCGCACATTTACAAAAGGGAGTTGTATTCCGCTCCTTGTATTATTGTAATCTATTGCTTTATTATCTATTTGATCACTTATCGCTTTCAAGATGTGAATAAATGCGCTTTTCAATTAAACTGCATAGTGTGGAGAGAGAGCGAATTAATGATATTAAAATTTGATCATAAGCTAATTGAGGTAGAAATAGATGAGAAATCCCGGACCCAGCTCTGGTCTTTGGGCTCGAGAGGTTAGAGGTTATCCTCCAAAATACTTCTTGGGTCACGAGGCTTTAGCGCTAATCCTAGGCCTCATGGCTCAATATGGATAAAATGCGCAAGTCTTAGGCTCTCCGAGGCGAGAGAAACTTCCCCAATGTTCTATTGGGTGGCGACTCCATGATACCTCCTTGTTGCCCAACATAGACGCACTTGCGATTCATCGCGAGATGCCAACGGACCCGCAAATGCCCCGATCGCCCACGTGCGGGCGGCCGAACGGGCGGCGCCTCGGGATCCGGCGCGCGTCACAGTGGCGACTCCACTGGGGACGTTTATGGTTCGAGATTTCAATTCGAAAATACCTCTCTTAACATTTATGATTAAAATTTAATTCATAAAATTCGCTTTCTCTCAAATTTGCATTTGCATATCATTAGAGCCTTAGAATACGCTAGTTTGGTCCCTCTTCTAGCCCCGGTGCATTCCTGAAGCACCTCCTCATTTTCACTCAATTTGGGGAAGTGTTAAGGATAATCACCAGCCCAAGCCACGTACCTCAATGGTATATCAAAATGGTGACCCGATCGGTCGCTACGCTCGTGATGAGCTAGACCCGTCGGTAGGGATCATGCTTGGGTAGCCTCAAAGAAACATCTCCCTTGTCCAAAGCTCATGTAATGGCTGTAGTCACTTTCCACAGGTGAAATGAACCTTAATCTCATGCTTGCTGTATGGATCTTCATGTATTGGATGAGTCCAAATGTCTCGCTTGGTAACCTAGCCAAAGGCTATCATGCCCCGGTAGGGCCATGTCGAAATTTATGGAGCGTCCGAATACGTGGCGATCATTATCCATCCGCTTGTACATTAGCATAAGAGTGTTATGCTGCCGGTTTTTCGCCGCGCACCATGCGCGTCCATCGGGTCCCTTGTTGACCCTTGGGCTAACCCCACCTAGGAAAGAGACTGCACGACCACGTGTGTGGGAGAAATAAGGGTGGAAGGACCTACTTGCTTGCTTGTGCTCTGTAAGTGTTGCATATCACGATCATGCATTATATCTACATTTCATGCATCATTCTAACTTTTGTCCCTGCAGCCATCATAGATCTGCCCAGGTGGACTAGATCACCAACCGGTCGACTGATCCGAGTTCTTACTCCTGAGCTATCAGATAGAGAGGGCCTACCGGAGATCTTATCAGAAATCAGAGGTACGGTATCTCAGATGGCAAACTCGCCTAGGGGGGAAGATGCCACCAGGGCCATGATTGCGGAAGAAGTGGGCCGCCGTTTTGAGGAATTCGAGGGCAGGATGATGAATATGTTGACCGCCTTGGCACAGCAGAATGCTCCACAGAATCCTCCTCCTCCTCCAGTGAGACAGAATGAGCCTGAAGAAGAAAGGGTTGAAAGGCGGGAAGAATTCGTTAGGCCGCCGCCAGTAGAGTTAAGATTAGTGGCTTCGAGAGAGTTGAGAAGGAGGCCAGTGTTGAGAATTGATGACGATAGGGATATCGAGGATGATAGGTTGAGCATGGCATCTGAGAAGGGGAAGGCGCCTCAAGCTGATGACTTTATTCTAAAGAAGATGGAAGAGAGGTTCGAGGCTATGGCTCGTATGATAGGCAGAGCTCATGGGATGAATCCTGAGGATAGGGAGTTGGACGGAGAGGACCCGATCCCTTATAATTTCAAAATGCCGAATGTGCCGAAGTTTGATAGTACTTCTGACCCCACCGCACATGTGAAGCAATATTCTCTGGTCATGAAGGGGACCACATTGTCCAAGAAGCAGAAAGTGGAATACTTTTGTCTGAGTCTGACCTCCCATGCCATAGACTGGTATCATGGCCTTGACCGCCGCACTAAAAAAGATTGGGATCTGCTCACTGAGGAGTTTCTGAAGCAGTATGACTGTAATACCAGAATGGAGGTGACTCTGAAAGACCTTGAGCTACTTCAGCAGAAAACCGGGGAATCCTTCCATGAGTATCTTACCCGATGGCGGAACCGAGTAATGGAGATGCGCCGAAAGCCTGACACCCAAGATCAGATTCGTCTTTTCATTAAGAACGCAAGCCCATACTTGAAGGAGGGATTGAGGATGAAGGGGTTAAAGGACTGGGAGTCTCTCAAAGATATAGCCATCGAAGCAGAGGGAGAGTTTTTAACCCGAAAAGCTAACAATGACAATTTCGCCAAAAGGGCTAACCCCGGTCAAGGAACCAGTAGGTCGGCGGGTCCCAGTAACAGCACTAGAAGAATGGGTGAAGTGTCTGCTACTGAGGTAACCACCCAGAGGAAGTTTTCGAACTTGGGGAGACCATTATCTTGGGTCCTGAGGAGGCTGATGAAGTAAGGAAAATTGCGCCCTCTGACTCCTAGGCCAGCTTTGACACAAGGGAAACCAGGACATAAGGATAACGAATTCTGTGCATTCCACCAGCACTCGGGCCATATCACTGATAAATGCAAGGCGCTCCGGCACTCTATCCAAGATTTGATTGATAGCAAGCAGATCTCTGACCCTGAAAAGAGAGAAACTGAGAAGAAGCCCGGTTACAATGCCGTACCGCCACCCGTGTTTATGATCCAATCTAGCCTGCCAGAGTGGTACGTGCTACAAGATCTGTATGGGAGTGAGGAGTCCGCTGTTGATAATTCTGAGAATAGGAAGGAGAAAGCAGTTGTGGCGACCCTTGATTGCTGGTCTAGCAGTGAAAGCGGTGGAGAAGCCGAGGATGAAGAAGGGTTGAACCTTGATTTGTGGGGCTCCGATGGAGACGAGGGGGAGGTAAGCGCTGTCACGAGAAGTGGAAGGGTGATCCCCGAGATTACGAAGCTACCTGAGCCGGTACAGCCATCAGCGGAGAAAGAGCCAGAAGAGAATCAGATTGTTAGACAATTGAAGAAGACCGCGGCTCAGATATCCATTTGGGATCTGTTGAGGCAATCCCCCTCTCATAGGCAGAAGGTAGTAGAAGCTTTGGTTGAGGCCACAGTCGCCACCACTATTTCCCCGTCAGAGCTTTTGGGTTTGATTAAGGGAGGATCCGAGGAGAGATTGGTCTTTTCTGACGCCGACCTACCTGTTGAAGGCCGCAACCACAACCGACCCTTGTACATTAAAGCACAGATTAACGGTAAGCACACTGCTTGCGTTATGGTGGACGACGGGTCTTCTATCAATGTGTGCCCTTTAATAGCTTTGCAGGCTTTTGGTTTAAGCGAGGATATGCTCAGCGGATCAGATCTGACTATCACAGCCTACGATAACTCGAGGAGGCAAGCTTCGGGAACCTTCAAGACTTTGGTCAAGACAGGACCTATCGAAGTGGAGGTTGAATTTGTAGTTCTGCCCATCCCTGCTAACTTCTCAGCTTTGCTTGGGAGACCCTGGTTTCATAAATTAGGAGGAGTGCCATCCACACTGCATCAGATGATAAAGTTCCCACATGAAGGGGAGGTGGTGACTATCAAAGCGGCCAGGGAAAACCAGGTCTCAGCGCTGGAAATTGCCAATCAGCCTTTCAGCGGCTTTCACGTGTCTATGATAAGGGAAGAGCGCAAATCAATGGATAGCCCAGCTGTGGTTAGTATGATGAAGAAGATGCACTATCTTCCTGGGGCTGGATTAGGCAGAAGCTCCCAAGGGTTGCAGACCGCGACCACCACTCGAGGGCAGAAAAACAGGAAAGGCCTGGGGTATAGAGGTGGCTTCGGCAAGAAGAGGGTGACAGACAAGATCCCCCACATTTCAGAGAGCTTTGTGCCAGTATCCTCAGTTTGTACGTATACTGGTGAAGATGAGCCACAATGGGTGGATGGGAGGATTGTCCCTGGCTTTGAGATCTTTAATGATGTGTATGACTGGCACGTCGGGTTCGTCAAGAGTGCTGAAGACTTTTGGGATGAGGAAGTCATGACTCAGGGTATCACTTGGGATAAGTGCGAGCTTGAGGAGGTCGTTACTGAAAAGATGGTAGCTGCCAGGCTGAAAGGGAAAGAGAAGATAGCAGAATTAGAGCTGAAAATGGGGGATTTGAAAATTTCTTCCGACGCGCCTGAGGGGCCTCTGCTAAATCAGAAAGTTAATGAGCAAGCTGCAACGGCATCAACTTCGGGAGCGGTGGAAGAGGACTCTAGCCTAGATTGTCTTTTTATTCCAGAACTCTTTTATGATGTAAATGATAACTATGATATTATTAATAAGATGAACAATTTCACTTATTTGTGCGATGTTTCTAATGATTTCAACATGCATGAACATGATCATATTCCATCAATTTTTGACATTGACTCCACTGGCACAACGCCTTTTAATCTTGGAACCACGGAAAATCCGAGAGAAATTCTAATAGCATCAAACATAACTCCTGAGGAGAGAAAAAATTTTGAGAGAATAATAAGAAAACATGAAAAAGTCTTTGCCTGGACCTACGAGGACATGCCGGGGATTGACCGAGACATGGCGGAGCATGCCATCCCGACTTACCCAGATTGCAAGCCTGTGAAGCAGAAATTGAGAAGGCTAAGACCAGAATGGGCTGACAAGGTTAAGGAGGAAATTCGACAGCAGATTGAAGCCAAGTTCCTTGTGGAAGTCCAGTATCCTACATGGCTGGCAAATGTGGTTCCTGTGGCAAAGAAGAACGGAAAGGTCAGGGTGTGTGTGGATTATCGAGATCTTAACAAAGCCTGCCCTAAAGATGATTTTCCACTACCCCATATTGATGTATTGATAGACAGTGCCACCAATTGCGCGATGTACAGCTTTGGGGACGGTTATGTGGGCTACAACCAGATCCTGAACAAGATAGCTGACCGGGTTAAAACTGCTTTTATCACGGAATGGGGCACCTATGCCTATCGGGTCATGCCTTTTGGCCTGAAGAATGCGGGGGCCACATACCAGAGGATGGCAACCAAGATCCTAAGTGACCTGATTCATAAAGAAGTGGAGGTGTATGTCGATGACATGATGGTCAAATCAGCCACCCGAGAGGGACACTTTGAGGCTCTAGAGAAGTTCTTCACCAGGATCGATAAGTATAATCTGCGACTTAACCCCAAGAAGTGCATTTTCGGAGTGACTTCAGGAAAGCTGTTGGGACATGTCGTCAGCCAGAGGGGGATAGAAATTGACCCAGACAAGGTGAAAGCTATCAGAGAGATGCCTGTACCACAAAAAGAGAAGGATGTAAGGAGCTTCCTGGGCAAGCTGCAATATGTTAGCCGGTTCATTGCCAAGCTCACTTCGATGTGCGAACCTGTTTTCAAGCTGCTTAGAAAGAATCAGCCCGTAGTCTGGAACGAAGACTGCCCGAAAGCCTTTGATAATATCAGAGAATATCTGTTAAATCTGCCAGTGCTAAGGCCTCCGCAACCTGTCAAACCGCTTATTCTGTACCTGGCAGTAGAGGACGGTTCAGTGGGCGCCATGATGGCTCAAGAGGATGAATTTGGAGTGGAGTTTGCGATTTACTACCTCAGTAAGAAGTTCTTGCCTTATGAAATAAAATATGCTGAAGTGGAGAAGATCTGCCTTGCAGTGATTTGGGCATCAAAGAAGCTGAGACATTACTTCCACTCATACAAGGTTCAGGCAGTAGCCAAGCAGAATCCATTGAGATATTTGCAGGAGGCACCGTCTTTGCTTGGAAAGATGGGGAGGTGGCTGCTCTTGCTACAAGAGTTCGATGTGCAATACATCACCCGCAAGACTATTAAGGGGCGAGCTGTAGCCGAATTTCTTGCTGAACATCCTATCCAAGGGGACACCCCCGAATTTACCTTTCCTGATGAAAGCATAGGCGCGATCTCAGTTCAGGGATGGCAGTTGCACTTTGACGGGGCAGTGAATAACAGGGGAGCCGGAGTTGGAATCATCTTGACAACCCCAGAGAATGAAAAACTTCCTCTTGCTAAGAAGCTGAGATATAAAGCGACCAACAATGAAGCTGAATACAAAGCATTCACCTTCGGGTTAGAAGCTCTAGCGGTGTTGGGGGCAAGGAACGTAGAGGTATTTGGTGACTCGTCCTTGGTAATAAACCAGATCCGAGGTGAGTGGGCTGTTAAAGAAGAACGACTAGCCCCCTATGTTCAATATCTGAAAGGAATAAGTGAGCAGTTTGAGACTTGCACTTTCCACTTTGTGCCCAGAGATGAGAACCGTCTGGCTGATGCGTTGGCAACCTTAGTGTCAATGTGGGATAACCCTGAGGGAGTGGCCATGAAACCGGTGCTAATTTCGAGCTCTGATAAGCCTAGTTTTGAAACCGAGCCTGTAATGGAACTAGAGGCGTCAGATGGGAAGCCATGGTACTTTGATATCATGAACTACTTGGAAAGCGAGAAATTTCCAGAAGAAGCCACTGAAAAAGATCAGAGGATGATACGTAAGTTATCTACTCAGTTCATATCCTTAGAAGGGGTGTTGTACAAAAGACGGTCAGATGGGATCCAGCTCAGGTGTTTGAATGAAAGAGAAGCGCGCAAGATAATGGAGGAAACCCATGCAGGGGTCTGTGGAGCCCACATGAATGGTTTGACCCTGGCCAAGAAGATCATGAGACAAGGTTTTTACTGGCTTACGATAGACACTGATTGCTCGAAGTATGTCAAGCAATGTCAGCTGTGCCAACAATACGCGGATCTGAGACACCTGCCGGTATCAGAACTACATAACCTGATATCACCTTGGCCGTTTGCTGCTTGGGGGATAGATATCATTGGAGAGATTCGCCCTACGGCGTCCAATGGGCACAGATACATCATAGTCGCAATCGACTATTTCACCAAATGGGTTGAGGCAGAATCTTTCAAGAAAATTGACGCAAGGGACATGGCCAAATTCATAGAGAGGAATTTGATCTGCAGATATGGCCTCCCTCATCACATAGTGTCTGATAATGGAGTGTAGTTCATGGGAGAAACCAGAAAACTTCTCGAGAAATATGGTGTTGAGCATCATAAATCCTCTCCCTACCGACCGCAAGCGAATGGAGCAGTAGAAGCCGCCAATAAGAATGTGAAGAAGATCTTGTCCAAGATGGTACAAACATACAAGGACTGGGCTGAAAAGTTACCCTTTGCCCTGTGGGGATACAGAACGACGGTAAGATCATCTACAGGCGCTACACCATTTTCCCTGGTATACGGAACAGAAGCAGTATTGCCAGTAGAAATCGAACTTAAATCACTAAGGGTGGTCATGGAGGCCCGAATCCAGGAAGCCGAATGGGCGCAGCAGAGATTGCAGCACTTGAACTTACTGGATGAGAGTAGGCTGAAAGCTTATTATCATAATCAGATATACCAGAAGAGATTAGCGAGAACTTTCAGAAAGAAGGTGAGGAAGCACCCGCTGAAAGAAGGGGACTTGGTGTTCAAGCAGATGAGGCAAGGGATACCCGACATCAGGGGGAAATTCAGACCTACCTGGGAAGGGCCGTATATCCTTAGGAAGCTGTTATCCAAAGGGGCTGCAATCTTATCAGATGGTGATGGGAACGAATTCAAAGAGCCGATCAATGTCGACAAACTCAAAAGGTTCCACGGCTAAAGACCAAAATAAAAAGAAGAGAATAAAATGCCCCGCAAGTCGAAAACCGAAAAAAGGCGGCTATGCTAAAATTGGGCGCCTCGACAGGGTGAAAACCGAAAAAAGGCATCCTGTGCAAAAATTAGAGGCATGAGAGAAAATGTCCGATCGTGAAAACCCGAGAGGGCCGATTGGTAACAGGAGTTGATGCTGTTAAAATTTGGTTTCATTTATTGATAGGCGCGTAAGCAGCTGAGTAAATGCCAAAACTGATCATGTATGCTGAAATTATATAGAATTGTACACAAAACTCGTGAAAAGGGATGAATATTATTCTTTTCACTTTCGTCATTTTCTAGTTCTGCATCAAAAAGAAATGTAGCACCAAAAGAAATACACATATAGGTTAAGCTAAGTCCTGCTGCTGCTCTCACTGATCAGATGCTTGAGCCCTCGGGTCCTGTTATCAGAGGCTGGGCTAAGGATCCACTTCTTGTATCCGCTAGTCGAAGATGCAGAATGGTTGCCAAACCTCGGGATGACGGTCTTCATGGGTAATCTACCCCACAGCTCATGATACCGGGAGGCAAACGCGGCCGAGAGATCTCCTCCTCGGAAGGACAGGGGAACCCTCACTATATCCTGGGTCATCCCGAGCTGTCGTGTACATCGAGAGGTGATGCAGAAGGTGGCCTGACGGAGGCCGCAGAGGGGAACACAACCCGATGGCCCATCAGTGACCGCGTGAGACAGCAGGAGCCAGGCGGATGTAAAACTGATATCGTCATCTGACAGCTCGCCAAATCTGATAATGCCTTCATCAGCGGAGACACACCCATGCAATAGTCGACGAGGCAAGAAATGGCTCGGCGAGTACTGGGGGGTAACGCGAGGGGGTGGTTCAGGCAACATCTTCAGTTTTTCCTGTAGCCAGATCTGAAAAAAAATATATATATATATATAAAAAGCCGCTGGGGTAAGTAGGGTTTACTTCAGGCAAAAATAAGGCACAGGGTTGTGTGAAAATCCGAAAGGACGCACCTCCCGCTAAGAAAAGCTAGTGTGAAAATCCATAAGGGACGCACTACCTTTAAAATAATGATGTACCTGGAGTAATAAGGGGCTGCCGGCAAAGGTTGTAGTGGACCCAGAGCTCACAGCGTCCAAACCCAGGATGGTCTCAGCCAGGACAAGCGGAAGGGGTGACAGACCCAGATGAAAGTCGCTCAGGACTCCAAACAGACGAGAATCACCGGTCAAACCCCCCAGAGCAATAGTAAGGAAGTTCACCATGCAGAACAGGAATGTGATGCTTACCCGATATGTGGGGATGTCGATGAACTGATCCAGAGCCTCGATCAGTGGCTCCAAAGTAAAGGAAGAGCTCAGAGGAATCAGCCGTTTGGCCTCTGAAGAAGATATGCCCAGAGCCATGGCTACGTCCCGGGTCTGAAGTAGGCCACACCGGGAGATGCAAGGCAGAGCGCCAGGAGGGAACCGAGCTCCCAGAATAGAAGCTAACTCTTCAGACAAAGGGCACAGTTCCTGATAGGTGAATTGGAAAACGTGGAACCGGGGGTTCCAGAAGTGGGTCGCCGCCAGGAGGAGGTTCTGGTCGATTTTCACCCGGCACAGGTATTTCAGCCCGGACAGAGAGGAAAGGGCGCCTTCTCCCCAAGTGTGTTTGTCATCTAAAATACGGTGCATCCTTTGGGCAAGAGGAGAAGACATTTTGAGAAAAGGAAGGACTCAAGATGTGGGAAAATGAAGAGACAAAAATTTTGCAAGATTTTATAGGCAAGCGTCACCGACGGCTTGCCCGTCTCTCCACAGGGACGGCCTGACCGTCGGTATAGATCCACCTGGCAGATGCATACGTCAGCATTGCATTCATCACATGCATTAACTCGCATTCATTGCATGACAGAGGGGCAGCCCGTCGGTCACTTGTACAGACGCCCTGCCCGTCGGTCAGGAATTTCTATATAAGGGCGAGTGACAGACGGTTTAACGTTGCTGTCCCTTTCTTCTTCCTCTCTCAAACGGTTTCTTAGCGTTTTTTAGCGGTTTTTAAAGCTTTTCTTCTTATTTTTTCACGATTTCTTCATTTTTTCGCATTTTATACTCACTGGGTGCTTGGATATTCGCATTTTCTCCAGTTTCTACACTTCTAGCGACTACAAGTAAGTAAATAACTACTTTTTTTAAAATTTTATTTTATTTATCTCTTCATCTCTTTTCCTTTTGACTCTAGGATGCCTTAAATGCCTTAGG
This sequence comes from Excoecaria cochinchinensis, assembly GCA_947683425.1. Taxonomy (NCBI): domain Eukaryota; kingdom Viridiplantae; phylum Streptophyta; class Magnoliopsida; order Malpighiales; family Euphorbiaceae; genus Excoecaria; species Excoecaria cochinchinensis. The sequence goes on from CANTUQ010000161.1 coordinate 4,162,754, forward strand.
AAATTAGGGGAAATGCTGCCCATTTTTGTATTAAATCTGAACTTTTGCATGATCACATAGAAGTAGAATTTTTCTATAATCCTGGTGCTTTAGAATTACACTCTTTTTAGCGCACCATTTTGCGCATATTTTGCTTTTATGGCCTGAGGCCATTATTTTAAGTTGTTGGGGGCACACTCTTGCCGGGGTGCGTCCCATTTACATGCATTTAATATTGTGGGGGCCTGAGGCCTATTATCTTGCCTTTTCATGCAGGAGGTTGGGCATACCCCTGCCGGGGTGCTGCCCAAATTTTTACCATCTATTCTAGAATTGAATATTTTTCATGTATAATGCACGCCTTGGGATCCTGGAGGGTCCATTTTTTTTATTCACTTTAATTATTTCCATGAGGATTGCATGTTGCTTTTGCCATAATGCGTGCAAGGCATGTTAGGCTACTTCCTTAGACAGGATGTTTGCTATTCTTATCTATTATTACCTTTCTCTTTTTTATCTCACGTTGGGTCGCCATTGCCCTGTTAGGGCCTAGATGGACCTTAGATTTTGGAAAATAAACCTGATAGTGCTTGTTTTGTCAAGTTTTCGCTATCTGATTCATTCCCTTTTGCAGGATGCCTCCCAAACGCAGAGCACCACAGGCCCAGCCCGAGCTTGTACCTCCGGCTTGGATGGATGATGAGTCCGCTCAGAGGTACAGAGCGTTGGCTCAGGTGGAGTTTCGGGCCAGTCGCTTTGTATCCCGCCCATTTCTAGAGGCCCTTGGGTTGGCCCCAGAGTTTGATTTACTTGCCGAGGGTGCTGGTTGGACAGAGTTTCTTGAGCCAGCCTTCCAGACATTCCCAGAGGCTACCCGCCAGGTCTTGGCCACTCTCCGCTACACCGGCTTTCAGAGTGCAGATACCGACCCGGGGGTGGTTCAGTTTTGGTTCGATAGCGACCATGTCAGCATCACCAGGCAGAGATTTGCTCAGGCCATGGGGCTCCCTACGGAGGAGGGGGTCGAGATCCCGCGGCGAGCGGTGAGACGCGGCCATTGGGCGGCCATTGCTATACCAGGAGTGCTGTACGATCATGATACAGCGAAGAGCACCGTACTGGTGTCTCAGGCACTCCGATATCTGCACAGAGTGCTTTCCAGCTCGTACCTCGGTCGAGCTGGTAATCCAGGGTCGCTTAACGCGGCCGAGATCTGGAGCCTCTGGGCTATGGTGGTAAGCCAGCGTCTCAATATTAGCCACGAGATCTTGGCCAACCTGACCAGGGTCAGCAGAGGGTTGACACCGGTGGTGATGGTAGGAGGAGTCATCACCCGTTTACTGTTGAGATTGGGGTTTAACCCCGAGAGGTTGAGAGGACCCTTGCCTAAGGGGATTCATGTCGACGCCGCAGTGGCAGTTCAGATGGGGATGATCTCCCCGATATCTGGCCAGGCAGAGGCCTACAGGGTGTTGACTATCCATGAGACCCGGCAGATGTTCAGCCTTCCACCCTTGGGGGCAGATCCTGATCACCCAGAGCACCAGGAGGAGCAGCCTCCACAGCCAGAGCCCAAGCCACAGCCACAGCCTCAGCCTCTGCAGCCAGAGCCTCAGCCGGAGCCTCAGCCTCCTCAGCCGCAGACGGTGCCTCCGCCACAGCAACAGGATCCACCTAGGACCCCCTCGGACTTTGACTTTGAGATCACCATGGACGACCTCTTTGCTGCTTCACCGGCATCCAGAGTGCCGACTCCCGTCCCATCACCGAGCGCCAGGGTACGTAGCACTACCCATGGGCCCTCCGAGAGATACCATCCGTACTCCCGAGGCGACCCAGGGGCATCCACCTCCTCGGCACCACCACCAGAGCCAGCACCGCAGCAGCCTGTGCAGTCAGACTTTTCCCAGCTCCTCACCTCCATGTTTGCAGCTTTGGAGCGGCGGCAGGATGAGAGAGATAGGGCTATTCACGAGAGGTTAGATCGCCAGCAGGCTGCCATTGTGGAGCAGTCCCAGTCGGTGGAGCGCTTGGCTCGGGAGCAGGCCGGCTACATCGAGCACACGACTCGGGAGCAGACTCGGGCCATGGATGCCTTTAGGGATGAGCAGACTCGGGTCCTGGAGGCTTTCAGAGGAGAGCAGATGAGGCTGATTGAGCAGATTGCTCAGGGGCAGAGAGAGCTCAGGCAGCAGCTCGCTCATGATGTGAGATCGTCACAGGACCAGGCGTCTCAGAGGGTCGATATGACCCTACAGATGATCGATGAGTCACTTGACTCTCTGAGATCCCGCGTCCAGGCGATGGAGGGGATTCTCCCCCCTCTTTCTCAGACCATGAGGGAGTTTAGGGAGCAGACGGAGCAGAGCCTAGAGCATAGGAGGACGGCCGCCGTTGAGCAGACCACTCAGCTGAGCCAAGCCTTCAAGAAGTTGGGGGACAAGATCTCTGAGACCTTAGGGTTTTTGGGCACCTGTACCCAGCCCTTCTTGGACGGCTATGCTCAGGTTCAGTTCAGGCGAGCCCATGATCACGAGGCAGGACCCTCCACGGCACAGCCACCTCCACCTCCGCCAGGGACCGTGCATATATCGGATGACGAGGATCCAGATGAGCCCTCAGACTACACACCTCTCTGATCTTCAGGGAGTTATTTTTTGTATCTTTTGTATATTTTATATTTTGTATATGCACTATAAAAAAATGACATTTCTAGTGAAACTTTTGCTTCATTGTTGCATGATTTTTTCGATTAATTGCTTAATCACATCACAGAAAGTGTATGTTCTCATATTTACTTATGTGTCGATAAAAATGACAATGAAAAAATAATACGAAACAAACAACAAAAGAATGATAATCAATAACATCTCAATAAGAAAAAAATTAACAAAAGGTGAAACATGGCGTAGCAAATAAAGCAAAATCATGCCATCAATAGACAGGATAAAAGACGACCACTCAAGCATGAGCTAACGAAATTTTTCATCACATAGGTACAGAGAAATACCGATCTGAACACAGACATCGATTAAAAAGATCTCCTTTGAAATAAGGAAACCAGCGGAGTTTCCACACTCCAGATCGAAGCTGCAGTTGAAGAAACACTGCTCTTCACCAGATTGAGGTTGTAGCCAGAGAGTGCTGCATCTCACCAATCGAAACCGTGGTCAAAGCACACTGCTCTTCACCAGATCGAGGTTGTAGCCAAAGCATGCTACATCTCACAGATCGAAGCTGCAGTTGAAGAAACACTGCTCTTCACCAGATCGAGGTTGTAGCCAAAACATGCTGCATCTCACAGATCGAAGCTGCAGTTGAAGAAACACTGCTCTTCACCAGATCGAGGTTGTAGCCAAAGCATGCTGCATCTCACAGATCGAAGCTGCAGTTGAAGAAACACTGCTCTTCACCAGATCGAGGTTGTAGCCAAAGAGCGCTACATCTCACAGATCGAAGCTGCAGTTGAAGAAACACTGCTCTTCACCAGATCGAGGTTGTAGCCAGAGAGTGCTGCATCTCACCAATCGAAACCGTGGTCAAAGCATACCGCACTTCACCAGATCGAGGTCGTGGCCAAAGCCTGCTGCACCTCACCAAATACCCGCAGGTCGAGAGAAGACCGAGGAGAGTATTTTCGCTTCGCCGAGCGGATCGAGACAAGGTCCACCTGGCGGAAGGCACGGAGGGTGAAAAGCCGTCGCAGGTACGCTTCCTTTCTGACCTTTCTCTGAGTTTTGGCTTATCTAGGCGCTTGTGCACTAGTTTCCCCAAAACTGGGGGCAACTGTAAGCACCGTGTCCTGGAGCGGTCCGGATCAGAGGTTACCCTATGATGAAATCAGTGTCCAAGCCTGAATGGTAGGTTGGATTTAGAGGTTTTAGCCCCGCATTCCGTGAGAAGTGAGGTTTTTTATCATTCCTGGGCCGGAGGAGAGAAAAACAGAGGTTTTTTCGAGTCAAAGGGCTTTTTGTCCTCCACAGACGGCCAGCCCGTCTGTCGAGCCAGCCCGTCGCTTCGAGTCACCGACGGCTATGGGTATTTTCCGACGCCTGTCGAAAAATCACCGCCCCTGTCAGATTGCCGCCTGGTTTCCCGGAGCACGCAACCCTTCCGACGCCCGTCGGTGGATGTGGCAGGGCCGTCGGACGAATCCTTATGTCAGAAGGATTCTTCCGACGCCTGCCTCTATACACGGACGCCCGTCGGTCGTGTCTGGCTATAAAGGCTCCGAATTTTCATTTGAAAAGGGTTGGAAAAATTTTCAGAAGAGGAAACTCTGCCCAATTTCAAGCACATTTTCTCTCTCTTCCAAAAACACTTTTTCTCAAAGAAATCTATTTAATCAAGGATCAAATCAATCAAATGAACTTAAAGCTAATTAGTTTTCTTTAGATTTTGACTCCAAAATCGTTCTTTTGAAGGATTGAAGGTGAAATATCTCATTTGCTCTCTTTAATCTTTCATCCTTGCTTCTCGTGGAACGCGCGGGGCTCTAACCGACACCAAAATCTTACCCAAAGCGACTATCTGAGGGTAAATATTCCGGATTCTTTCTCCATTTTATCTTTATATTTATTTATCATTTTGTGAAATTAACAAATACCTGTCGTTATTTTCATTTATCTTGACTCTCTTATCTTCTTTTGGGATAAAACTCTTTTGGCTTTGAAAAAGGTTTCTCTCTCTTTCTCCCCATTCTGTTTTTCGGAGACAGGGGTGACCGACGGGTCATCTTTATCACCGACGCCCGTCGGTCACCCACCTACAGACGCCCATCCTTGAGTGACAAACGGGCATATCGGATAACCGAACCGACGCCCGTCGGTCAACCAAGGAAGGCCGTCGGTGGGTTCTGTCTCCATCTTTTTAAATCATTTTTCATTTCTACTCAGTTTCCTTGACTTCTCATGTGTAAATTTTGTGTATATTAACCTCTCTTAACTTTTTGTGAGTGTGTATCGGTCCTCCTGGATTATCTCGAGCTTGAGCGGCTATCTATCATGTTTGGAGGATCTCGTCTGGTTTAGTTTCCTAATCCTCTTATTTCATTTCTTTCATTAATTATCTTATGTATATGGATGTACTCCTTTCATATCCCGTTGATGTATAAAAATGACTCAATGGTTTTATATTTAATAAAACGAGGTTTACACGAAACTTAGGGGTCCAACGCCCTATTTTTATCCAATAAAGATCATCACAAATAAAATATCCCACTTTTGATAATGATGCATGCGAGGACCAAAGTCCTCAAAATAAGCAATGCCCCGATTTATGTATGCCTCGCACATTTACAAAAGGGAGTTGTATTCCGCTCCTTGTATTATTGTAATCTATTGCTTTATTATCTATTTGATCACTTATCTTTTTCAAGATGTGAATAAATGCGCTTTTCAATTAAACTGCATAGTGTGGAGAGAGAGCGAATTAATGATATTAAAATTTGATCATAAGCTAATTGAGGTAGAAATAGATGAGAAATCCCGGACCCAGCTCTGGTCTTTGGGCTCGAGAGGTTAGAGGTTATCCTCCAAAATACTTCTTGGGTCACGAGGCTTTAGCGCTAATCCTAGGCCTCATGGCTCAATATGGATAAAATGTGCAAGTCTTAGGCTCTCCGAGGCGAGAGAAACTTCCCCAATGTTCTATTGGGTGGCGACTCCATGATACCTCCTTGTTGCTCAACATAGACGCACTTGCGATTCATCGCGAGATGCCAACGGACCCGCAAATGCCCCTATCGCCCACGTGCGGGCGGCCGAACGGGCGGCGCCTCGGGATCCGGCGCGCGTCACAGGTACCATGTAAGCTTTCAAAGATGTTACCGCATTTTCGCATCAGGATCCTACCGGATCCAAAACACATAGGTGCACAAAGCGCAAACTCATGCCACATATAAGTCACAGCAGACAATGTGATCACATTCTTATTAAGTACATAATCTCACACCTTCATACAAGTCTTTACATATATTTATCAATTCACAACTTATCATTCAATTCACATATTCTTGTTCATTTAATGCCTGTTAAGTCAAGAGGAGTGGATAATGAGTATACAGTGACGGTACCTTACGGGTACGAATCGAACAGTGACGGTACCTTACGGGTACGAATCGAAAAGCAGCATCAGATTTTCTCATTCAAAAACATTTTACAGAGGGGATCTTAAGCAAGATCCAAACACATTAGGGATCGCGAGGATCCAAATAGGGACCTGATCAGGGTCCAAACAGAACAGAGGGCTGCAGCTAACAGAACTCTATAGGCATGCCTATCTATCCACGACTTGACTAATGCAGGCCAACACATACTTGTTTCCTTTAATGATGTACATGTTATTTTTAATACTATTTTCGAGGTGCATACTTATTGTAGTCACATAATAATCATATGCATAATTCATTTATAATGAAAGCCGTGGCTCATACAAATTATAACAATCATAACCTTTCATTTCAATCACATCTTAGTTTTAATACATGCTTAAAAAAATTTCGATTCAATTATAGCTTTCATGGTATAACAAATCCTAGTTTACACCATAGGTCATAAGCAAATCATAAATAAAAACCCATGCCAAAAAGCTTAACAACATACCTTCATAGCATACGCGCTCGCGATAAAAGAATAGATAGCCTCTGTTGCGCTTGCGACAGAGCCAAACATCACGCTCCGCTAAACCAATCAAGTCTCAATGGACCATCAAACTGGATCACACTTATATCAATTCTCACTTAAATACAACTTCACATATAAACTTATTTATTCTTATAATGTCCATAAATACTTCCATAAACATTACTTTCCCCAAATTCATGCAATAAACTCAAGAACTTCAACACAAGTATCTTGAACTATTCAATTTATTAAGAATCCTTCCATAACTAGACGGTCATATAAAGACCATTTGAGATACGAAAGGTTCATTTCAATTTCAGCTTATGACACGCTTAAAGCAATCATTTAATTCATTATTAATATCCCATACAAATTCTAACTATAAATAAGTCTACTTGAGACTTGAGTCATTAATGGTTCAACAAACTTTAACAAATCTATGCACACATGCCGCATTTATTCTTAACAAATATCAAGGCATTACTAGAGCTCAATTGGTACATTATCTTTCATGTCCGAAATAGTTTCTATACTTTGGTTTGGACTTGGAAGAGTGTTCTAAACTCCTATGTATCCGAAGAGTTGGGAATCCAAACCCCAAAATTCTACTAATTCAAAATGCAAGTTATAGAATTTCACTTCAAATCGCATAACATAATATAAATCCAGTCAATATTGAACATACTCGAAAATGTTTGACTCATTAAAATTTTAAGTAACTAAGTCAATATTCTTATTTATAACTTCAAACACTTGTATTCCTAAGTAATAGCCATTTATTTACTCATTTACAAACTCTAAACGTATGATGAATATGTCTCAAGAGGTTCCGAGGAAGTTCGGGTGTATTTCGGAAGGAAAAACATTACAAAATACACAACCTAGAGAAGGGTGAAGAGGGGAAAGGGTTCATACTAACCATAAGGCTCAAAATAAGAGAAAACACCTTTAGCAAGCAGGTTCTGTCATGCCCGCGGCAGAATCCTCCGCCACTAGCTCTATGAAAACAGACTAAGATGACTGCTTCTCACACCTGACTTTGTACTGCCTAAACCAACCTCTAAAACTCATTTTTAGCCACAACTTCCTCTTAAAAAATGTTCCTTAGGATGCATTCTTTCAAATTAAACAAATTTCAGATCAATTGGACATCCAGAACTCCAGATATGAGCTACACAACCTACACTGCTCTCGTGAACCCGTCTAAGTACAGACACCCCGATTTTTACCATTTTCATGGATCTTAGAGCTAGAATTGGCTTCCCTTCCTTCAGAGACAATTTTAGATACTTGAATTAAATTTCCAATGACACTGGTCTCACACAATTTTGACATCTATAACTCAACTTATAGCTAAAACAAGCACTAAAGGTCAAGTAAAATCTGGACAGAGTTTCCCCTAGAAACTCAACCTCACCAAAACTTAGCAAACCCACACAACAAAAATAACACAAACAACCCAATTTGAAAAATAAATATCAAAAAATTAAAATATCAAATCATCCATACGCACATATATACATATACTAAAAGTTAGATTTCCCAAACCTGTACATCCTAGGCTCCAATTAGCTTAATGGTTGCAATTCCTGCTCCCGTACTCTTTCTATAGATTTATCCCTCCAATTTCCTCATCAAGAAAATACATAACATCACTTAGGGTTAATTAACCAAAGAGGAATTGTAGAAATTAAAAGTTATAACTTAGCCTTCCATCTCAAATCTCTCATTAAAAGCACTTGAGCTGCAATTTCTATTACTCACATCTTGGGCTTGCAATTAAAAGGGAGAGAGGCTGGCATGAGATGAAGAAGAAGAAGAGAAGAAGAGAAAGGGAGAACGTGAGGGAGGAGAGAGGGATGAGATGAAATCTGCTATTTCTCACATTCTCTCTCTCTTTAATTAGCCCAACCACCACCATCTTATCTCTAATGCCACATGTCATTTTCCTAGTGGCCCTTACAAGATTTTTATATCCAAATTTCCCTTTTAGTCCACATCCTCTCCTTTAATCTTACAATGACCTAATACATAAATATAATGCTTACATTGGCCCATAATTAAATCCTTATCCCCTTCAATTAAGTCCCAAATTAATACTTTATAATTTTAGAATTGGCCGCACTTGCCAAAACTTTTACGTTAATGCCGAATTCATCCTTTCGGCACACCTGACACCACAACTCCCATACATTCTGCCTAATACTACTCCTTTCTCATAAATTAGCACTCGTGGTTATTTATTCGATCCAATTTAATCCATATTTGATAAATGCCCAAATTACCCTTGTCTTCCTTTTTCTTAATTCTAATCATATCTTTTCTCCTACTTACTCACTCCGACAATCAAATTATACAGTTTCGACCATCAAAATCCCTAGAAATATTCAAATCCTTCTAAGGTACATTTCGGGGTGTTACAATTTTACACTAATTTATAAATAAAATTTTCATTTATTAAAAGATCAAAATTGATTTTTTGGAATTTTTTTCGTCCTTTTCAAAATCTGGGGTAACCAATGGGCAGAAGGGTCACCGACGGCCGTCGCTCACTCGAGCGATGAGCCGTCGATGATACTAGCTTTCGCCCGCCGGTCAACCCAGGGACACCCGTCGGTCGTGAGTCTAGGGCCGTCCCTGGGCCTTGTTTTCTCCTCTTTTCTTCTTTCTTTAAAATTTATTTTCCCATCATTCCTTTTGGTAATTTCTCATGGATTTTTTATTGTTATTTAATTTCTAACATTTTATTACGCTCTTAATTTTGGCACTAACATGATTATTGTTTTTTGTGAGTTTTATTTGACTATTTTTGGTGGATTTGGGCTTGTTAAATGGTGGCCATTGCACTCATCTGAGGATCCTCACCCGGGTGCATTCTATAACCTTATCCCTTTTTATCTTATTTATTTACTATTGTTGTAAATATTTTTTTAATCCCGCTAAAATGAAATGGTCAAATATTTTATAGTAATTGAATTGGGATTTTCATTAATGATTGAGGACCAATGTCCTGTTTTTTAGCGAAATAAAATTTACATTTTAAACTTGTTTTTTTAATAAATGTGCATGCGAGGACCAATGTCTTCACCCTTAATGAATTTCCCGATTTGTGTATGATTCGCACATTATTTGCAGTGGGGTTGTATTCCGCCCCTAGTTTTGTTGTAATTTATGTTCATAATTTTCTATTTTACGCCCATTTACTGCTTTCCTTATACGGATGACTTGCGCTTTAATTAATTGTATTGAATGAGAAATTGGATGAAATAATAAATTCAAAACTCAGTTATAATATTAAGCAAGGTATGAATAAATGAGAAGTCTCGAACCTCCTCTGGTCTTAGGTTCAACGAGGTTAGAGGACCATCTCAATGTTCTATTGGGATGGGGTCTCCAAAATATCTCTTGTTGCCCACAAAAAGGCCCAATATGCATAATCCTAGGCTCTACGAGGTTAGAGGATCACTCCAATGTTCTATTAAGGTGGGGCCTCCAAAATATCTCTTGCTTGCCCAAAATGGATGCATATACACTGTCTTAGGCTCACTGCGGCTAGATGACCTTTCCCAATGTTATATTAGGTGGTGACTCCAAGAAACCTCCTTGTTGCCCAACATAGATATACTTGTAATCTCTTACAAGTTTTAATGAACCTCTCTTGAAAGCCCTAAAAGCGGGCATTCGGGGTAACCTGGGGTTCGGCGCGCTTCACAACAAGTCAATCTTAGAAAATATTCCTGCCCAACTGATCAAAAAGATCTTTTATTCTTGGGAATGGGTATTTATTCTTCACTATCACTTTATTGACTTGTCGGGAATCAATACACATTCGTAGAGTACCATCCTTCTTTTTAACAACTAAGACCGATGTTCCCCATGGCGAAAAACTAGGTCAGATGAATCCTTTATCCCGGAGTTCCTATAATTGAACATTTAACTCTTTTAACTCAATTAGAGCCATCATGTAGGGTGCCCTAGAAATAGGAGCTGTCCCAGGTAGAACTTCAATAGATAAGTCTACCTTTATTTTAGGTTAAAGACTCAGTAACTCCTCTAGAAATACATCAAGAAATTCATTTATTACCGATATATTCTTCAACTCAACTTGCTCGCATTTTGAATCAAGTACCAATGCCAAAAAGGCCTCAAATCCTTTCCTAAGAAATCACAGAGCTTGCATAGCTGATATCCTATTAGTTAGTAGGCTCGACTGGATTTCATATACTGTCATCTCAGTCTGATCTAGACTTTTAAGAATCACAATATTTTACCACAATCAATAATATCTTGATGTTTAGACAACCAATCCATCCCCAAAATCAAGTCAAATTCATGAAAAGGTAGCTCTATTAAATTAGTGGGAAACTCCCTATCATGGATCACAATAAGACAATTCCCATGTATTCAATTTACCCTGACACTATGTCCCAATGGGATAGTAACATGTATGTCATATTCTAGTTGTTCTACTATTGGCATTTTATAAGATAAATTCTCAATGCAACTGTATGAATGTGTCGAACCAGGATATATTAATGCATGCATCTCAATATTATAAAAAGAAAAGATACTCTCAATCACTTCTGGTGCATCCTGATCTTCTTGAGCCTTCATGGCATAGGCTCGAGCTAGTCCCGTAGTGATAGGATGATCTACAGTTTCTGATACTGCACTGGGCCTATGCTAACTTAAACCACCGCACCCTCTTCTTCTGCCTCTAGTTACTGGTGTAACACCCTTAACATTCTATACAATACGTATGTTATGAATGGTAATGACTACCATGATTGTTTGAAGTATAACTTAAATGAGTTAGTAAAAATTCAAGGAATTTTTTTTTCTTTTTTTCTTCCTTTACTGGACATATAGTGGCCCGAAAGTCGGGTTATTCATAAATAGCATTTTTTGAGGTCAATCAGTGGACCCAGGATGAAAAGTTCATCCGTGGGTGGAAAATATTTTAGTTAATCATCAGAAAATACTGGTTATGACAAGTCCGTAAATGAAAATTTGAGGTCAAACGGAGGTGAAAAAGGGGCATTTGGGCATTTGTCCATAATAGACAGCCATTTGTTGGGTGATAGAAAGCTAGGTCTTCAGTGGTGTGGGACGGCCAGGCCGTTTGTGGCTTCAGACGGGCATATGAAGGTATTTCCAGTCCTTATTGACCTAATTTTGACTTGTGTATTGACCAGACCTTATCTTGACTTGCGAACCTTAGAAAATTATTCTAAAAATATTGACAAGCTCATGTTAATGAGTAGAATATAGTGGTGTAAATAAATTAATATTTTAATGACAGTGAAAAGTAAGCTATCGTACAGTGTAAATAATTATCGAACCGATAAACGATCTTCGATTGAGCTAAAGTTTTATATGTAAGCTATTTAAAATACGTTATGAATTATAGAATTGAATTTCAGTGAAATTAAAGTTGGGAAGTAGGAGAATTAAATTAAGATTGTATAAATGGTTAAATAACTTAATTGGGTTTACTTTTTATTAGGCCAAGTGGGAGAGTCAAGCCCAACCCATATTAACCCCTATATAGCTTAAAAAGGTAGAATTCCCTAGAATGTTCTCCCCTTTTCTTCCTTCTTCGTGCTTCTCCAAGGCCGAATGATGTTCTCCATTTTCCTCTCCATTTTTCTTCAATTTTCCTCATTAATCCCTCAAATCCAAGCCCCTCTACTATAATTTAGACTCTTTTCTACTAATTTATGAGTCTTAACCTTTATTTGGGGAAGAAAAAGTGAAGCAATTTAAGGATTTCAAGTGAGGAGTATAAATTGAGGTAAGTGAAATTGATGGAATTTAATTGATTTTATGGTTCAATTAAGTTGTTTAGGGTGTATATAGTATAAGTATGTTGTTAAATTTCATTGTTAGCGCAAATTTTTGATGGGTTCCTTCCTTTGTGAATTCGGCCAATATAGAGGAAGAAAGAGGAGAGGGTTGTTCTAGAGGAAAGGGCAAGGAGAAGGAGGAATAGGAGGCCTAAAGCAATTATATGAGGTTTGTGGCAACTAAATTCAATATTTTCCTTTGAAATTGTGTGATTTTAGGTTATGTTCTAAGTGAATATTATGAATTGTGTATGCTAAATTTAAATTAAATTGATAATTGTACTTTAGGAGGTTAGAAATGAATTTTAGGAAGCTTAAATTAAAAAACAAAATTGACAGTGATGGATTCCTAGTTGGTCGAATGGTTTTATTTGATAATTGTAAGTATATTTGATGTTTAATGCTAAATTGTAACATTTATAGGTAAATTGAGGTGTAAATTAATAAATTGAATTATAAATGAATAAAAAATGAAAACGGTAAAACAGTAGTATTAAGGATACATTGGACCGAATGGGTTATGTATTTTAAATGTATGTTTGAAAAGGTATTATGATTGAAATTGAATTAATGAGTTTGTTATGATTAAAAGTGAAGATAAGGTATGTTAAGTGTTAAATTGGTCAAATAAGAAGAATGCACATGAGCAAACGCAAAGAATTTAATTCTTATGAATTTCTACCCTTAATGGTGTCTAGTAGTTGATCTAGTTCAGGATATAGTGACTAGCCATAGAGAATATATACCGCGGTTGGAGTCATGATGACTCTATTAGGTAGGCCAATGATGGACAACCATAGTGAAAAGTGATAAAGTGTTCAGTGATAGTGTTGAGTGGTCCTTCGGGGTCACTCTATAGTGTTGTGGGACCTTTGGGATCCACGACCCGATCCAGTTCATAGATTTCTACCGGAGTGGTACTAGGGGGAATATAATAAAAACTAGATTAAAATTGATTAAATAAAAGTGATATGAAATAATACTAATAGTTTAAGAACTTGAAAATAAATTGACACGTTAGTAAGGATTTAATTAAAAATACGAACAATTAAACTGCATGATGTGTGGGAGAGGGAGATGAAAGTTTAATAATAAAAAATTAACTTATATTTAACCAAGGCATTAATAAGAGTTAAGTTCCAAATTTTTCTCTAGTTCCGACTGCAGAGGTTAGACAAACTTTCTCAATTTTAAATTGGGTGGCGACTCCAAAATATCTCAAAGATGCCCAAAGATTTCATGATATTAGATAAACTTTCCTAATGTTCTATTGGGTAGGGATTCCAAAATATCTCATGTTACCCAAGATCTAGACGTAAATCCTCTCGAACCCTAAAATCGGGCCTCCAGGAAACTAGAGCGGGTTTGGCGCGCGTCACACTAAGTTTATTGAGATTTTTTCATCATCAAAAAAGGGAGAAAATGTTGGCTCACGACTTCATCTCAATTTTGATGATAATCAAGCCTTGAATACATATCAATTTTAATGATAATTAAACCTTGAATAAATTTTATAAAAACTCTATTTTATTTGTCTATGTTACACCTTATCTCCATTAAGGTGTGCAAGTTCCAAATAGAGAAGGCAAGCCTAATGCATAAAAGCTTCAAAGTTTCAAGATATGAACAAGTTCTACCATATTAGGGCACTATTTTGTAAAATCTCTTCAAAAAGCTTCTCATAAATATTTATACATCATAATTCTCTTAAGAATGCATAAAATGTTCTTTAAATATATTAAAAAAATTTTAGAAAATGATTTTCTAAAGTTTGGCTCAAAACAGAAAAGGTGTCAAAAGTTATAACAAAAGAGTCATTAGAACTACTTTTAGAAGAGTCTTATAGAAACGTTACTAGATCAATTTAACCATAACTAATTAATCTATTTTAACGGAACAAGTCAGATAGTTTTTCACTAAATGACAAAATAACAGCTAGTTTTACATGTAGCCGATATGTTTTATTCCTAACGACTAGTTTTGGGCCTCAAATGGCTATGTTGATTTTTTTGGCTATAAATATGAGTTATTTTTTATTCTTGAAAGTTTAGAGAAGTTGGAAAACCATATTATCTCTTTAGATACAAGATTTCAATTTATTTAAGCAATTTTCCACATCTTTGCACTTCATACATTATCATTTTCCTTAATTTAATTATAGGTTTTGTGTTGTAATTATTTTGTTAGGAATCTTTTGTAAAAGACTGTGAGAAGGATTATCTAGAACCTTAGTAAATTCTAATAAGTTTTTTACATCTTTTATATGGAAAAAAGATTGTGGGTAAAATATACTAGGCTGGTAGATTGCCTTTGACGTTTGCCCATCAAAAGAGTTTTTAGTGGAGAGAAAATCTCAAGACAGTGTCTTCGGGAGTGGAGGTAGGCAATGTAATGGCCCAAAAAAGAGTTTGGCACCATTAAAAGAGTTTGGAGCGCGTCACACTAAGTTTATTGAGATTTTTTCATCATCAAAAAGGGAGAAAATGTTAGCTCACAACTTCATCTCAATTTTGATGATAATCAAACCTTGAATACATCTCAATTTTGATGATAATCAAACCTTGAATAAATATTGTAAAAATTATATTTTATTTGTCTATATTACAGCTTATTTCCATTAAGGTGTGCAAGTTCCAAATAGAGAAGGCAAGCCTAATGCATGAAAGCTTCAAAGTTTCAAGATATGAACAAGTTCTGCTATATTAAGGCACTATTTTGTAAAATCTCTTCAAAAAGCTTCTCATAAATATTTATACATCATAATTCTCTTAGGAATTCATAAAATGATCTTTAAATGTATTAAAATTTATTTAGAAAATGATTTTCTAAAGTTTGGCTCAAAACATAAAAGGTGTCAAAAGTTGTAACAAAAGAGTCGTTAGAACTACGTTTAGAAAAGTCTTATAGAAACGTTACCAGATCAATTTAACCATAACTAATTAATCTATTGTAACGAAACAAGTCTGACAGTTTTTCACTAAATGACAAAATAACAGCTAGTTTTACATGTAGCCAATATGTTTTGTTCCTAACGACTAGTTTTGGGCCTCAAATGGCTATGTTGATTTTTTTGGCTATAAATATGAGTTATTTTTTTTATTCTTCAAAGTTTAAAGAAGTTGGAAAACCATATTATCTCTTTAGATACAAGCTTTCAATTTGTTTAATCAATTTTCCACATCGTTGCACTCCATACATTATCATTTTCCTTAATTTAATTATAGGTTTTGTGTTGTAATTATTTTGTCAAGAATTTTTTGTAAAAGACTGTGAGAAGGATTAGCTAGAACCTTAGTAAATTCTAATAAGTTTTTTACATCTTTTAATTAGAAAAGAAATTGTGGGTAAAATATACTAAGCTGGTAGATTGGCTTTGATGCTTGCCCATCAAAAGAGTTTTTAGTGGAGAGAAAATCGCAAGACGATATCTTGGGGAGTGAAGGTAGGCAATGTAATGGCCCAAAATTGTAATTTTTGTGAATAGTAATTTTTGGGTCATGAATAGTGACACTAGGGTAAATAGTACCTGTAACACCCTTTCACTGTACATAATAACTTAATTGTCTTAAACTATTCTTAAAATCATTACAAAAAAAATCCGGGTAAATTTTTTTTTTTTTTATCACTATTAAACTTTACTAATCACACAATCATTCTCAAATAGGCTACTTAAATTCTACCGAAATTTCGGCAGAATCTCCTCTATAATATTGCCTATCCCCCTGTAAACAGAAAGTCTTTACACTTCTATAATCATATACATATCCATCCGTCTTACTCCAATTCAAACTCCAATATAATTTTTGCCCATCCTCCAATTTAATTCCAATCACATACTTATATAATAACTCATAATGTCATCAGCTCACTATTTACATCAATTTTACAAAATACAAGACATAATATTAACATGTCAACTATCTACTATAACAAATATGTAGTACAACTCTTGATACAATAGAATCTTAAATATCTATACAGTGTACATGCCATCTAGAACTGAGATTCACATTATCAAATCCCAAAAATTACATTCTCATCCACTTATTGTCATACTTACCATTCCACGTTATTCCTTTGAAACTGTGCTGACATTCACTTGATCTCTGTCTTATACCTGCGCGAGGATAAACCACGCGCTTAGCTTTACGCTTAGTGGTGACTACCAAATTTACTTATCCAAAGCATAAATATGATATATACACATATAATTGATCATTCATACATTAATATCGCAAATTACTTTTTCTTCTCATAATCAATATAATAATTTATAATAATATACCATTAGCTATTTAACTCCAAATTAAATATGAATGATTTGCAAGATAAAACCATATTTATGCAAAATATTCAATATTCTTTTAAAAATGCTGAAATTTCTTAAACTTGCATATTCAAGTTTCCAAATCCATAACTGAAATTTCCTAACATTTTGACAATGTACAAAACATGCTTATCATGCATCGCTAAGCAAATTCCATGAATTATTAAACAGTCAATATGCTTCTGACATAGCAGTTAATATTTCATTTCTACATGACAATTATTATGGCTTTCATCTAGTCAGTAATACCAGCTAATATATATATACATGTATGTAACACACACTGGCGATTATGAAGTTTATTTACATACATAAAGCTACTTCATTAAATTATTAATTTCATAGGATCACTTACTGATATCATTTACTCAATTAGAATTTTTATCACAGAACCATCAGCTTTATCAAAATTCGAAATCATATTATACATTAGTTAACTTTCATCCAAATCTATATATACATATATACATATATATTAAACTTTAAATTTCACTCATACCTCTTAGTTAACATCTCTTTATTAATTGTACTATTTTATCCTTCAACTTTACTTCTCTCATTAAGTTACTTTATTGCTTCTCAATCCACATTTACTTTTATCCGTACCATCCAACTTCTTAGGTTATACATTTAATATGGATTACAAAAATTTATTATTTAAATCCACCATTTACCATGCTTCATTTATTAATCATTCAATTTCATGATTCACACATTTATTTCACATTCACCAATTCACTTTGCAATTTACCATTTTGCCCATAGTACAATGCTGGCAGACTCTATGCACAGGATAAACGGGATGTGAACCCCTAAGAGCTCACAATAACCTGGAGAGACCTTAGAGGATCAATCCAGTACATTCCAAACCTGAAGAACCCCGAAAGATTACTCCAGTACATTCCAAACCTGAAGAATCCCGAAGGATTACTCCAGTACATTCCAAACCTGAAGAATCCCGAAGGATTACTCCAGTACATTCCAGTACAGAGACTTTTAAAAATACAGAATAGGTCATCAATGACCTATAAAGATAGTGAGACGTCATGCTCACTCCCGCGGTCTTATTTCCCTATGGCTAGCCACTATATCCTGAAATAGACTTGACTACCAGCTGATCGAATAGGGCCACATTAATAAATGTTATTTAAACAAATCCAAACTTTGATCTTTACATAAAATAAGATCAATATACATTTCAATTCAATTTTTCAGAAATAATCACGGTATCATCCATCATCATTTTCTCATAACATTCCATTATTTACCACATTTCACTAATTTAGCTTCACAGCAAGCCATTAATCATATTTATACATTTAAAATGTGTTAACAATAATAATATACCTCATTTATACCAGTATACATTCTGCCACTACTCTTTTTTTTCCATTTCAGTTCATTTTCATTTTATTTCGTCAAATTAAGTTTATTTCATACCATATCATTAATACATTATTGTTTATATAGGGATGCACTATTTTTCATTAATCCAATCCTTCTTACAATTTACCCCATTTAAACACGTATAACCCTTGTATACTTTTAGCTATAGTTTAACACTTTTCTGATCCTACATGTATTATATTAAATTTCACCTTAATACAATTTCTTCCAATTAATCCGCATTGTTCAAGAACACATATACACATAAATACATAAGTAGTGACATTATAAGAACAACCCTATTTGTACATACATTTTGGAATACAATTATATATATAAGCATAAGTTTTACTTAAACAAAATATACATACCCAAAATCACATAACTACCTCAAGTTCTTTTATATTGTTTTACACCAATATTATTATGACATTAAATCAAATAAAATCTTTAATTATTAATTACACATATTAGGTCAAAATACACTATCTATTCCTAAAGTTTTATTTCTAATTCCCTCATCAATTATTCCTTATGTACAACATAATTAATCAAATTATGCTCTTACTTTTTAATTTCATGCATAACATACTGATATAATGCTACCTACTATTTTCAAATCACTTTTTTTTTTATTTGTTATGTATATTCAACTCTAGTTTCATTACTTTTCCCTTATTCTAACAAAATGATATACAATGAATTCATATTTCAGACACCTATATACATACATTAAAAGTCCTCTGTACATTAGCAAATTATTCATCAAACATTTTAAACATTTTAGTTCATCTTAAATTTTCACCAATCAAAATTATTTTGTTACAATTTATCATTCATTTCATACTCATCTAGTCATTTTATGCTTCGATGGTTCATTTCTTATCAAGATTCAACTAAAAATTATTACTAAATAAATTGGCCAAGACTTAGTTCTAAGCACTATCAATTATTTCAGCCTCCTTTGTTTAGTTCTTATTTAAATGGTCTAACCATGCATATTTAATAAGTATTCATTAAAATTAGATTAATAGAAATTAATGTCAGTATACCTTTCGATCCCTACTGTCAAAAATAATCCCACAAATACATTTCTTCACATAATGCATTTAGTAAAATAACTCTTAATAAATTTTACTTATGGAAAAATCACTTAGAAAGGTAATTTTGGTGGCCACATACCAATTTTCTGTCTATTTTTGGTCCCTTCACCGTTGCCGGAGCATCGTCGGAGTCTCGCCGGAGCTCCACCGGAGGCACTGAAACCACCGGAAGAGAGCTCGAAGCCTCGGGTTTCCATTTCCGGTGATCACGCGCCGTGACTGCTCTCCGTTTCGCCGGAATCGACGTCGGCAGCTTCGGTTCTTCCCAACGCCGATCTCCTCATCGCCGGCGAGTGAGGACGATCCGCAGCCACCGGGATGTTCGCCTGGCTGCCGTGAGTCCAGTCGCACCACTCGTGTCGCCTCTCGCCGTCGGAGCTCGCCGGAAAACGCAAGAGAAGCTTCGGTTCCTCTCTCTCCGATCTGCTCATCATCGGCAATTGAGGAGGATCCATGGCCACCGGAAGATTCGTCTGCTCACCAGGAGTCCTCCGGTGCCACTTGTGTCGTCTCTTGTCGCCGAAGCTGGCCGGAACACACTGAAGAAGCTTGCGGGTTCCTCCCGCTCTCCTGGATCAGCGACGCCTCGGGTCGGAGGAAAACGCCACGGGAACGGCGCTGCGGGTTGCGACGGTCCGATCGCCACCTCCGATCGCCTTCGGTGGTCGCCGACGCTGCCTCCCGCTGCTCTCTCTCTCTCTCGGTTTCTCGGTCTCCTTGCCCGTTCTCCCCTGTTTTCTTTGTCCATTTCATTTAATTCCCACAATTTCTAGCTCATAATTCCTTATGATAATTGGACACTCTTAGACTAATAAAAATTGTCACGTGGAAAAATTATTTAGTCAATTTACTCTTTATTTCTTTGTTTATTATTTTCTTAATTATTTGCATGTAAACATACTCATATATATATACATATATATATATATATATATATATATATATATATAGACTTAAAATTCTTTGAATAATTAAATTGAACAACTTTAAGGAAAATTCCACTCTTATGCGTCAAAAATCAATTTTAGATAAATATTTTAGCGCATCAATTTATTAAATAAAACCATTGAAATTTTTGGGGCGTTACAATTCTCCCCCCTTAAAAGAAATTTCGTCCTCGAAATTTTTCTGGACTAGTACAATGGTTTACTGTTCATGCTTTCAATCAACTTGCATTTTCAATGCAAATTTGCAAACAATTCAATTGTATTCGTCCATCTCATTGAAGTCATTATCTCTTTATCATTGATAATGCTTCGTGTGCCATTTGTGGAGACAGTAGAGGAAGGAAAATGTCGTTAACCAAAGTAACCAAATGCCTAATTCTCCCTTTTTCTGTGCAGCGCATGGAAAATTCTTACAATCAACAACTTCCAACTCCGCTTCAATAAAAACCAAGATATAGTGTTCCAAACTTCATTAGGAACAGGTACTACATTCTCATAATAGAGATAAGGTGGCCCAATAACAGTTGCTAAAAGAGTTCTTTTAGTTACAAACAACAATGGGGACTCCAAGTCCGATAATTGTATTTGGAAAGCATAGCCTATCATCATCTCTAGATAGCAGATTATTTTCAATTCTCAATTACTTTTTCCTTCCCACCTATTATATTCATAAAAACTCCTCTTTTTGTATTTAGGGTAATCGACATCAGACTGCTCGATCTTTGCCTTCGCCATTAGAGCAGCACCTATGAAATCTATAAGCTCTACAATTGTGACATGCGGTCCACATCCACTTAGAGCTATCGATGCCTCATCCTTACAGTAACCCATTTTCACCAAAAATAGCAAAACGTTCCCCTTATCATCAGGCTCAAATTTAACAATTTTTCCTCATTTTCAGAACTCTATCAGAAAATCATTGAGAAGGCTCCCATCATAATCTGAAGAGCAGAAATCAAAATCAACATGCAGCTCTTCTTTATGTGATTTTTCAATCACTAAGTATGCGAGAAGAGCCTCAAACAATCGAACCTGTATTTCTTTCCCCATTTTCCTGAATTACTTTGGACACCGTTTCTACATCAAATCCCATTCCAACAACATGATCAATTAACTTGGAGCCAACAGAGCTAGAAGATGATCTTGTCGAACATCTAAGAAGTATTTTAAGTGTCCAAAAATGCACTTTCTGCTTTATGTGCTAATTTGGCCCAAGTTATATCATACTTAAGCCAATAACATATCCATTCTAAAAATCGTATCATTTCTTAATTTTCCATCTTCGGCATGTACACTATATCCACAAACCAAGTGCATGCACATCTTATTACTTACTTACCTTAATCCTTACTTAATTCTTTTCTCCTAAAATACATAGTTTTCTCAATACAAACTCGCTTACACATTCAATAAACTTTCTTTGATCAAAATAACTATAACATTTCCTTCCTAGTTTACAAGTATCACTAGTCACAATTTGTCCATTTCTGAAACATCACATATATATCTTGCAGTACTTATCACTTAACAATCTTATACAAAAGTTCACAAATTCCCTTCACTCTTATAAGCCAATTCAAGCTATAACCAATTAGTCAATCTAATCAGATACAATTCCAATCCAAAATATATTGAGATTTCATCACATCCTATGCCTTAATTCACTAACAAAGAAGGATCAAACCCATAATTTAAATGAATACAAATCTCTTACTCATACACATTTAATGATCCTTCACCCCTTTCTTTTTCAATTCCAAGATTGAATTTCAAATTTCTTATTTTACTTACTCAACTTTGTTACACTCCTTATTACCTCCAATGAAGGTACATCTACCTCACTTTCATACACTTACTATATTCCACGCCAGTTTCCTTTCAATTGGGGCATATGCATAAAACTTGATGTTTGTCATGAATGATCATATGATGCTGATGCAATGGATGTATGATGTTTCATGTATGCAGTATTATGCAATTGTGCATATCATGTAAGGACAGTGCATAGTAACCCTGCCCATGCATAAAATATTCAATGACTGCCCCTCTATCAAGGATAACTGACAGGTACCTCAAGTATCACAACCTTCGTACCACTTTCATATACTTCAAACCTTATAACTTTCAAACATCTTAATTTCTTACCTCTAATCTTCTATTCAACTCCATCTGAATTATCTCTACTTAGAACTAAATAGAGATGTCCATAATAAACAATAAACACTCATTCCTCATAAATAATGTCATATATTCTCCAAATATCTTATTGGCCAGAACCGCCTAAACCTTTGCTCTGATACCACTAACTGTAACACCCTTTCACTGTACATAATAACTTAATTGTCTTAAACTATTCTTAAAATCATTACAAAAAAAATCCGGGTAAATTTTTTTTTTTTTATCACTATTAAACTTTACTAATCACACAATCATTCTCAAATAGGCTACTTAAATTCTACCGAAATTTCGGCAGAATCTCCTCTATAATATTGCCTATCCCCCTGTAAATAGAAAGTCTTTACACTTCTATAATCACATACATATCCATCCGTCTTACTCCAATTCAAACTCCAATATAATTTTTGCCCATCCTCCAATTTAATTCCAATCACATACTTATATAATAACTCATAATGTCATCAGCTCACTATTTACATCAATTTTACAAAATACAAGACATAATATTAACATGTCAACTATCTACTATAACAAATATGTAGTACAACTCTTGATACAATAGAATCTTAAATATCTATACAGTGTACATGCCATCTAGAACTGAGATTCACATTATCAAATCCCAAAAATTACATTCTCATCCTCTTATTGTCATACTTACCATTCCACGTTATTCCTTTGAAACTGTGCTGACATTCACTTGATCTCTGTCTTATACCTGCGCGAGGATAAACCACGCGCTAAGCTTTACGCTTAGTGGTGACTACCAAATTTACTTATCCAAAGCATAAATATGATATATACACATATAATTGATCATTCATACATTAATATCGCAAATTACTTTTTCTTCTCATAATCAATATAATAATTTATAATAATATACCATTAGCTATTTAACTCCAAATTAAATATGAATGATTTGCAAGATAAAACCATATTTATGCAAAATATTCAATATTCTTTTAAAAATGCTGAAATTTCTTAAACTTGCATATTCAAGTTTCCAAATCCATAACTAAAATTTCCTAACATTTTGACAATGTACAAAACATGCTTATCATGCATCGCTAAGCAAATTTCATGAATTATTAAACAGTCAATATGCTTCTGACATAGCAGTTAATATTTCATTTCTACATGACAATTATTATGGCTTTCATCTAGTCAGTAATACCAGCTAATATATATATACATGTATGTAACACACACTGGCGATTATGAAGTTTATTTACATACATAAAGCTACTTCATTAAATTATTAATTTCATAGGATCACTTACTGATATCATTTACTCAATTAGAATTTTTATCACAGAACCATCAGCTTTATCAAAATTTGAAATCATATTATACATTAGTTAACTTTCATCCAAATCTATATATACATATATACATATATATTAAACTTTAAATTTCACTCATACCTCTTAGTTAACATCTCTTTATTAATTGTACTATTTTATCCTTCAACTTTACTTCTCTCATTAAGTTACTTTATGGCTTCTCAATCCACATTTACTTTTATCCGTACCATCCAACTTCTTAGGTTATACATTTAATATGGATTACAAAAATTTATTATTTAAATCCACCATTTACCATGCTTCATTTATTAATCATTCAATTTCATGATTCACACATTTATTTCACATTCACCAATTCACTTTGCAATTTACCATTTTGCCATAGTACAATGCTAGCAGACTCTATGCACAGGATAAACGGGATGTGAACCCCTAAGAGCTCACAATAACCTGGAGAGACCTTAGAGGATCAATCCAGTACATTCCAAACCTGAAGAACCCCGAAAGATTACTCCAGTACATTCCAAACCTGAAGAATCCCGAAGGATTACTCCAGTACATTCCAAACCTGAAGAATCCCGAAGGATTACTCCAGTACATTCCAGTACAGATACTTTTAAAAATACAGAATAGGTCATCAATGACCTATAAAGATAGTGAGACGTCATGCTCACTCCCGCGGTCTTATTTCCCTATGGCTAGCCACTATATCCTGAAATAGACTTGACTACCAGCTGATCGAATAGGCCCACATTAATAAATGTTATTTAAACAAATCCAAACTTTGATCTTTACATAAAATAAGATCAATATACATTTCAATTCAATTTTTCAGAAATAATCACGGTATCATCCATCATCATTTTCTCATAACATTCCATTGTTTACCACATTTCACTAATTTAGCTTCACAGCAAGCCATTAATCATATTTATACATTTAAAATGTGTTAACAATAATAATATACCTCATTTATACCAGTATACATTCTGCCACTACTCTTTTTTTTCCATTTCAGTTCATTTTCATTTTATTTCATCAAATTAAGTTTATTTCATACCATATCATTAATACATTATTGTTTATATAGGGATGCACTATTTTTCATTAATCCAATCCTTCTTACAATTTACCCCATTTAAACACGTATAACCCTTGTATACTTTTAGCTATAGTTTAACACTTTTCTGATCCTACATGTATTATATTAAATTTCACCTTAATACAATTTCTTCCAATTAATCCGCATTGTTCAAGACCACATATACACATAAATACATAAGTAGTGACATTATAAGAACAACCCTATTTGTACATACATTTTGGAATACAATTATATATATAAGCATAAGTTTTACTTAAACAAAATATACATACCCAAAATCACATAACTACCTCAAGTTCTTTTATATTGTTTTACACCAATATTATTACGACATTAAATCAAATAAAATCTTTAATTATTAATTACACATATTAGGTCAAAATACACTATCTATTCCTAAAGTTTTATTTCTAATTCCCTCATCAATTATTCCTTATGTACAACATAATTAATCAAATTATGCTCTTACTTTTTAATTTCATGCATAACATACTGATATAATGCTACCTACTATTTTCAAATCACTTTTTTTTTTATTTGTTATGTATATTCAATTCTAGTTTCATTACTTTTCCCTTATTCTAACAAAATGATATACAATGAATTCATATTTCAGACACCTATATACATACATTAAAAGTCCTCTGTACATTAGCAAATTATTCATCAAACATTTTAAACATTTTAGTTCATCTTAAATTTTCACCAATCAAAATTATTTTGTTACAATTTATCATTCATTTCATACTCATCTAGTCATTTTATGCTTCGATGGTTCATTTCTTATCAAGATTCAACTAAAAATTATTACTAAATAAATTGGCCAAGACTTAGTTCTAAGCACTATCAATTATTTCAGCCTCCTTTGTTTAGTTCTTGTTTAAATGGTCTAACCATGCATATTTAATAAGTATTCATTAAAATTAGATTAATAGAAATTAATGTCAGTATACCTTTCGATCCCTACTGTCAAAAATAATCCCACAAATACATTTCTTCACATAATGCATTTAGTAAAATAACTCTTAATAAATTTTACTTATGGAAAAATCACTTAGAAAGGTAATTTTGGTGGCCATATACCAATTTTCTGTCTATTTTTGGTCCCTTCACCATTGCCGGAGCGTCGCCGGAGTCTCGCCGGAGCTCCACTGGAGGCACTGAAACCACCGGAAGAGAGCTCGAAGCCTCGGGTTTCCATTTCCGGTGATCACGCGCCGTGACTGCTCTCCGTTTCGCCGGAATCGACGTCGGCAGCTTCGGTTCTTCCCAACGCCGATCTCCTCATCGCCGGCGAGTGAGGACGATCCGCAGCCACAGGGATGTTTGCCTGGCCGCCGTGAGTCCAGTCGCACCACTCGTGTCGCCTCTCGCCGTCGGAGCTCGCCGGAAAATGCAAGAGAAGCTTTGGTTCCTCTCTCTCCGATCTGCTCGTCATCGGCGATTGAGGAGGATCCATGGCCACCGGAAGATTCGTCTGCTCACCAGGAGTCCTCCGGTGCCACTTGTGTCGTCTCTTGTCGCTGGAGCTGGCCGGAACACACTGAAGAAGCTTGCGGGTTCCTCCCGCTCTCCAGGATCAGCGACGCCTCGAGTCGGAGGAAAACGCCACGGGAACGGCGCTGCGGGTTGCGACGGTCCGATCGCCACCTCCGATCGCCTTCGGTGGTCGCCGGCGCTGCCTCCCGCTGCTCTCTCTCTCTCTCGGTTTCTCGGTCTCCTTGCCCGTTCTCCCCTGTTTTCTTTGTCCATTTCATTTAATTCCCACAATTTCTAGCTCATAATTCCTTATGATAATTGGACACTCTTAGACTAATAAAAATTGTCACGTGGAAAATTTATTTATCTTGTCAATTTACTCTTTATTTCTTTGTTTATTATTTTCTTAATTATTTGCATGTAAACATACTCATATATATATACATATATATATATATATATATATATATATATATAGACTTAAAACTCTTTGAATAATTAAATTGAACAACTTTAAGGAAAATTCCACTCTTATGCGTCAAAAATCAATTTTAGATAAATATTTTAGCGCATCAATTTATTAAATAAAACCATTGAAATTTTTGGGGCGTTACAGTACCTCCTAGAGTTGAATTATATTTTATTAGACCTTTGAAAAGAGCATGTCAGTAGGAATTCGAGGATTAAATTTTGGATTAAACGGAGGTCAAATAGGCCTTGAAAATGCGAAAAAAATGAAAAAATCACTTTTGGGTTGTTTTTGGTGAGGGACGGGCATCCCTACTGAGGGACGGCCGTCTGTCATCTCAAATGGGCAAAAATCAACCGTTTGACCAGTTTTGACCAAGTTTGACCGTACCATAAATAATGCTATGGATTTTAGAAAAATATTCTAAAAATATGAACACGCTCGTATTAATAAGGAGAATAATAAGGTAAAAAATTTAATTTTTTGATGACAATAAAAATTTGACTATCGAACAGGTAAAGAATTATCGGACCGAAAAACAGTTTCCGATTGACCTAAAAATATTCATGGAGCCTAATAAATATATTTTGAGAATTATTGAACTATTTTTATGAGAATTTGAGCTTGAAAAGTGAGAAAAATTAATTTGGGTCAAATAATAGCTAATTAATGGTTTTGGGCTTAAGGATTGGATTGGACCAATTGATTGAATTAAGCCCAACCCCTTAAGACCCTATATAAAAGGGGAAAATATCTAGAATTTGGATAGACTTCCAGCAGTTCTCTCTCTCTCTCTCTCTCTCTCTCTCTCTCTCTCTTGTTGGCCGAAAGTTTCTTTCTCTCCTCCTCCATCGATTTTCTTCAATTAAATCAAAGCTTTTTAATTTAAATTCAGCCTCTATTTTCATGGGTGATCACCTCTAGTGCTTGATTGAAGTGGTAGAAGTGGAAGAAATTAAAAAGACAAAGTTATGGGTCAAAAATCAAGTAAGTAGATTTGAGAATTTTAATTTGATTTAAAGGTTTATAAGGGTAGATTAAGGGTGGTAGAACATGATTTTGTTGTTATATTGGATATAGAAACAAAGAATTTGGTGGGTACTTTCTTTGTTAAATTCGGCCACCATAGGAATCAAAAAGAGGAAAGTGTTCCAAAGGGTAAAGGTAAGGAAAAAGGAAGTGGAAAGTGTGTAGGAGGAGATCTAAAGGTTAATGGATACAAAATCCCTAATTTTCTATGAATTTTGTATGAATTTATGTTTATGTATGTCATGTGTTTATGTGTATAATGCATGTGTAACACCCCGATCGGAACGCCACGGAAACACCCCGACCGAAGCGCCACGCCAGACAAAACATGCACTAACGCGACACTACCAATACAAACACACGTGCGCACAAGCGAAAGCATACTTAAATAATTACATATAAAAAAAAAACAAAATATACAATATCCCAAAATACAAAAAGGATTACATAATTACAAACCCAAACGACATACAAAAAGGAACAGGAGCAGATTAAAAAAAAATAAACTCTAGCTCCTACATGGCCGACCCTGCAGATGATCGACTTCGACCAGAACAAAACCTGTCACCTACACAAGAAGAAAATCCCGTGCTAAGCGATAACGCTTAGTGGGGAGGAAATAAAGACAAATGAAACACTATACAGACAATACAGATAAGTCATATGATTTCATGCACCAATATAATTATACATAGCAAGAAATAAGTACAATCAAAAAGCACTATCCAGGATCACTCAAACGAACATAAGACTTCAATGCACGAAAGGGCCGAACGGAACACAAAAGCCTGAACTTCACTGGTCGATACGAGAAAAAACACTACACTGGAGACCGAGGCCTCAAAACATTTTTCACGGGCCCGAAGGCAGCACAGGAGACCGAAGTCTCAAAACATTTTCACTAAGACCATAACGGAGGTCAACCGTAATCACTAGACTCTAAGCAGAGTCACACATAGGCAGCTACACTCACAATCCCTTTATAAGCATGCTTATCTATCCACTACTATGACACTTCAGGCTCAACTCACTCACACAAAGCATAACACTATACATTATCAGAACAGAGAATCGGAACACTAGCATAGCAATAATCACTTACTCAAATCAAGAGCAATAGTACATCAAGACATGAGCAAAAGTATGAGTTATGCAATAGTGAGAAACCGTGCAAAGTGAGACAGGAAAATCATTTTCAGTCCGATCGGCTCAACCTGCCAAGCCTACCCTGCATGCTGAGCGGGCTCTACATGCCAAGCGGACTGGAGAAACTCCACTTTATCGCGATCGGGATAAGTGTCTCGGGTGGGACAAAGTCACATTTTCTCTAGGACTCCAGAAATCCATTGCAATCAGAGCTTTCAAAACCATGCCAAAACCATTTCATATATGAAATTCATATCAACACCCAGCATGAAACACTTCACAATACTAACACACAACACTAGCAAGTCACTCGCTATAACACATGCATCACTACATATGAAACACTCAAATTTCCAGAAATCAAAACACGAAGAACACACGATCCAAAAGGAGAAGATGAAAAGACAACTTCCAAACAAACAACATCACACACACGCTCCCAAACCTGGAAACGAAGCTTCAATCCACTATCTTCAGTAAACCACTTTATCCTTGCCTTTAATTTTCCTTCTCTCTTCCGATTCTTGCACAAAAAGTCAGCCAAATCAACACTAAATCAAACCATAAACTCACGCTTTCATAACCAGAAAATAGAGAAGAAGAAAATGCCGAATCAATCACTTACCACACGAAAAAACTCTTGATCTCAAAACTCTAGCTTGAACTCATAAAATCCACACCCAAATCTTAAAGAGCAGCTTAGGCGAGAGTGAGGAGCTGCCAATTGAGACAGAAAGCGAGAAGAGAGAGACGAGGAACGAACATTTGAGAGAAATCGAGAATACACTTTGAGAGACAGATTCTGGCTTCAACGTGAAGCTATAAGACTTTTGTTCTCCCTCTCTCTTTTCCCATTTTAAATCCCATTAAATGCTCTCACCTACCCAAGCCACCTGCCTCTCTTCAATTGGACCTCTTATAAAAATTACCTTTTAATCCTTGGCAAACTCCTTGTTAACCACTAACAACAAATTCTTTTATTTAATATTTTTATTTCCATTCAATTTAATCCTCAATTCTACTTGTAAAATTTTTGAAGTACCCTCATATATCCAAATTTCATGCAATTTCTGACTAGGCCACTTCTGGACTGTGACAATTCTCTCCCCTTTAAGAACCTGCTAATCTGCTCACAATCCAAAACCCAAAACCAAACTCTGAACAAATTTAACAATTCAATACTTACCTGAAGAACCTGCAGGCTCAGGAGTATCCTCTCTGATCATCGCATACACCCGAGGACTAACAAGTTCCCCCGTATTCTGCACCATCTCTGATGGTGCCTGAGTAGGTCCTCCACTGCCTCTGCCACTTCTTGCTACTCTTGTTCTTTCTTCGCTCATTTTGCTCTCCGGCTGTTCCCTTAACTCTCTTCTTTCTGGACAATCAGCTAGGAAATGCTCTTTACTACCGCACGTAAAACACGCTCCTGAAATTCGCTGACATTCCCCCGAGTGGCGCTTCTGGCAATGCTCATATTCCGGAATCACACTCCCTTTGCTAGAAGGTGGCGCTACACTCGCAACTTCAGAAGGTACTCGTGCAGAACCCTTGGTCTCTTGCCCGATCAGAACCTTCTTAACTCTCTTACCACTCGTGAATCCACTGTCTGGGGCTTTCCTCTTCTACTCACTTCTCTGTTTCACCATCTCATATTCTTCTAGCTTAATTGCTACTGCTACTAACTGATAATACCCAACCGAAAGCATAACTGCCATAGCTGACAATGGACCTCTGATCACGTCTCTTAGCCCGTCTTGAAAATGCTGACACTTGAATTTTTTCGTTAACAACATTTCAGGCACGTACTTGCTAAAAAGACTGAACTCCTTCTCATATTCACTCACTGACATGCTCCGCTACTTCAAACTGATAAACTCCTTCCATTTAGCCTCTATATAAGCCTTAGTCACATACTTCTTTTCGAACTCTTGTGAGAAAAACTCCCACGTCAATTCGGCTGGCCATTGAGGGTTGCGAAGCACAAGCTTCCACCAGTCATATGCCGACCCTTGAAAAAGTGATACGGCACAAACAACTCGTTGGTACTGAGGGCAAGCTATCTCTTGTAGAATTCGATCAATCTTCTATAACCAGAACTCTGCCACGTCCGATTGGTCCAATGAAGTTCCATGGAACTCTTTCGCTCCCCTTTTCCTCATAAACTCAGAAGGAGCCTTGGGAGTAGTCAATCTATCCACTAGTTGCAATAGCCCATGTACCGGTGCCGGATTCTCAAACCCAAAAACCGAACCTTCTACTGGTGCACGCTCACGTGCAGGTCTATTCTATCCAACCAGATTACTTCCGACTGGATTAACACTTTCCATCTTTTTGCCCATATACTCACTTGGATCCGACTCCATATAAACACTACACAAAATAACATCTGCATTAGGCCACGACTCTAAACAGACTCTCATGCAAGGACTCTATACTCAAGCATCACATAAACCAGAACCAACAAAATCAGAGCTCTGATATCAAAAACTATAACACCCCGATCGGAACACCATGGAAACACCCCGACCGGAGCGCCACGCTAGACAGAACATGCACTAATGCAAAACCACCCATACAAACACACGTGTACAAGTGGAAGCATACTTAAATAATTATATATAAAAAAAACAAAATATACAATATCCCAAAATACAAAAAGGACTACATAATTACAAACCCAAACGACATACAAAAAGGAACAGGAGCAAATTGCAAAAAAAATAAACTCTAGCTCCTACGTGGCTGACCCTGCAGATGCTTGACACCGACCAGAACAAAACCTATTACCTACACAAGAAGAAAATCCCGTGCTAAGCGATAACGCTTAATGGGGAGGAAACAAAGACAAAAGAGACACTATACAGACAATACAGATAAGTCATATGATTTCATGCACCAATATAATTATACATCAACTCACTAAATCAGTAATATAGCAGGAAATAAGTACAATCAGAAAGCACTATCCAGGATCACTCAAACGAACATAACACTTCACTGCACGAAAGGGCCGAACGAAACACAAAAGCCTGAACTTCACTGGTGGATACAGGAAAAAACACTGCACTAGAGACCGAAGCCACAAAACATTTTTCACGGGCCCAAAGGCAGCACCGGAGAATGGAATCTCAAAACATTTTCACTAAGACCATAATGGAGGTCAACCGTAATCACTAGACTCTAAGAAGAGTCACACATAGGTAGCTGCACTCACTATCCCTTTATAAGCATGCTTATCTATCCACTACTATGACACTTCAGGCTCAACTCACTCACACAAAGCACAACACTATACATTAACAGAATAGAGAATCTAAACGCTAGCATAGCAATAATCACTTACTCAAATCAAGAGCAATAGTACATCGAGACATGAGCAAAAGTATAAGCCATGCAATAGTGAGAAATCGTGCAAAGTGAGACAGTAAAATCATTTTCAGTCCGATCGGCTCAACCTACCAAGCCTACCCTGCATGCCAAGTGGAGCCCTTCATGCCGAGCGGGCTCTACATGCCGAGCGGACTGGGAAAAGTCCACTCTATCGCGATCGGGACAAGCGTCTCGGTCGGGACAAAGTCACATTTTAACTAGGACTCCAGAAACCCATTTGTGAGCACCGTGTCTCGGATCATAGATTACCCTATGATGAAATCAGTATCCGAGCCTGTACAAACGGTTTGGATTCGGAGGTTTTAGTCCCATGCTCCACGAGAAAATGAGTCTTTTTACCTTTCATAGGCAGAGGGGGAGAAAACAGGGAAATTTATGAGTCAAAAAGGTGTATTTCCCTCGACAGACGGCCAACCCGTCTGTGAGAGGCCAGCCCGTCGCTTAGGGTCACAGACGGCTTGTGGTATTTTTCGACGCCCGTCGGAAGTCACCGCCTCTTCCAGAGCACGCCACCTAATTTCTCGGAGCACGCAACCTTTCCGACGCCCGTCGGTGGAAAAGGCAGGGCCATCGGATGAATCCTTGTGTCAGTAGGATTCTTCCGATGCCCGCCACCATACACCAATGCCCGTCGGTCGTGCCTGGCCTATAAAAGCTTCGGATTTTCTCTTAGAAAGGGTTGGAAAAATTTTCAAGAGGGGAAACTCTGCCAAAATTGAAGCACATTTTCTCTCTCTTCCAGCAAACACATTCATCAAGAAATCTCTTTTAATTTGTGAATCAAAACCATTAAAAAGGAACTAAATCTAATTAGTTTTCTTTGGTTTTCTTTGATTCCAAAGTCAGTCTCTTTTTGAAAGGTTTAGAAGGAAATCATCTATTTTCCCTTTTTTGACCTTTCGTTTCGTTTCTCGTGGAGCGTGCGGGACTTCAATCGAAATCGAGAATCTTATTAAAACATTATCTGAGGGTAAATATTCCGGACTTATTCTTTATATTATTTCATCTATATCCATCATTTTGCTGTTCTTTCGGCTTTTTTGCCTTCATTTTTCTTTATCTTGATTCCCTTCATCTCATTTTGTGATAAAAACCCCTTTTGTTTTTGAAAAGAGAGTTTTTCACTGTTTATTTTCGGAGACAGTGGTGACCAACGGGTCATCTTCTTCACCGACGCCCGTCGGTCACCCCACTCATAGACGCCCTCTCTCTTCAGTGAGCGACGAACATGTCGGTCACTTTGACTGACGCCCGTCGGTCACCCAACAGAGGCCGTCGTTGGGTCCTATCTCCACGTTTTCAAATCTTTTCTATCTCTTTCAAGTCCTTTTGACTTTATTTTGAGTTTTTATATATTGACATCTTTTAACTTCCTGTGAGCACATACTGATTTTCTTGGACTGTCCTGAGCTCGGGGGGCTATCTACCATGCTCGGAGGATTCTGTCCGGTTTAGTTTTCTAACCCTCTTGGTTATTCGCTTTATTTATTTATTCATTATTTATTCTATGTACATGAGTATGCCTTTTTTGTATCCCGTCAAATATAAAAATTGATTAATGTTTTATATTCAATAAAAAGAGTATTTCATAAACGCAAGGACCCAATGTCCTATTTTTATCCAATAAAAGCTCATCACAATAAAAATAGTCATTTTGATAATGATGCATGCGAGGACCAAAGTCCTCAAAATAAGCGACGCCCCGATTTGTGTATGTATCGCACCTTTATGAGAGGGAGTTGTATTCTGCTCCTTGTATTATTGTAATTTATTGCTTTCACTATTTACTTGCTCATTTACGGCTTTCCAAATATGAATAAATGTGCCTTTAATCAATTGCATCGTGTGGAGAGAGAGCGAATTAATGATATTTAAAATTTAATCATAAAATAATCGAGGTAGAAATAGATGAGAAATCCCGAACCCAGCTCTGGTCTTTGGGCTCAAAGAGGGGAGAGGTTTACCCTCCAAGACACCTCTTGTGTCATGAGACTCGGGCGTTAATCCTAGGCTCCTTAAGGCGAGAGGTTTACCCTCCAAGACCCCTCTGGCTGGCCCAAAATGGATACTAAGCGCAGTCTTAGGCTCTCTGAGGCGAGAGAAACTTTCCCAATGTTCTATTGGGTGGCAACTCCATGAAACCTCCTTGTTGCCCAACATAGACGCACTTGTGATTTATTGCAAGCTGTCAACGGACCCACAAATGCCCCGATCGCCCTCAAGCGGGCGGGCGTACGGGCGGCCGCGGGGATCTGGCGCGCGTCACACCATTACAAATAGAGCTTTCAAAACCATGCCAAAACTATTTCATTCATGAAATTCATATCAACACCCAGCATGAAGCACTTCACAACACTAACACACAACACTAGCAAGTCACTAGCTATAACACATGCATCACTACATACAAAACACTCAAATTTCCAGAACTCAAAACACGAAGAACACACGATCTAAAAGGAGAAGATGAACAGATAACTCCCAAACAAACATCATCACACACACACTCCCAAACCTAGAAACGAATCTTCAATCCACTATCTTCAGTAAACCACTTTATCCTTGGCTTTAATCTTCCTTTTCTCTTTCAATTCTTGCACAAAAACTCAGCCAAATCAACACTAAATCAAACCATAAACTCACGCTTCCTTAACCAGAAAACAAAGAAGAAGAAAATGCCGAACCAATCACTTACCACACGAAAAAACTCTTGATCTCAAAACTCTAGCTTGAACTCATAAAATCCACACCCAAATCTTGAAGAGCAGCTTAGGCAAGAGTGAGGAGCTGCCAATTGAGACAGAAAGCGAGAAGAGAGAGACGAGGAACGAACATTTGAGAGAAATCGAGAATACACTTTGAGAGACAGATTCTAGCGTCAACGTGAAGCTAGAAGACTTTTATTCTCCCTCTCTCTTTTCCCCTTTCAAATCCCATTAAATGCTCTCACCTACCCAAGCCACCTGCCTCTCTTCAATTGGACCTCTTATAAAAATTACCTTTTAATCCTTAGCAAACTCCCTTTTAATCACTAACAACAAATTCTTTTATTTAATACTTTTATTTCCATTCAATTTAATCCTCAATTCTACTTGTAAAATTTCCGAATTACCCTCATATATCCAAATTACATGCGATTTCTGACTAGGCCACTTCTGGGCTGTGACAATTCTCTCCCCCTTAAGAAATTCCGTTCTCAAAATTTCCCTGCTAATCCGCTCACAATCCAAAACCCAAAACCGAACTCTAAACAAATTTAACAATTCAATACTTATCGGAAGGACCTGCAGGCTCAGGAGTGTCCTCTCTGATCATCGCATACACCCGAGGTCTAACAAGTTCCCCCGTATTCCCTGGTCACTGCACCGTCTCTGATGGCGCCTGAGTAGGTCCTCCACTGCCTCTGCCACTTCTTGCTATTCTTGTTCTTCCTTCGCTCATTCTGCTCTCCGGCTGTTCCCTTAACTCTCTTCTTTCTGGACAATCGGCTAGGAAATGCTCTTTACTGCCGCACTTAAAACACGCTCATGAAATTCGCTGACATTCCCCCCAGTGGCGCTTCTGGCAATGCTCATATTCCGGAATCACACTTCCTTTGCTAGAAGGTGGCGCTACACTCGCAACTTCAGAAGGTACTCGTGCAGAACCCTTGGTCTCTTGCCCGATCGAAACATTCTTTACTCTCTTACCACTCATGAATCCACTGTTCGGGGCTTTCCTCTTCTAATCACTTATCTGTTTCACCATCTCATATTCTTTTAGCTTAATTGCTACTGCTACCAACTGATAATACCCAACCAAATGGATAACTGCCATAGCTGACAATGGACCTCTAATCACTTCTCTTACCCCGTCGTGAAAATACTGACACTTGAATTTTTTCGTTAACAACATTTCAGGCACGTACTTGCTCAAACGACTGAACTCCTTCTCATATTCACTCACTGACATGCTCCGCTGCTTCAAACTGATAAACTCCTTCCATTTAGCCTCTCTATAAGCCTCAATCACATACTTCTTTTCGAACTCTTGTGAGAAAAACTCCCACTTCAATTCGGCTCGCCGCTGAGGGTTGCGAAGCACAAGCTTCCACCAATCATATGCCGACCCTTGCAAAGGCGATACGGCACAAACAACTCGTTAGTGCTGAGGGAAAGCTATCTCTTGTAGAATTCGATCAATCTTCTCTAACTAGAACTCTGCCACGTCCAATTGGTCCAATGAAGTTCCATGGAACTCTTTCACTCCCCTTTTCCTCATAAGCTCAGAAGGATCCTTGGGAGCAGTCAATCTATCCACTAGTTGCAATAGCCCTTGTACTAGTGCCGGATTCTCAAACCCAAAAATCGAACCTTCGGCTGGTGCACGCTCACGTGCAGGTCTATCCTGTCCAACCGGATTACTTCCAACCGGATTAACACTTTCCATCATATCGCCCATATACTCACTCGGATCCGACTCCATTTAAACACTACATAAAATAACATCTGCATTAGGCCATGACTCTAGACAGACTCTCATGCAAGGACTCTATACTCAAGCATCCCATAGACCAGAACCAACAAAATCAGAGCTCTGATACCAAAAACTGTAACACCCTGATCAGAACACCACGAAAACACCCCGACCGGAGCGCCACACTAGACAGAACATGCACTAACGCAAAACTACCCATACAAACACACGTGAGCACAAGTGGAAGCATACTTAAATATTTATATATAAAAAAACAAAATATACAATATCCCAAAATACAAAAAGGATTACATAATTACAAACCCAAGTGACATTAAAAAAGGAACAGGAGCAAATTACAAAAAAATAAATTCTAGCTCCTACGTGGCCGACCCTGCAGATGCTCGACACCAACCGGAACAAAACCTATTACCTACACAAGAAGAAAATCTCGTGCTAAGCGATAACACTTAGTGGGGAGGAAACAAAGACAAAAGAGACACTATACAGACAATACATTTAAGTCATATGATTTCATGCACCAATATAATTATACATCAACTCACTAAATCAGTAATATAGCAGGAAATAAGTACAATAAGAAAGCACTATCCAGGATCACTCAAATGAACATAACACTTCACTACACAAAAGGGTCAAACGAAACACAAAAGCCTGAACTTCACTGGTGGATACAGGAAAAAACACTGCAGTGGAGACCGAAGCCACAAAACATTTTTCATGGGCCCGAAGGCAGCACGGGAGAACGGAATCTCAAAACATTTTTACTGAGACCATAACGGAAGTCAACCGTAATCACTAGACTCTAAGCAGAGTCACACATAGGCAGCTGCACTGTAACAATCCGATTTGGCCCTAGTGGAATTTCAAAAATTTTGTTCGGGAATTCAAGAGTTTGTGTGTATAAGAGAGTGTATTTGAGTAAGTGGCTTGTGTGTGGGTTCTGTCGCGAGCGCGACAATATCGCGGGCGCGACAGAATGCTTCACGGAAAGCCTACTTAAGTTGAATTATTTGATGTGTATCGGACACGTGGCGTAGGAAGCTGACAAGTGGCATTGTAGGGAATTGACACATGGCTACAAGGGAGAGTGACACTTGGCATGGGACTTTTTTGATTGAGATGAATTAATGAGGTTGGTGGGAATTAAGGCTAGTTGGCGGCATTAATCACCTTTGGATGAAGATTGACCGGCTGAATGTTTTCTTTTCCATGTTATTTCAGCTTTTGGCCCTTTTGCTTTTGCTTTCCTCCTTTTGTTTTCTTTGCTCTTAGTTGCCGTGTCCCTTCTTCTTGCCATTTCTTTGCTTTTTTTCTTCATTTGCTTGGTTCTTTGGGAAGAACCACTTGGATTGGTTAAAGAAAGTGTAGAAGGGCTTGATTAGGTCTCTTCAAGAAGGTAAGTTGGATTTGTTCTTCGATCTGACCTCCTTTTTCTTTCTATTTCTGATTTAACGTAAAGAGAAGAGTAAGCCTAGTGTTTTGAATGGTTTGTGCATGGAAGCTGTGAACAAGAAGTTGGATAAAGGCAACGAGAAGGTTGGAATTGAGTAAAGAATAGAGATTGAGCTTCCTAGAGGTAGGGATCGAGTGTGATTTCATTATTCTTGCATGTGTTTACATGAAGTATGTTTGAATAGAGACATGTTTGAATAGAGAGATGCTTGATGAGATTTAATTAGCTCAACTGTTCTTTTAGAGTATATTTGTTAGATGTTCATTTTGATTGCTTGCGGTGCTTATGATATGTGTATATATGTTTATAAGTATGTGAATTGATCAATTGAGTGTGTGTGTTGATTATAAAGTTTTATTTGGCAAATTCTGCTTATTTGTCATCGGACCTCTGTGTGATGTTTTTATCACAGGTACAGTTATAGACCT
The DNA here is from genome assembly GCA_947683425.1 of Excoecaria cochinchinensis. Classification (NCBI taxonomy): domain Eukaryota; kingdom Viridiplantae; phylum Streptophyta; class Magnoliopsida; order Malpighiales; family Euphorbiaceae; genus Excoecaria; species Excoecaria cochinchinensis. The sequence continues at coordinate 4,201,431 of CANTUQ010000161.1, forward strand.
CTGAATTGAGTGATTATTAATCCATTAGAACCACGAATTTAATGCCTACAAAAGTCCTAGAAATGACCTTGAGCAAATGCTTGCTCTAAGACCCTAAAAATTGGCCAAAATAGAGGTGTCTCTACCTTGGCCTGTTCATTTGACCAGTTCAGTTTATTTAGATTATATCTGATGTTATAAGTGTCCAATTAACCTAAAAATTGTCCCATTTGAAATTTAACATCCTAGGGAATAATTGTTAAGAAGAGAGTTTTTCCTAAAAATGACATTTAGAGGTCGGTTTAGACAATACAAGTTTAAGGTAAGAAGTAGTCTCCTAAAGGTTCCTGACGGAGCCTTCTGTCGCAAGCGTGACAGTGGTCGCGATCGTGATAGAGACACATCCTTCAGCAAGTTTTGTGTTGTCCTAGTCGTGTTTTGCAACACGTCTGTGAGAGAAGGAGGGAGAGAGCACGAGTTGTGCTCAAAGAGCACGAGACGTGCTCACAGAGAGAGAAAAGTGAGAGCACATAACGTGCTCCAGGAAAAAGGAAGGAGTGAGCACGATTCGTGCTCAAGGAGCACGAGTCATGCTCACCAAGAGAGAAAAGTGGGAGCATAAAACGTGCTCCAATTGAGTGAGAGAGAGTGAGCACGAGTCGTGCTCATGCCCTCTCCTTTTCTGTTGGTCCTGTTTTGATCTATTGTTTCTGTTTTGAGTTGTTATATGTTTAGATGAGTTTTGCATATCACCATTTGGTCCGTGTTTGGTTTAAAATTATCTTTTAAACCTCTTGCATGATTTGTATTATTAAATGTACATGATTAATAAAAGTTGTACATGAAGTAGATGCCTCTGAATTTGATAAATGTATTTGAATTATCTTGATGAACTGATATCTGTATATAGTGTGCGTGAGTGGTTTATTGAGCCTGATTACCGTTATAGTGGATAGATAATCATGCTTATAAAGGGTTAGAGTGCAGCTGCTAGAGTTAGCCTTAATTGTGCCCAGAGTTTGGAATACCCTATGTATTTAGTAGAGTTTTGAGTTAATTCTCCATACAAAAGATACTGTAAACAGTATCCAGAGTTACCCGTATCCACCATGAAAGGAATTCAGGCTTATTAATGTTGTGTAGTGAACTTGAGACGATTAAAAGTATATATGAATAAACGTTATAGTACATGAGAGTAATGTTTAAAGTACATGGCAGTTGTATATACAAGTACATGTTTACAGGAATGTGGACACATGATTATTGAATATATATGAATAAATGCTCTGTACAAGTGTGTGAAAGTTATATGCTTGAGTTGTAGTGTACATGAATAAGTAAAAGAGTAGATGTTATATACATGTAAGCTCATAGTTTTTGATAATTGAGCATGCAACCTATACACGTATAAGAGCTATATGCATGAGTTTATTTGATTTTGTTATATGAAATGTGTGATTTATATGTGACTTCGTAAAGAAGTCCTTTGCATTATTTTCATCCCCACTAAGCGTTATCGCTTAGCACGAATGTTTATTTCCATGTAGGTTTACAGGTTCGGATCAGTGCGCGGGCATCTGCAGGTCAAGGCCACTAGGAGTTTTTGCTATGTCTTTTTGTATAAGTTAGAGATAGAGTTAGTGATGTTTTGAGTAACATCATTATGTAATACAAATAAAGGAATCACATATAAATGTATATGTAAAGTTAAATGAAAACAAGTTGTAAGATGAACATGTATATATGTAGTTAATATGAAATACGCAAGAGCAATAGTACATCGAGACATGAGCAAAAGTATGAGCCATGCAATGGTGAGAAACCGTGCAAAATGAGACAGGAAAATCAATTTCAGTCCAATCGGCTCAACCTGCCAAGCCTACCCTGCATGCCGGGCGGAGCCCTTCATGCCAAGTGGGCTCTACATGCCGAGCGGACTGGGAAAACTCCACTATATGGCGATCGGGACAAGCGTCTCGGTCGGGACAAAGTCACATTTTCTCCAGGACTCCAGGAATCCATTGCATATAGAGCTTTCAAAACCATGCCAAAACCATTTCATTCATGAAATTCATATCAACACCCAGCATAAAACACTTCATAACACTAACACACAACACTAGCAAGTCACTCGCTATAACACATGCATCACTACATACAAAACACTCAAATTTCCAGAACTCAAAACACGAAGAACACACGATCTAAAGGAGAAGATGAACAGATAACTCCCAAACAAACATCATCACACACACGCTCCCAAACCTGGAAACGAAGCTTCAATCCACTATCTTTAGTAAACCACTTTATCCTTGCCTTTAATCTTCCTTCTCTCTTTCAATTCTTGCACAAAAACTCAGCCAAATCAACACGAAATCAAACCATAAACTCACGTTTCCATAACCAGAAAACAGAGAAGAAGAAAATGTCGAGCCAATCACTTACCACACGGACAAACTCTTGATCTCAAAACTCTAGCTTGAACTCATAAAATCCACACCAAAATCTTGAAGAGCACCTTAGGCGAGAGTGAGGAGCAGCCAATTGAGACAAAAAGCGAGAAGAGAGAGACGAGGAACGAACATTTGAGAGAAATCGAGAATACACTTTGAGAGACAGATTCTGGCTTCAACGTGAAGCTAGAAGACTTTTGTTCTCCCTCTCTCTTTTCCCCTTTCAAATCCCATTAAATGCTCTCACCTACCCAAGCGACCTGCCTCTCTTTAATTGGACCTCTTATACTAATTACCTTTTAATCCTTGGCAAACTCCCTTTTAATCACTAACAACAAATTCTTTTATTTAATACTTTTATTTTCATTCAATTTAGTCCTCAATTCTACTTGTAAAGTTTTCGAATTACCCTCATATATCCAAATTACATGCAATTTTTGACTAGGCTACTTCTGGGCTGTGGCAGCATGTACAATTGAAATTAATGTTATAAACATGTAATTGGGGGTTAGAAAAAATGATTTGAGTGATTAAAATAGAAAGAGTAATTTTGTGTGTGAAAACCTAAGCATGGCCCAAATTAGTTCAAAAGTTTACTAATGTGTGTTTTTATGTTTAATGGCATATAAGTTTTTATATGTGTTAATTAACTTGAAATTTAATAGATTAACGCATAAATGGAATAAAATGAAAATTTATGAGAAGTAAAGTCATCTTGACCGAATGGGTATATGTATGGTTTATTGATATATTTTGCTAATTTAATGAAATTAATGCCATAAAATGAAGGTATAGCTAAAATGGAGTGTATATTAGTTTATTTGAAATTCTTAGATTATTATCAAATTTAAATTAGATTGATCATGTATTATGAATCTAGTGAAAATGAAGAAATATGTTAAGGTTAAGTGAGTATGTGGTACAATTGGAGTTAGAATAAAGTTATAGTGTTATGAAATGGAAAATTATCAAAAAAAAGAAATGAATGAATGAAAAGTGCTATTGATTATTTGTTGGACGAATGGTTGGGTATATAAAATAATATTATGAGTGTGTGATTTATGCATGAACAATCAAAATCAAGCTTACAAATAGACTTAAAATGAGAATTAATGTGATTAAAATGGAAGAAATTAATTTGGCATAAAACTATTCGCATAGACCAAAAATGTATATAGAGTATGTAACACCCTTAAGCCTTACGTACCATTAATTAACTGTTCTTTCCAATTCTGTTAACCTAACTAAACTAATCAGGTTATTAAATAGCAAATTAATTAAAACTGGTACAATTTTTTTTTCGGACATCAGTATTACGATTAATTAAATCAAATCAATCAATCACAAGTCACCAGGTCTTTAATCTTGCAATCACATTTTAACTTACTATCAATTTCGTCGATTGACCTATAACTGTCTAAGGTCACTATTCATTTGGTCAGTTTTCATTAACATGCATTCACACATTTATCATTCCCAATTTCCTTTATGCTTACTTTCCTATCACATTATTTGGCATGCCAACATTCACTTACATACATTTAGGCATAAATAACATTCATCTCACATATACTATACTTTTACCAGCTATACAGTCCAATACAAATACCAGTACCCAAAACTAAATATAAGACATATACATGCCACACTTCTTACATACTTAGTACTCAAAATGTAAACTCTTGCTCGCACCCAAAATATGTGAGGTGTCTTGCTCCAAGACCTAAGGCGAACCTACACGCAGTCAAACAAAACTACGTGCTGAGTATTAAAAATGCCCAGTGGTGATTGCAATTCCAAAAATTTCCACTAGACTAAGGTTCACATGCATAAACAATATTCAAAATATACTTATAAATAAATATTACTAATAAACAATTAATTTACTTAATTTATTAATTTATTAATTATGCACGCCATAATCCACATAATTATCAGTAAATCAATTAATTCGGGCCATTTATAGAATTAACACACATCAATTACCTTAATTACCATTTTATTCTTAACTTATGGCAACTTTCAAATTTTACCCTTAAACTTTTCAAAAATGATAAAAATGCCCTTAGTTCATTTTATTTTACCAAATTTACACTTATGCCATTAGTTCATTTTAATTCACATACATTTACATTTATGCCATCAATTCATTTTCTTTTCACACAATTTACGATTTTGCCATCAATTCAATTCCAATTTCATCAATATTACTATATTGCCACTAGTTCATTTATTTTTTTCTAAAATTACGATTATACCCTTATTTTACTTTCCTTTACTCATAGTTACCAAAATGCCCTTATTTATATCTATTTTTACCATTTTTCATTATTTAACATGCAAAATTACTATTTTACCCTCCAATTTCAATTTTCATGCCAAATTACATTTTTACCCTTCAAAAGTCACCAATTTTCACATTTAACCATTTAATGACATTTTTGCCCTTATTTGTCATCATTCACACACATAAACATAAAATTACCGTATTACCCTCAAACTTTTTATATCATTTCATTTATACCCTTTTTACTTATAAACATCAAAGTGATCATATTTTAACTACTTTAATCACCCTTTTTACACTTAAATACCACTTTTAACCTTATAATTCCACCAAATTACAATTAGGTCCTTATTATGTCACTTTTTCACAAATTTACATTTTTAACCTCATATTTGATCAAAATTACCAATTTACCCTTATGCTTACACTTTTTACCTAACTTTTTCACCTTTTACCAACTTTTTATAAAATTACCGTTTTGCCCTCAAACATTTTACATAATTCCAATTATGTCCTTTTTACACATAAATATCAAATTAATCACATTTTGCCCATTTAAAGCTCATTATTACCCTTTTTGCCTCGGTATAATGCTGGTGACTCTATGTACAAGATAAACGGGACGCGAACCCCTAAAGGCTCACAATAACCTGGAGAGACCTCTGATTGATCACTCTAGTCTTTCTAACCTGAAGGAACCCCGAAGGATTACTCCAGTCTTTTTAAATAGATACTTTTTAAAAATACATAATAGGTCCATCAATGACCTATAAAATTAGTGAGACGCCATACTCACTCCGGCGGTTTTATGTCCCTATGGCTAGCCAACATATCCTGATACTAGACTCGACTACCAGCTCATCACATAGGGCAACATTATTTTATTTTCCACATTATTAATGTGTCATACATACTTTTCATGGCATATCATCATCTCATCTCATTCTTTCTCATGCCATTTCATCGTTATGCATGTGAATACCATCCTTAAACCATCGCATGCCATGTAAACACATAAATTAATTATGGTACACATGCACATACACATACATACATTCGGCCCACTTTCTAACTTTTCACCATTAATTCTTTCAATCAACTTTATCATTCATTTAGGCCAATTACATGTTGTATAACATCACTATACCATTTATTTCCATTAAAACCCATCAAAATCATGCCTTTACCCATGTGTACCATTCGGCCTCATGTGTATCACATACATAACACATCCTTCAAATGGTCTAACACATACAATTCATTATTTTACATGCCAAATACTGTAAATCCATTATAAACTTGCATTAAACAATATTAAAACACATGAATATCCCATTAATTCCATTCGGCTAAAGAAGTATCTTTTTACACATAATTCTTTTCTTCACTTTAATCATTCATTCATGTTATACACATGTTAAACATATCTTAAACATCATTTACATGCCATAAATCATCTTAGAATTCAATTAATTCCTTAATATTCAATTCGGCCACATTCAAATTTTTCATACCACCTTGATTTAATTTCATTTAATCATATTTATACACTATTTCAAGCCTTCTAAACATGAATATCAAATTAGATTCAATTAAACATATCATTATCTTATGCCTACACTTAAACATAACATAAAATCCATACATAAACCATGGAAATAGATGGAATTTGTAATCACTAACCTCAATTCCTTGCTATACACTCCTCAAGGAGTCTTTTACTTGTCCTTTGGTTGACTAGATATTCCTTCACCTATTAGACATAATAGGTTTCATACACAAAAATGTAGATCTAGTCAAAACCATGCTTCCTTTCCACAAATAAACTTCATAAACATCTTATTCACATCCTAAAGTATCCTTAGGAACCTTGAAACCAAATTAAAAACACCTAAAACACATACCTCAAATTCACACCTAAACTTTCAAGCCTAGGTTTCATCAACTTTTCATCCACCAAATGGACTTCCAAGGGTACCAATAGAAACTAGAGGAGCTGAAATTTGATGGGGAGGCTGAAATATGGGGTGAGATGGAGGAAATTTGGAAGAAAAATGGAGGAAAATAGGAGAGTTAAGTTTAGGACATAAAGGAGAAGAGAGGAGGTCGGTTTGGATGGAGAAATCTGGATTTATCCAGCCTTATCCATCTATTTATATTAGTAAAATTGAACTGAACCGGGTCCAACCGAAGTGGTTGAACCGGTTTGGTTCGATTTCTGGTTTTCGGGTCATTTTGCACTGTTTTAGGTAATCTGAATGTTCCTGACCTCTTTTTCACTCCTAATCAATTCCATCATGTTTAAAATACCAAAAATAGCCTCCTCACAAAATTTTAGCTCAATCGGAGTCCATTTGGGACCCAATTCACCTAAATCGGTCTGATTCGATTTAGTCGGTTTCTGCCGTAAAACTCAAATCTAAAGCTGTCAAAAAATTCTAAAAATTATTCTGAGCTTGTATACTTCCCACTGTAACACTTTTTATCCACTCTAGCATTTTCAAAAAATTCGGTCAAACCTCGGTCAAAATCTGGTTCAACCGAAACGAACTTCATACGGACATTCGGGGGCCGATATGATCTCATTTTCACACAAAACTGTACCACCCGACTCCGTTCACTTTACAGATCATTTCTATGCAATAAAATATTTATGACTTACTGTAGCTATTACCTTCCCAGTAGATCACCCATCCCAGAATTGCCATGACTCAGGCACGTTTAACTTTTAAACTTTACTGAATATAAAACTCTAGAAACATAATCTCATGCTGCGAAACTAACAACAGAGACTACAGAAAATACTAAATACGTTTAGGCTATCATGAAGGCCATTACAGAGTATATTATGATTGATACTATGTAATAATGTAATTATGTTAATTAGCATATGATTTAGTGGAATGAATGATGAATGAAAGGAAAATAAAAATAGAGAATAAGTGGATGTTATGGCCGAATGTATTAATTTTGGGTCTTGGTGTGTAAATTGCTAATTTAAATGATTATAGTGCTTAATAATGAATGTAAAGTGGTATGAAAGTGATTTATGATTGATGACGTAAGTGCTAATGATATGATATAATTTGGCATATTAAGTTGTTATTGTAACAAGGAGGGGGATTTGGAAATAAATGTATGTATGTGATAACGTGATTATAAGAATTGGTTCTTGCCCTAAGTAGTAGTCTGGTGGTCAAATCTAGTCTAGGATATAGTTGGCTAGCCATAGGGACTTCATACCGCGGTGCGGGTCATGACAACTAGCTTAAGTAGGCTAATGATAGTCTACCACAATGATACTGTCACTGTACCATCACTATTACTGATATAGAATTTACTTTATACTGTTCACTTTAGTGGATCTGTGGGGCCCAAGTTCCGTGTATCCAGTTTGGAGTTGTCTACCCGATCAATACTAGGGGCAAAGAAAAGAAATGGTTTAAAATGAATGAATGTATGAATGATAATTTCTGCATGAAAATTATTAAAGTGTAAAAAATGAAAAGAACTCAAAGTAAAATGGTAGTTGTATATGTTGTGAACTGAATCAAGGGTAATAATAATAAGTAGTGGCATAAGTGCAAATAATGAGGAATTGAAAGGATTAAATAGTAATTATATGATAATAATGTTAGTTAAAGGACTAAAAGTGTAATTTTTATAATAAAGTGAGATTTAAGGACTAAATAATAAATTGCATGTTAAACAATAATTTGGGTGTGAAAAGAATGTTATTGTAATAGCATAATTGTAAATATTTGTAATAGAATGGTAAAACTGTAAATTAGTAGAATTGTAGGGACTAAAGTGTATTTTGATCATGTTAGTGTTAAAAGGAGGACTAATAAGTATTTAGCTTGAGAATGTGGTAATTTAGTTGGATTAAAAAGAAATTAAATGAAATTAATAAGTAATGAATGTTTGAGAAGATAAATAAAGATAATGATAATAATAAGGGTTTTGTTGAGGAAGCAAATATAGCAGGTCATAAGATTTGTATAATTAAGTTATATGAATTTTATATGGGTAGTTTATAAAGTGTGTCAAATTTGTGTAATGTAATTGAAGATATATGTATAAATATATTATACACATGTATATGTAAATTAGTATAGCATTGGGTATGCATGGAAGTGATAATTTATTTGGTAAAACATAAATTATGTATATATGCATGGAATAGAGTATAGAAATAATGATAAAAGTATTAATAATGGATAAATACTTAGTTAGAATTATTTGAGTAGCATATGAATTTAATATGCATGAAATTGTGTAGGTATGTATGCATGAATTGGAAGAGTTAAGGTATTTATAATTGTCAATAAGTATAATCGTGTTAGTATTGAAAGAAATGATTAAATTGTTAGGTTGTGCAGGGACAGAATGAAATGAATATTTAGAAAATAATAAAGGTAATGTATAGTTCAGAATATTTAAAAAGGTAAAGAGGTAATAAGATTCATAATATTAACAATAATGTTTAAATTAGTGATAAAAGTATGAATATTAGTAGTAGTAGTAGTAACTGTAATTTTGCATGTTACATAATGAATTAAAAGATAGTAATATAGTGGTATAATTGTAATTATAGTAATGGGAAGGCAAAACTATAATTTGATGGAAGTTCAGAGGCTAAATGGTAATTTAGTGATAAGAATATTAATTGAAAGTCTAGAATGTAAGTTAGTTAAAAATATGATTAGTAAGTGTAGTGTTAGGAATAAAATGAATTTAACGATTTCATAAATATAATAATAGTAATGTTGTTAGTAATGGTATTGGCATTTTAATTGGTAAAGGAAATGTAAGTGTCAATATAGTAAAGTTATGATTATAAAGTAAAAGTAACATAAATAACATTATATAATAATCTTTTGGTTAAAAAAGCATCTAATTGTATAGGGATTATAAGCCATGTTTGTTGCATGAAATTAATAATAGGAGAATAATAAGATGATTGATGATCGGATAGTTAACGATTGGAAATGTTTATGGTTATATGCATGGATTTACTAAACATTAACATGTTTATGCATATGTGTGTGTGCATGAATTAAATTAGTGGGCACATTTTTAATGCTCAGCGCGTAATTTGTATTTGACTGCGCGTAGGTATAGATCGGGTTTGGAGTGGATCAAGCAAGCCGGCTAGTTTTGGAAGCATGGCAAGCGAATTATTGAGCAAGGTGTATTCTGTTTGTTTACTTTGGCATGTATATGTGCAACATAAGTGGATAAAATTTTAATTTAGATGGGACATCATGTATAAGTATTATGAGTAATTGGTGAGTGTATATGGTAAATGTTATAGGGTGCATGCTCCAGATAGGTAAGGCGTGGAGTGATGTTGATTGTAATGTTTTGGTATTTGGATGAATTGGTCATATTGTTGTGTCCATGTTGGCCTGTGTATTGTTTGATCTTGCACGATGTTATTGTTAATGTATAGCCGTTATGCTATCGAATTTTGTATTTTTAAATGAATAGGATTATGGAATAGTTATTGGTGTTCTGCAAATATGATAAGCAAATGATTAAGTAGTTTTGCAAGTCGGGTTTAAGAAAATAGTGAATAGAAAATGAAAAAAAAAAATTACCAATTTTTGACATTGACTAATATTGAACGAAGTCAATTGGTCATAGTAATAGTGGAACCTAAGTTTGTTCAATTTTTATACGTACAGTGTAGTGTGATAAGTGTATTACAGGCAATAAGGCCGAACTATTATAAATTGATTGTGTTGATTTTTTCCTTCTCCCCCTTCTCTATTCTATTTCTAATATTTGTTTTAGAAGATCTGGTTTTAATCAAGCAATTTTTGTTCCAGAAAATTATTTATAAAAACCAGTTATGTAAGCAAAATACAATTTCGGTAGAACAAATCTTCTTTTTCAAAGGTATTTGATTTAAACAAAGATTGGAATATGTTCTACATATATACAATGCATATCACACATATTATGCTTGAACAGGAATATTAATAGAACACCCCTATTCTGCCTCAACAGAACTTAGTCGAAAATTTTAAAAGACACTGAATTCACCTTCCTCTTGCATGTGTCATGGGGACCAATAAATCTAGAATTAAAAATCCGCACTACCAAAACTGCTTAGTCTTGCCAAGTGTAAGGAATCAAACCATAAGAATCAGTAACACAACACGTTGAATCAGTTCCGTCTTTTAGCTCCACTTTAAAATTACCCTTAAACGGATCCAAAACTCCAAGATTCATCAACTTAAACCCTGCATAGCATAAATATAAAATCAAGTAAAAAGGCTCTATTCCATACCAAAATACCAGCTAAAGAAAAAGGAAATTAAGCATATATGAAGTGTAATTAGCCACTCAACATTAGTTTTTTCATCTCATTTGTGCTTCGTTCTAGTATCTCCTTAAAGTGATTATAGTTTGAGTTGTAATCATATAGTGGGGTTTATATGTGTGCGAGACAAATGACATTAGATTGCTAGGACCTTGCGAAAAAATACTAGCAACTGCTTTGGTTATTTTATTTTGGAAAAAAGAATAAGTATTTGAAGTTTTATACTAACAAAAAAAACAGGCTTGGGTGGCTATTTTGTAAATGAGCTTGGCTCTTGCCTCTAAAATAGAGTTACTACAAATAGAGAACTCTTAAAACATGTTATCTCAAGGAGATGACTTAGTCAACGATGCAAACCTCCATAAATCGTTGTATTCATCTCTTCTCTACCTTTTCTCTCTTTATATTTGTACTCTTTTCTATATTTGCTCTATAGATTTGTTAACTAAGCTCTAAACCGTTTTATCTCATTTATTTTATTCAATCAGATCTTGCAGAGATTTTTCAGATAATTGCTCGAGGTTAAAATCATTTTCTAAAGTAAAAATCACTTAGCAAAAGATATGAAAAAAATACTTGATCAAAATATTTTTAAGTGATTTTAATTGGTTTTCTAACTCTACTTCATATTAGCATCAGTTCTAAATTGTTTCAATCTTGAAAAGTAAAATTTTATATTTCTCAATTCACCCCTTGTTTTGAGTATATTTTTGAATTAACAAGTGTGATTATTCTGAGCCTTCAAAGTGGCAGTTTGGTTGGTTTTTGTTTTGCTGCCTTTACTGCATTGACGCCTAAAGATTCCGAGTATCGGCATTTTGATTGTGATAGGAGTCCTTCCTTTCCATAATTCTAGCACCACTGTTATCATTCACATTAGTTAAGGAAGTGACACGATCCCGAAGAATTGGGATTCTCGTTTTCTTTCCCTTTTTGGATCGTCTTCCTCCCCCTCGCGCCCTGTGCACTTGCATCCAAGGGCTAGAGGCATCAACTTCCGGACAGCCAACAACTTTCCGAATATCCATTTCATTAGAAATAATTAGTTTAGTATCCTTAGGAATTTCCTCATCAGTCGCATTCTCGAAACATCCTTCTTGGACATGGCCAAATAAACCACATTTGAAGCAAATTTACGGGAGAGCTTCGTACTCAATTATGTAAATACGACAGCATATCACAATTTTGGGTATAAACTTAGCTAAATCCAGAATTATAGCCATCTCGCAGACTTCCCTCTAGTAAAGGAATATGTACTATAATCAATCTTAACAACCGTGCCTAGAGTCCTCGCCAGTTCCAGCAAAATACTAACCTCATTCATGCGCATGTGCAAAACGGGAATTCGGATCCATGCCACAATATAAGAGGGGAAATTCTCACTTGCATTGTACACTTTCAATGCAATAGGCATTGTCAATTTTACAACTAGATTTCAGAAAAATCATGTCTTGTTTTTCCTTTTATCATTTTCAAATTAATGAATTGGGTTCATATGGGCTTAACGAATTTCCTTGCCAATATGGATTTAAAAAATAAAATTGTTAGATTACAATTTACCTTTCCATGCGAATATGTATGGAGACGGCAATTTAATTTTTAATTTTTCTGATCACTTCATAAAATTCATGATTGTGAACAAAAATTCTACATGGAGAAGCCTCTCTTTCAACGAGAAATATAGGTATCCATTGCACAACGAAAACTTCCAAAACTTAGCCTTAATATTAGAATGGTTTTCCTGAGAATATTATAGAGCAAGATTAAGAAAATACGTAAATGCACACAGCCAACAAGGTAAACCTCCAAAACTGATCTTTGGCTCATCAGTTCATGACTAAATAATGTTCTAAAATTTTCCAACCCCCCATTTGACCATATAAATCGATTTTTTGCCTCGTACTATTGATGTGCAGCTGACCTTGCATATTCAACATGCAACAAAAACAGGTCGCAGCTATCATCATAGCCATCAGCTCCACATTTACACTGTTGATATTCAACCATCTAATCCACTGATTACAAGTGGGGGCCTGGTTTTGCACTTACGCTCTCATGGCCATATCCAGTAAAAACTTGACACCATGAAATATATAGCAGTGGCCAATTAGCCTACTGTGTCTCCTTAATATGCAAAGAACTGAAAATATAAATGTGCCAACTAGTCACCAGCTTTTCCTGTTTAAATTAAATAGTAAACCAGGAGGAAAACATAATAACTACATACCTTGTCTTACTGATTTAAAACTGGTGCACCATTTTTTCTGGTATGAGCTTTTTTTTCCTTCCAAACCTTCCAAGCACTCCTGACTTCATCTACTTGTGCATCGGGGATACTCGTGTGCTCATCCAATTTCTCAACCCATTCCTTCCATGGAAAGCCATGGGGGTCCAAGAATTTTGAGACTTGAGTAAACATTATATTAGCATAGAACTCATTTACAGCCTTGAGAATTTCTTCTGATTCAACAATTGTTAGCATCTCAGGCCGTGTCCCCACATCAGGTCTTTTTCGCAGCACGAAGCTGTTGCCTCTCAATATCAAAGTTTCAGATGGAGCAAGTGGTAAAACAATCCTTGAGAACTTTGAAAGTGACAATGTTAAAACATCTCTGGGAAGTAAGTTGCATTTTACAGCTACAGCAGTCCCTACCATTTTGCGGATCTTGTGAAGCAGATAATGAATAATGTCACAAAACGAAACAACAACCACAATCTATATTTAATATTTCAGGTATAAGAGGAACAACCCACGATTCCTTCAAATTGAGCACATTATAACTAAATGACGCACATTATAACTAAATGACTGATATAAGCACGAAACAAGTGTTGTTCTTATTTTTAGATTTTACTTGCGGGAATATATGCAAACAAAGTGCAAATGGGGGAAAGAAATGTTGGCATACCAGTTGGATCACTAAATAAAGTGTCAGCAACAAGTACAACACTATAGTCCTGTGATTTATGCACTTCACTTTCACAGCAGCCAAAGATTCAAATTCTGAAAACACAGAATCAAACTAGCTACAAGGTGATTATCAATCACTGACAGTGAATAGTATCAGAATGGTCCTGAAATATTTTAAACAAAAGTTAACATTGAGGGCTGTGAAAAATCCTATATACATATGCTGTTTCTTTTTCTAATTAATTAAAAGTCAACTTAAGCATTGGATATATTACAACTTTTACTTGAAGGAGAAGTTGTTCCTACGACTCTAAGCCTTATTAAAACAGGATTTAGCTATCTTAACAAAGCCAGAGGCTGCTTAGATACTTTGGCCTTCTGGGCCCACATTCATACTTGAAAACATTATGACACCACAGATTGAAATTGCATTTCCGATCAGAGTGATAACCATGAAAAACTACATACATCCTATGGGATTCTTCCGACCCAAAAACTCCTTCATATTGATGCTTTGAAAAGAACCACATGTCTAATAAAACTCAGAAACATTCAGGACACATACCCCATCTAGACTAGTGCCCGTTATTATTGCCAAACATATTAGGTCACATACAAAACTGAACCCCAGAAGGCATATGTAATAGCAACATCTTGGTAGAAAAACTCTCTAGATTTACCTGATGTAACATGAAAGACTCTCCCCATATAGAAATTTCTACAAAATTGAATTCTGCTGACTTCTCGAGCTTTCCACAAGAGCAGCGAAAAATCTTTCTGTAGTGGGAAGCACCTATTCTGTCTGCCTTATCAGGTTCATGCAGCCATCTGGCCCGTATGCCTGTATTTGATCTTTGGTCCTTCAGAACATCCCCATTTTGATTACTGATGCTGAATTCTGTACAATCTTGAGATGATTTCATGTCATTGAACACAATCATTCCGTCATCCCCATAATTTTCTTCTCCGTCACTTTCCTCAGATTTAGAGGCTGATCTCTCACCAGCTGATCTTGCTCTCTTAGACACATGACCGGTTATAGCAGCTGGAAATTGTTTCCTGTACTTGGACCGTATAGTATAATTATGAAAAGGATACTCCCCCTACAAAGTAATCACACAATCAATAAACCACATATTTACACACCATAGCTTGTAAGAGCATGAACTATACATTATGGTAATTCTCTCAGCCTAATAGCAGTCAGGCACAATCATAAGGCAGATAAAAGCACCCTTTAGATAGCAGTTCAAAAGGTGGGCATTAGTCTCCTAGATAGATACACTCCATACCAACAAATATTAAACATATTCTCTCCCAACCATCAGAAATTACAATTTCTTTTGCCATATAAAAGTATGAACCCGTAGATGGAAGAATCATACAAGATATAAAAAAAAAAAAAAAAAAAAAGAAACCAATTTCAAAATTCATTCAAAAAAATTTCCTCAGAAAGCAGCTCACTCAGATGCCACTGGCAATCAGCAACAAAGTCCAAAATAACAAGAGAATGAAAGAGAAAATGAAAATCATTAAAAGAGGAAGAACAAAAAACAAATGAAATGGCTGCACACCTCAAATGCATTTAATATGTCATTGAAGTCTGACATATGATTATCAATTTCAGCAGCAGTAAGATGACTTTTAATCCCGATAATTTCAGCAGGAAGGAGGTAGGAATATTTCCGTAGGTCACATTCTCTTCTAGGATCAAAGCTCCTAAAGCAGGTGCCAAAATAAAAAATATATTAGGAAAAAGGTAGAACAACATCAGCAATTCTGGAAGATCAGCAATGAAACCTCTAAATCATAATCAATCTCTCGAATAAAATGCTGCTGAGAAGACAAATGGCTTGATTTATGTTCATGGTTTTAGCCTTATTTTCAAAAACTACATAGAGCCAATTCATCAAACAACACATGCGTTAATAAATTACAGCAAGGGAGTATCAGACAACTAATTTCAGGACTAAAAATTACAAGTTTGTGCACATTTTGATCTTAAAAAAATTGATAAGGCTATTTGCATACCTCTTAAAATGGCCAATTAATTTAAAGCTCTCTTAAAATGTTAAGTAAAAATGTTGAAAACTTTAAATTAAATGATGATTATGCTCAATCATCACATTTTAACTTTTTTAATTAAATTGACCTCAATACCCTTAATATATCTTTGTATTATCAGCTCTTACATACCTTACTAAGTCCATGTATCATCAGCTCCAAAAATTTATCTCCGATGAGTGACAATAGCATCCAATAATTTTATCCAATGAAAAAGTAAAAGTTCAATTTCTTTTGGTTCAGTTATAATCTATAATCTTGTAATAACTTTTGATAAAACTATTGCTAAATAAACAATTAAAACCTACTACAAACTGACAGTATCAAATTAATCTTACTTGAATAGAATTATAATTTTCTGTTTCACATTTTTAGTAGCTTCAATTTTTGAATGACTTGACTAAATTCAGCTCTTTATTTTTTAATTAATACAAAACAACTTTATCATCTAAAAGTTTCAATATTTGTAATATTCGGCATTTATAACTCAACAATCAAAATTTGTGGCTTGAATTTTCAATTTTGCCAAAGAATCTAACCAATAAACAGTAAATAGTACTATCAAAGATGCTATCAACTTTAGGTCCTAGTATGCTTCAATCAAGGATGATAGTTTTGCATATTATAATTATGAACACAGTGTTTCAGTTTGCACAGAGTTTATGTTAAACACCAAAGAAAACATTTAAAATGCAAAATATCTAATTCATAAGATTTGAAATTACACCCAATAAGTAAATACATAAATATGTGTATGAACTTCAATGTCAAATGTAAGTTTTTTTTTTCTGGAGATTATACAATATTGATTATACTTGCGGTCAAAGAAAAGGTCAGAAACTCACTTCTGAGAGGGTAAAATGCTGAAAACTCTAATTGTATCAGGAAGATAATAATTAACAAGTTCTGCAAGGGCAATGCCATTGGGATCTTCCTTCCATGCATTTTCAGGTATCTCCATCTTCATTGTTATCATTGTAGCTAATGAGTGAACCTAGTAAAATTCCATATATAATATGAAACTAAACGAGGATAGTTATTAAAGGTGTAAGGTGCACCAAAGCACAAAGGGACCCTAGGGCCTCAGCACAAGATGCATAATACAGGATGCGCACTTGATACAGGCAAGGAACAAAATTGTTTAAGGAAAAAAAAAAACAAATGAAAATATGACCAAAATCGCAATATATGACAATAAGATTATATAATTAAATCAATAATATTCATAGCATAAATTATGCACAAATTTTAGCATCAAAATTTTCTAATCCATATAAAACGGGCCTAAAATAGTGATAGGTCTAGGATGACCGTGAGTCTCTTCCTGCGATTGAAGTCAGAGATTGGTTTGACAGTCAAGTAGAAGTGCCATTTGACAGAGCAGTCTGGGGTACATGAACGCACACACTCAAATGCCAAAGTCAGTCCTGGTGGACTCCTCATCCAGGTATTTATAGGATGGGGTTGATTAGGGTTGCCTTTGAGTGGTGGCCCCCATGCATCCTTAGAAGGACATCCTTCTGGACACGTGGAGGAAGAAGCGAAGAAACTGTCTCCTCCTGTCCCCTCTGGTTCAGCTCGTCCTAGGGTGTGGCGCGCACTATGTACAGTTTCTGTCACATCATACCATGGTATCTAGGAGTGCACGTGTGTCTGTACGAGCAGTCAAGATTGAAAGGGCAATCCTTCAGTTTTCTCTTTTAGTAGCAGCTACCCTCATTTCAGTATTTTCCCACATACCATTTCTCAATCTTTCTTTATGGGCCTTACCTTATTAGATGGGCTTAGGCCCAATTTGGATTGTGGCCAACTGAGGTATGGTTTAGACCCATATTAGATTGCCTTACTCCTTGTTATGGTCCCAAATTGTGGCTCGGAACACTGGCGATTAATCAAGTTCGTTAAAAGAAGTTTGTACCTTCAAGCTCATTAAAGGAAGTAAGGACCTTCGAAAACATTAGAGAAAATTACCTATCTTTTGTACTTGTATACTAAAAATTTTTTACTTATTTCATTGGTTAAATAGTCTCTTTCAAAAGAGGTTATAACCATAAAAATATCTATTTAAAATAGGAATTATTTTCAAACTAGGAGACTATGAATTTCTTCTAATTAGGAAATACTAAAATTGAAAGATTTTAGAAAAATGTAGAAATAAATCACTAATATATAAATCCTACTACGAGTAAAATATTACCTACACCTAACCCGAATTTAGAACCATAACACTCCTACTAAAGAACAATAATCCCTTTGTTACAGATACTCATTAAATGAGTATCATTGTTAGGTTACTGCTGTTGACTATTAGTAGATATTAAGCCGTAAAGTAGTTGTAATTAAATAGGTTAGTTAGGCATTAAATGCTAATGTGTGTATATATATGTTCTTTGTAAACAAAAATTAATCAGAAAATAATAACACATTTTCTCACATGGTATCAGAGCATTAGGCTCTGTTCTGGGGTTTTTTGGGTTTGTTCTGGGCGAGAAGTTGCTGCTCTACTTAGGTCATCAGCTCCGGTGACCAACTTGTCTCACCGCCCACATTAGAAGAAGCGCAGGTGGAATTCCGGCCTTCCCACAAAATCCGGCGTCGATCCTGCCGGCGAGTGAGCTACACGCGCCGATCCAATTTTCCGGCGACTATTCACGCGCCGGCGCGTGCAGAGGCCGCTGAAGCTCCGACTTCCTATCCGCCGTCGCCTTGCTGTTTCCGGTCAGATTCCGGTGTTCATTTGAAGTGTTCTTCCCTCTTGCTGGTCGTTGAGGCTCTGTTTCCATTCCTGTGTACTGTTCCGGAGTCAACTCTTCATCTCCAGCTTATTTTTGGTGGTTTTGTGGCTGGGTTACTCCCGTCAGTGGCTGGGTTGCTCCCATCAATTGCTGGATCTTGTGGCATATTGGCAGAGGTTTTTCTTTCTCCATTTCTTTGCTTTTTTTGGCCCTTTTGCTGTATCGTTAGGTACTCTGTGGTTATTGGCCTAGTTGTAGTTTATTTATAATGGAGGATGCAAAAATTTCTGGTGAGAAAGGGCACATAATGACCGAAGTAGTTCCTGCACTTAGTAAAATTACAGATTATAAATTAAACGGGTCTAATTTTTTGCAATGGAGCAAAATGATTAGGATTTATTTACTTAGTATTGATAAGGATGACCATTTAACTCATGATCCTCCGACTGATGAAAAAAAACAATCTTGGTTACGAGATGATGCCCGACTGTTCTTACAAATTAGGAACTCCATTGAAAATGATGTGCTTGGTTTGATAGATCATTGTGAATTAGTAAAGGAATTAATGGATTATTTGGGTTTTTGGTACTCTGGGAAAGGGAATATTTCTCGAATGTATGAGGTGTGCAAGGCTTTCTATCGTACTAAGAAGGAAGCCAAGTCCCTCACAACTTATTTTATGGATTTCAAAAAGACTTATGAGGAGTTGAATGTCCTTTTACCTTTTGCTGCTGATATCAAAGAACAACAAGCTCAAAGAGAGAATGGCAATCATGAGTTTTTTGGCTGGATTACCATCCGAATTTGAAGCTGTCAAATCTCAAATCCTTTCTAGTCCTGAGATTACTTCACTTCAAGAGGTGTTCAGTAGGGTGTTGCGTACTGAGAATATACCATCTAATCAAGCTTCAAGTGTTCTTGTTGCCAAAGGAGGAGGAAATGATGCCTGGAGAAAAACTGGTAATCGAGGAGGAAGTAATGTTATTTGTTACTACTGCAAAGAAATTGGGCATACAAAGAAGTACTGCAAGAAACTTCAAAATAAGACTCAAAAAATTCAGACTGCTACAGCTATTGTTGCTTCTTCTTCTGAACAATCTGTCACTATATCAGCTGAAGAGTATGCGCAGTTCTCCCAGTATCAAGAATCTATGAAACAAATTTCACCTGTTGTTGCTTCTGCTGAGTTAGGTAAAAAGTGCCTCATCTCATCCTCAAACAAATGGGTCATTGACTCTGGTGCCACAAATCACATGATAGGTAATCCTAAAGTCTTTTCCAGTTTTCAATCTCACACCCAATCATCTCCTGTTACTATAGTTGATGGATCCCATTACAACATTGAAGGATCGGGAACTGTTAAACCAACTCCATCCATTACCTTATCTTCTGTGCTCAGTTTACCTAGTCTTGCATTTAATCTTTTGTCTGTCAGTCGTCTTACTAAAGATCTCAATTGCTCTATCTCATTTTTTCCTAATCACTGTTTATTTCAGGATCTTATGACAAAGCAGACTATTGGTAAAGGGCATGTATCTAATGGGCTCTATATTTTGGATTCATGGGTACCTCGATCAGTTGCTTGTTCTATTATTATTTCTCCTTTTGAAGCTCATTGCAGACTAGGCCATCCTTCTCTGCTGGTATTGAAAAAATTATGCCCCCAGTTTTCTGATGTCACTTCAGTGGATTGTGAATCATGTCATTTTGCAAAACACAAGCGAAGCTCATTGAGTCCTAGAGTAAATAAAAGAGCTGAGTTTGCTTTTCAGTTAGTTCATTCTGATATTTGGGGACCTTGTCCAGTTGTGTCTAAAACTGGTTTTCAATATTTTGTTACTTTTGTGGATGATTTCTCTCGAATGACATGGATTTATTTTATGAAAAGTCGTTCTGAGGTGTTTGCTCATTTTTCTGCTTTTTGTGCTGAAATTAAGACTCAATTTAATGTGTCTGTGCATATATTGCGAAGTGATAATGCTAAAGAGTATATGTCAACTTCAATTCAAAGTTGCATGACCCAACAGGGCATCCTTCACCAGTCATCCTGTGTCGATACTCCCGCTCAGAATGGGATTGCAGAAAGAAAAAATAGACACCTCCTTGAAACTGCTCGAGCTTTGTTATTTCAAATGAAGGTACCTAAGCCTTTTTGGGCAGATGCTATTTCTACTGCATGTTTTTTGATTAATCGTATGCCATCTACAGTTCTCAATGGTGATGTCCCTTATAGTATCCTTTTTCTTAACAAATGTTTGTTTCCAATTGAACCACGGATCTTTGGAAGTACCTGCTTTGTTCGTGATGTGAGACCTGGACTCACAAAACTAGACCCCAAATCCCTTAAATGTGTATTCTTGGGTTATTCTCGAATTCAAAAAGGATATCGGTGCTACTCTCCAGATCTTCAAAGATATGTTGTATCAACAGATGTTAGCTTTTCTGAGCAAATTCCATTCTTTTCATCACAAACTGGGACACAGGTTCAGGGGGAGGATGATTGGCTAGTTTATCATGTCTTCTCTCCAGTTTCTGTTGAAGCACCTCGTTCTGGATCAATTGATGCTAACTCTCCTGATATTGAGCAAGAAGGAGTTGAAGATTCTTTGATCGATCAGGCTGTTGTACCCTTGGCTCCTCCAGCCAAGCCTCCTATAATACAAGTATATTCCAGAAGATCAGAGCATCAGGATACATGCCCTTCACCAACTTCTTTGTCATCTGATCCTCCACCAAATGACCTTGACATGCCTATTAGCCTTCGCAAAGGTAAACGTCAATGCACTCTTCCTAAATACCCCATTGCTAATTTCATTTCCTATGAACAATTATCCCCTTCCTCTAGCTCTTTAATTGTCTCTTTAGATTCTGTTTCTATACCTAAGACAGTTAAGGAAGGTTTATCTCATCCGGGTTGGCATAATGCTATGCTTGCGGAACTACAAGCTTTGGAGAATAACCACACATGGGATCTGGTTCCTCTACCTAAAGGCAAGAAGGCAGTGGGATGTAAATGGGTTTATACAATAAAATGCAATGCTGATGGTTCTATTGCTCGACTTAAAGCTAGATTGGTGGCAAAGGGGTTTGCTCAAACCTATGGTGTTGATTATTCGGATACTTTTTCTCCAGTGGCCAAGCTTACCTCTGTGCGTTTGTTCATTTCCTTAGCTGCTTCAAAACATTGGCCTTTACATCAGCTTGACATTACAAATGCTTTCCTGCATGGTGATCTCTTGGAGGAAGTGTATATGGAGCAACCACCAGGTTTTGTTGCTCAGGGGGAGTATGGAAAGGTATGCCATCTTAAAAAATCTTTGTATGGTTTGAAACAGAGTCCCCGAGCTTGGTTTGCCAAGTTTAGTGAGGTGGTTCAAGAGTTTGGATTACAGAAGAGCAGGTGTGATCATTCTGTCTTTTTCAAACAATCCACCACTGGGGTGATCCTATTTGTTGTTTATGTTGACGATATTGTCATTACAGGAGATGATTACATAGGAATCACTGCTCTCAAGACCTTTTTGCAGGCTAAGTTTCATACAAAAGATCTGGGTCAGCTAAAATATTTCTTAGGGATAGAAGTTTCTAGATGTAAGAATGGAATCTTTCTATCCCAGAGAAAGTATGTTCTTGATCTACTTGCAGAAACGGGAAAGAAGGGAGCTAAGCCTTGCAATGCTCCTATGACCCCTAATGTCCATCTTACTAAAGATGATAGTGATCTCTTTGATGATCCAGAAAAAATATAGAAGATTGGTTGGAAAACTGAATTACCTCACAGTAACTCGACCAGATATTGCCTATTCTGTTAGCATTGTAAGCCAGTTTATGTCTGAGCCCACATTGAAACATTGGACAGCTTTGGAACAAATTTTGTGCTATTTAAAAAGGGCTCCAGGATTGGGCTTATTATATAAAAATCATGAACACACTTGTATTGAGTGTTTTGTCGATGCCGATTAGGCTGGATCAAAAGTTGATAGAAGATCTACTACTGGCTATTGTGTTTTCGTCGGTGGAAATCTTGTGTCTTGGAAAAGTAAGAAGCAGAATGTTGTTTCTCGATCCAGTGCAGAATCAGAGTATAGAGCCATGGCTCAATCTACTTGTGAGGTTATGTGGATTTGTCATTTGTTAGAAGAAATTGGATTAAAGGCTTCCTCAGCAGCAACACTGTGGTGTGACAATCAGGCTGCACTACACATTGCCTCTAACCCGGTGTACCATGAAAGGACTAAACATATTGAAGTTGACTGTCATTTTATTCGTGAGAAAATTCAAGAGAATGTGATCTCCGCCAACTATGTGAAGACTGGCGAGCAATTAGGAGACATATTTACAAAGGCCTTAAATGGGACTCGGGTTGAGTACCTTTGTAACAAGCTGGGCATGATTAACATCTATGCTCCAGCTTGAGGGGGAGTGTTACAGATACTCATTAAATGAGTATCATTGTTAGGTTACTGCTGTTGACTATTAGTAGATATTAAGCCGTAAAGTAGTTGTAATTAAATAGGTTAGTTAGGCATTAAATGCTAATGTGTGTATATATATGTTCTTTGTAAACGAAAATTAATCAGAAAATAATAACACATTTTCTCACTAATATATAAATCACTAATATATAAATCCTACTACGAGTAAAATATTGCCTACACCTAACCCGAATTTAGAACCATAACACTCCTACTAAAGAACAATAATCCCTTGAAGTAATAAGGAGACAACCAATCATCAATGTTAGAATAATCTTCTTCATTTTTATTACCATCACATTGGAATTGAACAGTTCCAATTTCTTCTTCATCATATTATTTCTACTCTTCTTGACATCAATTTCTTCCTCATCTCCAAGTAGTAAATGAGTACTAGTCCTCATATGAGAAGATGGGTTTGCTTTTCCACAGCCTTAGCCCTAGATATTCTTGGCCTCATTTGATCCCCAAGACTTTTCTGCATGTGCTTGAGTTTAAGGCGCCTACCTCAGTGGTTTAGGCTCTGAGAAGGAATATGATTGTATAAAAGTTTCATGTATTTAGGATTCTATTCCAATTCTTGTATGTTTCTATATTCCAGTTTTGTGTAGGATTTACTTGTATAAATACCTTTTTACTCAACAGATACAAAAAACAGTTTCTACACTTTCTATATGGTATCAGAGCATACAATAAAGGTTTAAAAACCTAAAAGCATATAATTCTAGCTGCCATGGGTGAAACTACCGTCACTGCAACTGCTGCCACAACAGTTGTTCTTGCTTCAAATAATCTCGCAACCAGTTCAATGACAATTTTTGTTTGTAGTCCAAATGTCTCATCAGATCTTTGTTAAATTAAATTCTAGCAGGTTTTTTCTTCAGATAATCCAATTTCTCCCTATGCTAAGTGATTGTGAATTAGAACATATTGATAACAATGTACCAGTTCTATCTCAAACTTTGGAGAAAGGTGATCCGAATCCTGCGTATAGAGAATGGAAATGTTAATATCAGCTTGTATTAAGCTGGATTGTGGCTTTTTGTCTCTAAAGGTGTTCTCCCTCAATTAGTTGGTGCCACCACTGCCCACTCAACTTGGCTTAAATTAATGTCAATCTATGCTTCGGGTTAAAGGGCGCAAATTTGTGATTTGCATAGTCAACTTCATAATTTGAAAAGAGACAATTGGACTATTGAAGCCTACGTTTCGCAAGCAAAATTAATTGCTGATAAATTGGCTGCTTTGCAGCACCTAGAATTTGAAGAACAGTTAATCGAATTTGTTATCAATGGCTTGGGATCCAGCTGTGGTTCGTTTTTGTGGTTGCTTGATATTTGAATTGGTAATTTTACATTTGGTGACTTTGTATCGCATGCTTCTCACTAAGGAGAGACGACTCAAACGTGATAAGAGTTCTGTTTCCATTCCTCCCACTGCACAATTTACTCGTGCAAAACTCACCCTGTGGACGAGGAAGGGGTCTAGGAGGTCGAGGACATGGCCTTTCCAATTTTTCAGCAGTCTTCTTGGCAATCAGGGCATGGTTTCCATCATAATGGTGGTTTCCAACAAAATGGAGGTTTCCCACGGACAGTTTGCTCCAATAGGTACTTCAACATTTATTTGTTATAACTATAATGGTTTTGGACATGTAGAGCAGATCTATCCCACTCAAATCTAGTGCTCAAACTCAAGTTTTGGCAGGTCAGCTTCCAATATGGCTAGCAGCTTCTCGGCTTCACAAACACCGGCATGGTTACTGGACAGTGGTACTACTCATCACCTGATGTCTAATCTAGCTAATTTGGCCATTCACTCCAAATACCAAGGTCTCGAGGAAGTAACTCTAGGTAATGGTTCTATGCTCCCAATTTCTCATATTGGTCACTCTACTGTTAATCTTCAAAACAGTAAGTTCTCTATTCAGGATATTTTATGTGTACCTGGTGCTCAACAAAATTTACTTTACATTAATTCCTTTACTTCCTCTAACAATGATTTCATTGAATTTTTTTCCTACTTTTTTCTTGATCAAGGATTTGGCAACGAAGTCAATCATCTACCGAGGCCATAGTAAAGATGTCTCTTATCTTATATTTTCTCCCTTCTCTCCTGTTTTAGGTTCTGCCCAATCTTATCCGGTAACTTGGCAGGCACTCTAAGATGCATACCTCTTTGTTCTCTTATTCTTATGGAAAATACGAAGTGTTTTGTCTCATTTATATTGACAATATTCTGATTCTTGGTAACAATCAGCAGCTCATTTCAGCCTTCATTCGCCAACTTCAGGGTCAGTTTGCAGTAAAGGATTTGAATCGGTTATCTTTCTTTCTTGGCATTGAAGCTTCTCTAAAGAAAAATGGACTAACGCTTAATCAAAAAAAGTACATTTCCTATCTCTTAACTTGTGCTTTTATGTCCACTTGTAGCACCATTAAGACACCATCCAACACCAAGGAAAAAGGAACCGTTAAGTGCCGTTGATGGTAAGCCCTTTTATGATCATACACACTTCCAAAGTATTGTAGGGGGACTACAATATTTAACTTTTACATGATTAGATATTGCTTACTCAGTAAACAAGGTCTCTCAATTTATGCATTGTCCAACTGAAAATGGTGCTCTTTCAAGAAGTTGGGTTTTCCCCTTCCAAAGAGGTTGAGTTTTCTCCCTCCCAGCATTGGGTTCAATTTTTCCGGTCTTGTTACCATCTTCTTCAAAGAGGTCGAGTTACCATCCCTCTTTATGGCTCGTGCTCTTTTATGGAGACCGAGTTTTCTCTCTCCTAGCACTATGTTTTTCCATTTCTAGTCTGAATTTCTAAACAGTACTAGATTTGTACAAGTGCCAATAAGTTGAGTTACAAAGTCTCCTTGTCACCAACCCTAGAGAAAGATAGCCCAGCTGCAATTCGGTATATCGCTGGAGAACCGCTGCCACCTGCCAACCAGCATGAGTACATGTGCCGTCAAAATATTCTGCAACACTGTTCATGTGCCAGGCGTGTAGGAGCACGGCGCAGTCTTTAGTTGTTGTTCACCATTGGTTACAGAGTGCCAAGAATTTGAGTTACAGAGTCTCCTCGTCACCACCCCAATAGGAAGATAGCTCAGCTGCAATTTGGCCTATCGCCGAAGAACTACTACCATACACCAACCCACATGAGTACACGTGCTGTCAGAAGATTCTACAACACTGTTCATGTGCTAGTGCGTGTAGAAGCATGTCACAATCTCCGGTTGCTATTCTCCGTTGGTTCTTCTTCGATCACTGCACCTACTATTTCAGACGCTAGGCAGCAAGTTATCAGTCCTTGGTTGATTTCTTTGTTTTCGAGCCTTCTCCTTTGCAGGCTAATTTACTAGCACGATTCAAGCCTATGCTCAAATTCAATGTCTTGATACAAGACCTTACAAGTGCTGAGCGGATAATGGCATGAGCCTTAGAAAACTTCAATAGCTGTCACCATTTAGTTTTGTACTACCGAGGATATGTTTACTAAAGTGTTATTGCGCTTAGCAACAAAACTTAGCACACCTTAATTTACAAATTGGACATGTATAATATCAATGCACCAACTTGAGAAGATATGTTGGATTTCCTAGTTAGGATAGGAATCCTTTCTATTTTTTATATTTCTTAGTTAAAATTTATCTTTTTTTATTAGAATAGGACTAGAACTCTTTTTTCTTCCCTATAAATATCTTGTAGATTCTTAGAATATTAAAAAAGAGAATTAATAAAAAATTTATTATTCACAAAAATCTTCAGACTTTTTTTTGTCCAACAAATCTACTCACTTTCTTCATGGCTTTTGGGATGTTGATTGGGGTGGTTCACCCAATGAGTGACGTTCCACTATTGGCTTTGCAGTGCTCCTTGGTAACTCATTAATTTCCTAGGTCTCTTGCAAACAAAGTTCGGTTTCTAGATCTTCTACAGAAGCTGAATATCGAGCAGTTGCAGCTATTACTTCCTAGCGCATTTGGTTACAGTCTTTGCTGCAAGAAATTGGTTTACCAACTGGAACTCCTATATCATCTAGTGTGGCAATTTAAGTGCTACTTATTTAACTGTCAACCCTGTGTTTTGCTCGAGAACGAAACATATGAAATTGATTTCCTTTTTGTTCGAGAGAGGGTTCACCATAAGCAGCTTCAAGTTCAGTATATTGGTACTTAGGAACAAGTGCCTGATATTTTTACTAAACCCCTATACAAGTCTCGTTTTTAGTTTTTAAGGGACAAGTGACCCTGTTTTCTTCCCCTGCTCAACTTGAGGGGGCATGATAAGGAATATAATTGTATAGAGGTTTTATGTATATAGGACTCTATTCCCAATTCTTGTATGTTTCTATTTTCCAATTCCGTGTTTACTTGTATAAATACCTCTTTACTCAATGAATACAAAGTACAAACACGGTATAGGCTACCCCTGACAAAGAGAGCCTACATTATATTTCAGGGACACAGGTTCTGAGGACGGATCCTCAGGAGCCTTAAGCCTGAGGCGCACCTTCAACGACTATGCAAATGAGTGAACCATTAAAACCCATCTCCGGTGAGCACCTTCAATGACTATGCAAATGACTATGCAAATGTAGGTGCTTCATATATAACAACAAATAATACTCACTCCTTTATCAGTGCGGCTACTTCTAGCCCATCCAACTTTATGCAAATTCCCATAATTACTCTCCCGAATTCCACCAGCCTTAAATATGGCACTTTCCAATTCTTCTTCAACAGCTACATGTTGAAATTCCAAGCAATGATTTTAGAAGGAGCTGCAACTGGCAATTCTCTCTCAAAGAAAAACAAACTAATTATTTCCATTCCCATTTACGGATTTTGAAATATTCTTAGATTTTGTATCACTAGCAATAAGAAAAATTTGCTTACTCGATAGTGAATGGTCATCTTTTTGTTTCTGGAGACCTGAAACGAAAAAATTAAACTTCAAGACAAGTCTGAAACCCAAAAACTGAGAAAAGAACAACTACATTTAGACCACCCAAAAAAACAACTGAACCTCTGTAGTCGGTTCCCACATAGCCGACACGCAAAACGACCTTTTTCTTTCGAAAGGGTTCCCATTTCTGGGTGAAGATTTTATTTGACGGTAACAAAGCTAAGGCGCGATGATAAATGGTAGATGGGTATGGAACGGAAAAATCAGAAGAAGAGCATAAGAGGCAGAATCTCGAGAGTAATGTTGCTTTTATTAGAATTTTGGTGGAGAATTTTGTTGGATTTTGGAGGAGCCATGGGTAGTAGAGCGTGAATCGCATACATGAGACTATCATTTTATAACAGATTGAAGAGAGAGCAAGTCAGCTTATTTAAAGATTGGTGTTGCTTTTAATCAAAAAAAAAAAAAAGATTGGTGTTGCTTTGGCAGAGCCGCTGAGGGATACAAGAGAGCCCCAGCCCGTGTATAAGTTGAACCATTCGGCCGGCCCAAATCTTATCTATTTTTATCTTCACAAAGGGATCAATTTCACTCATAATCACTCAACTTATCACTTATCGCGCAAAATTAACCGACTTTTTTTTTCTTACTTAAATGTCACTGAACTTTTAACATTATTGCACAAAAGTCATGTTGACCGGAATCCGGCGACGACCCTTGCCGGATTGATGACTTTTTTGCAAAAATGTTAAAAGTTCAGTAACATTTAAGTTGAAAAAAAAAAGTTAATTACTTTTGCGAGATAAATGATAAGTTTAGTGACCGTGAGTGAAATTAATTTAAATGTAGCATTTGTTGATCTTATCAATCCGGCAAGAGTCGTCGCCGGATTCCGGTTAACATGACTTTTGTGCAATAATGTTAAAAGTTCAATGACATTTAAGTAAGAAAAAAAAAGTCGGTTACTTTTGCGCGATAAGTGATAAGTTGAGTGACTATGGGTGAAATCAACCCCTTCACAAAGCCGGGCTTCTTGAAATGGGCAAGACACTCTATTATGCAAAACTAATTAATAAGTTTATTCTTTTTTACAAATTAATTTTTAGAATTCTTTTTTACAAATTAATTTTTAGAATTTATAAATATGTATTAAAATAAATATTGTTAGAAAATTATATGAACAGATAGAACTTAGAAGTAAGCTTTAAAAGTGATTATACTATCCTTCAGGATTTTATTAGAAATTTGGTAGAGAATTTGGTTGGATTTTGAAGGAGCCATAGGTAGAGCGTGAATCGCGTACATGAGAATATCATTTTATAACAGATTGTAGAGAGATCAAGTCAACTAATTTAAAGATTGGAGTTGCTTTGGCAAAGTCGCTGAGGGATACAAGAGAGCCCCAGCCCGTGCATAA
Organism: Excoecaria cochinchinensis; assembly: GCA_947683425.1. NCBI lineage: Eukaryota > Viridiplantae > Streptophyta > Magnoliopsida > Malpighiales > Euphorbiaceae > Excoecaria > Excoecaria cochinchinensis. Next base: position 4,230,997 of record CANTUQ010000161.1, read on the forward strand.
GTTGAACCATTCGACCGGCCTATAATCTTATCTATTTTTATCTTCTTGAAATGGGCAAGGCACTCTATTATGCAAAACTAATTGATAATCCTGAGAATATCGAAATGAGGACTGCCACGTGGCTCTGTAGGACTAGTCGCAGGATAGTTCGGATTAAGTATCACTTAGGACCTGCAAGAAAGACTAGCCCGATCGGATCGGGCGTTGGCTCTCCGAAACTTAAGTTAGCAAAGATTTCTAGAGAGATAAAGTATAAGTATTTGTAGAGAGAGAGAGAGTCCTTGAGATTCAATACCTAGAGCCCTTAAAGGTTTAGGCTATTTATAAGGTGGAAGAAAAAGAAAAAACTATCCTGCAGGGACACTCGAGTGAGAAGTTGGTGGGCAGAGAGCATGGGTATACAACGACTGAATTACCCACGTCCTGTTGAGTGTGTCGATAGCAAGCAAAGACTAGTCTTGTCAGTCCGATTGGATTGATTGGATAGGCCTGACGGGACATCAGCTGTTTACAGAAAAGGACTTTAGGCCTCTACTTGGGCCTAGAATAGATAATGTATTATCATTTGTCCCTCTCAAAGTAATCTGATCGGATTATAAGGCTAGTGAGCTTTCAGCTGTCAAGCACCATTATGTTGATCAAATTTTTAAGGCCTGGCTCTTCAAAAGGAATGACGTTTCACATGCTTGATGGGACAGCTATTTGTCATGATGACCGACGCTTCGTTGATGGCGTCATTAATAACATTCCCTCATTTAGCACCGTGACCTTCCTATTGACTATAAAGAAGCTTACACGTGGTAAAGAGATGAACGAGGCTCTTCGAAAGTTGTGTTTATCTTGCAAGGGAAGCCACTGTTTCCCTATAAATAGGGGGATTGTATTTTTGCGCTATTTAACATTTCTTTCGTATGCTCATCGCTTGCCCCTTCTCAGTTTCTTCTCAAGTCTTTTTTTTTTCTCTCAAATCACTAAATCTTCCTCGGAGTACCCAGATTCTTCGCATTCATCCCCTTTCTGCTTCATTCTTCACCGAAAATCACCAAGTGAGTTTTCCTTTACTTGGATGCATTCAGAATTTTTTAAAATTTCTAGTGATTCAAAGTCCTCTTCTACTTTTTTTGCCAGCGAAATCATGTCTATTATTTTAGAACATTATAGGTATTCCTTTATTGATCCCTTTCCTTTAAAAATGGAAACTACCAGTGGAAATCCTTTATTCCCCATTGCAAATGAAATAGATACTTCATTCTTAACGCAATATACTACAAGACCCATTGTATCCCAACCTTCAAAGTTATTACCCGAGGTGGTCAATCTATTGAAAGAGAGGTATAACTTTCTAGCAAATGTATTAGTTGCGATCAGCCCTCTTTCTATTTCTTCGGACGAAGGTCCATTCGGAACATACGGAATGGATGAATGGTTTATTTGCTTTCAACCCAACTTGGCTGTTGTGACGCATTCCGAACCTAGCAAAGGCCCTCTTGACGAGACCCACTTTTAAGGCTCGAGGGATTAGTTCGCATCTTATTGATCTTTGGCATCATGAGACATTTTGGACACCTCCTTCTAATAGAACATTGAAAGGATCATCTAGTCTCATGACACCTTTTAGGCACCTTTTGAGGTGTTTTAGAGTCGCCACCCAATTTACGAGAAATTAAAAAAGGTCATCTAACCTCGGGGGTCTTAAACCAGAGAAAGTGTTCGGAACTTCACTCTTGTTAATGCCTTAAATTAAGTTTATAAGTGAGTTTTTAAGAAATCGAAATTCCATCTCTCATCTCACACGGTCGTGTAATAAAATTAAAGCGCATTGCAATCATATTGAAAGCGGTAAAGAAAGCAAAAAATAGATTACATGTAATAAAATGGGACAAAACAATCCCCCAAAATAAGAAATCATAAAAGAATAAAATTCGCCCCAAAATAAATTACAAGGGGCCAAAATAAATAAATGAATACTAGCAAAAGAATAAATAAAATAAAATACATCATACATAAATCATGACATTTATTGGGATTAGGAACTTTGGTTCCCTTTTATTGAGTTAGAAAATTGGAGAACCATTTTTTGGGTATTTATTGAGGAAATCGGGATGAGTGATCCCATTTTATAAAAATTAATTCTCCATTTGAAAGTGAGATTTTATTGGTTAAAATAGGACATTGGTCCATTTTATTTGGAAAAAACCTAATTTATTAATAAAAACCTTTTTGGTGATTTTTTATTCAAAATGTGCATAAAAATAATTAATTTTACATAAAAATACACAAATATGATAAATAAATCGAAGAAAAGAAAATGCGGAGTTTAAAATACGCAAACTGAAGTTCTGAAGGTCTTTAATTTCTTGATCCGCCGGTTCACTCAGAAATATCACTCACGGTGAAATAAATAAATTTTGAGGCCATAAAAAAGAATAAAATAAAATGTTAGTGAATTAAATCAAATAAATAATATAATATAAACAAGCAATTAATTAAATAATATAACAATCAATTAAACTAATTAAATGTATGCAATCGATTAAATCAATTAGATATAAACAATCGATTACATCAATTAAATTTATACAATTAATTACTTTAATTAAATATTAACAATCAATTAAATCAATTATACATAAGCAATCAATTACATCAATTAAATATAAACCAAAATTAATAGTTGCATCATGCAAATAAATTAATTTAAGCTAATGTTATTTATGACAAACACATTAATATACACATAAATAAATAATGGCAACCCACAGATTAATCACAACAAGCAATTAATAAATAACTTAATAATTAGATTAATTATTAAATTAACTATCAATAATAACTCAACACCTAAGTAACCAATGAATAGTAGCCATATTAAAGAACAAAATCAAAGTTAAATCTACACAATTTCATTCATCATGCCAATATATTAGTTAGATTAAATTAAACCAAGGCTAATTACATCGGACAAGCAATATATCTATTAACAACAAATAATAAAAAAAATGTATTAATAACAACAGACAAAAGAATAAGTAAGAAAAAAGATCAATATTAAGTAAATAATAGACAGAACAATAATAACAACAGGGAAAAGTTTGAACAATATACAGTAGCAAGAATGATAATAAACAACAATGAATGAGCAATAAAACACGATTAGATTATTAACAAATATTAGTGATAAACAACAAATATATTAATAATACAACAATATGTAGATTAACAAAATCAAGCAATAATAAACAGAAAAAATAATTTACAGAATAATAATGAACAATAATGAAGAAAAAAAATAATTAGATAACAATGAATGAATGAAAAATGAAGAAAATGATTTAGCTCACGTATTTACCCTCAGATATGATTTTTTATTGCAAATGAAGAAAAGTTTATCTCCTTGTCGATTTGCTTGAAATGAAAATTAAAATCACTGTTTCAAAATCGATTGTAAAGAAATCTCAGTGAGAATCTAGCCCTAAGCACAAATAATCGATTTATTTGGCTCAAGAACAAATCTCCGAATATTTTTAGAAAAGAAAAAAATTGCTTTACTCTCAAGAAACTCTCTCCTTTTTACTGGGTTTTTTTCTTGGCATTTTCCAAAACAACCCCCCTCTTGATCCGCTTTAATTTTCCTTTTCATACCTGGACAATTTCTGGTCCCCCACAAAACCCTCTTTTTCTATTAAAAATCCTTAATTACCCCTCTAAAAACGGAAAAGGTAGTCTGAATTTTTAACCGAGAAAATTGGAAAAAAAAACAGGCCAAAAACAGAAAAAACAGGCGTGCTGGCGAAGATGGCGACCTGCGAAGTATGCTTGCGCAGGGGCTGCATGTCTCCCGGGCGACATGCGGCCCTGCGTAGGAGGGCCGCATGCTGCTTGCGCGGCATACGCCCCCCGCAGGGGGAGCTGCGTGTCATGCAGCATGCGGCCACGCAGGGGCTGCATGCCGCTTGCGAGACATATGGCCTCGCACGGAAGCAGCGTGCCGTGCGGTATGCGTGTAACAACCCAAACTGGGCCTAGTCAAAATCTGCGTGGTAAGTCAGAATATTTAGAGTATTTCAGTAATTTTAGCAAGAGAAAATTTAGATAATAAGGACTTTAGTGCAAAGGAATTAATTAAGTATGTTAAGAGGAGAAATTATATGGTGTGCATGTGGTGTATGGAAGTAGGGTAATTGTTGGGAATAATCTAGTGTGGTTTGTGTGTATGGTGCCATGTATGTAAAGTATTTTATGAGAAGTGATTTAGTGAAATATGGGTTTGGTAACAAGGATGTGGATATTTATGTAGGAGATGATTGTGTGTGTGTTGTGCTCAGTGCATAGAAGGAATAAGTCAAGTTGATTGTTGGAACCAATAGGAGCTTGACACTTGGCTTGGTGGGTGAGAACATTTAATAAAAAGGAAGAGAAAGGTAAGGGAGTGCAGATTTTGGATAAAGCTTCCCGTGGAAGCTGCCCTTCTCCCTTTTTTTTTTTTTTATTTTTCCCATTCTCCCTACTCCCTCTTACTTCATTTTCTGTTCTCAACCCCTCTTTCTTGTGTTTTTCCTTGAGTTTTGAGTGGGACTTCCTGAAGTTTTGAGCTGGTTTTTTGAAAGGTAAGTGTTTGGGTTTACTTTGGACTTCTTCATCTTCTTTTCTTTGTCTTTGTTTTCTGGTTTGGATGAATTTCTGGGTTGGATTTAAGTGTGTTTTGATTGGGTTTATGCAAGAACCGAGTGGCAAGAAGAAGAGTAAAGGCAAGGAGAAGGTTCAAGAGTGAAGATCAGCTGGGCTTTGGACTACAAGAGGTTTGGGAGCCTTGTTTGTGGTTTAAGTTTGAGTGTGTTTATCCCTATTTTCTCTTTGGATCAGATGTGTATTGTGGTTGCACGTTATTAGAGATTTTAAATGCTAATTTCTTATGTGATTAATTGGAGTGCTGGTCTAGCATGATTTAATTGTAGTGATTTGAATGTTGTTGTAGTGAAGTAGTTGTGTTAGGATAAAGTGTGCTTCTTGTGTTCTTGAGAATTAATTGTGATTTCTTAATCAAGTTAAGTGTATATTGGATCCGAGTATGATTTGTATGCATGGGAGCAATAAGGTAAGTGTTTGTGCATGATTGAATAAGTGTTTTAGAGGTTGAGTGTGTAGGAGAGCAGGAAAAATGCAGATTCTGGGAAAATCTGGGTTCTGTCGCGAGCGCGACAGAGAGCTCGGTGGCCAAATCCTCAACGCGAGCATGCTGCCGAGCGTGCGCGCGAGGAGGAAGTAACTGGTCTCTGCCGCGACCGCGATGCTGTCGCGGGCGCGACAGAGCTCGATTTTATGTGAGTTTGCCGAGCGTGCTTCGTCGCGAGCGCGCCTCCTAGCGCGAGCCCGCGATGAAGTACTCTGTGTTTTGTCGCGAGTGCGACGCCTGTCGCAATCGCGACAGAAGCCCTTCCTGCCTGCCCTATTTTCTGAATGTGATTCTTTTGTCCCACTTTGCACGGTTTCTTACTATTGCTTGGTACATGATTGAGTTTATGTCTTGTTGATATTATGATACTAGTGTCGTTGTAGTGAATTAATATGATGTTGGAGTTTTGATTCGAGACTTGTGTAGTAAGTGTGTGATTGAAAGTGAGTTATCGAGCCTGAAGTATCAAGGTAGTGGATAATTAAGCATGCTTAAGAAGGGTTAGTGAGTGCAGCTACTAGTGTGGGCCCCGTTTGGGTCTTTCGATCGACCTCCAATATGGTCATTTTTCGTGTAGTGATAAAATGTTTTGAGACTCCGATCTCCCGTGTTACTTTCCGGTATTAAAATTATTTTTGAGGCTTCGGTCTCCTGTGCTGTGTTCCCTTATCCTCCTCCATTGAAATTCAGGCTATTGTGTGAAGTGTCTGGTATTGGTTTAGTGAAGTGTTTTGATTATTGCGTGCTCTTGATTATGGTAATTGCTTTATGCTTTCGGTGACGCGCGCTGAACCTCGTGGGCTTCTCGAAGGCCCGCTTTAGGGCTTTCAGGAGAGGTTCATTGGAAACTTGTAAGGTATTTACAAGTGCGTCTATTTTGGGCAACAAGGAGGTTTCATGGAGTCGCCACCCAATAAAACATTGGGAAAGTTCGTCTCGCTTCAGTGAGCCTAAGACGACGCATATTATCCATTTTGGGCAAACCAAAAGGGTCTTGGAGGCATTCACCCCAATAGAACATTGGAATGACCCTCTAACCCTATGGAGCCTAGGATTGTAATTTGAGTCTTTTGATGGGACACAAGAGCTGTCTTGGAGATCCCATCGAAACGGGTCTCTCGCCTCGTTGAGCCCAAAGATCAGAGATAGGTTCGGGACTTCTCATTTATTCGTACTTTGATTAATTTTTCAATTAAGTTTTGAATTTATTATTTCACTATCTTTGCATACGATGCAATTAATTAAAAGGCGCAATCATTCACGTAAAAGCGAAAAATAAAAGCGAAATTAAAATAAAGCATTCAAAAGTAAATTACAATAAAATTAGGGACGAAATACAACCCTCATTATAAATAAGGTACAAAACAAGCATAAATCGGGATATTCATTTAGACGAGAACATTGGTTCCTAAATACTCATTTTACAAAAAAGTATAGAATTCTCAAATCAAGTTAAACCTTTTGGCTCGTGATGAAAACGAGGACATTGGTCCAGTTTTATTAACAAATCTTCATTTTAGTAGAAAACATTTTGTGGTGGTTTTTTAAGCGCGATCAAAAATCCTTTATTATTACAGACCACAAACGAATAAAAAGAATAAAATAATAATTACATATTTCCAAATAATAACTAATAAATAAATCTTAATCTAACTGTTCCGACCATGCTTCCCAGACGAGTCACATGCCTCCCGCATTGCGGTCAAGACAGAAAATGACATCGATTAATAATGAATAAATAAATAAATAAATAAACAAATAAACAAATAATTGAATAAAGTAAATTGAGAGAAATAATTAAAATTAATAACGAATTAAATTAGATTGGGTCATAAATAAATAAATAGATAAATAATTAAATAAATAATTGAATGAATAAATCTAGAATTAATGAATATAAAAACACAATAACAATTATGATAACCAAATACGATGAAAACAAAAATACTAATAATAATATCGTAAAACAATAGTAATAATAATAATAGTAAAACAAAAAATATATATAACAATAATAGCAATAATAGTGATAATGCAATATAATGAAAATAATAATAATGATGCATAATAACTAAACACAATAATAACAATTATAATAATAAGCAATTAAAGTGATAATAACAAATTATAATAACAATAATAATAATAACCTCAACAATAATAATAATTAATAATCACAAAATGCAACGACGAATAATAAATAAATACAATAAGGAATATAATAATAGATAAATAATACTAATAACAATAAAATTAATATAACTCAATAATAGTAATAGTAGATAAATAAATAAAACTAATAATAACAATAATAATATAATCATAATAATAAATACTAAAAATAATAATAATACTAGTAATAATAATAATAATAATAATAACAATATAATACTAATAAACAGAAAATAAATAATAATAATAATATAATACTAATAAACATAAAATAAATAAATGTATAATAATAATAATGATAATAATAATAATATAAAACAGAATATTAATAAATAATAATAATAATAAAATAAATATAAAAAAAGAAAAAAGGACTTATCGGTCGGAGCCTCGCCGGAGCGTCGACGGAGCCACCGTTGACGTCACCACCGCCTCTATCAGCTGCGTCTGGTCGTCGGCAACTTGCTTCCGTGGGTCACGCGCCGGATGACGTTTTCCGTTCACCGAAAAAAAGCCTTGAAGCGTCATGGGGGTCCCATCCGATCTCGCTGCTGCCGGCGAGTGGGGGACCCCGGTGGCCACCTGCCGGTGCGTCCGAGCGTCGCCGGCCCTGCGGTGGCGCGCGTGTGCCGCTCCGGTGCTATGGGCCACCGTTTCCTCCCCTTCTTTCCTTCCTTTTTCCCGATCCGGCGTCTTCCGCTTCCCGTTGATCCCCTCTGCTTGTTTCTTCTTTCTTTCTCTGTATTTATTCTTTGATTTTGGTTTTTCTTTGGCTTTTTGGATTTGTCCCTTTTGATCTTTGGTTTTGCTTTTCACTTCCCTTGATCTGTGCTCCCTCTCTCTTTTTATTATTTTTCTTCTCTTCCTATTTTGCTCCTCAGTTTTCTCTTGTGTTTCCACTGCTCTCTCTTGTTCTTTCTTTTCTTTATTTTTCTTATTTCCCTTTGTTCAGCCGAGAGCCCCCTGTGTTTAATTCTTTCTCTTTTTTCATTTCAGCCGAGAGCCCCCCTATTTTTTACTCATCTCTTTCTTTTTATACCCTCAAATTAGGGTTGATTTTTGGGTAGCTAATAATTTCCTCCATTCTTCCATTTTTTTAATTTTAACTAATTTACTTAAACTAAAACACTAACTAATCAAACACTCTATTAATTAAATACCCTATATTTTTATACCTATTTAATCCAATTAATCTACTTAAATTATCACATCTAATTTAATTAAAACCTATATCTATTTTCTTTTCTTCTTTTTTTTTTTCAATTTTAATTATCCTAAAATATTAACTAATTAATCAACTAATCTTAATTTTTTGTTTATCTAATTAAATTAACCTAATCTCATTTTTTTTTAATTTTTAATTTATTATATTTTTTTATTTTATATTTTTTTTGGAGGAATTTATCAAGTACCCAAAATTGCCATCAAAAATCTGACTCAGAACCCAGTGTCTACAGTTGCCCCCAATTTTGGAGAAGCTAGTGCATAGACACCTAGGTGAGCCAAAATTCAAAGGAGAAAGGCCAAAATTCAGAGAGGAAAAGAAAAAGAGATGCAGAGACACGTACCTGAGGAGGCGACGCTTGAACCGGATGAAGTTGGAGCTGTTGGGGTGATTAACGTCTGTTCATCGACGTGTTAACCCCTATCGTTTTTGGGCATATAACCTGTGCGGTGTTTAGCCCTTTGGAATGGTGTCTGTGTCCCTATTGGTCTCGTCTCGACCTATAAGGTGTTGGTGAAATGCAGCGTTCTCTAGCTACGACCTCGTCGCGAAGAGCAGTGTTCTCTAACTGTTCTCTAACTGCAGCTTCAATTGTGAGATGCGGTGTTTGCTAACCACAATCCTGGTGCGAAGAGCAGTGTTCTCTAACTGCAGCTTCAATTGTGAGATGCGGTGTTTGCTAACCACAATCTCGGTACGAAGAGCAGTGTTCTCTAACTGCAGCTTCAATTGTGAGATGCGGTACTTTCTGACCACAGTCTCGGGGTGAAGAGCAGTGTTCTCTAACTGCAACTTCAATTTATTGGAGTTCCCTTGCTAACCCCCATCCGATCTGTAAGGTGTGTATTACTCTCTGACTACAACATGAATTGTGAGATGCAGCACTCTCTGGCTATAATCTCGGTTTGATGAAGTTCCCTTGCTAACCCCCATCCGATCTGCAAGGTCTGTAGTACTCTCTGACTACAACATGAACTGTGAGATGCAGTACTCTCTGGCTACAATCCCGATTTGGTGAAGTTCCCTTGCTAACCCCCATCCGATCTGCAAGGTGCGTAGTACTCTTTGACTATAGCGTGAACTATGAGATGCAGCACTCTCTGGCTACAATCCCGGTTTGGTGAAGTTCCCTTGCTAACCCCCATCCGATCTGTAAGGTGCGTAGTACTCTCTGACTATCGCGTGAACTGTGAGATGCAGCACTCTCTGGCTACAATCTCGATTTGATGAAGTTCCCTTGCTAACACCCATCCGATCTGCAAGGTGCGTAGTACTCTCTGACTATCGCGTGAACTGTGAGATGCAGCACTCTCTGGCTACAATCCCAGTTTGGTGAAGTTCCCTTGCTAACCCCCATCCAATCTGCAAGGTGCGTAGTACTCTCTGACTATCGCGTGAACTGTGAGATGCAGCACTCTCTGACTACAGTCTCGGTTGCTGAAACTTCCTTGCTAACCCCCATTCGATCTGCAAGTTGGTTTTGGTTGAATATGATCTTGAAGGATATAGCGTTTGCTCTGTTCATCCTCCTTTTTGATTATTGGTCACTGGACTGATGTGAAGCCAAGTTCCTGTATGGTAAATGATTTTTTGTTAATTCTTGTGCAAAATAATCTGATTATTAGGCTTATGAATATTTTATGTTGTCATTGTTACTTATCATTTTCTTGTTATGATCATATGATCAGTTGTCTTTATAGAAGAAAATCAAGCAATAACAAATATAAAGAATTTACATGCAAATGTAATAATAAACATGTTCCACTTAGTAAAATAAATTTTGTACAATATATACAAATATGACAATAATAATAAAAATACAAAATGTAATGTCAAAAATGACTCCCTGAATAGTCTAAAATGGTGGATAATCCGAAGGCTCCTCTGCCGATCCATCATTATCATCTGATATATGAACTGTCTGAGACCGAGATGAAGAGGCAGAAGGTGTCCAGCTCCTGAGGTAGATGGCTGATTGGGAGGAGCTGATGGTCCGGACTGTGGAGCTGCTGAAGACCTGAGCTGCAGGGTGGCTGAGAATCCAGGCTGCTGGCGAAATCGAGGAGGAATGCCTCCTCAGAGGACTTTAAAGGTTGTACCTCCTCAGAGGACTTAGAGATTTACAAGAACTTTGAAATGATTACCCCCTGAGGGGTCTTTGAGATTTGCCCCCTAAGAGGCCTTTGAAATTTGCCCCCTGAGAGGCCTTCAAAATTTGCCTCTTAAGAGCACTTTGAACTTGTGCTTCCTCAGAGGGCTTGAAAGGGTTTGCTTACTCAAGAGGTCTTTGAGATTGTACCACCTCAGAGGGCTTGAGAAATGTCGACATGTGCAGTCACGAGGTTGAGATTGATGTACATCATCTAGTAGACACATGACACTTTGTATGCATGGAACGCATTTGAAAAGCCATGTATGCATGGAATGCCTGTGAGGGTAAAGAGTCCTTCACTGGCATAGGTGTGAAGAATCACATCCAAAGATAGGGGGAAGTCATTATATACATGAAGGCTATGTAAAGAATTGGATGTGCGTGATATGTGTATGGATAACTATGCACATGAAATAAACGCAGAGAAAAAATTATGTATACATGTACAAAATGCATGCAAATGATGTGCATGTGAGATGCATGCAAAAGATATGCCCACGAAATGCGCAAAACAAATGGACCTTAGAGAGGCACGTGTGCGAAAGTATCTATGAAATATGCTCGCTAAAAATTTTTATGCCAAAAGACATGCACCAAGAATTATACATGTAAAACTATTTATAAGAATGTTTGCTACAGTTATGTGTAGAAACATTTGCAAAAAGCATATGTACAAAGAATATTGTTGGGAGTGTACGCGAAGTATCATTTTCATGGGTAGTGATAAGAAATACCCCAAGATTGTAAAATGAGTGCAACCTATTAGGTACCTCAAACTCGAGTTTCTATCTGCCTTTGAGTATACTGAATGAACCACATTCTCAACTGATTCAATCTCAACAAAAGAATTCGGGAGTCATTCCCAATGAAGGGCAAGAAGATAAATGTGTAGGCATCAAGGTTTACTAAACCAACATGTAAATACGAGGCATACCACACAATCTTTGTGTGTATGTGCAAAAGGCCAAAACAAGATTTTTCATTTTTCAAAAGCAAACTCTAGATGCAATGTCGAGGACAAGACTCAACTCAAATGCATAAATGCACTCATGGCTTCTCGCTTGAAGCTCAAGAAACACCATATGCCTCTTCCTACGTACCAAACCTTACTAGAAGGTCATCTCCGCTAGTTAGATAAGGCCAAACCTAGAATCAAGAGGTTTTACTTTGGTTGTAACGTTAGGCTCAGGTAGATGGTTATCAAAGAAGGATCAGGTCACTAGACAAAAATGGCCACAGCGTTCATTCGGATGAAGGAACCATTTTCAATCTAATTGCATTCTGTCTAGACATTCTCAAATTTGGAGTCGGTATTACTCTGACTTATCAAGCTCAACATAAAAATTAAGCTAAGAAAGATAGCTACTGAATTCATCACGGGGTATTATTCAAAGTTCTACTTTTCTTTCTTTCTTCGTTTTTTTTTTCGCTTCTTCTGTTTTTTTTTATTCATTTTTTCTTCTTTTCTTCTTTCTTTTTTTTCACAAGCTTACGTCTCTAATTACACAAAAAGTTTATTGGTGATTTAAACCCCTTTCCCGAAGTGTAGCCCAAAAATTATCGATGATTGAAAATTTTTTCCTCAAGGGGTAAACCCATCCTTATTAGGGTGATTTCTGGTAACCTAAAAATTATCAATGGTCGAGATTCTCTCCTCGAAGTGTAAACCCACTTTCACCGAGGCAATTTTTTGGTAACCCCAAAAAATTATCGATGATTGAAATTTTCTTCTCGAAGTGTAAACCCAATTTTCATTAGGGCAATTTTTGGATAGGTCAAGCGGATATCGTAATGTACATCCATCCTTACTAGACCATTCTTCTAAGGGGAAGCCAAAATTATTTTAGGCGAAAGGTAGTTTTAATGTGTGTAACAATAAAATCGGTACGCATTTAGCATACCAAAATAAAGGCTCAACGGGCTAGCAAGCGATTTTGAAATGACGGTAGGAAATGGTCATTTAGAGAGCTATACAAAGAAATGGTGCCTAAATCATTTTCTAGATTTAGCCTTATCCAGGAGTCGCTTTGACGGGTAATCAGAAAGGTTCTAGTGCTCTTAGTAAGTTTTCATCCAATCCCCTAATTGCAATTAGTTTTTTTTTTCAGTTTATTTTCAAAACAGGCCAAATGTGCTCTGAACTTAGAAATTACATGATACAGTCAAATATTTTCACGTGATCTAGCTCTTAGAGAATAAATATATATACCCCTTACTTAATTCAAAGTGGAATGAAACTTAGATTTCTAGAGTCAAGATCAAATCCATTCATAGTTGAGAACTAGTTAGGCAGATTCAAACCTTAAATCAGAGGTATGTTAATAAGGTGCAAACATGTCAACGTTTTAGGATATAACTTAACACAAAAAAATTTTATTCCATAAAAAATGTATATGCACAAAAATCGTGTAAGCCAATTCTTTTTTTTTTGTAAAACATGTGCAAACTAGACGTAAAAAAAATCATGTACATAGAATGGCACATGCAATAGTGTCATGTATATTAGCAATGCATGTGAGGAACTGTATGTGTGAAACATGTGTAAAACATTTGTATAAAAATGCATACATGAAATATGTGCAAAGATGTGTGTGTGTAAAACACCTGCAAAATAATATGAGTGTGTAAACACTGCATGATAAATGACGTGCATGCATAAATTTGCAGTGTACACGTAAGCAGTATACAATGAAGGTAAAAGTGCAAGATATGACACAAAATAAGAATGAATGTTCATAATACAGGGTGTATGTGCATATGGTGTGATTTAGACATGATAGAGATATGTATGTAAGATGAAGATGTAATGTAGGATGAAGATGATCTGGCACGAAAATGTGCGCCAATGAGTTGCGAGGAGTGGCAAAACTCACATATATAGAAGTGCAAAACATATACAAATAATGCACATGAGATTGGACACAGCATAAGAATGATTGTGTACAGTGAGCTTCTATGGTGTGCTATATAAGTCATGGGATGAAAGTGGTTGCAAGAAATGAGTGGCACCTACAAGGTACGTGTATTTACATGGTATGCACACACAAAACGTGGCATGGTATATATGTAACAACTGACATGCATGATGCAGGATTCATATGTACATGGCATAACGCATGCATGATAATGCATGTTCATGATATGGCACACAATGTGAGAGATGCAAAGTGTCATGATGTGTATAATGTCTAATCTAATGAAGTATGCTAATGTGTGCACACTATGACATGCAACAGTATATGTATGTTCCAACACAATATTTATGTACATATGTAATGTGAGCACACATGCTATGACACATGATGAATGTATTTATTTTATTTCATTATTTTCATTTTCTTTTCTTCCATTTTTTTGTGTGTCACGGGGGCAGTATTTCTGTGCTTGCTATAATGCATGTTAATATGTACATCCGATGATGTATGCTGTATATACAGATAATAGCGCACAATGGATGTCATAAAGAATGTTAATATGTATGTATTGCGACAAGCACTATTATGTGCATGCATGACAAACGTGTTACATTTATATTCACAATTTATGATACAAGCAAACTTATATACAAAATGCAAAGGTTCTATTATTATACATGAGACAAAATACATGTGTTTTATTTACATTGATTGCTCATGAAAAGAATGCACAATCACAAATACACATACAAGAAAAAAATTTCTCCCAACCGTATTTCTATCACACAAGAGGTCGTGCTGTCTCTTTTCCTAGGTGGGCTTGGTCCATGGGTTAACGGGGAACCCAATAGGCGCGTAAAGCGTGCTACGAAGCACAAACTCTCATTACTAAAAAAATGCATGTAGATGAATTTTTGGTTATCGTGTGTTTAAACAATCCGAATAAACCGAAACCACGCCCCTCAGGATATGAACACCTTTAAGAAGTGAACATCTAAATTTATTTGGATTTTGTACATTTACTGTGCGATGTGGGTGGGCGTGCCTCTTATGATAGAGAAACTCACCTGATTGCCCCCTGGCACAGCGTGGATAGGCTTGCTTTTTTGAGTGTTTTTGGGAGCGGGTCCGCGAGATTCCGTTCTCGAGAGGATTTCATCTTGATCTGCTTGTTTGGCGTGGCCGATGTAGAGCCGAAACTATACGTCGGCCTGCTTTTGCATCTGATTGCCTCTGAATAAAGTATGCATGGATAGTTTGGCTTCTCAATAGACCTTCTTTTCTGCATATTTATGTGATTCTGGATTGTCCTGAGCACGGTGTGTCCGGATAGACTTGTTCTTCCGGGCATTCCACCTTTGTACAAATGCACTTAACTTCATGCTGGATACAGTGGCCAATAGTGTCGAGCTAAACCCATTTCTTGGATCATCCTTGCTCATGAGGTCTATTCGGACCTTTCCTTCTAAGTCATGTGCATAACAACATATACAACAGATTGTGTGTGCTTATGGACTCATGTGTGTGAAATGTACATACATAAAGTTATATACACAAAACACGAGCAAATGATTAATGTACAAGAATTGTGTGTGCAGAACTATAAGTGTAAAGGATTAAACACATGAGACATGTAGGGAGATATGCAAAAGATCTATGCATGTGAGATGCATATGAGATGCAAAAATGGATAGACCGCATCCTAGGCGATTAAAGGATTCCTTGAGGGTACTGGCTCGGCCGCTCTGATGCCCCTTGAAAAATCTAGAAAAGCGTCGTCTTGCTTCATGGACTCTGAGCCATAATCTTCTAACCCGTGTGCATCTTGAAGTTTAGAGGGATTAGATCCTCCCCCTCTAGCTCTTTGTCCTTGGGGTTTATCCCTTTTCCCATCATTAGCATTCGGGACATCGCCTCGAACTTTTTTTTTTCATTTTTTTTCCAGATGGAATCCTCTGTTTGGGGTGCTTTCCCTCTAATAGATTGGCGTTCTTCGTGTTCATCCTCTTCTAAGTCATCTTCTAACCTCTGGGCTGGCCTTTTCCCTTGGGCCCTGGATGTGGTAGCTCTCAAATCCATTGATGGTGGGTGAGTTTCCTCTTGTAGGTTCTCTCTGTCCTCCTCCATTTCATTATTTCTCACAGGAGGAGGCGGAGGGTTTTGCTGAGCAATTGGTTGACCCATTATGGTTACCATGGCCATCAATCAACTCTCAAAGTCCTCAAGCCTTCGGTCTACTTCCTATGCTATCAAGGCCCTGGTAGCATCTGCCTCTCTTGGTGAATCGGCCATTTTTGAAAATTTTTTGAATGCCTATTAATTGTGCTTGAAAACACCCTCCGATAAGGCGGCTGTCGGAATCCCTAACCAACTACGAAAGTGGTCTTTGATGGCTGAAAAGCAAAGAGTTAGAATGATGCATGAATAATATGCAATGTATGGTCGTGTTGTACAACAAATAGTATACAATATCTAAAAGAGATTACAATAATACATGTGAAATTATACACGAGATGATATGTACATGTAATAATTATGTGCCAAGAAAAGGATGTACACATAAGGAGGAAATAAAAAAGAATTATTTGTGCATGAATGACATGAATATACAATGCATCATCCACAACAACATACAAGCAAGTAGATCCTTCCAACCTTATTGCCACCACACACGAGGTCGTGCAGTCTCTGTCCTAGGTGGGCTTAGCCCATAGGTTAACTGGGGACCCGATGGACGCGTGTGGCGCACGGCAGAAAATCGGCAGTATAACCTCTCTTAACTAATGCACAGGCGCATGGGTTATGGCCATTATGTATTTAGGCAGTCCGAATAAATTGACATAGGCCTATCGGGGTATGAAAACTTTTGATTAGGTGACCAATCAAATTATCTGGGTTGTCCAATACATGATGATCCACATAGCAAGCAATGGTATTATGGTTCATACTACCTAGTGGAAGTATCTATTGCCATTACATGGGATTTGGTCAAAGATGACGTTTTAGGTCTACCCAAGCATGGTCCCTGCCAATGGGTCAAGCTCATCACGAGCGTAATGACCGATTGGGTCACCATTTAATATACCATGATGGTATGAGGCTTGAGCTGGTGATTATCCTTAACACTTCCCTACATTGAGTGAACATAGGGTCGTGCTTCGAGAACGCACCGGGGCTGATAGGGGACCAAACTAGCATAAATTTAAGGCTCTAATGTGATGCAATGCAGTTTTTGAAAGAATGTGAAATTTTTAAAATAAAACTTAATTATAAATTTTAATCAAGGTACTTTCGAATCGAAGTCTCGAATATGTCCCCAGTGGAGTAGCCACTGTGACGCGCGCCGAACCTCGTGGGCTTCCCGAAGGCCCGCTTTAGGGCTTCCAGGAGAGATTCATTGGAAACTTGTAAGGTATTTACAAGTGCGTCTATTTTGGGCAACAAGGAGGTTTTATGGAGTCGCCACCCAATAAAACATTGGGAAAGTTCGTCTCGCCTCAGTGAACCTAAGACGGCGCATCTTATCCATTTTGGGCAAACCAAAGGGGTCTTAGAGGCAGTCACCCCAATAGAACATTGGAATGACCCTCCAACCCTATGGAGCCTAGGATTGTAATTTGAGTCTTTTGATGGGACACAAGAGGTGTCTTGGAGATCCC
The DNA here is from genome assembly GCA_947683425.1 of Excoecaria cochinchinensis. Classification (NCBI taxonomy): domain Eukaryota; kingdom Viridiplantae; phylum Streptophyta; class Magnoliopsida; order Malpighiales; family Euphorbiaceae; genus Excoecaria; species Excoecaria cochinchinensis. The sequence goes on from CANTUQ010000161.1 coordinate 4,248,293, forward strand.
ATCGAAATGAGTCTCTCGCCTCGTTGAGCCTAAAGATCAGAGATAGGTTCGGGACTTCTTATTTATTCATACTTTGATTAATTTTACAATTAAGTTTTGAATTTATTATTTTACCATCTTTGCATACGATGCAATTAATTAAAAGGCGCAATCATTCACGTAAAAGCGAAATTAAAATAAAGCATTCAAAAGTAAATTACAATAAAATTAGGGGCGAAATACAACCCCCATTATAAATAAGGTACAAAACAAGCATAAATCGGGATATTCATTTAGACGAGAACATTGGTTCACAAATACTCATTTTACAAAAAAGTATAGAATTCTCAAATCAAGTTAAACCTTTTGGCTCGTGATGAAAACGAGGACATTGGTCCAGTTTTATTAACAAATCTTCATTTTAGTAGAAAACATTTTGTGGTGGTTTTTTAAGCGCGATCAAAAATCCTTTATTATTACAGACCATAAACGAATAAAAAGAATAAAATAATAATTACATATTTCCAAATAATAACTAATAAATAAATCTTAATATACCTGTTCCGACCATGCTTACCAGAAGAGTCACATGCCTCCCGCATTGCGGTCAAGACAGAAAATGACATCGATTAATAATTAATAAATAAATAAACAAATAAACAAATAATTGAATAAAGTAAATTGAGAGAAATAATTAAAATTAATAACGAATTAAATTAGATTGGGTGATAAATAAATAAATAGATAAATAATTAAATAAATAATTGAATGAATAAATCGAGAATTAATGAATATAAAAACACAATAAGAATTATGATAACCAAATACGATGAAAACAAAAATACTAATAATAATATCGTAAAACAATAGTAATAATAATAATAGTAAAACAAAAAATATATATAACAATAATAGCAATAATAGTGATAATGCAATATAATGAAAATAATAATAATGATGCATAATAACTAAACACAATAATAACAATTATAATAATAAGCAATTAAAGTGATAATAACAAATAATATTAATAATAATAATAATAATAATAATAATAATAATAATAATAATAATAACCTCAACAATAATAATAATCAATAATCACAAAATGCAACGACGAATAATAAATAAATACAATAATGAATATAATAATAGATAAATAATACTAATAACAATAAAATTAATATAACTCAATAATAGTAATAGTAGATAAATAAATAAAAATAATAATAACAATAATAATATAATCATAATAATAAATACTAAAAATAATAATAATACTAGTAATAATAATAATAATAACAATATAATACTAATAAACAGAAAATAAATAATAATAATATAATACTAATAAACAGAAAATAAATAAATGTATAATAATAATAATAATGATAATAATAATAATATAAAACAGAATATTAATAAATAATAATAATAATAAAATAAATATAAAAAAAGAAAAAAGGACTTACCGGTCGGAGCCTCGCCGGAGCGTCGACGGAGCAGCCGTTGACGTCACCGCCGCCTCCATCAGCTGTGTCTGGTCGCCGGCAACTTGCTTCCGTGGGTCACGCGCCAGATGACGTTTTCCATTCGCCGGAAAAAGCCTTGAAGCGTCACAGGGGTCCCATCCGATCTCGTTGCTACTGGCGAGTGGGGGACCCCGGTGGCCACCTGCCAGTGCGTCTGAGCGTCGTCGTCCCTGCGGTGGCGCGCGTGTGCCGCTCCGGCACTATGGGTGGCCGGCGGAGGCCACCGTTTCCTCCCCTTCTTTTCTTCCTTTTTCCCGATCCGGCGTCTTCCGCTTCCCGTTGATCCCCTCTGTTTGTTTCTTCTTTGTTTTTCTGTATTTATTCTTTGATTTTGGTTTTTCTTTGGCTTTTTGGATTTGTCCCTTTTGATCTTTGGTTTTTCTTTTCACTTCCCTTGATCTGTGCTCCCTCTCTCTTTTTATTATTTTTCTTCTCTTCATATTTTGCTCCTCAGTTTTCTCTTGTGTTTCCACTGCTCTCTCTTTTTCTTTCTTTTCTTCATTTTTCTTATTTCCCTTTGTTCAGCCGAGAGCCCCCTGTGTTTAATTCTTTCTCTTTTTTCATTTCAGCCGAGAGCCCCCCTATTTTTTACTCATCTCTTTCTTTTTATACCCTTAAATTAGGGTTGATTTTTGGGTAGCTAATAATTTCCTCCATTCTTCTATTTTTTTTAATTTTAACTAATTTACTTAAACTAAAACACTAACTAATCAAACACTCTATTAATTAAATACCCTATATTTTTATACCTATTTAATCTAATTAATCTACTTAAATTATCACATCTAATTTAATTAAAACCTATATCTATTTTCTTTTCTTCTTTTTTTTTTCAATTTTAATTATCCTAAAATATTAACTAATTAATCAACTAATCTTAATTTTTGATTTATCTAATTAAATTAACCTAATATCATTTTTTTTTAATTTTTAATTTTATTATTTATTATATTTTTTTTGGAGCAAGTACCCAAAATTGCCATCAAAATCTGACTCAGAATCCAGTGTCTGCACTTTCTGTTTTCAATTCTGATTTCATATAGTGATTCTTAACATATATATACTTCTGTCCTCTGGTACTTAATGAATTCTGCATGTTAATGCATGTTTGCATTCATGTGCTGATGCATGATAGTGCTGCATAGTGTTCTGTTGTGTTTTGTTCCTCCCAACTAAGCATTATTGCTTAGTACGAGTTCTTGTCCCGTGTAGGTGACGGATTTTTGGGAGTTTGCTCGTGCTGCGCATCTGCAGGTTGGCCACATAGGAGTAGAGCTGTTTTTATTATCTCCTCCTGTATTTCTTTTTGTAAAGGATTTAAGATGTAATATTTTTGGATTTTGTATATAAAGAAATTTTAATTATATGATATATGGTTTTTTGTTTTTATTGTTAGTGAATGCTTCCGCTTAGTGCATGTATGTTAGTATGTAGTGAGTGAGCGTCGGGTAGCGCGCCCTCCGTCGTCCTTCCAAAGGGGGCGGCGGAGGGGGTGTTACAATACGGCCCCGCGGTAGGGGCCACATGTTGCGCGGGGCGAGCTGCACCGTGGCTCGCGGGCACGGCCCCCCATGCCCCACGCCGCATAAATTGTGCGCTCGAAAGCCGAAAATAAAATAAGAAAATAAAAATAAAATAATAAAATAATAAAATAATAAAATAAAGTAAAACAAAAAAAAATATATATATATTTATTTTTTATTATTTTTTTAAAAAAAAGGTTTCGACAAGGAAATTGTCACTTCTAATCATTTTACTCACGAACAAGTACCATTTTCATCATTTGGGTAACCTTGGTTTGAGCTGCTTCAGGACCCGGTATCTACAGTTGCCCCCAATTTTGGGGAACGTAGTGCTTGGGTGCTTAGGTGAGCCAAAATTCAAAGAAAGAAATAAGAGACGCGTACCTGAGGCAGTTGTCTTCCTGGTTTGAATGGAGTCATCCGGTGTAGTTATCGTCTATTTGTCGACATGTTACCCCTTACCGTTTTGGCATCTAACCTGTGCGGTGTCTAGCCTTTTATTCGGTATCTAACCTCTGTTGTTTCAGCATCTAACCTATGCGGTGTCTAGTCTCAGTCTTTTCGGTATCTGACCTGTTGGTGTGGTGTCTAACCTTTCTCGTTGCGGCATCTAACCTGTCTGGTGTCTAGCCTTAGCCGGGTCGGCAATTAACCTGTTGGTGTGGTGTCTAACCTTTCTCGTTGCGGCATTTAACCTGTGCGATGTATAGCCCCAGCCGTTGTGGTCTGTAACCAACTTTGATGTGGTGTTTGACCTCACTCGTTGCGGCATTTAACCTGTGCAGTGTCTAGCCTTAGCCGGGTTGGTTTGTAACCGACTTTGATGTGTTGTAATGTAGTCTTCATTTTCTTTATTGGCGAGTTAGACATTTGAATGGTCATTAGACATCATTGTCGTGTGCCTGAATGTTCAAAGAAAATGATTTAATTGAATGCATTAACCTATTTTGGTTATGTACGAATCTACTTACTTTCATTATTTTAATATTTTCCTTTATTTTCATTTTGTCATTATTATTATTATTGTTATTATTATTACTATTTATATATTTTTATTTTATTTTTCTATTATATATATATATATTTTATTAACTATGCTTAATAGTAAAAACACAATAAATGCAAATATAAACATAAACTCATACTATAGGTAGAGAATTTTTGTACATCATGTAAAAACAGTATCCAACAACTCCCTGAAACACACTCTATAAAGGAGGGTAATCTGTGGGCATGTCTGGATCGTCGGGCTGAGCTGGATGAGGTACCAGCTGATGCATGACATCCTCAGGCAGTGGCCTCGATGATGATGGATGAGATACCCGAAATCTAACCTCTGCCTGTCTGTCGAGGAAAGGGCTAGCCATGCTCGCAATAGTGTGAGACAACTCCTGAAAACTGGAGGCTAGGCCAGAAACGGCAGAAGCGTATCCATCAACATAAAACCCCAAATCCTCTCGGATGACGGGCAAGTCTCTCCCTAAATCCTTATGCAGATCTCTCACGCCCTAGGATGCCCCTGCAGAAGTCTGCTCCAAGATATCCATCCGGTGCCTGGTGGCGGCCAGCGAATCATCCATCCTCTAGAAGGACTCATCAACCCTCTGTGCTGTCGCAGCCAATGAGGTGGTCATAGATCCCTCAATCCTATCCAAATGGCTACCAATCTCTCCGTCATCTGCTGGCCAAATAGGGTGAACCTCTCATCCTGGCGCTGGCCCAGAGTGGCAAATGCAGACATCATATCCTGGTACATGGACTGGAATGACATCTCTGGAGTAGGCTGACTCTGCTCCGCCCTGTACTCATGTGGCGGCTACACTACGAAGGAGGATGCCCTTGGATGGCCTGGTTGACTGTAATGCATCTGTCGTGGAGGAGTGGTACGGACTCTGCTCTCATGTAGGATCCGTTGTGAAGGGAGAGTGCTAATAAGACGTGTGATTTTCAAATTATATGAGCCCTCCTCATCTTGTGGCGTATATGGCTCCTCCTCATCTGGCTGCATGTGATCGCCTCCTGAAGTGCTAGCTACATCTGGGAGTGGAGGCAAATTGCAGAGAAGCCTGGTCTTTGCTATACTGAGTGGCCTATACTCAACTGAATCCTCGGATACTGGCTCCACCATACCCATAGCTCCGGAGATGGCGAGGTCAACAGATGTATCTCCCTCCAAGTGCGGCCCGAAGGTGCGGTGGTCATGTCCAAATAAAGGAGCAACCTAGTCACCACTCCTCTGACACATATATACCCAGTGCTCCCCCACCCAGCTCTGATTAACGCAGATAAAATCTCATCGACAATGTTCATCTGTCTGCCTGTCATCATGGCACACAAACTCCAAATCTCTGTAGCATTCATGGAACCTTGACTCCCAACCCGGCTGAGGTAAGTGCTGGCCAACACCTTCAAAATGTACCTCAGAGCCTGTGAACGCAACAAAGTGCTTTTCGCCTGATTAAAGCAGTAAGGGACACCTGGTGTTGCGATCCGCTCCCAGCAATGTGTGGGGACGGTCCTACAAAGTACCATTACCTGCTCCCCCATTGGGAGCTCCATCGCCAGAGAGAAATCCAAATGGCTTATCTCGTGATAACGGCCTCTAGCCCAGAAAGATATAGTCCCAGGCTCCGTGTTTGTCCTCTGATATCCCTTATAATGTAAGGTGGCCAACACCTCTCTGGTGATCTCTGGATATGTCGTGTAAGCCAATCTCAAAAACTAGATCCAGCCAGCAGATGCTATCAAGGCTCTCACCTTGTCCCACATGCCTATCCGCTCTAAGAATGGTCTACACACAAATCTGCTCGGCAAAATCCTCATCTGACACAAGGTCTCATAACACTGCCTCTGCACGTCTGACATCTCCTCTAGAGACGGAGGTACATCTAGTCTCTGGCGTACTCTACGTGATCGAGGCATCCTGAAAAAAATGACAATTAGTTTATGCAAAAATGAATTAATCAGTATTATTTTATCAATTATTAAGATGGTATTTTCACTGAATTCAGATAGTATCTTAGCTAAATACCGACAACAATTTAACTAAGCAAGAACAATATTCTAACTAAATTCAAGCAACTCTTTAACTGAAATGCAGCAAAACTTGTACAACCAATTTCAATGGCCAAATTATGTACACTTATTATTATTATTATTATTATTATTATTATTATTATTAAAGCAAATATCTCAAATTGGCAATTATCATTTTCTACTCATTTGCACTTTTAACTAGCATTATATGTACTTATTTACATTTTAAAAAAAAGCAGTAAAAATAAACATAACAACCGAAACTAATTACATGCAAAAAAAAAATCATATAAATATCTAGTTTCTATGCATTCCTCATTTACACATTATTTTTACTGTATTTTTCACTTATCCTCCTACTGGCTCGCGCAAGGAAAAAGATAAGCATTTCTCTCTTTTTTTTTATTATTATTTATTTATTATTTTTTTTACTGTCTACTTACAAAGAAAATAAATAGCAAATGTATAACGTAGAATAAAGAAAATAAAATATGAAAATAAGCAAACAAAACTAATCTGCCAGTGAAATACCCATTAAAAAAATCGTAGAGAAACTTAAAAAAAAATTATATCACCTTGTAGAAGATTGAAATAGGATCGCTTTGGTGTGAAAAACTTACAAAATGGATCACAAATGCGCATGATATGAGCAAAAAACGAGAGAAAAACGATGAAGAAAACAAATGAAAGTAAGAAAAGAAAGTTGAGTGAGGAGAGAGAATCTCACTCAAGGGCAAAAGCCAAAATGGGATTTAAACATCCCAATGGCATGCGGCCCCAAGGTGGGGCTGCATGTCAAGGCCTTGAGATGCGGCCACAGGGCCGCATCTCGGCTAAGGGAGGTGTGGCCACGTGGCCGCACCTCAGCCACACACCAAAAATATCTTTTTTTTTTTTACTTCTTTTACTTTTTACTATTATATTATTATTATTATTATTATTATTTTATATATATATATATATATATATATATATATATATATATATATATTACTATTATTATATATATATTACTATTATTATTATTATTTTTTACCATTATATTATATTATATTATATATATATATATATATAATGGACGCCGCAGGATCAAAGGGTATAAAATAATTATGAATAAAACTAAAACTCTTCTAAATCACACGACAATATCCTTGGAAGGATTTCACAACCTAAATCTAAAACTTAAAATAAATATGCAATGCAAGTGCAATGCAGAAAATTAAAACCAAATCAAGAAAGTACGGGCAGTAGACCAGCCAGGAAAGCTTAAAGCTTTATCCTACAAGGGGCTAGAGCTTTTTCAGCCTATATACTTTCAAGATCGTTTGAAAGGTTTATGCAAACAGTATTTCTGATGTACCAGATCAGTTTGGACCGCAGGTACAGAGCATACTTATGAATGCAGAAACAATTGTTTGAAAATGTATTTATTTATATAACAACATAAATTACAGAAACTGTAAGGTATAAAGAGGCTCAACACATGAGCTACACTTACAGGTTTTGAAGAAAAGAAAGTAATTACAAACGGAGATAAACGCTCAGCTCAAGATTACAAGGTGTTTTGGCTCAACACATGAGCAACCTAACAATCGAACTAAGTGTGAGAGTTTGAAGACTGGGAATTCTCTCCAAATTAGTCTCTGCCTTCAACTGGGAAGAAGGTAGTCCTTATGTAGAGGGTCTTCCGTCAATCAAGGGAGTCTAGTGGGGACAGGAAGTGATAGAATGAGCTGGAAAGAAGACTTCACATGCTCTGCTCCTGTTGCTCCATTATGACTTGTTTGAAAAAGAAGAAAAAGACAAGCGCCGAAAGCAGAAAAATACTTTTTTTTTTTTTTTTTTTTTTTTTCATAAGGCTGGGCCTTAACAAAGATATGGGCTCAAGCCTGTTTGTGAAAATAAAAACATAAAATAAGATGGGCTAGGCCCATGTTTACAAAGTTCCTTCTTTCATGGATCCAAGCGAGAGTTTGGGAAGACGTCATAGTCTTCATCTGCTAGATCGAAGGTGGGCTCTGTTCCAGAGGATGAGCCTGCTTTTGAAGATCCTGAAGGGGCTTTCGAAGAAGAGGCCTTGCTTTGTAAAAGTTGGGCCATTATCTGAAAGTATTCCTCTTCAGTTTTTGCTGCTGCAAGTTGAGTTTGTGCAAAGGATTTTTGGGCTAAGAACTGTGTTGATGAATGTTCTACCTTGATAAATCCTTAGCATTGAAGGTATCGACTTACAGCTGGTCTTTTGATGGAGTCCGGAATGTTGAATTTCGTCCACCATCTGGTTTTGAACCTTCTGACTAAGCTTAATTGTGCTTCTTGCTGGTGGTAATCCAGATACCAAGCTGTGACCCATGGTAAGAAGAACCTGGTAGCAAAAAGCTGTAAAGGATGAAACCTTTTTTCTTTTTCAGAAGGCTGGTAGGAAGTTTTGAAAAGGGTATAGCTTTCCTGAATTTGGGGTTTTAGGATTTCAGGAGAAGCTCCATACAACTTCCACCAATGTGCAAACCAAAAAGGGATTCTGGCTGTGTCATGCTTAGGTTGAAAGTAAAACAACCAAGTATGGGTGGAATTTGCGTTTTGAAAAAGAAAAGCATTATACCAGGCCTGTTGATAATCCCAGTAGGAATAGGTCCGGCAGTGGTTATAAGTGGTTTTGAAATCAATAGGAAAAGATTTAGGTTGATGAAGGTTTTGTCCCCATTCAAGAGGTGAGATCACCCTATGGATTTTTCCCATTGAGTAGTTAACAGGTCCGGTTTTTGGGTTGTCCACAATGGACACAGAACCTGTAATTTCAAGAATTGCCCTGTAATAAGGCTAGGGTTTTGTTAAATCCCATGGTTTAAAGAACCAGCCTTTAGGGAAAACTTTTGAAATGGCCATCTGAGGATCATTTGCATAAAATCCTTCCTCAATGGTCGCAATATATTGAAAATCTGTTTTGACAAAATAATTTGAAATGTTTTTTGTTTGAGATAAAACGATTTCAGAACTGTTTTGTGTCAAAACAATTTTTGAAAATTCCTCTTTCGAGGATTTTGAAGTAGAAACTCCGAGATCGGAGGGTTTGATAAGTTGTCTACTACAAGATGCCTCTTGTGTAGGTTTTGAAATTTGTTTTGAGGAGGGTTTTGAGGATGAAGATCCTTCCTCTAGTTTTGAAATAGTTAATGGAGTATTACCTGCTTGCTTTTCAGCAATCATTTTGAAAAGGGAGCCAAGTTCTGGCTGTTTGTCGAGAGTCTCGATCCATTGTTGGACCAGGGACTGTTTTGCAAGGGCTTCTTCATCTTCTTCGACAATTTCTGCCCATGATTTGGTTTCTGTAGCAGAAGAAGCTGTTACAGGTTTTGAAATTTTTGGGTCCTCTTTCTGGACCTCCTTTCCCTTTCCCTTGGATTTTCTGGGCATGTTTTAGGTCCTGTTTTGAAGGAACTCTCTGGTCAGAAAATCAGGAATTGAGTTTTTATCTCCCTTAATAAATTCAATTTCAAAATCGAAGATACTAAGTATAGCTTGCCAACGGGCAAAAATCTATTTTGATGCGATGTTTTGAACATCTTTTTGTAAAACATCCTTAGCAGATTTGCAATCAATCCGAAGTAGGAACTTCTGATTTAGTAAATCGCTTTGGAATTTTGAAATGCACATGACAATTGAAAGAATTTCTTTTTTAATTGTAGAATAGTTTTTCTGACAATCATTCCAATGTGCAGAAGTGAACTGGACTATGCATTCTTTCCCGCCCACTGTTTGTTTCAAAATGCCTCCATAACCTAAGTCAGACGCATCAGTCTCAACAATCTTAGGTGCTAAAGGGTCAGCTAAATGCAGGCATGGAATTTCTTTTACCTGTTTCTTAATTTGTTGAACTATACTAGTATGTTCATCAGACCAAGCAACAGGGATTTTCTTCAACCTATCATGCAAAGGTTTTGCTAACCGGTTGATGTTTGGACAAAAATCTAGAACATAATTTAGACTTCCCAGAAATCTTTGAAGCTGGGTTTTGTCTAAGATTTTGTCTGGAAACCTATCCGCAAAGGCTAAAGATCTCTCAATTGGAGTAATTGTTCCTTGGGAAATATAATGACCTAAGAAACGAACTTTCGTTTGAAAAAGAGAAATTTTTATTTTTGAAACAACAAGTCCATTTTTCTTTGTTACATTGAAAAAGGTCCTGAGGTGTTTGAAATGCTGTTCAATTGATTCTGAAAAAACAAGAACATCATCAATATAAACAACACAGAATTTTGAAAAAGGATAAAAAATCTCATTCATAATTCTTTGAAATTCTGAAGGAGCGTTTTTTAAACCAAATGGCATAACCGTCCACTCATACTGACCAAACGGAACAGTAAAAGCGGTTTTGTAACGATCTTTTGGTTCAATCTGAATTTGCCAAAATCCTGATTTCATATCAAATTTTGAGAAAATAAATGCAGAATGAAGTTTTTGGAAAAGATCCTTTTTGTTAGGAACCGGATACCGAATCCATTTTAAAGCCTTGTTTAGTGGTTTGTAATTGATTACAAGCCTAGGCGTGCCTCTTTCTATTTCAGAGTTTTTGTTTACATAAAAAGCTGCACAGCTCCAGGGAGATCTGGATTCTGTGATTAGACCTTTCTGTTTTAAATCTTGAATCTCTTTTTTGCAATGTTCTTCGAGTTCATGATTCATTTGGATTGGCCTAGCTTTTGTTGGAATTTGTTTTTCTGAAAACTCATTTTCATACGGTAGATCAACCATATGTTATTTTCTGCTCCAGAAAGCATTTGGTAAATCTGAATAAATTTCATTTTCAATTATTTTTTGAAAATCAGAAATCTTTTGTTTTACCAAATCATTTTGCAAACCTTTCTGGATTTTGAAAAAGGAAACATCATGTTTGAGAAATTGTAAATGCTTTTGTTTTCCTTGAATTATACAATTCAATTCATTTTTGTAGACAGAACAAGCTTTTAAAAGGTTCAAATTTCTTGTTCTGGGTTTTTCAACAAAAGGGAAAACAATTTTTTCTCTGTTTGTTTTAAAAGAGATACCATCATAAGTGACAGAATAGGGAGTAATCATGTTAATGAAAGGAGTCCCTAAAATGACAGTATGACTGATATTTTCGAGTAAAACAAATGGAGTTTTGATAAAGATGCTACCATTCTGGATGGAAGCCTCTGTTTTAAATTTAATTCCCATGTCGGAGTTATTAGCTGCGACAAGTTTTTCAGAAGTTTTTTCAAAAAATCTTTTTGGGACAATACAGCTTTTTAAACAATTTAAATCTGCTCCTGTATCAAAAAGAGCAACTGTATCAATTTTAAAATCATTTGAAAAAACAATGGAAACTTTTACCAAATATTTTCTTGTGGTTATTTCTCTCAAAATAAACAAGAAATCATTTGGAGCATTTTCTAAACTTTGAATTTCATTTTCTAAGTCTAGATTAGCAGTTTCATTTTCAATTTTTTCTTCATTCTCATTTTCATTAGAACTAGAGTCTTGTGATAAGAGAGCATGAAGAAGATTTGAATCTTTCTCCTGTTTTTCTTTAAGAGTTTTCAGCTCTTGTTTGACAATTTTAATTTCTTCTTGAAGCGATTGAATTGTCACAGGAGGTTTTTCTTTTGATTTAGTACTTAAGATTTTTGTGAGATCATAAGTACTGTTTGGAATGAGTTTGGAAGTGGAAGGTTTCGGAGATTTTGGTTCAAAAGACTTCAAAAGTTTTTCAATGATTTCTCTTTGAAGTTTTGAATCTTCCACTTGTTTGATGATATCAAGAATTAATTCTTGATCTTTTGTCAAAACATTTAAAGATTTGAAACTACTACCCGACTCGCTGTTAGAGGAATCAAGGGCAGCCACTTCATCATTTTGAAAAGAATCTTCTGTTTCTGATGATTCTGTTTGAGTTTCACTTTCAGAAGTATCAAGGAGGATGGCTTCAATTTTTTGGATTGTTTCTTCCTCAACCTGTAATTCATGGAGTTTTTTGTTAAATCTACAATATTTTGAAGTATGGCCAGGTTTGCCACACTTAAAACAAGTGATTTGTTTGAAAGTTGGTTTAAAGGGTTTTTTAAAAGATCTCTTCCTATGAGGTTTTTGTGTTTTTGATCTTTTATAAAACTCTTGTTTGTTAGGTTTTGAAGGAAAACGTTTATAAGGCTTTTTATAGGATTTAGAACAGGAACCTCCACAGGTTTTTGTTTGACCCTCTGTGGAAACTTCAAACTGTTTACAAAATGATCCTAGTTCTTGCCTAGTTTTCTTCATTTCCCATTTCAGATGTTTTTGAAGTTTTAAATCTTGGCAGATTTTTAAACCTTCTTTTTGTGTGAAACTAACTAATTCCCCATAAGTTAAATGATTATAAGGAATTTGGCTAATCCCAAAAGCTTCTTTGATTTTATTACGAACTCTTTCTCCTAAAAGGGTAGGAAGGCCAGCAAGGAATTTTTCTTTCCAAAATGGTTGATTGGAATCTTCTCTAAGCATTACCCTGGTTAAGAAAGTGGTTTTGTAATTTTGAAAATCAGAAAGCTTTTTGCATCTGAGGTTTGAAAGTAATTCTGCGTTTTTATCTTTTAAATGAGAAGGGTCACCTATGAAGTGTAGACTAATCGTATGGATTAGAGTGGCTACAGCATCAGGTATGGGGTTTCCTATCTCGTCAAGAATGGGAGTTCCATCCTCAGTGGTTTGAATGGCACCTAATATTTCTAGTTGCTGTTGGGCAGTGAGATGATAATCCCACCATCCTTTCAGTTGTTCTGAAAATCCTGCAATGAGCAGTTCAGCAATGGCTCTATCAGGTGTACCTGTTTGGGTTTTGTAAGCGTTGGAGGCCATAGTCATCTGCTGCAGAAGACTAAGGATGTTATATTCAGACATACCATCTATGTTCCATTCATAGACAGTAGAGGCATTAAACTTAGACTGGGACAAAATGTTTGGTCTATTTTCTATGCCTAAGTCTGGGGCTGTGGTCATTATTAAAGGTTGACCTCTTTGCCAAACCATTTTGAATAATTCCTCCTTTTGGTTTGGTTGTGTATCTTCAGAGTCAGATACCTGTCTAAAGTACTAACAGCTTTGCTATGGTCAGGAGTATCTCTAACAACTTCTGGTGTAGACGTAGAGGTATTCTCTATCCTACTAAGTTGGGTTTTTAGAGCTTCAGTAAATTCTGATTTACCTTCCCTGAACAGTTTTTGGCTTGTTTTGGAGACCTGAAAAGGTTTAAAAACTGGACTTTTCAGTTTTGAAGCTGTCGATTCAACCTGGGAAACGACAGTGGTGATTTTTTGGTTTTCCTCTATCCTAGTTAATTGTTTGGCAATTGTACTAAGATGAGTGTTTGAAAAATTATTTTGTTGAAGAATGTTTTTAATATCCTTGTTTGAATCACCACTAGGGGTTTTGTAAGGTGCAGCATCTATAGTGGTTTCTAGATGCTCAATTTTGATTTGTCTTAATGGTGGATGTTCAGATTGAGATTTCCTACCATCTACCATTTCCCATTCTGTAACCTTATTCCTAGTTGTAACAGGGTTGACAGATTTGGTGTTTGAATTGAATGGATATGAAATTTTGTTTTGTGATGCAAAATTTTCAAACCAATCAAAGAATAAAACATGAGCTTTGTTTTGCATGATAACGTCATAAAACTCATTTTGAATTTCTTTTCTTTCTCCCAGAAAATTTTTGAAAAACCAATTTCTTTTTTCTGAATTTTTTGAAGAATAGAAATCCTGATGTAAATAATTTTTATCAACTTCAAATTCTTTTTCTAAAACATTTAGTTCATTGATAACATTTTCAGTTACCGCAGAAAAAGAGGGCGAAGTTGGAGGTGAATTATGTTGATCTTCATCACCTACCTGAGGTCTAGTATAGACTTGATGAGGTACATTTGAAGAATAATCCACGTTTTGAAAAGAAGCACTTGGAATGCTTGAACAAGAAAATCTTGGGTTTTGAAAATTCTCCATCCTATCAGGCAGATGAATAACAGAGGGTAATTTTGAAATATTTCCCAAATCCAGAGTACTCATGGAAGAACCAGCATCTGAATACCGATGGCTGGAAGCTCTGTTGAAGCTTATTTTTACCTTTCCGTCATTGTACTGAGTAATTTCCCTTAATTGGGTGTTTGGTTTTGCCTGTTCAGGAGATTTTGGTCTTGAAATTCCTTCCAAGATCCAATCTTCAGGAAGATTTATATCTTTCCAAAGGATGGATTTTGGAATGACAGTGTTAGATCTGGATAGATCTGTTTGTAAAAAGAAAGTCTCACCTTTTTTAGATTCAACATTTTTTGTTGCTGTAAAAGCTGAAACCATTGCCTTGTAATGCATTTTAAACATAATTGCTACTGGAATTGATCCTTCCAGCATTTTGTAATTATGGGTTTTGATTTGCAAAATCAAGGATTTTAAAATGTTTTTATCTCTAAGAGATAAAGAAATATCCGGATAACATTCAAAAGAGATTGGGCCTTGGCAAAGACTCGATTCTACAGATGCTATCATGGAATCTTGAAAATTTATATGTCTGGCATCCCTCAAGACACAAAGAATTGAAGTGTTTAAGCCATCTTTTGTTAATGGTTTGATTCCCACCTGAATAAGTCCTATGTGTATATAACCATATTTCCTATCTAGGTGTTTTTGTAAAGTTTTTTGAAAATCCTCAATAGTGATTTCTTCACTATTGGTTGGATGTTTGAAATTTGATTCCGAGGAACCAGAAGCAAGAGAACTTGAAAGAGAAGTGGATCTACAAAATAAATTATTCATAATTTTGAAAATTTAATTTTTAATTTTGAAAAAGGTATTTTCTTACCTGGATAACTAGGTCCTGGAATCTTACAGCCCTAAACGCCTGTTCGTCGGCTAAAACGGGACTTACTGCCTCACCTCTCACCTTACCCAGATAATATTTTAGTTTTTCAAACTAAAAATAAATTTACCAAATTATAAATAATAAATCACATATAAACTCTTCCCCCTAGGCTCTGATACCATGGGTCACAGCTTGGTATCTGGATTACCACCAGCAAGAAGCACAATTAAGCTTAGTCAGAAGGTTCAAAACCAGATGGTGGACGAAATTCAACATTCCGGACTCCATCAAAAGACCAGCTGAATACCGACCAACCAACCGCAAAGAGCTTTTATATATATATATATATATATATATATATATTATTACATTTTTTTACTCCCTGAATATTTTTTTGTACTCCATTCTTGCGGTTGACACCATTTATTGAGCATCTTCCTGCGAGTAAATTATATATGCCAAAAAAATAACAACAAGAAAAAGGTAAATTATATTGGTGGAAATGCATGAGTCTAAAAGTGCATGAAAAAGTGGTCTAATTTCTCAAGATGGACCGGACCGGTTCCTTTTTTTTCACTAATCCAACTTGTTTACTTTTTGTACAGCTATTAGAAAATGTCAACGTACGTCCTTAATAAGCTACGTCGACTATTGGATGATCCCAAAACCTGGGAAACTGGCACTCTAGCTCCCTATTCGAGTCTGAGGCTTTTGAGAAGGATCAAGTTCGACCGAGATCTTTTACTGGGTGTCGTCCGCTATTGGGATCCCCAGTTTCATGTTTTTCGGTTTACCCATCAAGAATTATGTCCTCTGGTCGAAGAGTTTGCCGGAATTGCCGATGTGAGGTTTTCCCATAGTATCCTTCCTTGTGTCCCAAGTTATGGTCCCAAGTTATGGACCGTATCAACTTAGGGATGTGGCCTTCGCCTTGGGCATATCACCCTCCGAGGCCGCTTGAATAGTTCCTAGAGGGGATTTCTTTTCTCTAGAGCCCCTACTTGACGCACTTGGTGACTTTCCAGAAGTACCTACTTATCGGGCTAGTGTAGTCATATTGGTCTGCTTATCTAGATACTTGCTAGTGACCTCAGATGAGCCAATCAGCGACTATCGACTATTCCACATCGTAGATGGCATTCACCGTAGGCTGACCCCCTTCCTAGTTATTCTAGCCGAGACGATCATTGGCTTGGACGCCCTCTGCGCTGACCCTACTGCTTTCATGACCAGGAGTCCCCTGTTACTCCAGGTAATTTATGTCATTATTTTTAAAGGTAGTGCGCCACTTGTGGGTTTTCACACTAACTTTTTTTATTGGGAAATGCATCCCGTTGGGGATTTTCACATAACCCTGTGCCTTATTTTTGCCTGAAATGGATCCCACTCATTCTAGCGGCCTTTTTTTATTATTTTATTTTATTATTTTTTTAGGTGTGGCTGTAGGAGAAGTTAAGGTTATTGACAGAACCCCCTCCCAGGGTGATCAGTGCATACTTGCTGGTGCACTTTTTCCACAGGCAGAGGACATATCAGTTAGACTCTCCTCATGGACGCTTTATATGGATGGCTACTTTAGCGGACGGAGATATTAGCTTTATGAGTCCATGGATACGTCTTGACTATGTGACTAGGGATGGGCCTTCGGGATATGTCCCATTATGCGGACTTCATAGGGCCTTCTTTTGTATCACATCCCGTTGCGTTCGTCAGCTCGGAAGGTGTCAGACTATTGTGACTCCGCCGCTGGCTTTTCATGGTGGGCTCCTATCTTCAACATTCATTACTGGTTACTGCAAACTTTGGGCGCAGCTACCTCTGAGTACCACTATTCCGAGGGCTGAAGATTTCGATTTTACCAGTTCACCCGAGTACAAGCAATGGGTGACTAGCCCCGCTGTTGACAACAGGATCAGTTGGCTTAAATATCTAACCGAATGAATGCAGTAAAGAATAGTATTTAGACTGCGAATGACAACATGCTTTTTGTAAAAGAACTAGACAATCATGAAAAGTGCAAATTGAGTTCTTTATTGCATATTTATGAATATTTCTATATGATTTCAACACACATGATCGTTTATTGACAAGAAATTCAAAAGCACAAAATTGCACTTAATCTCAGGATGGATCTTGCAAGCGTCAAACTCCTATTATCAATCAGCCCTCTCGGGTTTTCATGATTGAATATTTTCTCACAGCCCTTAATTTTTGCCCAGAGTGCCTTTTTTCAGTTTTCACCCTGACAGGGTGTCCAATTTTAGCAAGGCCGCCTTTTTTCGATTTTTAGCCCGCAAGGCATTTATTCCCTTCTTTTGATCTTAGTCTTTAGCCATGGAACCTTTTCAATCTGTCAACGTTGATCGGCTCCTTGAACTCTTTCCCATCTCTGTCAGTTAAAATTGCTGCCCACGAATGTCTGGTACTCCTGGCCTCATCTGTTTGAACACCATATCTCCTTCCGTCTGCGGGTGCTTTCTAACCTTCTTACCGAATGACCGGGCTAGCTTCTTTTGGTAGACCTGGTTGTGATAGTAAGCTCGCAACCTACTCTCATCAAGCAAGTTCAACTGCAGTAGTCTCTGTTAGGCCCATTTTATTTTTAGGATTTTGACTTCCATAACCACCCTCAGAGACCTGAGCTCAATTTCAATTGGAAGAACTGCCTCCGTTCCATACACTAAAGAAAATGGTGTTGCACCTGTCGATGTCCTAATTGTAGTTCTGTAGCCCCATAGTGCAAAAGGTAACTTTTTCGCCTAATCTTTGTAATTCTGTACCATCTTAGCCAAAATTCTCTTGACATTTTTATTGGCTGCTCAACTGCTCCATTAGCCTGAGATCGGTAAGGGGAGGACATATGGTGCTGTATTCCATACTTCTGCAGTACCCACTTAGTCTCAGCCAAGAACTGTACCCCATTATCAGACACGATATGATGCAGGAGGCCATACCTACACACCAAATTTCGCTCAATAAATCTAGCCATGTCTCGGGCATCTACCTTCTTAAAAGATTCAGCCTCAACCCATTTAGTAAAGTAATCAATGGCTACTAGGATGAACCTGTGCCCATTAGAGGCGGTAGGGTGTATTTTCCCTATAATATCTATCCCCCAAGCTGCAAATGGCCATGGTGAGGATAAATTATGTAGTTCCGACATTGGTATATGCCTCGAATCTGCATACTGTTGGCACAGATGACATTGTTTCATAAACTTTGAACAATCTGTATCCATACTAATCCAATAGAACCCTTAGCACATGATTTTCTTTGCTAAGAACAGGCCATTCATGTGAGTTCCGCAAACACCGGCATGGACTTCTTCGATAACCTTCTCAGCTTCTTTCTCTGTTATACATCTTAACTGAATGCCGTCTGCCTGTCTCTTGTATAGTATACCATCTATATTGAGGAACTGATTGGACAACTTTCTAATCATTCTTCGATCCTTTTCAGAAGCCTCTTCCGGGAATACAGACCTTTATAGGTAATTATGAACATCATAGTACTAGGATTTTCCATCAGTGACTTCGACATCCATCACCTGTTCATGTTCAAAGCATGGCTTTTGCAAACTTGAGATTAACACAGGCTTCATAATCCTTCCTTTCGGGTTATCCCACATGGACGCAAGGGTTGTGAGGGCATCGGCCAACTGAGTCTCATCTCTAGGTACGAAATGGAAGGTATAAGTTTCAAACTGGCCACTCAGCTTGCGGAGGTGTTTTACATACAATACCAGTCTTTCTTCTTTAACAAACCATTCCCCTCAAATCTGATGGATCACCAAAGATGAATCTCCAAACACTTCTGCAGATTTTTCCCCTAAGGCCAGAAGAGTCTCCAAACCGAAAACACATGCTTCGTACTCGGACTCATTATTAGTGGCTCTGTATCTTAGTTTTTTAACTAGTGCTAACTTTTCACCATCCAGGGTTATCAGAATGATCCCAACGCCTGCCCCCTTATTATTAACTGCTCCATCAAAATACATCTGCCATCCCTAAACTGCAATGGCAACGATATCTTCATTTGGGAAGTTATACTCGACATGGTCTCCTTCTATAGGATGATCAGCTAGGAATTCAGCTACAACTCTCCTTTTAATGGTTTTCCTAGTGATGTATTCTATATTGAATTCCTGGAGCAGTATTAACCACCTTCCCATCTTTCTAAGCAAAGAAGGCGCTTCCTGAAGATATCTCAAAGGATTTTGTTTAGCAACTGCCTGAAACCTGAATGAGTGGAAATAGTATCTTAATTTTTTTGAGGCCCAAATTACTGCTAAACAGATCTTTTCAACTTCAACATACCCGACCTCATAAGGGATAAACTTTTTGCTAAGATAGTAGACTGCATATTCTACACCGAACTCATCTTCTTGAGCCATCATGGCACCTACTAAGCTGCTTTCAATTGCTAAATAAACGATTAGCGGCTTGATCGACTGAGGTGGCCTCAATCTGGCGGATTCAAAAGGTACTCCTTAATAGTATTGAAAGCCTTCTGACAATCGTTATTCCATTCAATAGGCTGGTCTTTTCTGAGAAGCTTGAATACTGGCTCACAAATCGAAGATAGCTTGGCTATGAATCGACTGATGTACTGCAGTTTTCCCAAAAAACTTCTAACATCTTTCTCCTTCTGCAGCGTTGGCATTTCTGTTATTGCCTTGACTTTATCGGGATCTATTTCAATTCCCATCTGACTCACTATATGACCAAGCAATTTTCCAGAGGTAACTCCAAAAATGCACTTCTTAAGGTTAAGGCGAAGGTTATACTTATCAATCCTTTGAAAGAACTTGTCCAAGGCTCCAAAGTGACCTTCCCTAGTAGTCGACTTAATCATCATATCATCTACATACACCTCCACTTCCTTGTGAATCAAGTTATCAAGAATCCTAGTGGCTATCCTCTGATAAGTCGCGCCTGCATTTTTTAGTCCAAAAGGCATAACTTGATAAGCAAATGTACCCCATTCGGTGATGAAGGCTATCTTAATCCGATCCACAATTCTGTTGAGGATCTGATTATATCCGGCATAGCCATCTATAAAGCTGTATATCATGCAAGAAGCTGCACTATCTATCAAGACATCAATGTGGGGCAGAGGGAAATCGTCTTTTGGATATGCTTTATTCAAATCCCAATAATCCACACACACGCGAACTTTCCCATCCTTTTTAGCTACAAGGACTATATTAGCTAACCAGCTCAGGTACTGAATCTCAACTAGGAACTTGGCCTCAATCTGCTTATGCACTTCCTCTTTTACCTTCTGTGCCCATTCTGGCCTACGTCTTCTAAGCTTTTGCTTGATCGGTTTAGACTCAGGATAAGTCGGAATTGCATGTTCAGCGATGTTTTGGTCAATCCCCGGCATGTCCTCATAGGTCCAGGCAAAGACTTTTTCATATTTTTTTAAAATTTTCTCGAATTTTAACCTCTCCTCAGAAGTTATGTCAAATGCAATCAAGATTGGTTTTGGGTTTTCCAAAGTCCCGAGATTAAATGGAGTTGTATTAGTTGAGTTAATGTCAAAGATAAATGCATTATGTGTATGATCATGTGAAATGAAATCATCAGAAACATCGCACAAGTAAGCAAAATTGTTCATTTCATTAATGAAATTAGAGTTGCACACATTATCACCATTAAACAGTTTTGGGACAAAAAGAGTATCTAAATGACTACGATCCTCTTCATCCGTCGGTGCAGATGTTGTAGCCAACAGGTCACTATTACCTTGACTTGGGGGTGGCTTTCGGACTACCTCTGGTGGAGCTTCTGGGTCTTGGATCTTTAGGCTCTGCATTGGCACTTCAACCCCTATCTTTTTTTCCCCTTTACCCCGGTGGCAAGCAATTTGTCAGTATAGACCTCTTCCGACTCATTTATATCTTTGATGGTGCTCTGAGTCATAATCTCTTCATCCCAAAAGTCTTCAACTGATCTGATGGTCCCATCAGCCCAATCAAACACATCATTAAAAACTTCGAAGCCTGGGACAATCTGATTGTTGATAAACTGGGGTTCAGCCTCTCCACAATAAGCACAAAGAGATGCTGCTGGCATGAAGCTTTCTAAAATATGAGGAATGTCTGCAAACTTCTGCTTCCCTTTACTGCTTACACCCTTATAGCCTAGTCCTCTTTGATCCTTCTGACCCCTCGTTAGGATAGGTGACTGTGGCCCCTGCGAATTTCTGCCCAAACCAGCTCCTGGAAGAAAATGCATTTGCTTCATCATGTTCACCGCTTGATAGCTACCCTCTAAATTCCCTCCTTCATCGATCACCGATACATGGAAACCGCTGAAAGGCTGTTTGGAGATTTCTAGCACAGAAACCTGATTCTCCCTAGCACCCTGATTGTTACTACCTCGCCCTCATGCGGTATTTTAACCATCTGATGCAGGGTAGAAGGCACTCACCCCAGCTTATAAAACCAAGGTCTTCCAAGTAAAGCTGAAAAATTAGCCGGGATTGATAAGACTATAAATTCTGCCTCTATCTTAATGGGCCCAGTTTTGACCAACGCCTTAAAAGTCCCCGAGGCTTGTCTTCGGGAGTTATCATAAGCTGTAATAGTTAGGTCAGACACACTCAGCATGTTTTTATCCACCCCAAAAGCCGAAAGTGCAACCAAAGGGCATACATTTATAGAGGAGCCGTCATCAACCATTATACAGGCAGTATGCTTTCCATTGATCTGTGCTTTGATGTACAATGGGCGATTGTGTTTGCGGCCCTCAGGTGGAAAATCTACATTTGAGTGAATCAAAATTTCCCCTGAGCTCCCTTTAACTAAGTCCAATAACTCAGATGGTGAGATAGTGGTGGCAATAGTGGACTCACATAACACTACAAGAAAAATGCCCTTTAACGAAGGGAAATCCGGTCGTTAAAAGTTAAAATCCGGTCGTTAAAGACCTATAACGACCGAAAAATCCGGTCGGTAAAAGCCCCTTCTTTAAAAGTATAGACGACCGGATTTTAAATCCGGTCGTTAATGTCATTAACGACCGGAACGTTTTCGGTCGCTGATTACTGATTTTTAACGACCGGATTTTCCCTTCGTTGATTGTGTTCACTTTCAATGAAGGGAATTCCGGTCGTTGAAGATAGCTTTTAGCGACCGAATTTTTCCTTTCGCTAATTGTATTCACTTTCAACGAAGGTAATTTCGGTCGTTAAAAATTCATTTTAGCGACCGGATTTTCCCTTTGCTAATTGTGTACACTTTCAAATAAAGGAATTTCGGTCGTTAAAATTAAAGATTCCTTTTAGTGACCGAATTTTTCCTTCACTAATTATGTTTACAGCTAACAAACAACAATCACCAATATATTATGCCCTTTGATTTATCATAATACACCAGGCATAAATACCAGAAAGGTATTTTAAAATATAAACTATTTTATAATATTACATGTAGGTACATATCATTCACATATATTTTATACAAAAATATACCTTTTCATATATTAAAAAAGAAAAATTACAAAATATAGTCAAATTTACAAATTAAATAGCATTCTATTTGTCACAAGTCCAAATAAAATAAAAACTATCAATGACATGTAAGTTCAAGAAAACAACTCCTTTCTATATACAAATTCCTATATAAAAGATTTTTGAGAAAAATGTGAAAATAAACCCCTAACTTTGCTGTCCAAAATTTTGAAAACCTGCAAAATGTATAACAAAAGTTAAAATTAATATTCACAAGCACAAATAAAAAAATCACATAAAAATATAAATAATAAAAAGTATGGACAATTAATAACCTTCGAGGTGCCATAGTGACCATAAAGTTGACAAGTGATAATGAGTATATTAAAAGATTAGATATTATACAATCTAAATGCTTGAAATGATTTATTTAGAATTTACTAGAAAAGAAAGAAGAAAAAAAATAGAATAATAGTTTTAATTAGAAAACTACAATAACTCATTGAAAATAAATAGGTACCGAAAGCTTACCTGTTCATTATGCAATTGCATTAGTTGAATTTAGCAAATTAAATTCCCAAGTTCCACATGTGATAAGTGCTAGAGAGAGCTTGATCCCACAGAACAGGAATTAAATGTATATCAGAAGCAGAAGATGAATGCTGCAAAAGTTAGGTAAAACGTTGCAACTATGGGGGTACATAAGTGACTTGAGATTCAGTCAGATAACATAAATGCTTGTACAGAAACATGTTGCTCATAACCTGATAGATTGCAATAAAGAGAGCCAACAATTAAACCAAAAGCCATATCTCGTCCCTATACATCAGCAACATATATTAGACTACAATTTTGTAGCATTAGCATGTAACATAAAGGTAATTAATTTATCGAATTGTGAAAAGTAAAATAACTTAATAGCCTTTAGAATAGCCATCAACTTTTCTCCACATACTTTAGCAAACACTGAAAGAACAAGGAACGTCAAAATAGATGCATAATATCATCACATGTTATGATTACTCGCAGATGTTGTCTTGAAAGCTTTTTGCAACTATACTAAAAAATTCAGGAGCAGAACAACTGCAACAACTGCAACTTATAGTAGCACATCATTACAGGCAAATGTTTGGTAATTTAGAAAATAAAGCAAAACCAAAAATTAAATAGCTTCAGAAGCAAAAAAACCATGAGAAAAATTAAAGATTAAGCACAACCTTTTCTAGAGATCTTAAATAGTCCAGTAAGTCATTCTTTTCTTCACCTACAAACTGTTGCATTTGAAGAGCAGCACTTTTCCTCTTGACTTCATGAAGTTCCTTTAGCATTAACAAAACATATAAATAAAACATAGTGATTATGCATCCTGATTATGATATATGAGCTATTGAGGACACAAATAAGGAAACAAGAGAGAGAATGAGAACAAAAAATTAAACCAATACTTGCTGTTAAAGGATAGCGTGAGCATTTGGTCAAGATTATAGCATTAGTACAGCCCCAGAAGTCAATAGTCTAGCTTAGCCACTAATGAGCATTTATCTAGAAATCAAATCCATTAGCTGCATGCTGAATTATATTATATAAGACAATCATATTTGATAGAGAAATTACTGTACAATTTTCATTGCAAGGGAAAAGAGGGTAGAGACTGAACTAAAGTAAAATGGCCATATCATATGTCCTTCTTCTTTGACATGCAAGCTTAAAGACAAAATTAAATAGAGCTTCTGGACATACTTGGAAGAAAAGGGTCCTTATGCAACCCACACTAACTTAGAGCCATCTATAGATAGCATATGTTTTCAGGTCTTTTTCTAATATCTAAGAACCCTTTGCTAGTTTAAACAATACCAATGCATACATGTAAATTCATTCTCAAAGCCTCAAATAAGGAATATTAGTTTGCAACAGTGCTCCAAAAAAACTATGACATATATCCTTGTGTAAATCAAAACAAAAAACAAGAAAACCACAATTGGCTTGTTCATGTACCCAGGTAATTCCTTAGAGCAATACCTTTTTCACAGAAGATAAACGAGACTGCAAATCAAGAATACATTGTTGAGCTTCAGGGGACATTTCACCAAGGCCTTCAATATTGATATTATTAGATGGGTCTTCTGTCACATCCCGTTTGCCCCCTAGTCGAATGAGCCATTTGTGTGTGTGCACATTTGCATGATTTTGGCATCATGTAAGGGTATTCTGGTAAATAAGCATGTTTTGTGGGGTTCGTGCGTGGGAATGCATATAGAAATATTGTGTGCATATTTGGAATTATAATCATTTGCATGTGAGTACACCATAATAGGATATATTATTTAGGTGTCTCATTGTGTGTGTTGTACATACAATTGTAGGGTATGTTGTAGTTGAGAGAGTCTAGTGTGTGTGTAACATAAGCATCTAGGGTGTGAGTGACCAAATCCCTCCATTAGGATCTTGACATGTGTCTAGGGTTAAGAAAAGAAAAGGGAAAGAAAGAAAGAAAGGAAATCAGATTTTCTTCACTTGTGTTTCCCGTTCCTCACGCCGCCCCTTCTTCTTTTCTTCTTCCTTTCTTCTTCTGTTGGACCTTAGTAG
The DNA here is from genome assembly GCA_947683425.1 of Excoecaria cochinchinensis. Lineage (NCBI taxonomy): Eukaryota > Viridiplantae > Streptophyta > Magnoliopsida > Malpighiales > Euphorbiaceae > Excoecaria > Excoecaria cochinchinensis. Next base: position 4,273,251 of record CANTUQ010000161.1, read on the forward strand.
AGATTCAAGAGTTCTAGTGGGGTTTGATCATCTCTTAGTAGTCATTGGTAAGTTTCATACATTCATTTTTACTTTTGTTTAAGTTTTCCATCTTCTTCTCTTCTCTTAGTTTCGGAATTGGGTTTGAAGTTTGGATTTTGTTTTGTTTGCTTGTTCTTGGTTGGGTTCCTAGTTGAGCCTCCCCGGGATCCTAAAGGCAAGGAAGTTGCTGGATCAAGTGGAACTAAGCACTAGGAGCTAAGGATTTTGAGGTTTGGGAATTTCTAATTTGAATGTGTGTATGATTATCTATTCTTGAAAAATTCTGGAAATTTGTGATGGATATTATGTTTATTGTGGTTTATATGCTATGGGATTAGTATTGGTTGAATGATTGAGCTTAGATTGTGGAGTTTTGAACTCATATTGTATTTTTGGGTAAAATGATGATGAATAGTGGGGTATGTTAACTTGAGGAATTTGATTATATAAATGATGATGTTCTTTGAATTCTTATGAATGATTTGTTAGGGCATAACTCAATGATGATGTATTTGGGCTTTTACCATTTTTGGTGTGTGAATTTGATGATTGAAGTGAAAATTTTGGGATTGTTGGCTGGATAAGACCTGGGAAATCGCACTGAGGAATTGCATCTGGGCATGGGTCACGGTGGCAACCAATTTGGTCACCACCGTGAGCCACGAACCAGATGCATTATGCCTTGAAGTTTGGTATGTCACGGTGGCAACCAATCTGGTTACCACCGTGAGGTATCCAAACTTTGGTTTCTGTCTGGGCAGTGGGTATGTCACGGTGGCAACCCATTCCGTTACCACCGTGAGATACCCAAGCTTTCGATTCTGTCTGGCTTCTTTGGTACGTCACGGTGACAACCAGATTGGTTGTGACCGTGAGGTACCCCAAGCTTGCATTCTGCCAAGGATCCCTGGTATGTCACGGTGGCAACCAATCTGATTACCACCGTGACCTACCCTGTTTTTGCAATAAAACCCTTTTATGTCCGTATGTTTTAGGAATGTTAACTTATGGATTTTAGCATGCAATACTATGTATTTGGAACTATAATTGTGTGTGTTCTGATTATCATAGTATGTGAATTCTTCGCTTGTCATAATTTTAACTATGGCCATTTCTGTGTCATTCTCCGCCTGCCAGAGTCAGTCTAGTGGATAGTTAGGCATGCCTGATAGAGTCTTTGCTGCAGCTTCTGTTTCGTTTCTGTTTGGACCCCGAATGGTTCCCCGCGAACCCTTGAATGAATGGATCTTGTTTAAGATCCCCTTTGTAATGTTTTGTAAAAGTTAAATGTAAAATGAATTTCCTCGGCTCGTACCCGTAAAGTACTGTCCGTATCGGCTCGTACCCGTAAAGTACTGTCCGTATACTCGTTATCCACTACCTTGAGTCAGCAGGTGTTTTAGTGTTTCAATGCTTAAAGTGCTTGTATGAATTGTTCCATGAGCAAAAACATGTTTTATCCTTATGGATTCAATGATGAAAAGTATAATCTGTTATGAGAATATGATTATTGATATGAACCTTGTAACACCCCTGTCCGTGTCTGTATGTGTGTATTTGCATGTGTTACATGTATGTGTTTAATTGGATTATTTATTTAATTTATGTATATTAGTTGAGAAGAGGAGATAGGCTAGTGTAGGGTATGAGTGAATGTATAGAATTAAAGTATGAATAAGAGTTAGTTTAGTGTATATGATATTGTATGGGAGTAGGGTGTGATATGGGACATGTGTCTTAGGGGGATGATGACATGTGGCTAAGTGGATAGAGTAACATTTAATGGGTTTGGTGAGAGAGAGAGAGATCAGCCTTTTCCCTTTTGAATCCCGTTCTTCTTTCTTCCTCACGCCATCTTCTTCTTTTCTTCTTCTTCTTTCTTTGTTCTTCCTTTTTCTTTGCACAATCTTGCTCCCTCTTCCTTAATTGAGTAATTAGAGTTGATTAGCTTGTGGATTTTGGAAGCTTAGAGGTGAGTAGGAGTTATTAATGTCTTAGATTTCTTCTTCTTCCTCTTCTCTAGGTTTAAATATTTGTAAATTCATTTGTGGGTTGTTTTAGAATTAATCTTGATTATTATGGGTTTGTGGTTCAGAGGAGGCTCCTAGACCGGATAAAGGGAAAAGAATTGCTAGCGGGAGCGGAGCTCGCGAATAGGAGCTAAGGAGAGAAGGTTTGGGAACGTTTGTCTTTTATGTGTATTTGTGATTTGAGTTGGATAATTGTGGTTTTGCTTTGATTGGGTTTATGAGTTGTGTTATTATAGCTTGAATTGAAATTAGTGTGATATGGGATGTGAAAGAATGAACATTGTCGAAGGATTTGTGAGAATTAATGTGAATAGTTGTAATTGATGTTAAAATTGATGTTTTGGAAATTTTTAGAAATTGGTCATGTAATTGACTTGATTTAATTGAGATAAATGGTGTTAAAGTTGGGTTTTTATTTATGTTATGAGTTGCTAATACTTGCGTTGCTTAATTTTGAGGTTTGGAATCAATTTTGGAAGTTTGAATGTGATTTGTGTAAGTTTTCTGCAGAATTTGGGCGTAAGAGCTGAAAAACCCGTGTCTGTCGCGATCGCGACACTGTCGCGAGCGCGACAGAGTGCGGAGGGTTCGGCCCTCGCGCCAGCGCGAAAAGTGTCGCGCCGAGAGCTCGAGAGAACTCTCTGTCGCGAGCGCGACATGCGTCGCGAGCGCGACAGAGCGCTCAATCTTCGAGTGGTTGCAGGACTCTCTTCTATTGCGAGCGCGATGGACTGGGACAGTTACCTTCTGTCGCGAGCGCGACAGAGAGTGGCGCCTTCGCCCTCTCGCGACCGCGAGATTCTCTCGCGACCGCGAGACTCGGCGGGTAGTTGTGTTTTGGTCTCTATCGCGAGCGCGACAGTTGTCACGAGCGCGACAGGCGCGACTTCCAAACTTGATTTCTTTTCCTTTTTGCTTAATGACTTAATTTCTTTTGCATGCAGTTTTCATTAAGCTTTGATTTTCTTTTTGCACGAATAATATATATGTAAATGTGATAAGATTTTGCATAACCTGCTAATGTCGGATAAGTGGATAGTTAGGCATGCCTAATAGAGTTTTGTGCCGCTGCAGCTATATGTACGACTTTGGACCCTGATCAGGTCCCACGATTGGATCCTCGCGATCCCTCTGTCTGAATCTTTCTTAAGATTCCACGTAAAAACAATTTGAAAATAAAGTAAAAAGAATGGTTCGATACCTTCGGGTATCTATATGTCTATATGATGATATCGATACTCTCAAGTATCTATATGTACTCGTTATCCACTCATTGGGATCAAGCAGGTGTCATTGTGTTTTGTATAAGAATTCTTGAATGTGAATGCCAATATCTGAATTAACTATGTATGATTACATGCCCATAATTGTATTGTTATCATATTCTTTCTGTCATCGTCACTGTGAGTGGCGGTTATGCATTTTGTGTTTTCCCCACTAAGCGATTTCGCTTAGCACGGGTGTTTATCCGTGCAGGTGTGGAAGGTTTTGGTACGCGTGTTCTGGCGTGTCGCATCGGGAAGGCCAACGCAACTAGAGATTTGGTGTTTTATAGTATAGGCTTCCCCTTTCTTTTTGTAATAGATGTATTATTTTGATAGCCCTTTTGAAACAATGTATCTTGGGCTTTTGTATATTCGATCCTCTTTTTGTAAATTAATATAAATTGTAAAGACCTCTTTTGTATATTAATAAAAGTATCTATTTTGTCCTGTATTCCTCTTCTATCTTTTAAAGTTTTATTTATACCGGATATGTAAATTCTATTTGTGATGTTTGCATGTTTGTACTAGTGGGGTGTGACACTCCTATCTATCCAGGGAACCTTCTCCCTCCAATCTGTATGGAAGTCTCCTTGGTATAGGTTGGGGTGTGACAAACCTTCTGATGAATGGCTATATGTACTTACGCATGTGAACTGCCTTGACGACCGTTGTGAATGGTTGTCTTTATGCTATGTGTGTTTTCCCCACTAAGCGTTTATCGCTTAGCACGGTGTGTTTAACCGTACAGGTGCGGAAGGAGTTGCTTTTGGAGAGTCGTCGCCATCAAAGCCAACACAGCGGGGTCTTAGAGTAGGGCTTATTTTTGTAGCGTTATGATTCTTTTTGTATAGAACTCTCTTATTTTGGGTTTTGTAACAGCTTCCGCTTATGTATATGTATTTTTTTTGGGGATTGTAATTATCTGTTGTTTCTCTCAGTTGATCAGAACAGTAATGTAATGCTTCTATTATATTAATGCATGATAAGCTTTCATGAATGGTTTTGTATAATTTTAAATTACCTGGTATTATGTTATGTATGTTTATAGATGAGTGTATGTGTGTTATGTATCTGTGTGGTGGCACCTTTACTCCTACGGCACCCCACTCCTTATCGGATGGGATCACCTGAGTATGGGTATGGGGTGTTACATCTTCAGTTACTTTTTCAGATTTGCCACTTACTCCATGGTAATTATTATTTTTCACACTGTCTATTTCTGTCTCCTGTGAATCAAGTTTACCAGTTTCTAATTCTTGCTTTTCAATATTTCCTTCATCCACATCAAGGTTTGTTTCAAGGTAAAGTCTATAATCTATCACCTCAATGTCCACTCAATTCCTATTTTCTATTGTTTACTCACTCTTCATTTCTCTCATTTTCAATAACATAGCAATTGGCAACAGCAGAGAAATACTAAGCAAAAGCTGCAACAATCAAAATCCAAGAAATTATAGATTACTTATTTTACTGGACTGTCCAAAATTATAAGTTCCTCTACCAACAATTCCATCTCTATCTCTATCACTCAAGTTACCTATGTCTGAGGTTGGAGAAACATAGTCAGAATGTTCCCAAAAGGGCATCTGAGAGAGAAAAGTTCACGATTGTACAGATGATACAATGCCAGAATATTGCCAGTGGCCATTAGTTTTGATGCCAGTGAATCACATAGCAGACTCCATTCCTCGTTCTGTGCAAACTGGTTATCCATCATGATAAAAATGTCACATACACTGTACAGATGATACAATGCATATTTATCTTTACAAAAATAAAAAACAAATATGCTAATTTATTTCCTCATGTTTATTTCACAAATACATTAGTTAATAATTGACTAATTTTGATTAGGATCTTCAAGCCAGTACTTATCCTCATAGCCCAACCCAAATCACCCACAATAGAACGCATAACTCCATTTGTTTCTTGCTTTTCAGAAATCAAATTATTGATACAAGATACAATAAATTCGAATTCTTCATGACATTGTCTAATGAATTAAATTATAATATGTACAGAAAAAAGATTAGCAGTTTAGCCATTAAATAAAGCTTCCAATATTATACAAATAATCTTTCAAAATCCATTGATAGACAAACAATTTGCATTGAATTTAAACAAAGCATTAGCCGGCAAATCTCAAGAGAAATTAACATTACAAAATAAAACTAAACGGGTTCTAAATTTGCTAAAAAATTTCAAAGTCATTAACCATATTAAGAAGAAAATAAAGAGAGGATATACATGCAATTTTACCAATTATCTGAAACGTGTGCTCTATTCCTTGGCCGACAATGGTGGAGGAGCTTTTTTCCCTGGCTAACGGCAATGACGACGGCAGAGTTCTATTTCTTGGTCGAAGGCGGCAAGGGTGGGAAGTATATCCTTAAGAGAGTAAGAAAAACTCCCCTCACGTTGCTTAATCGCGTGATATTCACGCTCGTTATACATGTCAGCAAAGTTCTTACCATATACTGTACGTAAGTCATTGCATCACAGGTGTTTATGAAAGGGTATATCAGCAAATACTTACCAAATGGAGCCCATGTAGTATTTGCAATATTGGGGTAATTATTGAATGTTGACAAGAGGATTAAGACATTATTAGTTATGATTAAGCCAAGTTCACTCATTTTTATCTACAATATTCAATTATCTCTTTGCAATTTTAAATAAAAAAAATGGAGCAAGAAACAAGAACAATCAACAATAAGACCAGAAACAGCTCAAACTTCAACCTAAGACGTAATAAAGCAAAGGAATGTCATGTATTTAAAACCAACATAACAGCTCAAAAACTTACTGTCCCATCTTCTTCAAACATAACCTTTAAGAAGCCCCATGTTTCTCGGTCATCTCTGATCTGTCATAACAAATTTACCAGACAGACCATGCAATAGATCAATTTGCTTGAAGCAGACAAGTGTGAACTAATAAACAATTTCACAACTTTAAAGACCTAAATTCAATTGCAGAAACAAAGACATACTCTGACTCTTGAGATTTTTTCTCACATAATTCTTTCAAAGATGATTTCTCCCCATTTTGTATGGCAGCTTCAAATTCAGATGATCGACTCACCAAACTCTGTTCTGTAACCAAGTTATGCAAAAGGTCCTGACAGAAAATAGCAAAGGTTATGTCAATCAGAAAGTTCAAAAAGTGGGAGAAAGAACCAGTCTCGCAAAATAAAACACACCTCTGCTTGTCGCTGGCGATTGAGGACCGCACATGAGTACCGGAAGATTTGCCTGCCCTCCAGGAGTCCCGTCGTGAAATTTGTGTCATCGTTCGCCGCCAGAACTAGCCGAAAAATGCAGAAGAAGCTTGCCGTTTTCCTCCCGCTCTCCTAGAATGGCGACGTTGTGATGGGGAATAAGACGCAGAGATCGGCGTTGCGAGGAGCCGGTTGCTCACCGTCGACCATTGCCAACCTCGTCGCCCCTTTCACCGTCTCTCTCTCTCCCTCCCTCTCTCTTTCTTTCTCTTCCTCGGTCTCTTTCCCGTTCTGCCTCCCTTCCGTGACTTTGCCTCTCTTTTCTTTTTCTACTTCTCATAATTCCCACTAATTCACACCATTAACGACCGGATTTTTATTATTTTAACAACCGGATTTAATCCCTTTCCTATATAATAATAAAATTTAAGAACTAACGGCCGGATTAATTTCCCTTCGTTATTTGTATATTTTAACGACCGAATTTTTATTGTTTTAACGACCGAATTTAATCCGCTCGTTATATAATAATAAAATTTAAGAACTAACGACCGGATTAATTTCCCTTCGTTATTTGTATATTTTAACGACCGAATTTTTATCCCTTCATTAAATTTTGGTCGTTAAAAGTCAATTTTCTTGTAGTGTAAGGCCTCTACCAACTTCTGCCTGTGTGATGGGGATAGTAAATCCCAAATGGATATCTGAGCTGTTGTTTTCTTCAATTGCTTCATTAATCCATCCTCCTTGGGCTCCCCTCCTGCAAGAATAGGCATTGGATCTTGAGGCCTCTCTACCTTTGGAACTACTCTGCCACTTCGGGTCACAGCTCCAACCTTTTTCTTTTTCTCATCATCTGAATCCCAAGGATTCGCCAGCTCTTCACAATCTTCATCTCCACTCTCACTAGTCGACCAACAGTCTATTACCGCTACAGGAACCCCTGCTTCACTCGTTCTACAGGTAATAGCGACATACTCATTACCATAAATATCTTGCAACACATACTATTCGGGCAAGCTAGACCCGATCATGTACACTGGTGGGGGAACAGTTGCATAGTTACCAGGCTTCTTTTTTTTCTCCCTCTTTTTTGGATCCGTAATTTGCTTACTATCAATGAGGTCCTGGATTTTATTTCTCAAGGTTCTACAGAAGTCGGTCAAATGCCCTGTGTGTTGATGATAAGCACAAAATTGATCACTCCTGAGCCCCGACTGACCCTAATTTCTAGCTGGCCTTGGCTCTAAAGGTCTTAGCTGCCCTTCTTTCGTTAACCTCTCCAAAACCCAAGATAGGGCTCAGCCCAAATTCGAGTAATACCTCTGGCCCTGGTTGGATTCTGCAATCGAGACCTCAGCTGTTCTACCACTGCCACTCTTATTACCGCTACTACTTCCAGCGCCAGCCGGTTTATTCCTCTATTAATTCCCGAAATTCTTCCTAATAAAACTATCTTGGCTTGCCTTCTTCGCTAAATACACCCCTTCTGCTTCGATAGCAATATCCTTTAAGGATTCCCAATCTCGGAGCCCCTTCATCTTCAACCCCTCTCTTAGGTATGGACTCGCATTTCGGATGAATAATTGAATCTGATCTAAGGTGTCCGGCTTCCTCCTCATTTCCATTACCCAATTTCTCCACCGAGTAAGATACTCGTGGAATGACTCATTAGGCTTCTGTTGAAGTAGCTCCAAATCTTTCAACGTAACCTCCATTCGGGTGCTACAGTCATACTGCTTAAGGAACTCTTTAGTTAATAGGTCCCAATCTTCTTTCGCCCTCCTATCCAAACCATGATACCAGTCTACAGCAGGCCTCGTCAAGCTGAGGTAGAAGTATTCGACCTTCTGTCTCTTGGTGAGCATAGTCCCTTTCATCACGAGTGTGTACTGCTTGACATGAGCAGATGGATCTGAGGTGCCGTTGAATTTGGGCAGATTGGGCATCTTAAACCTCTGAGGAAGCATCTCCTCGTCATCCAAGTCCCTATCTTCAGGGCTTATCCCCTTCCCAATAGACAACAAACGGGCCATTGCCTCGACTCTCTCTTCTATCTTTCTTAGGGCAGCACCTTCTTTAGGAGATCTGGCTCTCACTGACATGGATTCCTCAGGTTAATCCTTTACAAAATCCTCTTCAGGCCTATGCTTCCCAATTCTCCTAGTCTCAACATTCAAAAATGTTCCAGGCTCAACAGCAGGAGGTGGTTCCAGAACTACTGCCGGAGATGCCTCCCTAATCAGAACCTATTCGGCTTATCCTCCGAAAGGAGCGACAGGTTGTTGGCCCACTAGCGGTAGTAGAGCAGCAGTTAGGTTGCCCATCATAGTCATCATTCTACGTTCAAACTCCTTAAATTTGTGCTCCATTTCTTGGACCCTCCGGTCCATCTCTTAGGTGGCGTTTGACTCTGGGTTAGCCATATCCAGTGATAATTTTGAAGACAAGGACTCGGTGCTATCGGAAAGTGACTCTGAACCCCAATACGCGACTCACTCTACTGTCTCGAAGAATGGGTTACTTCTTACCAGTCGGCCGTCTGGACCCCTAGACCACTGATTCGTACCTATGATGGCTGAAAGATTGAGATTGTTAGTATGATACATGAATGACATTAAGAATGCATGGTCGTGTTGATGCAGCATAGTCAACCACATGCATGTAAATAGATCCTTCCAACCTTGTTACTCCTACACACGAGGTAGTGCGATCTCTTTCCTAGGTGGTGTGATGCGCACCGAACCCTGAGGCGCCCCGAAGACCCGCTTTTAGGGCTTTCGAGAGAGGTTCATTAAAACTTGTAAGAGATTACAAGTGCGTCTATATTGGGCAACAAGGAGGTTTCTTGAAGTCGTCACCTAATAGAATATTGGGAAAGGTTGTCTAGCTTCAGTGAGCCTAAGACAGCACATATGCATCCATTTTAGGCAAGTCAGAGATATTTTTGAGGCCCCACCTCAATCCAGGGGGAAGGGATGCCCGTCGCTATTGACCAACGGGCGTCGCACACGGCGATGCTGCGTGATTCCGCGAGAAGAGGCGCAGAAACCGCGTGCTCCAGAATGACAGTTAGGCTTAGATAGATGGCTGTTAAAGGAGGATCAGGTCGCTAGAGAAGATATGGCCACAATATTGACTCGACTGATGGATGAACCATTCTCAGCTCAGTTGCATATACAAGGTATCCTTGAACTTGGGTTCGGTAACATTTTAGCTCATTAAGATCAGAATGACAGTTAAAAAGGTAATCATCGAAACTCGTCAAGTGGTTACTATTTTGAGCTCTATTTTATTTTATTTTTTTTATTTATTTTTTTTTGTTTGAGCTCATATCTTTGGCGTATGACTAAAACCCTCTTCTCAAAGTGTAAACTCATCCTTACCAAGATAATTTTTGATAACCCAAAAAATTGTTAAAATGTACATCCATCCCTTTTAGAACGGCCACTCTTCTAAGGGGAGGCAAAAATCATTTTAGGCGAGGGGATAGTTTTAACATATGTAACAACAAAATTGGCACGCATTTAACATACCTCTATAAAGCTCAACGGGCTAGCAAACGATTATGAAATAAGGGTAGGAAATGGGCATTTAGAGAGCTATACAAAGAAATAATTGCCTAAATCATTTTCTAGATTCAGCCTTATCCAGTGATCGCTTTGATGGGTAATCAGAAAGGTTCTAGTGCTCTTAGTGAGTTTCCATCAAATCCCCTAATTGTAACTAGTTTTTCTTTATTATTATTTTTTTTGAATTTTCCTCTCTACAGGAGTTATATCAGATGCTATCAAGATTTTCTTTGGGTTCCCCAAAGTTCCGAGATCAACTGCAGTCATATTATTTGAATTAATGTCAATGCATTGTGATCATGTTAAATGAAATCATTAGAAACACCATACAAATAAATAAAAATTATTCTATTAAAATAACCAAACATTGCCATAAAAAATTGTTCTTGAAATAATAACAAAGATTAAAAAAGAAAGAACATAATCTTCATTCCCACTCTCACTAATGGATTAAGAGGACCCGATTATAGTCATGGTGGAGGGACCGCATTGTAACCTGCCTTTTTCTTCTTTTCTCTCTTCTCAGGATCCGTGATCTGATTGGTGTCAATGAGATCCTGGATCTTGTTTCTCAATGTTTGGCAGTAATCCGTCAGGTGGCCTGTGTGCTGGTGGTAGGCGCAGTACTGGTCTTCTCTGTAACACCCCCTTCCCATACGTAGGCGATCCCATCCGATAAGAAGTGAGATGCCGTATGAGTAAAGGTGCCACCACGCAAGTACAAAGTAAAACACACATTCATTCATAACATACATTCAGCAATATAGAATAATTAAAAACTTTACATGCAGTAAGCAAAAGCTGATCATGCATTACTATAATAAATTATTACAATAATGATCTGATCAACTAGCTGAAATAAAATAATATTACATAACCAAAATATAATTACAAATGCGGAAGCTGATACAAAACTGATACATGAGAGTTCTATACAAAAAGAATCATTACTGATACAAAAATAGCCCTACACTAAAAACTCTTCTGTGTTGGCTTGATGACGGCGACTCTCTCAAAGCAAAACGTCTTCCGCACCTGCACGGATAAAAACACCGTGCTAAGCGATAAACGCTTAGTGGGGAAACACACATAAATTATGGACGGCCATTCACAATGGTCGTCAAGGCATAACACATACACAATAGCAGAATACAAAGGCTATAACATAATCCATACAAACATGCTCATGTAAATTAGCCATACAATCAATATTTCATAATCATAATCATTTAGCAATAATCCGATATACATTACATCGATATACTCATCCCGTTAATACTTTTGTAGCCAAATCAGATCAGAGCAGCTCAAATAAACATTCAAAGAACACCTGCTGACTCTAGGTAGTGGATAACGAGTGTACAGACAGTACTTTTCGGGTACAAGCCGATTACAAACAGTACATTACGGGTACGAACCGATTAAACCATCTTACTTTAACTTTCACAGATATTTTCAAAAGGGACCTTAAACAAGATCCAATACAGAAAAGGGTTCGCGAGGAACCAAACGGGGACCTGATCGGGGTCCAAACAGAACTATGGGCTGCAGCTAACAGACTCTATTAGGCATGCCTAACTATCCACTTACTCGACTCTAGCAGGTTATGCGACATTCAAATCACATTTTAGAGTACGGAATATAATTCATCAGAAAATCATGGTATCATGCATATCGAAGCATCAAACAGTAAGACATGCATCATACAACAGTAAAGTCCATTCAGAAGAAATACCAAATTCATTTCTGAGTTAAAAACTAGGAAATTTCAGAAAAACGAGCTGAACGGAGAAACGGGCGAGATTGGCTGGTCACGAGGCGTGACTGGCCTTCCCAACAGGCAGGTCACGCGACGTGACCGAGGGTCACGCGACGTGACTTGCTTGTTCCTCGCCGATCACGTTGCGTGATCTTCACAAATCACGCAACGCCCTCGTAGGTCACGGCGTGACTGGACGTCACGTCTCGTGACGTGCTACTCCCTCGCAGATCACGTTGCGTGATCTCGCAGATCACGCATCGTCTTCGCAGGTCGCACGACGTGACCTGCTTATTCTTCAGCTGGTCACGCGACTGGCTTCTCAGCAGGCAGGTCACGACGTGACCGAGGGTCACGTCTCGTGACTTGCCTTCTTTCGTAGCGAGTCACGCGAACAAAGAGAATTCAACAGTACTTCGATTTTCCAGAATTTCTAGAATTTTCAGAACAAAGAATTCAATCCCAATTTGATTTAAAACCATACAAACCTGTTTTTACCTTCCAGAAATCATCTCAAACAACCTAGGCAACAATTATACAACTCAATTCATCAACTAATTAATCAAATCAAATCAAGAACATATGCATTCAAACTTACAAGAACATAAACCCTAGAATTTTACAGTAAAATCAAAATCACACAATTTCACAAATAAACATTCCCAAACCTGGATTCTAAGCTTCTAACACTTAGTCCCACTGCTCCCAGCAACCTCTTTGCCTTTGGGATCGCGTGGAGCCTCAGCTAGAACACAAACACAGTAATGAACATCAACATGCAACCCTAAATTAAAACTCAACCTAAAGAAGAAGATGAAGAATTACAGCAAGATAAAAACAAGGATATGCACTTACCAAGCTAGGGAATGCCAAGAGAGATTAACTTCACCAATAATTTCTTGAATCCACACACAAGAGCCCTTAGGGAAAAGGAAAGGAAAAAGAAGAAGACCAGAGAAGAAAGAACGTGAATCTATCAATTCCTTTTCTTTCTTTCCTTTTTCTTTTTCTTTTCTTTACCCTAAGTAAGTGTCCATTTCTTATTGGTGGAGTTAACCACTCACACTTAAATTCCACACACATCACACACACCTAATGCACTTATAATTAAGGTACCCTACAATGGCATAAACACACACACCCAAGTGTTTCTCACTTAGTAAACACACTAATGCCATGTATGTACCCCCAATAATAATAAAACCCAAAAACATATATTTTACTAAAATACCCTTATGAAATGCTGAACACATGCGAATGCTTACACATACAGACAGACAGACAGACAGACAGGCTCATTCTACTAGGGGGCAAATGGGGTGTGACATTCTCTGTGTCCTGGCTGCCCTTGATTCATTGCCGGTCTAGGTGCCAAAGGCTACAGCTTGCCCTCTTTCATCAGCCTCTCCAATACCCGGGATAAGGAGCGGCCTAAATTGGAGTAATATCTCTGGCGCTGCCCAACTCCAGTCGCTGAAACTTTGGCTGTCTTGCCATTTCTATTATTGCTGCCCCCGGCACTTCCTGATTTGAATCCCGACTGGTTCCCATAGCCTTTCCCAGCAAAGTTATTTTGGCTTGCTTTCTTTGCTAGGTAAGCTGCCTCGGCTTCTACAGCGATATCCTTGAGCAACTCCCAATCCTTGAGCCCCTTAAAACTGAGCAAGTCCCTTGAGTAAGGGCATGAGTTTCTGATAAACAGCCTGATCTGGTCTGCAGTGTCAGGCTTCCTCTTCATCTCCATGACCCGATTTCTCCATCTTGTAAGGTACTCATGGAATGACTCATCATTCTTCTGATGTAGAAGCTCAAGGTCTTTTAGAGTGACCTCCATCCTGGTGCTGCAGTCATATTGCTTCATGAATTCTTCGGTTAAAAGGTCCCAGTGCTCCTTGGACCTCCTATCCAACCCGTGGTACCAGTTAACTGCCGGGCGCACCAGACTAAGGAAGAAATATTCCACCTTCTGCTTCTTGCTCAGGCCTGTGCCTTTCATGACTAGGGTGTACTGCTTGATGTGGGCGGATGGGACAGAGGTGCCATCAAATTTCGGCAGCTCGGGCATCTTGAATCTTTGGGGCAGTAGCTCTTCATCCCCCAGATCTCTGTCTTCAGGGTTGGCTCCCCTTCTGTTTGACAGCATACGGGTGATGGCTTCAATCTGTTGCCTCATTCCCCTTAAGGCTTCATCCTCTACCCTGGGCGCCCTTGGCCTAACAATGTGATGGACTATTGGCTCTTCACATTCTTCCTCTATCAGGAAATCATCATTGGGATTATGAACCCTTTCCCCTCTTGGCTCGACTGGTGCAGCAACTTTGTGCTCATTATTGGGTTGACGAGCAGCAACTCCAACGAAGGGAGCCTCCCCACCAGCAGGTGGTTCGGCTTGCCCCCGAGGAGGAGCTGCCTGTGGTTGTAGAGCAGCAGGCAGCTGTGGGGCAGTAGGTGCAGGAGGATGGGAAATCCTTTTTGCCATAGCGCCCATCATATCTAGCATCCTTCTTTCAAAGTCCTCTAGCCTCCTAGCTAGGTCTTGAGTGGTCAGAGCTCCAACTTCTTCTGCCATTTGTGGTTTTGGAGAGAGTAACTCAGAATCCTAGTTGGACACTAATTCCGGCAACTCAAAAAGCAGATTTGACCTTACTAGCCGACCGTCGGAACCTCTTGTCCACCTAGATGAATCTATGATGGCTGAAAAAATTAGATTGTTAGAATGATGCATGATTGACATATATGATGCATGATAGTGCGCTATGCAATATTTACAATCACATGCAAGCAAGTAGATCCTTCCAACCTTATTACTCCCACACACGAGGTAATGCGGTCTCTTTCCTAGGTGGGCTTGATCCATGGGTTAGCGGGGAACCCAATGGACGCGTATGGTGCTCGATGGAAAATCGGTATCATAACATCTCTTATCTAATGCACATACATATGGATTTTGGCCTTTATGTATTTAAACATTTCAACTAAATTAAGATGGCCCCATCGGGGCATGAAAGCCTTTGATAAAAGCCCATTTAATTGGGTTGAATTTGTTCAATATATAATGGCCCACATAGCAAGCATATTATTAAGGTACATGTCACCTAGGGGAAGTATCTATTGCCATTACATGAGCTTTGGTAATGGGTGATGATATTTTGGGGTTACCCAAGCATGGTCCCTGCCGACAGGTCTAGCTTATCACGAGCATAACGACCGATCGGGTCACCATTTGATATACCTTGATGGTACGGGGCTTGGGCTGGTGATTATCCTTAACACTTCCCTACATTGAGTGAACGTAGGGTTGTGCTTCGGGAATGCACCGGGGCTAATAGAGGGACCAAACTAGCATAAATCTAAGGCTCTAATGCGATGCAATGCAGTTTTGAAAAAGGATGAAATGTTTAAATTAGAACTTAATTGTAAATTTTAACCAAGGTACTTTCGAAGCGAAGTCTCGAGTACTATCCCCAGTGGAGTCACCACTGTGATGCGCGCCGGACCAGCAAGGCCCTCTTTGAACCTGCTTTTAGGATTCGAGAGATTGGTTCGCGTCTTTTTGATCTTGGGTTACACGAGACATTTTGGAATCCCCTACCCAATAGAACATTGGAAGGTTCATCTAATCCCATGAAACCTTTAGGCACCTTTGAGGCATTTTGGACTCGCCACCCAATTTACAAGAAATTGGGAAATGTCATCTAACCTCGGGGTCTTAAACCAGAGAAGGTGTTCGGGACTTTCCATTTATTCATACCTTGGTTAAGTTTATAATTGAACTTTGAATTTAGAGTTTCATCCTATTTCTCATTCATTTTAATGCAGTTTATTAAAGCGCAGGTTGTCCACTTAAGGAAAGCAATAAATAAAATAGAATACATGAAAGTAAATACAACAAAACTAGGGGCGGAATACAATCCCCATTGTAAATAAAATACAGATCATGCATAAATCGGGATATTAATTAATAGTGAGGACATTGGTCCTTGCATGCATATTATTATGAAACAATTTTTATGTGATGATTTTGGATGGAGAAAATTAAGACATTGGTCCCATTTTTATTTAGGAAAAATACCAAGTTAGTTAATAAAAATGGTTTAGTGACTTTATTTCTAGCGGGCCTAAATAAACAATTTTACAAGAAAATTATATGGCAAAAATAAATAAAAAAGCCAAATAAACAAAATATTACAAATAAAGAAAATAAATATATGAAGCAAACGAGCCTTCTAGATCTCCCCATGCGCTCGCAAAAAATGGCCAATCAAAAAATGAGTTTTGACATAAAAACAAAATATAAACAAAATAATGTTAGTAATTAAATCAAATAAATATATAAAATAATGAATAACAAATTAAAATAAAATAAGATGACATGAAAAGAATGATGATTGAATTAAAATGTTAACAGACCAAAATAAATGGAAAAAATGCAATTATAAATGACAAATTAATTAAATGATGTGAATAAAATAAAATATGACATGTTGATAAAATTAATGTATAAAAATATGAATATGACAATAATAATAATGAAAGTAAACAACTAATAGAATAAACAAAAAAATATACCATGTAACGAAGACAAAAGAATGATAAAGATTAGTAAATAAGAGAATGATGAAAATAACTAAAATAATGACATGATTAATTGATGTGTTCATAATTAACATAAACCATTTATATGGCAAAAATGAATAACAAAAACAAATTAATTAATTATTTACATGCTGAAAATAATAAGTAATCAAAGTGAAATAAATTATTTACATGTTAAGAATCAAAATAAGTCAAAATTCACATGAATAAAAATATGATCATATATAAATAATTAAATAAAACCAATATAAAATAAATATAATAAGTAAATAAATGAAAACAATAAATAAATCAATCAAAACAATAAAATATACATGAATAAATTAAATATAAATAAAAAATAAAATAGAAATTGAGCCTATAATATTTACCCTCAGAGTCGGATTCGATAAAGGTAAAAGATGATTTGATTTCCTTTATTTGATGATTTTCTATATTAGAGTTCAATACGATGAAAACGTTGGAATTTTATTCCAAGAAAAATAGGTTTAAAAAACCTAAAAAAAGCTCTTTGAGAACAAAGAATTAATTTCTTTGCTCAAAGGAATTATTTTTATTGATTAAACAAAAAAAAAACCTTGAAAAAGTTTAACGGAAAAACAAATGAAAAACAAAACTAAAATTTTGAAAGTGAAAATTAATCTCTTATGTTTATGGAGAAAACAAAGAAATTAATTTGGAATAATCAAGAATTGAAAATCAATTTTCAATCTCCATTAATCCTTGTTAATTGAAAGAAGAAATCTGAAATTTTTGAGGTTCCAAGATTTTTTAGAGTATCATCAATTGAGTCAATGTCAAATATGAATTATGATCATATATAATGAAATCATCAGAAACATCACACAAGTAAGTGAAATTGCTTACTTTATTAATAAAACCGAAATGTCATTAGCATTATTGAAAAAGTTCAGAACTAAAAAGAACAAATCTAAACTATTATTTTTTCCTCTCTCTGCCGACCTCGATGTGGTTGTCGATGATCCACACTCGCCCTCAGGGCCCATCCATCCTTCCTTGCATCTCCTCATTAATGAGGTCTTGAACTCGCTTCTTCAAAGTTTGGCATTCATCAATGTCATGCCCAGTTTACTGATAATAGGCGCAATACTGATCCGCTAGATGACCTGGATGCCCTCGGCTCCAGGCAAGTTTAGCTGGCTTCGCTCGCAGCTTTCCTTGCATAACAAAATAAGCGAACTGTTCAGATAAATGCTTTCTTAGGATGGTACAGTCGCTTTGGGTCGTTCTTGTCATACCCCAATTGCCCCTAGTAGTATGAGCCTATTTGTGTGTGTGCATGCATTGTGTGTTTTGGGCATGTCATAAGGGTATTTCGGTAAAAATGCATGTTTTAATGATTTTGTTAGCATGTGGATGCATGTAGGTTATTAGGGTGTGAATTAGTTGGGTTAAGTTTGGGGGTGCATGAGTGTACCATTGTAGGGTGTGAGTAGTGGAGTTAGGGTTGTGTGCTTTACTCACACATTAGTAGGGTGTTTTAAGTTGAGAGTACATTGTGTGTGAGTAGTGTATGCTTATTGAGTGTGAGTGGTCAAGTTCCACCAATCTTAGGATGACACGTGGCTAGGGTTTTTGGAAATGGGTGTAAAAAGAAAGAGAAAGAAGGGCAGCCACTCCTACTGCCTCTCACCCGTTTTCTCTTCTTCATTACTCCTTCTTCCTCTCTTCCCTTCCCATTTGTGTCATGGTATTTGATTCAAGTGATTTGTGGTGGAATTTGATCGCTCCTCAACCTCTGCTAGGTGAAGTTTGCCACATTTTCATCATTTTCTTCACACTGTTCATTTCCTTCTTTGCATTTCTAGATTGGGTTTTGATTTAGGGTTTTTGTTTGTGTGTTCTTGGTGTGTCGGCTGTTAGTTGAGCCTCCCCGTGACCCGAAAGGCAAAGAGAAAGCTGGAAGTAGTAGAACCAAGTGATTGAAGCTAGGATTACAGGTTTGGGAATTTCTGCATTTTTGTGTTTATGTTATGGTTGAATGATTTGTGGTAATTTGATGATCCTTGTGATGCATGCTGGAAGTAATGTAATGTGTTTTAGTTGATTTAAGTTTCAAACCAAAAGAATGGATTAGTGTGTTTTGGGTTTACTGTAACTTTCTGGGTTGCTACGATTGGAATTTTCTTTTGTTCAAATGTGATCTAATTGTGTTAAGGGTGTTAAAAGTTGTGTCTGTGCATTGCTGGTGGCGAGGAAAGTAGCGATCTGAGGTAAGTGATTTTTGAATGTGTTTTAACGTTCTAGGCAAGTTTAGGAACTAGGGATTTCTGCTGTAGTTGCAAAATGCAGAAAATCAGTCAGTCCAAGTCTCGATCGGCCTACCATCTTCCGATCGGAAATGCCTTGAGTGCGTCATGCTCGGCTATCGATCAGAAGATGGGAAGTTCCGATCGGGAGAGTGGATCTCGGCACTCGTGACCCTAGTTCTTCCTCCCCGATTGGCTGTGTGGGGAGAGACCAGTCATGAGTCGTGATTGCCAGTCACGACTCGTGACCAGCCAAGAGGCCAGTCACGACTCGTGACCAGCCAAGAGGCCAGTCACGAGTAGTGATGGCCAGTCACGACTCGTGACCAGCCAAGAGGCCAGTCACGAGTAGTGACGGCCAGTCACGACTAGTGACCAGCCAAGAGGCCAGTCACGAGTATTGACGGCCAGTCATGACTCGTGACCAGCCAAGAGGCCAGTCACGAGTAGTGATGGCCAGTCACGAGTCGTGACCAGCCAAGAGGCCAGTCACGAGTAGTGATGGCCAGTCACGACTCGTGACCAGCCAAGAGGCCAGTCACGAGTGGTGATGGCCAGTCACGACCCGTGACCAGCCAAGAGGCCAGTCACAAGTGGTGATTGCCAGTCACGACTCATGACCGGCCAACCATGTTCTGTTCGGCCTATTTTCTGAAATTTGCCCAGTTTTAACTGAAAATGAATTTCGTATCTCTTCTGAATGGACTTATACTACTGTATGATACATGTCATGATTTTATATGAGTGATACCATGATTCTTCAGATGAATTGTATGCTGTACTTTGAAATATGATTTGTACTATACATGACCTGCGAGAGTCAATCTAGTGGATAGTTAGGCATGCCTAATAAAGTCTCTTAGCTGCAGCCCTCAGTTCTGTCTGGACCCCGATCAGGTCCCCGTTTGGTTCCTCGCAAACCCCTTATGCGTTTTGGATCTTGTTTAAGGTCCACTTTGTAAAATATTTTGAATGCGAAAAAAATAAAATGGTTTCTGATTCGTACCCGTAAGGTACGCTATGTGTTCGATTCGTGCCCGTAAGGTACGCTATGCGTTTACTCGTTATCCACTATTGTGAGTCAGCAGGTGCTCTTTTTATTTTGTTCCACTTTGATATGATTACGAGAATTTTTGTATTTGGATGCGTATAATGATAAGTTTGAGAAATCAATTAAAGTGTAAATGAATGTGGATGTGAACTTCTAAATGCATGTCTTTATTATGCAAGTATGATTATATAGCTGATATCATTATCCACATTTGTCATATTGTATGTGTATGGCATCGGCGACCATTGTGAATGGCCTTCCACTCTTTTGTTGTGTGTTCCCCACTAAGCGTTTATCGCTTAGCACAGTGTTTTATCCGTGCAGGTGCGGAGGATGGTGTTCCTTTGGGAGAGTCATCGCCAGTCAAGCCAACACAGAGGGATTAGTGTTAGGGCTTTAATTTTGATAGCATGTTGATTCTTTTGTATCGGAACTCTCTTTATACCATTATTTTGTAAAGCTTCCACATTTATATACTTTTGGGATATGTAATTATTTTATTCTGGCTTTTGATCAGAACATTTTTTTAACGAATTTTGTTATTGTAATGATGGAATATTCTGATGCTTATGAAGGTTTTAATTTCCCCGTAATGATGTATGGTTATTTTATGTATGAATGTAGGCTTTGTATCTTTATCTGCTTGGTGACACACCCGGCTCATACGGCTTCTCACTCTATGAGGATGGGTACGCCTACGTATGGGTAGGGGGTGTTACAGTTCTTCTAGCTGGAACCTTTCCGTCCTCGAAACTTATTCTGCTGTTGTTGCCATGATTTGAGCTTCCCTCATTTCCAGCTTCAATAACTATGGGCGGATCAAGATCCTAAACCTGCCCCCTCGAAACTTGGACATTGTCAATCAGGTCTTTGGTATGCTAATGGTGATCCATTAGCCCCTCACCCACAGTTGGCTTAGCCGACCTCAGTTGTGGGTTCTTCTCCAACACCTGAGGAAAAGATTCGCCTAAGCTGAAGCGATATTTTTGGGCTATTCCAGTCACCGACACTCTTTCCACCTCTCGAATGCCAATGCAACCGTCAAATAAACCATTTTCTTCCTCCGAGCCCGTGGCACCAAAAGTGAGTCTTTTATAGGTAGCTTGGGTAGTAGCACGCTTAGACCGCATGATTTCTTCCTCGAGGACATCTACTCTTCTTTTTGGGCCATTTGTCATCATTCTGAACTCATCCCTAGAAGCATGTCCTTTTGCTTTTTGCCCCAATGGTAAAGCAAAAGGCATCTTCCCTCTAGACTCGGTTCTCGGCACACTTGCTAGCTGGGTCATGTTTGTTCTGTGGTATGGTAAAGACAGTGTGTTGTGCCTTGGTGGATGGCATCATCGTGGCAGCAAAACTTTCCTTCATAATCTTTATCCTAGCTTCAAACTCTTCCAGCTTCCTCTCTATTTCCCATGCCTTCCTATCCATTTCATCGATAATGAGTGCATGAGCTGTGCTGGGTCTTCTTGACGGGTTTGACATGTTACTTTTTGCTGAATACCGTAAAGGGAACAACTCGCTACTTTCTGAGGTTAACTCTGAGCCCACGTGTGCTGACCTGTTCTCTTTAAATAAGGAAAAGGTTTACTGATTAGTCGCCTGTCAGAACCTTTAGACCACCTGGACAGATCTATGATGGCTACAGAACATATCGGGTCAGGATTATGCATGAATGCCATAAAATGCATGATCATGCTATGCAACATCCATAAATCACATGCAAGCACATAGGTCCTTCCAACCTTGTTACTCCCGCACACGAGGTCATAGTCTCTTTTCTAGGTGGGATTGGCCCATGGGTTAACAGGAAACCCGATGGACACATATGGTGCGCGGTAGAAAACCGGCAGTATAATCTCTCCTAACTAATGCATAGACGCATGGGCTATGATCATTGTGTATTTAGGTAGTCCGAATAAATCAACATGGGCCTATCGGGGCATAAAAGCCTTTGATTAGGTGACCAATCAAATTATCTGGGTTTGTCCAATATACATTGATCCATACAACAAGCATAGTATTAAGGTTCATACCACTTAGGGGAATTAATTATTTCCATTACATAAGCATTGGCCAAGGTAATGATATTTTCAGGCCACCCAAGCATGGCCCCTGCCAACGGGTCTAGCTCATCACGAGCGTAACGACCGGTTGGATCTCCATTTGATATGCCAAATGGTATGAGGCTTGGGCTGGTGATTATCCTTAACACTTCCCTACATTGAGTGAACGTAGGGTTATATTTTGGGAATGCACCGGGGTAAATAGAGGGACCAAACTAGCATGGATCTAAGGCTCTAATGAGATATAATACAGTTTTAAAAGAGGATGGATTTTTTTAAAAAATTAAAATTCAATTATAATTTTTAACCAAGGTATTTTCGAGTCGAAGTCTCAAGTATTTGTCCCCAACGGAGTCGCCACTGTGACGTGCACCGAACCTCGGGGTGCCCCGAAGACCCGCTTTTAGGGATTTCGAGAGAGGTTCATTAAAACTTGTAAGAGATTACAAGTGCGTCTATATTGGGCAATAAGGAGGTTTATTGGAGTTGCCACCCAATAGAACATTGAAAAAGGTCGTCTAGCCTCAGTGAGCCTAAGACAGTGCATATGTATTCATTTTGGGCAAGCCAGAGATATTTTAGAGGCCCCACCTCAATAGAATATTAGAGTGATCCTCTAACGTCGTGGAGCCTAGGATTATACAAATTGGGCCTTTTTGTGGGCAACAAGAGACATTTTGGAAACTCCATTCCAATGGAAGATTGAGATGATCCTCTAAACTCGTTGTGCCTAAGACCAGAGTAGGTTTGGGACTTCTCATTTATTCATACCTTAATTAATATTATAACTGAGTTTTGAATTTATCATTTCATCCAATTTCTCATTCAATGCAATTAATTAAAGCGCAAGTCATCCATACAAGAAAAGTAATAAATGGGCATAAAATAGAAAATTATGAACATAAATTACAACAAAACTAGGGGCGGAATAAAATCCCCACTGTAAATAACGTGCAAATCATACACAAATCGGGAAATTCATTAAAGATGAAGACATTAGTCCTCGCATGTACGTTTATTAAAAAAACAAGTTTAAAATGTTAATTTTTTTTGGCTAAAAAATAGGACATTGGTCCTCAGTTATTAATGAAAATCCCAATTCAATTACTATAAAATATTTTGACCATTTTATTTTAGCGGGATTAAAATAATATTTATAACAATAATAAATAAATAAGATAGAAAGGGATAAGGTTGAAGAATGAACCCGGGTGAGGATCCTCAGACAGTGTAATGGCCACCATTTAACAATCCCAAATCCACCAAAAATAGTCAAATAAAACTCACAAAAAACAATAATCATGTTAGTGTCAAAATTAAGAGCGTAATAAAATGTTAGAAATTAAATAACAATAAAAATCCATGAAAAATTACCAAAAGGAATGATGGGAAAATAAATGTTAAAGAAAGAAGAAAAGAGGAGAAAACAAGGCCCAGGGACGGCCCCAGACTCACGACCGATGGGCATCCTGAAGTTGACCGGCGAGTGGAAGATGGCATCATCGACGGCCTGTCGCTCGAGTGAGCGACGGCCGTCGGTGACCGGTCACCCCAGATTTTGAAAAGGATGAAAAAAATTCCAAAAAATCAATTTTGATCTTTTAATAAATGAAAATTTTATTTATAAATTAGTGTAAAATAATTAAACTACACAGATAATAAATCCAGAATGTTTACCCTCGGATTTTACCTTTAAAGATGAACGTTGAGTGATTTCGGTTCCTCGAGTTCTATAAGAACTGATCTGTGATTACGTGATTTCAGGAGATTTTTTATTACAAAAATCGTATTTTGAAAATAAATCAAGAAAAGAAAGTTGTATTTTTCTTTCTCAAAATTTTGACAGCAATTAAATGTCGGAAATAGCTAGATCGATGGAAATGAATGGATTTCTTTACCTCGAATTAACTTAATTTAGAAATAAAAAATGAGAGAAAGAAGAAATCTTGAGAGAGAATTCTTTTACAAAATGCGAAAATAAAATCTCTATGAAAAACTGCTAAGATTTAGTTTTCTTCCCCAAAATTTCTAACCCAAAATTTTCTAACCTTGAATAATGAGGTTTAATCCCCCATTTATAGATTTTTGAAGATAATTCAAATAAATTTAAATTTAAGGTTTAAATTTGAAAAAGATTTCCAAAATCAAATCGCAACCGAATGATTTACAGAATATTCGCAAAATCAAATCTAATATTTAAAAGTATTTGAAAAGATTCAGAAGATTTTGATAAGATTTATAAAATATTTGATAAATCTATAAAATCTTAACAAAATCCCAAAAAATCCCGTGAGAATAATTGATAGATCACCTACCGATGGGCTTCGGTCGGAGGGCTACGCTGGGTCTTTTGACCGGCGGACCACACACGGGACGCGGAATTGAGCGACGGCTGTCTCTCGCGAGGAGCGGGCATCGCTCGAATGAGCGACGGAGGCCGCTCAATCGCGAGAGATGGGCCCCCACTTTCGAGCGACAGCTGACGTTCGTTGCGAGAGACGGGTGTCCCACCACAGACGGGTATCCCATCGATTGACCAAAATTTCCACTTTCAAAGTTTTGACCATCCAAAACCCCCCGTTACTGAGAAAAATCCTCAATCCTTGTAAAATCGGAGAATGAAAACTCACAACTTTTAACCATTTATCTGAAAATAGACGTTAGTCTCTTCATCGAATAACTTTGATCTAGACTGTCTTAGGACCCGGTGGGTTAGTGGGGAACCCAATGGGCGTGTATGGTGCGTGGCGAGAAACCAGTAGCATAACACTCTTAATTTAAAAACGCATGCGTGTGGGTTTTAGCCATTATATATTTGGACCTTTCAAACAGACTAAAAATGGGCTCACCGAGGCATGAAAGCCTTTGATGAGTGTCCAGTTAATATGTTTAAATTGGTTTAATATATAATGGCCCATGTAGCAAGCATCGTATTAAGGAGCATATTACCTAGTGGAAGTTTTTATTGTCATTACATGAGTTTTGGTCGAGGGTGGTGTTACTTTAGGTCTACCCAAGCATGGTCCCTACCAATGGGTCTAGCTCATCACAAGCATAACGACCAATCGGGTCTCCATTTGATATACCATTTCATGGCACAAGGCTTGGGCTGGTGATTATCTCTAGCACTTCCCTACAATGAGTGAAAATAGGGTCGTGTTTTAGGAATGCACTGGGGTAAAATGGGGGACAAACTAGCATAGTTCTAAGGCTCTAGTGGACGCAATTCAATTTTTCGAGTAAAAATGGAATTTTCGATTCTTAACAACTCAATTATAATTTTAACTTAATTCACTTTTGAAGCGCAGTTTCGATTCATCCCCAGTAGAGTCGCCACTGTGACACGCGCCGAACCTAGCAAAGGCCCTCTTGACGAGACCCATTTTTAGGGCTCGAGGGATTGGTTCGTGTCTTATTGATCTTTGGTATCATAAGACATTTTTGACACCTCCTTCCAATAGAACATTGGAAGGATCATCTAGTCTCATGACACCTTTTAGGCACCTTTTGAGGTATTTTGGAGTCGCCACCCAATTTTTGAGAAATTAGAAAATGTCATATAACCTCGAGGGTCTTAAACCAGAGAAAGTGTTCGAAACTTCACTCTTATTAATGCCTTAAGTTAAGTTTATAAGTGAGTTTTTAAGAAATCAAAATTTCATCTCTCATCTCATGCGGCCGTGCAATAAAATTAAAGCGCATTGCAATCATATTGAAAGCGGTAAAGAAAGTGAAAAATAAATTACATGTAACAAAATGGGACAAAACAATCCCCCAAAATAACAAAGCATAAAAGAATAAAATTCATCACAAAATAAATTACAAGGGGCCAAAATAAATAAATGAATACTACCTAAAGAATAAATAAAATAAAATATATCATACATAAATCGTGACATTTATTGGGATTAGGAACTTTGGTTCTCTTTTATTGACTTAGAAAATTGGAGAACCATTTTTTGGGTATTTATTAAGTAAATCGGGATGAGTGATTCCATTTTATAAAAATTAATTCTCCATTTAAAAGTAAGATTTTATTGGTTAAAATAGGACATTGGTCTATTTTATTAGGAAAAAGCCTAATTTATTAATAAAAACCTTTTTGGTGATTTCTTATTCAAAACGTGCATAAAAATAATTAATTTTACATAAAAATACACAAATATGACAAATAAATCGAAGAAAAGAAATGCGGAGTTTAAAATACGCAAACCAAAGTTCTGAAAGTCTTTAATTTCCTGATCCGCCGGTTCACTCAGAAATATCACTCACAGTGAAATAAATAAATAAATTTTGAGGCCATAAAAAAGAATAAAATAAAATGTTAGTGAATTAAATCAAATAAATAATATAATATAAACAAGCAATTAATTAAATAATATAACAATCAATTAAACTAATTAAATGTATACAATCGATTAAATCAATTAGATATAAACAATCAATTACATCAATTAAATATATACAATTAATTACTTTAATTAAATATTAACAATCAATTAAATCAATTATACATAAGCAATCAATTACATCAATTAAATATAAACCAAAATTAATAGTTGCATCATGCAGATAAATTAATTTAAGCTAATATTATTCATGACATTAGCTTAAAATGTTAGTGAATTAAATCAAATAAATAATATAATATAAACAAGCAATTAATTAAATAATATAATAATCAATTAAACTAATTAAATGTATACAATCGATTAAATCAATTAGATATAAACAATCAATTACATCAATTAAATATATACAATTAATTACTTTCATTAAATATTAACAATCAATTAAATCAATTATACATAAGCAATCAATTACATCAATTAAATATAAACCAAAATTAATAGTTGCATCATGCAGATAAATTAATTTAAGCTAATGTTATTCATGACAAACACATTAATATACACATAAATAAATAATGGTAACCCACAGATTAATCACAACAAGCAATTAATAAATAACTTAATAATTAGATTAATTATTAAATTAACTATCAATAATAACTCAACACCTAAGTAACCAATGAACAGTAGCCATACTAAAGAACAAAATCAAAGTTAAATCTACACAATTTCATTCATCATGCCAATATATTAGTTAGATTAAATTAAACCAAGGCTAATTACATCGGACAAGCAATATATCTATTGACAACAAATAATAAAGAAAATGTATTAATAACAACAGACAAAAGAATAAGTAAGAAAAAAGATCAATATTAAGTAAATAATAGACAGAACAATAATAATAACAGGGAAAAGTTTGAACAATATACAGTAGCGAGAATGATAATAAACAACAATGAATGAGCAATAAAACATGATTAGATTATTAACAAATATTAGTGATAAATAACAAATATATTAATAATACAACAATATGTAGATTAACAAAATCAAGCAATAATAAATAGAAAAAATAATTTACAGAATAATAATGAACAATAATGAAGAAAAACAAATAATTAGATAACAATGAATGAATGAAAAAGGAAGAAAATGATTTAGCTCACGTATTTACCCTCAGATATGATTTTTAATTGCAAATGAAGAAAAGTTTATCTTTCTGTCGATTTGCTTGAAATGAAAATTAAAATCACTGTTTCAAAATCGATTGTAAAGAAATCTCTGTGAGAATCTAGCCCTAAGCACAAATAATCGATTTATTTGGCTCAAGAATAAATCTCCGAATATTTTTAGAAAAGAAAAAAATTGCTTTGCTTTCAAGAAACTCTCTCCTTTTTTCTGGGTTTTTTTCTCGGCATTTTCCAAAAAAAATCCCCTCTTGATACGCTTTAATTTTCCTTTTTATACCTGGACATTTTTGGTCCCCCCACAAAACCCTCTTTTTCTGTTAAAAACCCTTAATTACCCCTCTAAAAAACAGAAAAGGTAGTCTAAAATTTTAACCGAGAAAATTGGAAAAAAAAATAGGCCAAAAACAGAAAAAACAGGCGTGGTGGCGAAGATAGCGACCTGCAGAGTGTGCCTGCGCAGGGCGACATGCGGCCCTGCGCAGGAGGGCCTCATGCTACTTGCGCGGCATGCGCCCCCCATAGGGGGAGCCGCGTGTCGCGCAGCATGCTGCCATGCAGCGGCCGCATGCCGCTTTAAGGACTTATTCCCTAGGTCCTAGGTTTGAATCCCACGAAAGGCAAAAATGCACAAGGGGAAGTGTAAAGATCGTGAGTACAACGCCATGGCATTAGTGAGACGTGCTGGGAAGGCCCGACGGGATATGTTCAGGGGATAGCCCTTGGTCGGCCGCCATCGATTGTTACACCGCATGCCGCTCGCGCGGTATGCCCCCTCCGCGGTATGTATATTTTTATTTTTTATTATTATTTTTTTTTAAAAAAAAAGGCTTCGACAAGGAAATTGTCACTTCTAATCATTTTACTCACGAACAAGTACCATTTTCATCATTGGGTAACCTTGACCTGAGCTGCCTCAGGATCCGGTATCTATAGCTGCTTGTCTGCGATTTTTGCTACTACCATTCGAGAAAATCGTCCTAACGGAGTACGGATTGGCAGCCAATCAAATCAATCTTAACGGGTAGAGATTGATCGCAGGTTTCAAGTTAGTGTGTAGGAACTTAAAGATCGTCCCTTCTTTTTCGATCTTCACCCATTTTTTCTATATAGCAGGTCGGAGATGTGGAAAGTGTAATACCCTATACCCGTAAATGTTACAGATATCGGATGTCACACACTACATTGTAATGCACTTATCAGATTCAATGAAATTTTTCTTTCTACAATCACAATCATACATATACAATAACATAATAATTACACTAACACACCATTCACATACTTATCCTGTACAATCTCGTGTTCATCAATTGTTGCTGTATACATGCCATGCCTATATCTTTATTCTTGCTATCCCATAAATTCTTTCGATCATTAGTAACATCGGTCACTACCACTTCTTTTCTTTTTATAACCTGCACGCAGTAACAATACTACGCACTGAGCATTGAAATGCCCACTCGTGGATACATATCCTAAATTTTCCATGACAAACCTTATATGCATGAGCACACAAATATTTTTCTTTATTTAGACTATATGAACATTACAATCATTAAATTTACTTAATTTATGTCTTGCAATAGAGTCTTATTCCATCCTTTACTTCAGTTATTTATCATAATGTCTTCTGTATCATTCTGTAATTATACCTTAACATTTGTTTTACATTACAGTTATTAGTATTACTTTTCACTGCATTGTTATCCTTAACATTAATACTTTTATGTTCAGTCCACTACTTAATATTCAGTCATATTTAGGTACAGTATCAATTACTGAATTATTAGCTAGAACAGTTATTGTTCCTTGATACTTCCCTTACTCTTTTCTAGTTATACTAACCTTTTTACGTTTTATGTTCATGTTACTATTTTTCACTAAATCATTTCTTTTACTGTACCATTATTAGAGCTTTAATCAATATACATTTACATTGCTTTCCTATTTAATTTCAATTAGTTACTTTCCGTATTATACTCTTGAATTATCAATACTAACAGTCAATACACTGACTTATCTATATACTTAATATTTCAATTAATAACTATTTCGTAATTTATTTTACTATTGTAGTGATTAATACTACCATTATTAATAGCAAAATCTAAATTACTTGTATTATTAATATTATCATTATAACAATTAACATTATTTCCTCATTAACTTTTAACATTTTACTGATAGTCCTGATTTTCTTCAGTTATAAGATTTTATCACTAATATTCTTATATGACCTCTTTTTAAAATTAACTCATTACTACCCTAACCTTCCAATAACATTTCGATTATCTATTAACATTATTACTTTCATGTGTACTATATAGCAAAGACTTTAAATTCCATTTATTTTATTTCCCCAAAACTATCTCATAATTATGCTACTTGTTAATTATCTTACGCTATCTTTTCTTTATTTTCCTTTAATACCCTTTTCCGTCTTCCAAAATTTGTACTTTAATTATAAAACCTTCAGTGTCTAATCAAATTCAAGTATTAATGTTTTTATAACTACAATAGCAATTTTCATTACTTTACGAACCCTACTGTAGACACCGGGTCCTGAGGCAGTCCAGATCAGAGTTACCCGATGAAGATATCAATGCCCGTCTCTAGGCAAATGGATGAAAGTTGTGAGTTTTCATTCTCCAGTTTTACAAGGATTGAGGACTTCTAGGCGTTAAGATGTGTTTGTTTTTTAAAATCATTATTTTGCTCCACCGACCGGTATCCTGTCGATAAAAGGGACGCCCATCGCTCGTTCTGAAAGATGCCCCCCCCTCACGTGAGCAGCGCCCGTTGCTCGTGCGGAGCGGGCCCGTCTCTCGTGGGAGCGACGCCCGTCACTCGCGTGAGAGGTCCGTCTCTCGCGACTAGCACCATCTGTCGCTCGCTTTCGGAGATCATCTATCGCGCTAAGAGACGCCCGCCTCTCGCATGAGAGACGCCTGCCGCTTGCAAGCGATGACTGTCTTTCAGCCTCCGTCTCTCGTGAGTGGCCCACCACCCAAAAGACCAAGGATGCCTCGATCAGCGACGCCTGTCGGTCCTCCACCGACGCTTGGGCGGGATTTTCCAGATTTTCCATATCTTCTTAAATATATTTTTGGATTTTCGAAATATTTCCTAAATTTTTTCAAATATATTTTTAAGATTTCGTATATCTTCCAAATCCTTTCAAATATTTTCAAATTTTTGGATTTGATTTTGAGAATATTCTGCAAATCATTCGAATTTGATTTTGATTTCAGAAATCTTTTTTCAAATTTAAATTCTAAATTTGAATTTATTTGAATTATTTTCCTAAACCTATAAATAGGGGGTTGAGGCTCATTATTCGAGGTTAGCAATTTTTTTACGAAATAAAGGATTTTCTCACAAAACAGTTCTTGCTTTTATTTTCGTAAAACTTTTGTTAAATAGTTTTTGAATTAAGGCAGTCTAAGGGAACGAAATTAATTCATTTTTGTCCGATCTAGCCTTTCTAGCATTCATAATTGCTACCGAAATATCGAGAAAGAAAAATATAACTTCCTTTTTTTAATCTGCTTTCAAAAGTCATGAATTTGCAGTCCAAAATCTCCTGTAATTACGCATTACGGACCAATCCTTGTAGAGTTCAAGAGATAGAAATCTTGTGATATTCGCCTTCGAAGGTAATATTCTGAGGGTAAACATTATGGATAAACTTTTTCGCATTTAATCCTTTCGCATTGATTTTATACATAAAATTCCATTTTGTTCAAAATAAAACAATTTTTAATTTGGTTTTCTTTATTTTTCTGGGTCCGGGACGACCAACGGGCAGAGACTCCACCGACGGCAATCGCTCAAGCCGAGCGACGGGCCATCAAAGTTTCGCCTCCACCTGTCTGTTGGCCCAGGGACGGCCCATGTCGCGCGTCATTTCTTCTCTTTTGCCACTTAATCTTTATTTTCATGATAAATTTTTATAGATTCTTTTCCTCCTTATTTATTTTTCATGTTTATTTTATTTTAATTGTTACACTAACATGATTTTGGTTTTTGTGAGTCTTTTGCTTTTTTATTGGATTTAGGTTATTGAAAAAGGAGGACACTGCAATGATATGAGAACCTTTATTCGGGTTTATTCTTCCCCCTACTCCTCTTTATTTTAATTTTCATTTATTTTAAAAATTATTTCTTCCGCTAAAATAAAAATGCTAATTTAATTTGGATTTTTTTAATAAAATGGGACCAACGTACCGATTTTTTTATCAAACATAATTGACCCTTTTAAATTATTTTTGTAAGTTCGCATATGAGGACCAATGTCCTCATCCTCAATAAATATCCTGTGTTATGTATGATCTGCATGCTATTTATAATGGGGGTTGTATTCCATCCCGAGTTTTGTTATAATTTATTGCATTCTTATTTACTCTATTTTAATCTTATTTTATTTACCGCTTTCATTATGTGATTGACGTGTGCTCTAATTATTGCATTAAAATTGCTTGAGAAAAGGAATGAAATCTTAAATTCAAAATTCAATTATAATTTAATCAAGGTATAAATAAATGGAAAGTCCCGAACCATCTCTGGTTTTAGGCTCAATGAGGTTAGAGGACCATCTCAATGTCTTATAGGGGTGGGGTCTCCAAAATATCTCTTGTTGCCAAAATAGGCCCAACTTGTAACGACCCGATTTGGACCCTAGAAGTTTTAGGTTAAATTGTCTGATTTTGACAAGTGTAAGAGTGAACTTAGAAGTAATTATGTGAGTTTGCAAGTTGTTAGAGGTGTAAAGATTTGGTAGTGCAAGTATGGTTTTGGAAGAAGTGCTTTTGTTGTGTGTGAGAGTTCAGTCGCGAGCGCGACAAGCGTCGCGAGCATGACAGAACCCTCCAGCGGAGGGTCAGCTTGATGTGGGTTTTAAAAGGCTTAGAATTGGGATTGTGACATTTGGCATTATGGGGGAGTGACACTTGGCAACAAGGGAAGGTGGCTCTTTGATTAAATGAGTTTTGTCTTTAGCCAATAAATGTGGTAAGTGGCATTAAAGGCTTTAGGTGGCATTAAGTTGGGTTTGTTGGCTTTGGATTTGGGTTGACCGGCCAATTCTTGCTATTCCTTTTCATTATCTGCTTTTGGGTTTCTTTGTCCTTTCTTTCTTTCTTTATTCTTGGCTTTGCCGTGCCCCTTTGCCTTGCCAACTCTCTCTTCTTTCTTTTATCTCTTTTCATCTCTTTTGATTGATCCTTAAGTGAGTTACTTGGATTGGTTTGAAGAGAGTATTGTGAAGGTTGAGTTGGGTGCTTGAGAAGGTAAGTTGGATTTGTTCTCCGATCTGACCTCCTTTTTCTTTCCTAATTTCTGTTTTTGATTTAAAGTTAGGAGTATGGATTAAGTGTTTTCTTGGTTGATTTGTGCATGAAAAGCTGTGGACAAGAAGAAAGACAAGGGTAAAGAGAAAATTGGAGCTAAATAGAGAGCAGTGTTTGAGCTATCTAAAGGTTGGGATCGGGTGTGATTTTATGATTTCTTCATGGGTTCTTGAGTTATATGCTTGATTAAAGTATGTTTGTTTGGATATTCATTTTGATTGCTTGTTGTGTTCTTATGATGCGTATATATATATGTATATATATGGTTATGATTATGTAATGTGCTCATTTGCGTGTGGGTTGATGACATTAGATGTTTGCCATATAGTTTTGAGTGTAAGATATGATTTTGGGAAACTCTGTTCATTTTTCATCAGACCTCTGTGTAATATTGTTATCATAAGTGGACTTTTAGACCTCTAAATTGAGTTATTATTGAGCCTTTAAAACCATGACTTCAATACCTATAAAAATCTCAGAAATGACCTTGAGCAAATTCTAGCTCTAAGACCCTAAAAATTGGCCAAAATAGAGGTCTCTCTACTTTGGCCGGTTCATTTGATTAGTTCATATTGTATAGATGATATCTAACGTTATAGATGTCCAATTGACCTAACACTTGTTCCATTTGAAAGATTACTTCCTAGGGAACAATTGTTAAGAAGAAAGTTTTGCCTAAAAATGATGTTTAGATGTTTGTTTAGGTGATACAATTTTGAGGTGGGAAGCAGTCTCGTGAGGTTCCTGTTGGAGCCTACTATCGCGAGCGTGATAGTGGTCGCGAGCGCGATAGAACAGGTCATAAGAGTGATTTTCTTCTTGATTTAGAGAACATGGTTGGCATGAATCAATTCCCCACCTTTACCCTCAACTAATTTGTATACTTTTATGTGTTTTTCTTCCCGAATTGAACCCGTAGTACACCGAAACAATTCTAGAGTCTATACCGTGCATGTTTAAGTTTATCAAATGATTATAAGATTAGTTATCTGGGTAAATAATGCTACGGCATAAGAGTTAGGGTTGAACACGACATGCCATGTGATCTTAATTGTTTTATAATGCTTGAGTTAGTGTAATGCATTTGGTATAGTATATAGAGTCTTTATGTTAAGCTTGAAAGGTCATAGTAGTGGATAGATAAGCATGCTTATAAAGGTATATCGAGTGCAGCTACCCATAACGGCCCCGCTTGGGCCAAGCGGCCGACCTCCGAGATGGTCATTTTAATAGAGATAGTGAGAATGTTTTGAGACTTCGGTCTTCCATTTTGTAATGTTCCTATATCCACAATTAAAAGAATTCAGGCTATTTTACGTGTTGAAGTGTACAAGAGTTGATGTCTAAGTCTTGTTCTGTATGTATACTTTTGCATGAGAATGTTATTTGTATACATGATCTGTATAAGAGTAAGAGTGTATATGTATGTGAATATGTGATCTTGTTCAGTATTAAGCATGACCATGAATGTGAATCATGTGATTTATGTGTACATGACCTGTAAATGAATAAAAGTTTACATGCATGTGAACACAAAATTATACAGATTATATGATTATTGTTTTGTATTGAGCATGATTATATAAGTGATGCGTGTGATATGTGTGTGACTTCGGAAGAAGTCTTTTGTTTCTGTTTATCCCCACTAAGCGTTATCGCTTAGCACAGGTGTTTTCCTGTGTAGGTTTACAAGATTGGATCAGTGAGTACGCATCTGCAGGTCATGGCCGCTAGGAGCTTGTATATGATCTTTCTGTATAAGATAGAGTTTTTGGATGTTTTGAGTAACATCATTATGTATATAGAAAGTATAATATCATAGTATAAATGTTAACTATTTTGTATATGTACCGAAAATGAATATGTAATAAGTATAAAACTTTTGTATATGTGCAGCTTATATATATGAGATAAGAGCAGTTGGTTGGGCCCAAGTTATTCTAATTATTTCATTATGATTGCTTCAGCCTTAGAGTTTAAATTGGTATATGTATGTATGTGTGTATGTATGCTCAGTGTGTTTGCATATAGCGCCTCGATATTCCTTCCCGGGGGTATTGGGGTATTACACAACTTGCATCGTCTTAGGCTCTATGAGGTTAGAGTATCATCCCAATGCTCTATTAGGGTGAGGACTCTAAAATATCTTTGGCTTGCCCAAAATGGACGTAAATGCTATCTTAGGCTCACTGGGGCTAGACGACTTTTCCCAATGTTCTATTGGGTGGCGACTCCAAGAAACCTCCTTGTTGCCCAAAATTACAAGTTTCATGAACCTCTCTCAAATGCCCTAAAAGCGGGCTTTCGAGGCGCCCCGGGATTCAATGCGCGTCACAGTGGCGGCTCCACTGGGGACTTAAAAAAGACTTCGCTTTGAAAGTACCTTGATTAAAATATATAATTGAATTTTAATTTAAAAATTTTATCCCTTTTCAAAATTGCATTACATGTCATTAGAGCCTTAGTCTATGCTAGTTTGGCCCCTCTTTTAACCCCGGTGCGTTCCCGAAGTACAACACTACGTTCACTCAATGTAGGGAAGTGTTAAGGATAATCACCAGTCCAAGCCTCGTACCATCACGTTATATTAAATGGAGACTCGACTGGTCATTACGCTTGAGATGAGCTAGACCCGTTGGCAGGGACCATGCTTGGGTAGACCAAAAGTATCATCACCCTGGCCAAAGCTCATATAATGGAAATAGATACTTTCCCTAGGCGGTATGAACCATAATACCTTGCTTGATGTATGGATTATTACATATTGGACAAACCCAAATAATTTGATTAGTCACCTAATCAAAGCTTTCATGCCCCGATAGGCCCATGTTGATTTATTCGGACTGCCCAAGTACACAACGATCACAACCCATGCGCCTGTACATTAGTTAGGAGAGGTTATGCTATTGGTTTTTCCACCATGCATTATGCACGTTCATCAGGTTCCCTGTTAATTCATGGACCAAGCCCACCTAGGAAAGAGACTATGACCTCGTGTACAGGAGTGATAAGGTTGGAAGGACCTATATACTTGCATGTGATTTATGGATGCTGCATGGTATTCATGCATCTTATGGAATTCATGCATCATTCTAACCAGATATATTTTTTAGCCATCATAGATCTACCCAGGTGGTCAAGAGGTCCTTAGGGGCAGTTACGCAGAAATCCGTTCTTCCAGCTACCAGAAAGGGTTGAGTACTCAGACACACCTTCAGTAACCAATCACGCTACATCATCCTAATTCTCCTCGCACAGTGAGATGGCTAATTCACCAAGAGGGGCAGATGCTACCAAGGCCATGATAGCTGAAGAAGTGGGTAGCCAATTTGAGGAGTTCAAGAATCAGATGATGGCCATGATGGTAAATATGGCCCAGCCTGTTGCACCACAGAACCCAGCTCCTCCTCCCATGAGACAAAATGAATAGGAGGAGGTTAGAGAGGATCCACAGGAAGAGGTTCATCCACCATCAGTAGACTTAAGGGCCAATGTGCTGGCAGGGCAAAGAAGAAGGCTAGCCCATAGGATGGATGAGGATTGGGAAGAGGACGAGTATGAGGAACCAGTGTCAGTAAGAGGGAAAGCAACTCATACTGAAGAGGCCATCTAGAAGAAGATGGAGGAGAAGTTCGAGGAAATGACGAGAATGTTGACTTGAGGACGAGGGATGAATCCTGAGGACAAAGAATTGGAGGGAGAGGATATGATCCCTATGAACTTTAAAATGCCGGATGTCCCAAAATTTAATGGCACTTCTGATCCTACCGTCCACATAAAGCAGTATTCGCTAGTAATGAAGGATATTACTTTGACGAAGAGGCAGAAAATAGAATACTTCTGTCCGAGCTTAACCGGTCCGGCGATGGATTGGTACCATGGTCTAGACTTGAGGACTAAAGAGGATTGGGACTTGTTAACGGAAGAATTCCTTAGGCAATATGATTGCAGTACGAGGATAGAGGTGACCCTGAAGGACTTGGAATTGCTGTAACAGAAGTCTCGTGAGTCCTTCCATGAGTATCTGACCCGATAGAGAAACCGGGTGATGCAAATAAAGAGAAAGCCAGATACTCAAGATCAGATCCGGCTATTCATCAAAAATACTAGCCCATATCTGAGGGATGGACTGAAGATGAAGGGTCTGAAGGACTGGGAATCGTTGAAGGATATCGCCGTTGAGGCACAGGGAGAGTACCTCGCGAGAAGGGCAAACAATGAGGGCTATGCCAAGAGGGGCAGTAGCAGCTAGGGGGCAAGTAGGCCAACAGGCTCCACCAGTGGCACAAGGAAGACGACTGAGATTTCAGCTACAAACACTGCTCCAAGGCATTTCTCTAATTTAGGGAGATCTCTCTCATGGATGCTCAGGAGGCTGATGAAGGAGGGGAAATTACAGCCTTTACCACCCTGACCATCCAGGACCCAGGGCCTTCCAGGGCACAAAGATAATGAGTACTGTGCATACCATCAACATACCAGGCACACGACTGATGAGTGTAAGGCACTAAAGCATGTGATCCAGGATCTGATCGATTCCAGATAGATCACAGATCCTAAGAAAAGAGGGAATCAGAAGAAGCCCGGGTATAATAATGTGCCCCTGCCTGTGTTCATGATCGGGTCCAGTGTGCCCGAGTGGTTTGTGTTGAAAGATTTATATGGCATCGATGCCAACGCTGCTATCAAGGGCTTCCCGTGGCAGTGATCGATTGCTGGTCCACTGATGAAAGTGATAATTCTGAAGTTGAAGGATTTCCCGACCCGTGGGGCTCGGAGGCGGAAGAGGAGAAGAAAGAAAAGAAGAAAGTTAGAGCAGTGACCCGGAGCGAAAGGGTAGGTCCAAAAGCTGATAGGCCATAAGACCCCGCAGGAGGTCAAAAGGAAAAAGAGCCGCAGGAGGATCCGATAATGAGGAATCTGAAAAAGACGCTGGCTCAAATTTCAATCTGGGATTTATTGAGGCAGTCTCCATCTCATAGGTAGAGGTTAGTGGAGGCTTTGTGTGAGACTACAATGGCCACGACCATCTCACCTACGGAGCTACTAGATGCAGTCAACGGGGGTGCCGGAGAGAACGTGGTATTTACAAATGCTGACTTGCCGGAGGAAGGCCGCAATCATAATCGCCTCCTGTATATAAGGGCTCAGATTAATCAGAAACACACGGTGTGTGTGATGGTGGACGATGGTTCATCAATTAATGTATGCCCACTAGTGACGATGGTGGCTTTCGGGAAAACGAAGGATATGCTGGCTAAGTCTGATTTGACGATCACAGCTTATGACAACTCACGGAGGCAGGCATCTGGGACATTTAAAACTATGGTCAAGATTAGGCCAGTTGAGATTGAGGTAGAATTCGTGGTCCTACCGATTCCTGCCAATTTCTCAGCCCTCTTAGGCAGGCCTTGGTTCCATAAGCTGGGAGGGGTGCCCTCCACTCTACACCAAATGGTTAAGATTCCTCATGAGGGATAGGTTGTGACTATAAGAGCCATGAGGGAGAATCAGGTCTCAGTGCTGGAGATTGCAAGATAGACTTTCAGCGGATTTTATGTCACCGTGATAGACGGGGAAGAACATATGGAAGGAAGTCCTCAAGTGCTGAATATAATGAAGTGGATGTCGTTCCTCCCTGGTGCGGGTCTAGGCAAGAGCTCACAGGGATTACCAACGGCCATCGCTACTAGAGGCTAGAAGGATAAGAGGGGGCTTGGGTATAAGGGTGTCACGAAGAAGGGCAAGAAGTCAATAGACGAGATCCCCCATATCAGCAAAAGCTTTGTGCCAGCAACTGCAGTGTGTGCCTACACGGGGGAAGTAGAACCATAGTGGGTTGATGGAAAAATTATGCCGGGTTTCGAGGTCTTCAATGATGTCTTTGATTGGGACATTGGATTGATCAAGTCGGCGAAGGGTTTTTGGGATGAGGAAATCATGACCAAGGAGACAGTCTGGGACCGCGAAGCACCCGAAAAGGTTATTACTGAGAAGCTGATGAATGCCCAAGTGAAAGGGAAAGCGAAAAGGGAAGACAAGGCTGCAGAGAGACAGAGTGAAGTCATACAGGGGGTCGCTGCAGTACCTCTAAAACATCAGTTTGATTTAGAACCGTCAGCTACAATATCTGCACCGGTGAAAGAAGTAGAAGAAAATAGTTTAGATTTTCTTTTTACACCTGAACTTTTTAATGTTGTTGATGATATTCACAGTTCTATTAATGAAATAAACAATTTTTCTTACTTGCGTGATGTTTCTGATGATTTCATTATGCATAATCATGATCATAATTCATTTATATTTGACATTGATTCAACTGATG
The DNA here is from genome assembly GCA_947683425.1 of Excoecaria cochinchinensis. NCBI lineage: Eukaryota > Viridiplantae > Streptophyta > Magnoliopsida > Malpighiales > Euphorbiaceae > Excoecaria > Excoecaria cochinchinensis. The sequence goes on from CANTUQ010000161.1 coordinate 4,312,319, forward strand.
CTACTCCGTTTAATCTTGGAACTTCGAAAAACCCGAAATAAATCTTAATAGCATCTAACATAACTCCTGAAGAAAGAGAAAAATTTGAGAGAATTTTAAGAAAACATGAGAAAGTCTTTGCCTGGACCTATGAAGATATGCTAGGAGTAGACCGTGAAATCGAAGAGCACGCCATCCCAACATACCCAGACCATAAACCAGTCAAGCAGAAGCTTAAAAGGCTTAGGCCAGAATGGGCAGACAAAGTGAAGGAAGAAATTCATAAATAGATTAAGGCCAAGTTTTTGATTGAAGTACAATATCCAACCTGGTCGGCCAATGTCATCCCAGTAGCCAAGAAGAACGGCAAGGTACGCGTGTGTGAATAAGGCTTGTCCGAAGGACAACTTCCCATTGCCTCACATTGATGTGTTAGTAGACAGTACAGCTGCTTCCACGATGTACAATTTCGTGGATGGTTATGCAGGCTACAATCAAATTCTTAACAAGATAGCCGACTGAATCAAGACAGCCTTTATTACTGGGGTGGTGATGCCATTTGGTTTGAAGAATGCAGGCATGACTTATCAGAAAATGGCAACAAGGATCCTAGATGACTTAATTCACAAAGAAGTAGAAGTATACGTAGATGATATGATGATCAAGTCAGCCACTAGGGAAGGTCACTTTGAGGCTCTAGAAAAGTTCTTTGAGAGGATTGATAAGTACAATATGCAATTGAACCCCAAGAAATGCATCTTTGGTGTCACTTCAGGAAACTGTTAGGACACGTGGTCAGCCATAAGGGGATTGAGATTGACCCGGACAAGGTCAAGGCCATCCGAGAAATGCCGGTGCCTCAGAAGGAAAAGGATGTCATAATTTTTTGGGTAAGTTATAGTTTGTCAATAGGTTCATCGCCAAACTTACTTCAATTTGCGAGCCAATCTTTAAGTTGCTCAGAAAAAACCAGCCCGTAGTATGGGATGAAGAATGTCAGAAAGCTTTTGATACTATTAGGGAGTATTTACTGAATCCGAGGGAACGACACTAATTCGTTTCTATTGAATCCAGCCATTTTAGCATTCATAACTGCTATCAAAATATCGAGAAAGAAAAATATAATTTTCTTCTCTTGATTTGTTTTCGAAAAAATGATTTTTGTAGTCCAAAAATCTTCTGAAAATCGCACATCGCGGACCAATCCTTGTAGAACTCGAGGAACGAAAACCACGCAACATTCACCTATAAAGGTAAAAATCCGAAGGTAAATATTCTGGATTTGTCATTTTCGTATTTAATCATTTTGTAATAATTTTACACACAAAAATCTCATTTATTTAAAACCAAATTAATTTTGCTTGATTTTTACGTTTTTTTCAAGATCTAGTGTGACCGACAGGCAGAGAGTCCAACGACGGCCGTCGCTCACGCGAATGATGGGTCGTCGATGGACGCTGCCTCTGCCCGTCGGTCAACCCAGGGACGCCCGTCGCTTGAGTGTCTTGGGCCATCCCTGGGCCTTTTCTCACCATTTTTTTCTTTCTTTCTATTTTACTTGTTTTCCCATTATTTTTTTTTGGCAATTTCTCATGGATTTTCTTTATTATTTAATTTCTCGTACCTTATTTTACCCTTAATTTTGGCATTAACATGATTTTTATTTTGTGAGTTTTATTTGACTTATTTGATGAATTTGGGGTTGTTGAAATGGCGGTCGCCACGGTGATCCGAGAATCTTCACCGGAGTCCATTCTTTTAACTTCCGCTAATATAAAAATGGTTAAGAATTTATAGTAATTAAATTGGAGTTTTCATCAATAAATTGAGGACCAATGTCCTATTTTTTCAACAAATAAAATCGACACTTTAAAATTGTTTTGAATAAACATACATGCGAGGACCAATGTCCTCATCTTTAAAGTATATCCCGATTTATGTATGAATCGCATGCTATTTACAATAGGCGTTGTATTCCACCACTAGTTTTATTGTAATTTATTTTCATATGCTTTATTTTAATTACACTCCTGCTTACCGCTTTCCTTGTATGGCCAACTTGCGCTTTAATTAATTTCATTAAATTGAATGAGAAATGGGATGAGACGCTAAATTCAAAAATCAATTATAACGTTAATCAAGGTATGAATAAATGGAAAGTCCCGAACCTTCTCTGGTCTTAGGCTCAACGAGGTTAGAGGACCATCTAAATATTTCATTGGGATGGGGTCTCAAAAATATCTCTTGTTGCCCAACAAAGGCCCAATTTGCATAGTCCTAGGCTCTACGAGATTAGAGGACCATCCCAATGTTCTATTGGGGTGATTCCATTGGGGACTTACTTTGAGACTTCGCTTCAAAAGTACCTTGATTAAAACATATGATTGAGTTTTAATTTAAAAATTTCATCCTTTTTCAAAATTTGCATTGCATCTTATTAGAGCCTTAGATCTATGCTAGTTTGGTCCCTCTTTCAACCCCGGTGCGTTTCCGAAGCACGACTCTACGTTCACTCAATGTAGGAAAGTATTAAAGATAATCACCAGCCCAAGCCTTGTACCATTTGGTATATTAAATGGAGACCTGACCGGTCGTTACGCTCGTGATGAGCTAGATCCATCGGTAGGGACCATGCTTGGGTAGTGTGACGCGCGTCGAACCTCGTGGGCTTCCCAAAGGCCCGCTTTTAGGGCTTTCAGGAGAGGTTCATTGGAACTTGTAAGATACTTACAAGTGCGTCTATTTTGGGCAACAAGGAGGTTTCATGGAGTCGCCACCCAATAAAATATTGGGAAAGTTCGTTTCGCCTCAGTCAGCCTAAGACGGCGCATATTATCCATTTCGGGCAAACCAAAGGGGTCTTGGAGGCATTCACCCCAATAGAACATTGGAATGACCCTCTAACCCTATGCAGCCTAAGATTGTAATTTGAGTCTTTTGGTGGGACACAAGAGGTGTCTTGGAGATCCCATCGAAATAGGTCTCTCACCTCATTGAGCCCAAAGACCAAAGATAGGTTCGGGACTTTTCATTTATTCATACGTTGATTAATTTTATAATTAGGTTTTGAATTTATTATTTCACCATCTTTCCATACGATGCAATTAATTAAAAGGCGCAATCATTCACGTAAAAGCGAAAAATAAAAGCGAAATTAAAATAAAGCATTCAAAAGTAAATTACAATAAAATTAGGGGCGGAATACAACCCCCATTATAAATAAGGTACAAAACAAGCATAAATCGGGATATTCATTTAGACGGGAACATTGGTTCCCAAATACTCATTTTACAAAAAAGTATAGAATTCTCAAATCAAGTTAAACCTTTTGGGTCGAGATGAAAATGAGGACATTGATCCAGTTTTAGTAACAAATCTTCATTTTAGTAGAAAACATTTTTGTGGTGGTTTTTTAAGCGCGGTCGAAAATCCTTTATTATTACAGACCACAAGCGAATAAAGAGAATAAAATGATAATTACATATTTCCAAATAATAAATAGTAAATAAATCCTAATCTACCTGTTCCGACCATACTTTTCAGACGAGCCACATGCCTCCCGCATTGCCGTCAAAACATAAAATGATATTGGTTAATAGTGAATAAATAAACAATTGAATAAATAGATAAATAAACAAATAAATGATTGAATAAAGTAAATTGAGAAAAATGAATAAGATTGATAACGGATCAAATTAAATTAAACGATAAATAAATAAATAAATGATTTAATGAAATAAATTGAGAATTAATGAATACAAAACACAGATGAGAATTATAATGATTAATGCCAATAATCAAAAAATCATAATGCTAATAATAATATAATAAAATAATAATGAATAATAAATAAACATAAAATAATGATAATAATTATAAATGGATAAAATAATAATTCAATGTAATGATAGTAACATGAGAAAAATGATAATAATGATAATAATATACTAATAACAATAATAGCTATAAAATGTATTAAACATAAAATAGTAATATTAAAAATAATGAATAATAATAAAAATAATAATAAACATAAATTAAATAAAACTAACAATAATAATGCAAAATAATAGATAAACATAAATTACTTAACATTAACAATAAAAATATCAATATAACACAATAACATTAATAATCAAATAAATCAAATAATAATAATAAATAATAAAGAAAATAACAATATAAAAACAGAAAGCTAAATAAGAATAAATAAATATAATAATAATAATAATAATAATAATAATATAATATTAATAAACAGAAAATAAATAATAATAATAATAATAATATAAAATATAAAATAAAGGGGCTCATCGGAGATGGTGGTGGCCGACACAGCCGTCACTGCCGGGTAGATTAGAGCTCCCGGAACCCGAAGCCGTCGGTCACGCGCCGGAATGTCGCTGGAGGAGGTCGGAAATCGCCTTAAATCGTCGTGCCACCATCTCTCCGATCTCTCCTTTCCCAGCGAGTGGTGGAGGCCGGTGGGTGCCGGCTGGTGCGTCCGGCCACTGGGGACCTGGATCCGCCGCGCGTGTGTCCGTGCGCCGCCGTGGATGGCCGGCGGAGGCCCCGCTACTCTTCCTCTCTTTTCTTCTTTTCCGCCGGTGTGTGTTTCCTGTTGGCTGCCCCTCTCTCTTTCCTTTCTATTCCTTTATTTTCTTTGCTTTTCTTTTGATTTTGGCCCCTGTATTTTTTTGCTTCCCTATTCTCTTTTATTTCTATTCTTTTGCTCTCAGTTCTCTGTGTTTTCTCTCTTTCTTTTTCTTTTTTTTCTTGCTTTCCTTTCCTTTTACTTTCCCTATTATCTGTATCGTTTTCTTTTTTCTTTCCCTTAGTTGCCGAGAGAGCCCCCTACCTTTGGTCCATCATATTCCTTTTATACCCAAAATTAGGGTTAAGATAATTTCCTCCATTTTTAGTTTGTTTTTTTTTTTAATTTTTACTCTAATTAATTTACATAAATTAATGCACATCTAATTAATTAAACACTCTATTAATTAAATAACATATATTTCTATACCTATTTAATTTAATTAACCTACTTAAATTATCATATCCAATTTATCTAACTAAACCCTATAATTATTTTTAATTAATTAACTAGCCTTAATTTTTATTTTACAAACATTTTGATCATCCAATAATATTAACTAATAAAATTAACCTAACCTTAAGTTTTAATTTATCTAATTAAATTAACCTAATTTTTAATTTCACCTACATATTTTATGTATTATATTTTTTTTTGGAGAAATTTATCAAGGACCCAAAATTGCCATTGCTATTTTGTTTTTAAAACCTAACTCAGGACCCGGTGTCTACTGTTGCCCCCAATTTTGGAGAAGCTAGTGCATAGACACCTAGGTGAGCCAAAATTCAAAGAAGAAAGGCCAAAATTCAAAGAAGAAAGAAAGATAATTACTTACTTGAGGATACCGGACCTTACCTTATTGACGTTGCGTAAGAGCAAACGGTTGTCTGTCTTCATCTGGCAGGCCTCGTCCCGGTCTGCTCAGTGGTGAATGTCTAAGTATATGTGTCCTTACTGGTCTCGTCCCGGCCTGCAAGGTGTTTGTGAGATGTAGCGTTCTCTAGCTACGATCCCGTTGCGAAGCACAGTGTTCTCTAACTGCAACCTCAATTACGACGTATTCTACCGCTGGTGTTCTGCTGGCCTCGTCTCGGCTCGCGCAGCTTGGGTGAGATGTAGTATTCTCTGACTACAACCTCGATTGTGAGATGCAGTGTTCTCTAACTGCAGTCTCATCTTATGGGATGTAGTACTATCTGACTACAACTTCGATTGTGAGATGCAGTGTTCTCTAACTGCAGTCCCGCCTTGTGAGGTGTAGTGCTCTCTCACTACAACCTCGATTGTGAGATGCAGTGTTCTCTAACTGCAGTCCCGGTTGCGATATGCTCTATTGCTGATGTTTATCTTGAACTTTCTTTTTTTTTTTTGCAAAAAAAGGAAAACGCAAATTTGTAGGGTAAATTATAAAAGAGATAAGTACCTGTGGCAGCAACTGCTTGTTGGGGTCGTTGTCAGTTGACGCTCACTGGGAGACTTGGATGCTCACCGAGAGGCTTTGATGCTCACTGAGAGGCTTTGACCGAGAGGCTTTGATGCTCACTGAGAGACTTTGATGCTCATTGAGAGGCTTTGATGGTCACTGAGAGACTTTGATCCTCACTGGGAGGCTTTGATACTCACTGAGAGACTTTGATGCCCACTGAGAGACTTTGATGCTCACTGGGAGGCTTTGATGCTCACTGGGAGGCTTTGATGCTCATTGAGAGACTTTGATGCTCACTGGGAGGCTTTGATTTTCGATCCTCAAGAGAGGAAAAAAGATTTAAGCTTATTTAGAGAGAAGTTAGATTGAAAGTGTAACACCCCAACCCATACCTAGGCGAACCCATCCGCAAGGGAGTAGGAAGCCGTACGAGTAGGTGTGTTACCGAACAGAAGCAATACAAAGCATATAAAAATACGGAAGAATTTCAAATTTAAAGAGAGGAAGCTGAACGTACATATTATGCCAAGGCATACACTAAGAGAAAACATACACACATGCATACTTATAATCATACAACAGAAACCTAGTAAGAAAGATACATAAGTGTGTAAATATTTACATAGCTTACAATATTACATCAGAATTTTTACCTATTATTACATATACATATTACACAGATATACAAAAATCCCAAATTACAAAAGCCGAACAAGATACAAAACTTCTAGCTTCTATGTGGCCGACTCTGCAGATGCGCGACTCGAACAAAAGCAAACCTGCCACCTGCACGGGGAAAAGAACCCGTGCTAAGCGATAACGCTTAGTGGGGAGAATATACAAAAATATAGACGGCCATTCACAACGGTCGCCCAAGTATAACACATACACAATAGCGAATGCATCAAGTCCTAACAGATAATTATACATGCTTTATACAATAGCCACGCATTCAAATGTTCCTAACTGCGGTCATATACTCATATGATTAACACCCCCAATTATCATGACAAGAACGTAAACACATGCTAATATAACGAAATTACTAAGATAGCTAACAATAAGGAATTATATAGCATCGTATTAAATTTGTCACGTATGCTAGTTCAAGATCACATTCATAAGTATGCAAATCAGTATACTTAACCTTAATAACTAACAATACATATTCATATTAATATACATATACTTTAACCGTCGTATTCAGTAATTCAAACTCGCCTTCATATACATGTTAATTTATCATATTACTATACAGAAATGTAGTGTCAACATTATATGCCACACCGACTTCAATCACACATACTATATACAAGATCATTTACAGATAAGGCCAAAGGTACAATATGCAGGTTAGAGTTACATTAAGCCCACTCGGAGATTTGTAAGCACATTCACATCTCCCAAAATCATACTCATACTGATATCACATTCTTATATTCATAACTGGTTCATATGACCGAAATCTTACCTATTCAGATATCATATTCTCATATTCTTATTAGATAAAGCAAACGAAATACCTGCTGACTCAAAATAGTGGATAACGAGTAACAAACTGTACCTTACGGGTACAAATCGCAAAGTACTGTTACTTTCCATATTTCAAAAGCGTTTCCCAAAACAGGACCTTAAACAAGATCCATACACATACACATAATAGGGTTCGCGAGGAACCAATCGGGGACCTGATCAGGGTCCAAATCGTTCAAAGGGGCGCTGCAGCTACACATACAGACTCTATTAGGCATGCCTAACTATCCACTAGACTGACTCTCGCAGGTCATGCATCATACAATTTACACTTAAGCATAACATAATAATCTTAGAGAAAGATCATCAATATAGATATGCATAATACATTCAATTATATTATCATACTTCATAAAATAGTCAAAGAATAAACCTAGAGGCATCACAAGTTCGGTATTCAAACATTGGAATCACCAAAGAAAACTCATTCAACACAACACATCTGTCGCGCTCGCGATCCCTGCGCGCTCGCGACAGAGACCATAGTCTCTTAGCTGCGCACGCGCGACGGACTTCGCGACCGCGGGAAGGAGAGAAGGGCCCAGCTCTGTTGCGCTCGCGATGTTATCGCGATCGCGACAGAGGGCAAGCATTGTTATCGCGGGGTCGCGTGCTCGCGATAGCACAGGCCAACAATGTGCTCTGTCGTGATCGCGACGGTTGTCACGCTTGCGACAGAGAGCAGACAAGCTATTGCTATCGCGGGCTCGCGACAGCGTCGCGTGCTCGCGACGGCACAGCATCAAAATCACCGGTCTCTGTCGCGATCGCGACAGAGTCATGATTCCGAAAATCTGCAGAATCCTGCAGGATCTTTCCTTCCTCAAACTCATCCACAGCACACAAAACATAACCAAAGGTCTTTTACCTCATCTCCAGTAAGCCACACATCATTGACATCATATACACAACATTCGTATCAAGAATTTTAATAAAACATGCCACTAACAATATCCATTTACACAATCTATAATAACAACATTATTCATCAATCATCTCAATCGCACCCACGTTAAATGCATTCATACATATGGTATATCATGCTTAGGTTACTCATGAGACCAACACATATTAATCCTCATCCTTCACAAAGTTATATCTACTATTATTTACTAGCTAAATCACCAATCTTAAACATACTCCTAAGTTTTTCCCAACAATAATTACTTATATGGCCAATTAATTACCCTAAATATGCATAATAACTGATGGGAAAGATACGGGATTGATCCGGGTCAATCCTAGACTCAAAATAGAGAAGAAAAGACTCAAAACATGTCTTTCTGTCGTGAGGTCGCGACCCTTGTTGCGCTCGCGACAGAAGCTCGCCTCAGCTACCATAACAGACTGCTTTTTACTACAAACTATTGTCGTGAAAACTGACCTCTAAACCTCATTTTTAGAAAAAGTTGTCTTCTTAAAAAATGTTTCCCTATGTATTAACTTTCGAATGGAACAAGTTTCAGGTCAATTGGAAATCTATAACTCCAGATATGAACTCCACAACCCATACTGGTCAAACAATCCGACACAAAAAGAAACACTACGGTATTATCCAAAATTCAGGGTCTTAGAGCAAGAATTTTCCCAAGGCTATTTCTACGACTTTTAAAGGAACAGAAGGCATAGTTCTAATGGCTCAAGAATCACATGTTTCGGAGATCTAAAACTCTACTTATGACAAAAACAGTGCACAGGGGTCAATTGAGAACTGAACAGAGTTACCCAATCATGCATTTCACTTTCAATTCTCACATACCTTCAAGTTAATCATCATCATGCATTACTAATACATTTACCCAAACAAATACATACATAAGACTCATATCAGAACATTCAAAGGTAGAAATCAAACTCCCAACCTCTTGTTGCACAATTAGCTGCTCCCTTCAAGCTTTAATCTTCTCTTTTCCTTTACTTTGCTTCTTCTTATCACCAATCACTTGCACAAACAAAAACCAGAAAATTATTCTTAATCCATATCCTAGATCCCACATCAAAAGTAAACCTAGAAGGAGAATAAGATCAAAGCATAAATAACTAAACCCTAACCACTTACCTCTTCAATCATGCTTCCCAAACTCCACCAAATCAATTCTAACTCACACAAAACCAAATGATTGAGCAAGGAAAGGGAAGAAAAGGAAAAGAAATGGAGAATAGGGAAGATGAAAGGGCAAAAACGTGGACTTCCTCCTCCCTACACTTAGTCTTCTTTTCACACTAAATGCACACCTACCCAACTCCACTTGTCCACTTCCTATAGGTCCACATGATTCACTTTGACTTCTCAATTCAAGTCACCATACACATACACACACTAAATCATTTCTCATAAAAATATCCTACATCTTTAGTTCCATACCCATAATCCACTTGATAATTATTTCTTTTGTGCAAATATCTCCAAGGCACCATGCTCATAAATCACTCAATGAAATCTCTTAACCCATTAACATCCTACTACCATACACTACTATCACACCATAATAATTCCTTTAATTATTTTATTTAATTAATTTCTTAGCAACTAAAGCCTTATTATCCATATTACTCATGCATAAATTACCGAAATACCCTTCACTTAACCGACTTAGTTTGCCGATTCCAACTAGGCCCGATTTGGGGTGTTACAAATCTACCCTCCTTAAAAGAATTTCGTCCTCGAAATTCACTTACATCGGAAGAAACCCCAAAACTTCACTTCGAATCACCCTCAGACTCATAGACTGCATTCCCAAACTATTCACTTGCTTACACTTATTACCATTGCTGTGCTTTTACTCACTTCCTACTCAACTTACACCAAACATACAATGCTTTCATTAGTCAATGCTATACTTACTCTTTTCACTCTTAATCCTTAGTAACAAATAGTACACGTATAACCTGTCAGCTTCCTCTCCATCAAAACACGTCTGCAGATGCTTATCATGTATGGTCAAAGAGAGGATGATGCAATGAGTATGTGATGATTCATGTATGCAGAATAATGTGGAATAAATGCAGTTGATGCTAAAATGATGCACTTTATCCCATCCCCATGATTCAAGATGCTTTTATTCAAACATTTTTCTGGAGATAGCTGACAGGTATATAGAGTACTATCAAAACCTTATAGAATCCAGTTACCCTATCACTCGAATTACTAAAACAATTTACTCGGACACATCAAAACAAAACTTACCCGAAGGTTCTGCAGGTTCTGTCACTACACTAAGGTGCTCAACAAGTCTTGTTGGCCCACGAGTGGCTCTAAGCAATTCCTCCATATCCTTCCTAGCTTGCCGAGCTAAATTCTCTCTTGACTTCAGACAATCAACAAGCTGGTGGGCTTTGCTGCCACATCGAAAACAAGCTCCAGTGAGCTTCCGACAAAGACCCCAATGTTGCTTCTGACAGAATTGGCATATAGGAGTTTCTCGAATTTTTTTCCCTGCCGACACTTCACAGCCCGAAACTTTTCTTTTTTTGAGGTCTCTCCCGAACAAAATCCTGAGGAACGCGAGGGGTAGTTAATCTATCCAAAATCCGAATCAACCCTCGCACTAGGGCCCTATCGTCAGAAACAGAACTAGAATCTTTAGCCAGCGGATGCTCGGAAACACTCTGATTAACACCAACTGGATTTACACTTTCTGTCGTCTCATCCACCTTCTCACTAGGGTCAGACTCCATCTAACCATTAAACACACACAGGACAAAACACATCTGCATTAGGCCACGACACAAAACCGACTTATCTATAAAGACACGACACATACCAACTAGCATACAAAGACCTGACACTCAAACAAACAAAGGCAACCAGAACCGTCAAACCGCGCTCTGATACCAGTAACACCCCAACCCATACCTAGGCGAACCCATCCGCAAGGGAGTAGGAAGCCGTACGAGTAGGTGTGTTACCGAACAGAAGCAATACAAAGCATATAAAAATACGGAAGAATTTCAAATTTAAAGAGAGGAAGCTGAACGTACATATTATGCCAAGGCGCATACACTAAGAGAAAACATACACACATGCATACTTATAATCATACAACAGAAACCTAGTAAGAAAGATACATAAGTGTGTAAATATTTACATAGCTTACAATATTACATTAGAATTTTTACCTATTATTACATATACATATTACACAGATATACAAAAATCCCAAATTACAAAAGCCGAACAAGATACAAAACTTCTAGCTTCTATGTGGCCGACTCTGCAGATGCGCGACTCGAACAAAAGCAAACCTGCCACCTGCACGGGGAAAAGAACCCGTGCTAAGCGATAACGCTTAGTGGGGAGAATATACAAAAATATAGACGGCCATTCACAACGGTCGCCCAAGTATAACACATACACAATAGCGAATGCATCAAGTCCTAACAGATAATTATACATGCTTTATACAATAGCCACGCATTCAAATGTTCCTAACTGCGGTCATATACTCATATGATTAACACCCCCAATTATCATGACAAGAACGTAAACACATGCTAATATAACGAAATTACTAAGATAGCTAACAATAAGGAATTATATAGCATCGTATTAAATTTGTCACGTATGCTAGTTCAAGATCACATTCATAAGTATGCAAATCAGTATACTTAACCTTAATAACTAACAATACATATTCATATTAATATACATATACTTTAACCGTCGTATTCAGTAATTCAAACTCGCCTTCATATACATGTTAATTTATCATATTACTATACAGAAATGTAGTGTCAACATTATATGCCACACCGACTTCAATCACACATACTATATACAAGATCATTTACAGATAAGGCCAAAGGTACAATATGCAGGTTAGAGTTACATTAAGCCCACTCGGAGATTTGTAAGCACATTCACATCTCCCAAAATCATACTCATACTGATATCACATTCTTATATTCATAACTGGTTCATATGACCGAAATCTTACACATTCAGATATCATATTCTCATATTCTTATTAGATAAAGCAAACGAAATACCTGCTGACTCAAAATAGTGGATAACGAGTAACAAACTGTACCTTACGGGTACAAATCGCAAAGTACTGTTACTTTCCATATTTCAAAAGCGTTTCCCAAAACAGGACCTTAAACAAGATCCATACACATACACATAATAGGGTTCGCGAGGAACCAATCGGGGACTTGATCAGGGTCCAAATCGTTCAAAGGGGCGCTGCAGCTACACATACAGACTCTATTAGGCATGCCTAACTATCCACTAGACTGACTCTCGCAGGTCATGCATCATACAATTTACACTTAAGCATAACATAATAATCTTAGAGAAAGATCATCAATATAGATATGCATAATACATTCAATTATATTAACATACTTCATAAAATAGTCAAAGAATAAAGCTAGAGGCATCACAAGTTCGGTATTCAAACATTGGAATCACCAAAGAAAACTCATTCAACACAACACATCTGTCGCGCTCGCGATAGAGACCATAGTCTCTTCGCTGTACGCGCACGACGAACTTCGCGACCGCGGGAAGGAGAGAAGGGCCCAGCTCTGTCGCGCTCACGATGCTATCGCGACAGAGGGCAAGCATTGTTATCGCGGGGTCGCGACAAGTCGCGTGCTCGCGATAGCATAGGCCAACAATGTGCTCTGTCGCGATCGCGACGGTTGTCGCGCTCGCGACAGAGAGCAGACAAGCTGTTGCTATCGCGGGCTCGCGACAGCGTCGCGTGCTCGCGACGGCACAGCATCAAAATCACCGGTCTCTGTCGCGCTCACGACAGTGTCGCGATCGCGACAGAGTCATGATTCCGAAAATCTGCAGAATCCTGCAGGATCTTTCCTTCCTCAAACTCATCCACAGCACACAAAACATAACCAAAGGTCTCTTACCTCATCTCCAGCAAGCCACACATCATTGACATCATAAACACAACATTCGTATCAAGAATTTTAATAAAACATGCCACTAACAATATCCATTTACACAATCTATAATAACAACATTATTCATCAATCATCTCAATCGCACCCACGTTAAATGCATTCATACATATGGTATATCATGCTTAGGTTACTCATGAGACCAACACATATTAATCCTCATCCTTCACAAAGTTATATCTACTATTATTTACTAGCTAAATCACCAATCTTAAACATACTCCTAAGTTTTTCCCAACAATAATTACTTATATGGCCAATTAATTACCCTAAATATGCATAATAACTGATGGGAAAGATACGGGATTGATCCGGGTCAATCCTAGACTCAAAATAGAGAAGAAAAGACTCAAAACATGTCTTTCTGTCGTGAGGTCGCGACCCTTGTCGCGCTCGCGACAGAAGCTCGCCTCAGCTACCATAACAGACTGCTTTTTACTACAAACTATTGTCGTGAAAACTGACCTCTAAACCTCATTTTTTGGAAAATTTGTCTTCTTAACAAATGTTTCCCTACGTCTTAACTTTCGAATGGAATAAGTTTCAGGTCAATTGAACATCTATAACTCCAGATATGAACTCCACAACCCATACTGGTCAAACAATCCGACATAAAAAGAAACACTACGGTATTATCCAAAATTCAGGGTCTTAGAGCAAGAATTTGCCCAAGGCTATTTCTACGACTTTTAAAGGAACAAAAGGCATAGTTCTAATGGCTCAAGAATCACATGTTTTTGAGATCTAAAACTCTACTTATGACAAAAAAAGTGCACAGGGGTCAATTGAGAACTGAACAGAGTTACCCAATCATGCATTTCACTTTCAATTCTCACATACCTTCAAGTTAATCATCATCATGCATTACTAATAAATTTACCCAAACAAATACATACATAAGACTCATATCAGAACATTCAAAGGTAGAAATCAAACTCCCAACCTCTTGTTGCACAATTAGCTGCTCCCTTCAAGCTTTAATCTTCTCTTTTCCTTTACTTTGCTTCTTCTTATCACCAATCACTTGCACAAACAAAAACCAGAAAATTATTCTTAATCCATATCCTAGATCCCACATCAAAAGTAAACCTAGAAGGAGAATAAGATCAAAGCATAAATAACTAAACCCTAACCACTTACCTCTTCAATCATGCTTCCCAAACTCCACCAAATCAATTCTAACTCACTCAAAACCAAATGATTGAGCAAGGAAAGGGAAGAAAAGGAAAAGAAATGGAGAATAGGGAAGATGAAAGGGCAAAAACGTGGACTTCCTCCTCCCTACACTTAGTCTTCTTTTCACACTAAATGCACACCTACCCAACTCCACTTGTCCACTTCCTATAGGTCCACATGATTCACTTTGACTTCTCAATTCAAGTCACCATACACATACACACACTAAATCATTTCTCATAAAAATATCCTACATCTTTAGTTCCATACCCATAATCCACTTGATAATTATTTCTTTTGTGCAAATATCTCCAAGGCACCATGCTCATAAATCACTCAATGAAATCTCTTAACCCATTAACATCCTACTACCATACACTACTATCACACCATAATAATTCCTTTAATTATTTTATTTAATTAATTTCTTAGCAACTAAAGCCTTATTATCCATATTACTCATGCATAAATTACCGAAATACCCTTCACTTAACCGACTTAGTTTGCCGATTCCAACTAGGCCCGATTTGGGGTGTTACAGAAAGTTTTGTTGCTTGCCTGTAGGAGGATAAATTTTAATGTCTTTGGTAATTTTTCTATTTTTGCTTTTGTTTTTGATTCTTCCTTTCTTGGATTTTTTTTTTGGGATTTTTACATTTTGGATGTATTTGAATTTTCATAGTATGTTGGATTTTCAAGGCCTTGAAAATGTCTTTCTTTGTGTTTTGTCGTTTTGTTTGTTGTTTTTGTTTTAGAAGTTGTATTGTTTTTACATTTGCATTTGGATTTTGTACATTTATTGTGCGATATGGGTGAGCGTGCCTCTTATGATAGAGAAACTCACCTGATTGCCCCCTGGCACAGCGTGGATAGGCTTGCTTTTTTGGGTAGTGTCTGACAACGTTGAGCTGAACCCATCATCTGGATCACCTTTAAGCATGGGGTCTATTCGGACCTTTCCCCTGAGTAACGTACATGGCAATATATACAATATATTGTGTGTGTGTGTGTGGGATTACGTGTGTGAAATGTATGCATACATTTGAATCCGGATTTTGTACACTTTGTGTGATGTGTGTGAGTGTACATCTTATGATAGAAAAACTTACCTGCTTGCCCCCGGTATGATGTGTATGAGTGGACTTGCTCTTTTGAGTGTTTTTGGGAGCGGGTCCACGAGATTCTGTTCTCATGAGGACTTCATCTTGATTTGCTTGTTTGGCGTGGCCGATGTAGAGTTGAAACTGTACGTCAGCCCGCTTTTGCGTCTGATTGCCTCTGAATAAAGTATGCATGGATAGTCTGACTTCTCAATGGACCTTCTTTTCTGCATACTTGTGTGATTCCGGATTGTCCTGAGCACGGTGTGTCCGGATAGACTTGTTCTTCCGGGCATTCCACCTTTGTACAAATGCACTTGACTTCATGCTGGATACAGTGGCCAATAGTGTTGAGCCAAACCCATTTCTTGGATCATCCTTGCTCATGAGGTCCATTCGAACCTTTCCTTCTAAGTCATGTGCATAACAACATATACAACAGCTTGTGTGTTCTTATGGACTCAGGTGTGTGAAATGCACATACATAAAGCTATATACACAAAACACGAGCAAAGGATTAATGTACAAGAATTGTGTGTGCAGAACTATAAGTGTAAAGGATTAAACACACGAGATATGCAGGGAGACATGTAAAAGATCTATGCATGTGAGATGCATGTGAGATGCAAAAATGGATAGACCACATCCTAGGCGGTTAAAGGATTCCTTGAGGGTACTGGCTCGGCTGCTCTGATGCCCCTTGAAAAATCTAGAAAAGTGTTGTCTTGCTTCATGGACTCTAACCCATAATCTTCTGACCCGTGTGCATCTTTGCCCCTTGGTCAATGAGTATTTTGCCCCCAGGACCCTGAATCAAGTTCTGCACCATGTACTGCCTGACTAAGGGAAGTTATCCGATATAATGCCGCCTTATCGCTCCAGGCTTCAAAAGTCATTATTTTAAAGGTAGTGCGTCCCTTGTGGATTTTCACACTAGATTTTCTTAGAGGGAAATGCGTCCCTTTTGGGATTTTCACATAAACCTGTGCCTAACTTTTGCCTAGAATGGACCCAACCCACTCCAGCGGCTTTTTTCATTTTTTTTTTGGAGGACAGACTGCCTGTTCCCAGGTTTTCACCCTGCCCTTCGGCCTAACTTTTGCTTAGAGAGCCAGTCATGGTTTTCATCTCTAACGGCCTTTTTTTTTTCTTCAGGTACGGCTACAGGAAAAATTGATGCTATCATCAAAGCCACTTTCTAGGGTAATCAGGAGTTATTCTCTGAGGTATTTTCTCTTTAAGCATCGGCTGCATTCCATAACCTCTTCTGATGAATGTATTGCTAGGTCGGGCAAAGTAGCTGATGGAGATTGGGTTCTTGAGGGCTTCATGAGGCTGCCTTTTACATTACCACCCATTGTGCTTGATAGTTCAGAGGGATTAACAATGCAGTGAGATATCCCTGTCCTTTCGAGGCAGACCTTTAGCTTCGGCTTTTACCTCCTTACATTATGGCCTCTAGGCAAGTTGCCGGTGAAGACTATTATACCATCCATCAGGGACTGTTCCTTTACACCCACTAATGTATTCAAGAGGTAGGTGATTAGTCTCGCAGTTGATAACATCTGAACGGTGAGAGCAATAGCGGAGTGTAGTCATTTAGATTTCACGCATTCAGCAATGAACAAGATTTCACTTTTTATAAATGAACTAGAAAATAATGTGCACAAGTATTTGCAAAGATTGTGTGCATTTCAGTATGATTTCTCTACACATGATCATTATCTAATATCGATTCAAAATGCAAGACTACGTCTAATCTCAGAGTAGATCTTGTAAGCATCAAACTCCTGTCTCCAACCAGCCCTCTCGGGTTTTCTTGATTGGATATTTTCTCTCAAGCCTCTAATTTTTGCCAAGAGTGCCTTTTTTTCGGTTTTCACCTTGATGAGGCGCCCAATTTTAGCAAGGCCGCCTTTTTTTCGATTTTCGACCCGCGGGGCATTTATTCCCTTCTTTTGATTTTAGTCTTTAGCCATGGACCCTCTTAGGTTTGTTGACATTGATCGGTTCTTGAAGTCATCTTCATTACTGCCTGTTAATAATTTCTGAAGAACAAATAGGCCTTTTCACATCGACCTAAATTTGTCTCATTGGTCTGGAACATCTAATCTCATTAAATCTCTCTCCTTCTATGGTTGCTTTCTAACTTCTTTCTAGGATGATTGAGCAGAGTATTCGCTGATAGATCTGGCTGTGGCAGTAAACTCATAACCTGTCTCTGTCTGATATGTTTGATTGCTGCTGCTGTTGCCATGCCCAGCCGGCTTCTGGAATCTAGGCTCTCATGACTGTCCTTAAAGATTTGAACTTTATGTTGATTGACCATACTGCTTCTGCCCCCGTGACTCTTGTGGAGGTTCTGACAATGATTCTTTAGCATCAATGAGCAAAAGGCAATTTTTCAGGTACATTTTTGTAGTTTCGAGCCATCTTGACCAAGACCTTCTTGTTAACAGCCTTTGCTGCCCTATTGGTTTAAGGGCAACATAGAGAAGACTTACACGCTACTAGAGCAATTCCCTGCCCTAAGTCATAGTTTGTCCTTCTGTCCTTGACCCATATGTGGTACGGGAGACCATCTTGGCATGATGCTGCCCGTTGGGGCGATAGGGTGTACCCCCCTATAGTGTCTGTTTCCAAGCTCAAGCAACTTATATCCATTGCAAATCGACGTAATTCTTGCGGTCCCTTTTTGGAAGTCAAGAAAAACAGTAAAGTACAGGCATGTGTGAATCAGCGGGATTTGAACAAAGCTTGCCCCCAAACAGCATTTCCTTGCCCCTTGATCAATTCTCTAAATTTTCCCAATTTTTCTTCTTCTTTTTTTTTTCTTTTTTTTTTCTTTTGTTTTTTTGTTTTTTTTTTGTTTTTTTTTTGCTAATTTACTTTTTCTTTTAACAAGCTTCGCTCAAATCCGGCAGTTCACACATACGCGCAGTTCTTTGTAACCATTGGGACCATCATTGGGTAATCCCGTCGGGTGTTGTGCTTTAGTAAGAATTTGGTCCCGTTCTTGCTTATGGATTCCTTATTTTGGCCTTTACTGCCCCTTCCGGCTTCAATTTTCTAAGTTTCTGCATGATCGGTCCATGATTGAGATATTTAGGATGGCGTGCTTGGTGATTCCGCGATCAACCATTAACATGTCTTTATATGTCCAGGCAAAGACTTTTTTTTTCTCTCAAATTTTGATCTCACTTCAGGAATTATAATTGATGCTATCAAGATTTTCTTTGAATTCCCCAAAGTTCTGAGATTAAACGGAGTGGCATCAATTGAATCAATATCAAATATGGAGGATTCATGATCATGCATAATGAAATCATAAGAGATATAACACAAGTAAGCAAAAATGTTCATCTCATTAACGAAACCAGAATGTCATTATTAAATAGTGCAAAAATAAAAAGATAATTGTTCTATCTCTTTCTCTTTTTCCTCGGATCTAGAATATGATCAGTGTCAACCCATTTTCGTATGCACTCCCTCAAAGCGTTGCAATAGTTTGTTTTATACCCTGTGTGCTGATGATATGCATAATACCAATCTGCTCTATGTCCTGGCCTTCCTTGGCTTATGGCTGGCCTTGGCAGCAGTGGTTGCAATCTCCCTTCTTTGGTAAAACGATCAAGATACCAGAATAATGGTCTACCTAAGTTGGAATCACAGTGCACGGCCATCTCAGTGACTAATACTTCAGCCCTCTCATCACCATCACTCTTGTTATTATTGCTAGAACCCCCTTTGAACTTTATACCACCATACCTATAATTGGCGACAATTGCCTTCCGTGCTAAGTGCTTCCCTTCTGCTTCGATGGCTATATCTTTAAGAGGTTCCCAATCCTTTAATCCCTTTAACTTGAGTGCCTCCCTCAAATATGGTCTGGCATTCCTGATAAATAACCTGATCTGATCTGGGGTATCAAGCCTCCTCCTCATCTCCATTACCCGGTTCCTCCATCGGGTCAGGTACTCATGGAATGACTCATCCGGCTTTTGCTGTAGTAACTCTAGATCTTTTAGAGTGACCTCCATCCTTGTACTACAGTCATATTGCTGGAGAAACTCCTCTGTCAGCAGATCCCAGTTTTCTTTTGTTCTTCGGTCCAACCCATGATACCAGTCCACTGTAGGACCTTTCAGACTCAAATAGAAGTACTCTACCTTCTGCCTCTTTATTAACGTAGTACCCTTCATTATCAAAGAGTACTGCTTGATGTGTGCAGTGGGGTCCATTGTGCCATCAAATTTTGGGACATCAGGCATCTTAAAGTTCAGAGGGATTACATCCTCCCCATCCAACTCTTTGTCCTCGGGGTTTATCCTTTTTCACATCATTAGCATTCGGGACATCGCCTCGAACTTTTCTTCCATTTTTTTCTAGATGGCCTCTTCTGTTTGGGGTGCTTTCCCTCTAATAGATTGGCATTCTTCGTGTTCATCCTCTTCTAAGTCATCTTCTAACCTCTGGGCTGGCCTTTTCCCTTGGGCCCTGGATGTGGTAGCTCTCAAATCCATTGATGGTGGGTGAGTTTCCTCTTGTAGGTTCTCTCTGTCCTCCTCCGTTTCATTATTTCTCACAGGAGGAGGCGGAGGGTTCTGCTGAGCAATTGGTTGACCCATTATGGTTACCATGGCCATCAATCAACACTCAAAGTCCTCAAGCCTTCGGCCTACTTCCTCTGCTATCAAGGCCCTAGTAGCATCTGCCTCTCTTGGTGAATCGGCCATTTCTGAAAATTTTCTGAATGCCTATTAATTGTGCTTCAAAACACCCTCCGATAAGGCAGCTGTCGGAATCCCTAACCAACTAGGAAAGTGGTCTTTGATGGCTGAAAAGCAAAGAGTTAGAATGATGCATGAATAATATTCAATGTATGGTCGTGTTGTACAACAAATAGTATACAATATCTAAAAGAGATTACAATAATACATGTGAAATTATACACGAGATGATATGTACATGTAATAATTATGTGCAAAGAAAAGGATGTACATATAAGGAGGAAATAAAAAAAATTATTTGTGCATGAATGACATGAATATGCAATGCATCATTCACAACAACATGCAAGCAAGTAGATCCTTCCAACCTTATTGCCACCACACACGAGGTCGTGCAGTCTCTGTCCTAGGTGGGCTTAGCCCATGGGTCAACCGGGGACACGATGGACGCGTGTGGCGCACGGCAAAAAACCGGCAGCATAACTGTAGACACCGGGTCCTGAGGTAGCCCAGATCAGAGTTACCCGATGATGATAAGACGCCTTTCCACAGGCAAAAAGGTTAAAAGTGATGATTTTCTTTTCAAATTTGCATTTTAGAGTGAAAAGATAAAAAATAATAAAAATATTTTAAAAATTAGTTTTGAAAAATGGGGGCTTAAAATTATAGTATTTTTAGTCAATTTAAAATAAAAAAAAAAAATCGGATCGCGAGTGTCGGGCGCGGCGGTGCGCCTGAGGCAGCGCGCTGCGCTCGCAAAGGCGACGCGTAGCGTTGCCAATGCTGCGCATCGCTAAAAGCGCAGGGCTGCCGCTCCAACGCTCGTCCCTATATAGCGACGGGTGTCCCTATTCCTGGCCGTCGCTAAAGGGGCTATTTCATGTTTTTTCCTATTTTTCATCAGTTTTTTCCGTTTTTTTCACCTAAAATCCATTTTTTATCCCATATTTTCAGGTTTTTTAAGGATTTATTCAATTTTTAAAATTCAAAATAGTTAATATCTGATTAAATTAAATTTTATCCCTTTAATTATTTTATTTTTTCCTATTTTCTTCATATAAAAATAATGAGATGAAAACCTAAAAAGGAGGATTTTGGCTAGGGTTTTTTTCTCTTCATCTTTTCTCTTCTTCTTCCTCTCAAACTCTAAAAAATTTTCCAGATTTTTTCCCTACCAAAGAAGAACAAAAAAATTGAGTTCATCTTTCATTCTTTTTTTTCCAACATAATTTCTTCTAAATATATATTTAGAAGGGATTTTGTTGTTTGATTAATTTTTGGAGACAAACACAACAATTGTTTGTTCTCAAAATTTTTTTTAACCTTTTAATTGTGTTCAATAAAATCTTTTTCCATTGATTTTCTTTTGAATCTCTTTTTGATAGAAAATTAATTTTGATACAAATAAAGTAAATGTTTGTTATCAAAATCTAATTTTTTCCATTTGATTTTTATTTTGATATAAACCAAATCATTTTTTTCTTTAATTTTAATCAATAAAAATCTTTTTTATCAAAATCATTTATTTAGGCAAAGAAATTAATTTTTTGTCCTTAAAGAATTTTTGATCATTTTTTATCCTATTTCTTTATTGGAATAAAATTCCAACATTTTTATTATATTACACTCTAATATTGCAAATCATCAAACAAAGAAATCGATCATCATTTTACCTTCATCGAATCCGAAACTCTGAGGGTAAACATTTTGGGCTTATTCTTTCTTTTTATTATTTTTGTTCAGGTTTAATTTATTCATGTATATTTTTATTAACTTCATTTATTTATTTATTTTATTTATTTCAGATTTGTTTTATTCAACTTATTTATATACGATTTTATTCTTATTCGTGTATATTATTATTATTTTTATTATTTTCATTTATTTATTCATTTATTCTATTGCTTTTATATTTGTTTTAATTTAATATGTTAATATATTATTTTGTTCATATAAATATTGATTTTCTTATCATTTCTAACGTGTAAATGTTGTTTTCTTTTAATTCTTAACATGTAATTAATTTATTTCATTTTAACTCATCATTATTTCTAACATGTAATTAATAAATTCATTTTAATAGATATTTTTACCATGTAAATGTTTTATATTAATTGTAATTACATTAATTAATCATGTTGTTCATTTAATTATTTTCATCATTCTTTAATTCATTTATTTTATTATTCTTTCCTTTATTATTTTATATATTCATTGATTTGATTATCTTCATCATTATTGTTATCATGTTCATATTTTTACATATTAATTCATTAACATGTTATATTTTATTCCAATCACTTCATTTAATCCATTTGTCATTAATAACACATTTTTCTAGTTCACTTTAAATTTGTAACATTTTAATTCATTTATGACTTTGATATGATTTCATTTTATCTCATTTATTTTATCTTATCATTTATTTTATATTTAATTGATTTTAATTGATTCAATTACTAACATTATTTTATTTGTGTTTTATTTTATTTCACATCTCGTTTTTTGCTTGGGCATTTTTGCGAGCACACGGGGAGATCCAAGAGGCTCGTTCGGGTTACATATTTATTTTCTTTGTTTGTAATATTTATTTATTTTGGCTTTTTCATTTATTTTGCCATGTAATTTTCTTGTAAAATTATTTATTTAGGCCCACTAGAAAGAAAGTCACTAAACGTTTTTTCATTAATTAATTTGAAATTTTTCCTAAATAAAAATGGGACCAATGTCTCAATTTTCTCCATCCAAAATAAAACCATCACATCAAATTTGTTTTATAATAAATATGCATGCGAGGACCAATGTCCTCATCATTAATGAATATCTCGTTTTATTAATGTTTTGTATTTTATTTAGAATGGGGGTTGTATTCCGCCCCTAGTTTTGTTGTAATATTTTTACATATGCTTTATTTTATTTATGCTTTTATTTATCGCTTCCACTACGTGATTGACATGCGCTTTAATTAATTGCATTAAAATGAATGAGAAATGGGATGAAAATCTAAATTCAAAACTTGATTATAAACTTAACCAAGGTATGAATAAATGGGAAGTCCCGAACCTACTCTGGTCTTGGGCTCAATGAGGTTAGAGGTCTAGAACCTCCAAAATATCTCTTGTTCCCCTACAAAAGGCTTAATTTACATAATCCTAGGCTCCAAGGGGTAGAAGTTGAGACCTCCAAGATCTCTCTAGTTTGCCCAAGATGGATATGTATGCGCCGTCTTAGGCTCGCTGAGGCTGGACGACCCTTCCCAATGTTCTATTGGGTGGCGACTCCAAGAAACCTCCTTGTTGCCCAATATAGACGCACTTGTAAATACCTTACAAGTTTTAATGAATCCCATCCCGATCGCCCTAAAAGCGGGCCATCGAGAGGCCACGGGGTTCGGCGCGCATCACAGTGGCGACTCCACTGGGGATAAATTCGAGACTTCACTTCAAAAGTACCTTGGTTAAAATTTACAATTGAGTTTTAATTTAAAAATTTCATCCTTTTTCAAAACTGCATTGCATCTCATTAGAGCCCTAGATCTACACTAGTTTGGTCCCTTTTTCAGCCCCGGTGCGTTCCCGAAGCGTGACCCTACATTCACTCAATGTAGGAAAGTGTTAAGGATAATCACCAGCCCAAGCCTCGTACCATCATGGTATATTAAATGGTGACCCAATCGGTCGTTACGCTCGTGATGAGCTAGACCCGTTGGCAGGGACCATGCTTGGATAGCCCTAAAGCAACACCACCTTTGACTAAAGCTCATGTAATGGCAATAGATACTTCCCCTAGGTGGTATGAACCGTAATATCTTGCTTGCTATATGGATCATTTTGTATTGGACAAACCCAAATAATCTGATTGGTCACCTAATCAAGGGCTTTCATGCCCCGATAGGCCCATGTCAACTTATTCGGGCTGCCTAAATACATGATGGTCAAAACCCATGCGTATGCACATTAGCTAAGAGAGGTTATGCTGCCGGTTTTTCACCGTGCACCATGCGCGTCCATCGGGTTCCTTGTTAACCCATGGATCAAGCCCACCTAGGACAGAGATCGCAGACCTCGTATGTGGGGACAATAAGGTTGGAAGGATCTATCTGCTTGCTTATGGTTGTGGATGATGCATTGCATATTCATGTCAGTCATGCACAAATAAATTTATGTATTTCTTCTACATGTATACATCTTATTCTTTACATATAATTATTACATGTACGTATTATCCTGTGTATAATTTTTCAAATGCTTCACATGTATCATTGTAATCTCTTCTAGCCATTGTATATGACTGTAGTACAAGGATAGAGGTCACTCTAAAAGATCTAGAGTTACTACAACAAAAGCCGAATGAGTCATTCCATGAGTACTTGACCTGATGGAGGAACCGGGTAATGGAGATGAAGAAGAGGCCGAACAATCCAGACTAGATCAGGCTGTTTATTAGGAATGCCAGCCCATACTTGAAAGATGGGTTAAAGATGAAGGGGCTGAAGGACTGGGAGTCCTTAAAAGATATAGCCATTGAAGCTGAGGCTGAGCATCTGGATAAAATGGCTAAATCTGCAAACCTAGCCTTGGGAAACAGCAGTGGCAATGGGGGCAATACCAAGGCAGCAGAGGTCTCAACCACCGGAATGACTCCTAAACACCTCACCATCTCGAGCAAGCCTCTATCTTGGCACTGCACTCGTCTCATCAAGGAAGGGAAGTTGCAACCCTTGCTAGTTAGGCCTGCCCCAAGTCAGGGAAAACCGAGGCACAGAACAGACTGGTATTGTGCGTATCACCAGTACACAGGGCATCGGACAGACTATTATCGCCCTCTGAGAGATTGCATTCAAGAATTGGTGCCTGGCCTGGATGAAGAAAGAAAGGATTAGAGTTATAATGCTTTTCATTTTCTAAAGTGTATTCCTAAACTATGCACTTATTTATCTTTTCTGCTTTAATAATATGAGCTTTGCTTATATATGCATTTTTATATTTTATTGCATCAAGCATAAATAATAATCATGATTAAGGCATTGGTTTAAAACACCATTTCATTTAGTTTCAATAAATAGTAAACTTGGTTGCACCCAATTTGACTCCTGAAGCGAGATAAAATTTAAGAGAATGAAAAAAAAAATCTAAAGAAGTATTTGCTTGGACCCATGAAGACATGCCAGGAGATGATCGTAAAGTCGTCAAACACACCATTCCAACATACCCCGATCATGGACCAATCAAGTAGAAGCTCAGAAGACCCAGGCCAGAGGGGGCAGAAAAGGTCAAAAGGAAGAATCCACAAGCAGAGATGAAGCTAAAATTTTTAGTCGAAGTTCAAAGCCGGACTTAGTTGGTCAATGCTATCCCAAGTCAAGAAGAGAAGGGGTACGTGTATGTGTAAACTATCAGGATTAGGACAAAGCTTATCCTCGGAAAAAGAACAAGGAAAAGAGGATAAAAAGGAAAAGAACAAAAAGCAAGCACAAATAAACAAACAAACAAACAAAAAAGAAGAAGAAGGAAATAAAAAAGATAGAAGGAAAACATCTTGGGGGCAAGTTTTGTCCAAATCCTGTTGATTTGTACATGTCCGTATCCTACCATTCTTCTTGGTTGCCAAAAGGAAAAGGACCAAAATGCTGATCTGCAAACCATCTACCCGTTTTATCTGAATGAAGGGTATACTATACAAGCAACAAGTTGATGAATGAGGAAGGAGCTAAGAGACGGAAGAAATCCAAGCCAAAATTTGCACGACCTATATGAATGGTTTAATGCTGGCAGAAAAGATCATGAGAAAGGATTGGGCAGAGAAATGACCCTTTTGCACCTCGAGGCTAGAGAGCCACCATTGGAACCTCTACAAGAGTCATCTATTATTCCTCGACATAGGGGGCAGAAGCAGTATGGCCGATAGATGTAAAGCTCAAATCTTTAAGGACAGTCATGGCTAAATTTTGGAAGCCGACAGAGCACAACAACGAAAGCAGCAATTGCACAAGTCAGACAAGGACAAGTCATGGGATTATCCCCACGGTCAGATCCATCAAAAACATTCTGCTTGATCATTTGGAAAGATGGCCAGAAAGCATCCGATGAAGGAGGGAGATTCAATTGTCAAGCAAATGAGACCAGGTGTTTCAGACATACGAGGTAAATTTGGGCCAGTGTGAGAAGGTCCCTTTGTCTTCCAGAGATTGTTATCCAAGAGAGCAATAACGGACAGAACCGATCAATGTTGACAGACTCAAGAGGGTCCAGGGTTAAGGGCTAAAAATCAAAAGAAGATAATAAAAGCCCCGCGGGTTGAAAACCGAAAAAAGGCGGCCTTGCTAAAATTGGGTGCCTCGTCAGGGAGAAAACCGAAAAAAGGCATCCTGGGCAAAAATTAGAGGTTTGAGTGAAAATATTCAATCAAGAAAACCCGAGAGGGCTGATTGATAACAGGAGATCGGGTGTGGTGCACCTAAGTTGTTACTCATTAAAACTAAGTAAAACTAGTACTTTTGTATCACATGTCTAGTCATGGTCATTCTTATTGCTATATGGTGCCTATAGATAGAAATGCATGTATAAGCTAGGCATAAACATGCAATTAGACGGTTAAGAGAAACCTGTTGCGGGCATAAGGACATACGCTGGAGCAATTATCAAAGCAATAATAATGATTTTTCATGTGACAAATCCTCCTCCTACCCCTTAAATGACAAAAAAAAAAAGAAAGAAGAAGGCCGTTAGAGATGAAAACCGTGACTGGCTCTTTAAGCAAAAGTTAGGCCAAAGGGCAGGGTGAAAACCTGGGAACAGACAGTCTGTCCTTCAAAAAAATGAAGAAAAAGCCGCTGGAGTGGGTTGGTTCCATTCCAGGCAAAAGTTAGGCATAGGGTTATGTGAAAATCCACAAAGGGACGCATTTCCCGCTAAGAAAAGCTAGTGTGAAAATCCACAAGGGACGCACTACCTTTAAAACAATGACTTTTGAAGCTTGGAGCAATAAGGCAGCATTACTCGAAATGACTTCCCTTTAGACAGGTGCCGTATAATGCAGAACTTGATTCAGAGTGCTGGGGGCAAAATGCTCATTGACCGGGGGGCAAAAATGCGCACGAGGCAGTTCTCTTTAAAAAGATTAGGGGGCAGAGACCATAAAGCCAAGACAACGCTTTTCTAGATCCTTGGGGGCATCAGATAATGTGAGTAGCTGAGCAGTACCCTCAACGAATCCCTTAACCACCTGGGATGTGGTCTATCCATTTTTGCATCTCACATGCATAAATCTTTTGCATATTGCCCTGCATATCACGTGCATTTAGTCCATTACACTTATGGTTGTACACACAATTCTTGTACACTAATCATTTGCTTATGTCTCGTGTATATAGCTTTATGTGTATATTTCATACCCGTGATTCCATATGCACACACGATTCTTGTACATTAATCCTTTGCATGTGTTTTCTGTATATAGTTTTATATGTATATTTTGCACACATAGTTCTATACGCACACACAATCTTTTGTATATGTTGTTGTGTACATGACTTAGAGGGAAGGGTCTGAATAGACCTCATGAGCAAGGATGATCCAAAGGACGGATTCAGCTCGACATGATCGGCCACTGTATCTGGCCTAAAATCAAGTAAATATGTACAGAGGTGAAATGCCCAAGAGAACAAGCCTATCCGGGCACACCATGCTAAAGGAAATCAGATGCGAAAGTGAGCCGAGGTACAGTTTCAGCTATGCATCGGCGCTCATCTACGCCAAACAATCAGATCAAGATGAAGTCCTCACAAGAGAAGAATCTCAAGGACCTGCTCCCAAGAGGGAAAAGAATAAGCCTTTCCATGCACACCATGCCAGGAGCGAACAAGTAAGTTTTTCTGTCATAAGAGGCACGCCTACACACATCACACAATAAGTGTACAAAATCCAAATTCAAATGTGCAAAATCTCAAGCAAAAATAAATTTCTCGAGCAATAACAATAACAAAGACCAACAAAGAAAAATAACAAAACAAAAAGAAAAAGATATTTTTGAGGCCTTGAAAATCCAACATACTGTAAAAATTCGAATGCATCCAAAGTGTAAAAATTCCAAGAAAGAAAATCCCAAAATAAAAACAAAAACAGAAAAATCACCAAAGACATGGAAACCTATCCGCCTGCGGGCATGCAACCAAAACCTCAAATAATAATTTTCCTCTGAGGAGACTCAAACATAATTTTCTCTCTGGAGGCTCGATATCAAAGTCTCCCAGTGAGCATAAAAGTCTCTTTGGAGCATTATCTTTAAGACCTTTTTAAGGCATTCTCAGTCTCTTTGGAGCATTATCTTTAAGACCTTTTATAAGGCATTCTCAGTCTCTTTGGAGCATTATCTTTAAGACCTTTTTTTTAAGGCATTCTCAGTCTTTTTGGAGCATTATCTTTGAGTCCTTTTAAGGCATTCTCAGTCTCTTTGGAGCATTATATTTAAGACCTTTTCTTAAGACATTCTCAGTCTCTTTGGAGCATTATCTTTAAGACCTTTTCTTAAGGCTTTCTCAGTCTCTTCGAAACATCAAGTTGTTTTCAAAAATATTCCAAATCCCTTCAATCCTGAGATGATCCGAGAGGTGGGTTCAGCTTAACCTTATCAGAAATTGCCCAGAAAAGCAAATCTCTTCATTCACGTTATGCTGGGGGCAATCAGGCCGGGACGAGGCTAACAGATCACAAGCGATAGAACAGATCGTAAATAGAGGTTGTAGTCAGAAAGTACTGCATCTCACAGACACTGTGCAGGCCGGGATGAGGCTAGTGGGATACCAGCGATAGAATAGATCGCAAATAGAGGTTGTAGTCAGAGAGTACTGCATCTCACAGACACCGTGCAGGCCGGGACAAGGCTAGCGGATCACCAACGATAGAACAGATCGCAAACAGAGGTTGTAGTCAGAGAGTACTGCATCTCACAGACACCGTGCAGACCGAGATGAGGTTAGCGGGGCACCAACGGTAGAACAGATCGCAACAGGGGTTGGAGTTAGAGACACTGCACCTCACACCGTGCATGTCGAGACAAGGACAGCAGGGCACACACGATAGAACAGATCGCAACGGGACTGTGGTTAGAGAATGCCGCATTTCACAGACACCGTGCAAACCGAGATGAGGCCAGCGGGATAGATCAGCTATCGTGCAGACCGAGACGAGGTTAGCGGGGCACCAGCGATAGAGCAGATCGCAACGGGATTGGGGTTAGAGGACACTGCATCTCACAGACGCCGTGCAAGCCAACCGGAGGCGAGCGGGACAATGCGATAGAAAAGATTGCAAACGAGCCACAATCTGATAGCGCTACAGTTCAACGGCAACAAGTAGCAACATTCCACATGGCAAAAAGGTAAGGGCTGCCTCAGGTACGCATCTCTTTCCTTTTTCTCTTAATTTTGGCTCATCTAGGCACTAGTGCACTAGTTTCCCCAAAATTGGGGGCAACTGTAGACACCGGGTCCTGAGGTAGCCCAGATCAGAGTTACCCTATGATGATAAGACGCCTTTTCACAGGCAAAAAGGTTAAAAGTGATGATTTTCTTTTCAAATTTGCATTTTAGAGTGAAAAGATAAAAAATAATAAAAAATATTTTAAAAAATAGTTTTGAAAAATGGGGGCTTAAAATTATAGTATTTTTAGTCAATTTAAAATTAAAAAAAAATCAGATCGCAAGTGTCGGGCGCAGTAGCGCGCGCAAAGGCGACGCGCAGCGTGGCCAATGCTGCGCGTCGCTAAAAGCACGCGCAGCATTGTGCGCACTGCGCGCCGGCGAGCGCGGAAGTGCACAGGGCTGCCGCTCCGACGCCCGTCCCTATATAGCGACGGGCGTCCCTATTCCTGGCCGTCGTTAAAGGGGCTGTTTCATGTTTTTTCCTATTTTTCATCAGTTTTTTCCGTTTTTTTCACCTAAAATCCGTTTTTTATCCCATATTTTCAAGTTTTTTAAGGATTTATTCAATTTTTAAAATTCAAATTAGTTAATATCTGATTTAATTAATTTTTATCCCTTTAATTATTTTATTTTTCCTATTTTCTTCATATAAAAAGAATGAGATGAAAACCTAAAAAGGAGGATTTTGGCTAGGGTTTTTTCTCTTCATTTTTCTCTTCTTCTTCCTCTCAAACTCTAAAAAATTTTCCAGATTTTTTCCCTACCAAAGAAGAACAAAAAAATTGAGTTCATCATTCATTCTTTTTTTTTTTCAACATAATTTCTTCTAAATATATATTTAGAAGGGATTTTGTTGTTTGATTAATTTTTGGAGACAAATACAACAATTGTTTGTTCTCAAAATTTTTTTTAACCTTTTATTTGTGTTCAATAAAATTTTTTCCATTGATTTTCTTTTGAATCTCTTTTTGATAGAAAATTAATTTTGATACAAATAAAGTAAGTGTTTGTTATCAAAATCTATTTTTTTCCATTTGATTTTTATTTTGATATAAACCAAATCATTTTTTTCTTTAATTTTAATCAATAAAAATCTTTTTTATCAATATCATTTCTTTAGGCAAAGAAATTAATTTTTTGTCCTTAAAGAATTTTTGATCATTTTTTATCCTATTTCTTTCTTGGAATAAAATTCCAACATTTTCATCATATTACACTCTAATATTGCAAATCATCAAACAAAGAAATCGATCATCATTTTACCTTCATCGAATCCGAAACTCTGAGCGTAAACATTTTGGGCTTATTCTTTCTTTTTATTATTTTTGTTCAGGTTTAATTTATTCATGTATATTTTTATTAACTTCATTTATTTATTTATTTTATTTATTTCAGATTTGTTTTATTTAACTTGTTTATATACGATTTTATTCTTATTCGTGTATATTATTATTATTATTATTATTATTATTATTATTATTATTATTATTATTTTCATTTATTTATTCATTTATTCTATTGCTTTTATATTTGTTTTAATTTAATATGTTAATATATTATTTTGTTCATATAAATATTTATTTTCTTATAATTTCTAACATCTAAATGTTGTTTTCTTTTAATTCTTAACATGTAATTAATTTATTTCATTTTAACTCATCATTATTTCTAACATGTAATTAATAAATTCATTTTAATAGATATTTTTACCATGTAAATGCTTTATATTAATTGTAATTACATTAATTAATCATGTTGTTCATTTAATTGTTTTCATCATTCTTTAATTCATTTATTTTATTATTCTTTCCTTTATTATTTTATATATTCATTGATTTGATTATCTTCATCATTATTATTGTCATGTTCATATTTTTACATATTAATTTATTAACATGTTATATTTTATTCCAACCACTTCATTTAATCCATTTGTCATTAATAACACATTTTTCTAGTTCACTTTAAATTGGTAACATTTTAATTCATTTATGATTTTGATATCATTTCATTTTATCTCATTTTATTTTATTTTATCTTATCATTTATTTTATATTTAATTGATTTTAATTGATTCAATTACTAACATTATTTTATTTGTGTTTTATTTTATTTCACATCTCATTTTTTGCTTAGGCATTTTTGCGAGCACACGGGGAGATCCAAGAGGCTCGTTCGGGTTACATATTTATTTTCTTTGTTTGTAATATTTATTTATTTTGGCTTTTTCATTTATTTTGCCATGTAATTTTCTTGTAAAATTATTTATTTAGGCCCACTAGAAAGAAAGTCACTAAACGTTTTTTCATTAATTAATTTGAAATTTTTCCTAAATAAAAATGGGACCAATATCTCAATTTTCTCCATCCAAAATAAAATCATCACATCAAAATTATTTTATAATAAATTTGCATGCGAGGACCAATGTCCTCATCATTAATGAATATCCCGTTTTATGCATGTTTTGTATTTTATTTAGAATAGGGGTTATATTCCGCCCCTAGTTTTGTTGTAATATTTTTACATATGCTTTATTTTATTTACGCTTTTATTTATCGCTTCCACTACGTGATTGATATGCGCTTTAATTAATTGCATTAAAATGAATGAGAAATGGGATGAAACTCTAAATTCAAAACTCGATTATAAACTTAACCAAGGTATGAATAAATGGAGAGTCCCGAACCTACTCTGGTCTTGGGCTCAATGAGGTTAGAGGTCTAGAACCTCCAAAATATCTCTTGTTCCCCTACAAAAGGCTTAATTTACATAATCCTAGGCTCCAGGGGGTAGAGGCTAAGACCTCCAAGATCTCTCTAGTTTGCCCAAGATGGATATGTATGCGCTGTCTTAGGCTCGATAAGGCTAGACGACCCTTCCCAATGTTCTATTGGGTGGCGACTCCAAGAAACCTCCTTGTTGCGCAATATAGACGCACTTGTAAATACCTTACAAGTTTTAATGAATCCCATCCTGTTCGTCCTAAAAGCGGACCCTCGGGAGGCCACGGGGTTCGGCGCGCGTCACAATAACCTCTCTTAACTAATGCACAGGCGCATGGGTTATGATCAATATGTATTTAGGCAGTCCGAATAAATTAACATAGACCTATCGGGGCATGAAAGCCTTTGATTAGGTGACCAATCAAATTATCCGGGTTGTCCAATACATGATGATCCGCATAGCAAGCAATGGAATTATGGTTCATACTACCTAGGGGAAGTGTCTATTGCCATTACATGGACTTTGGTAAAAGGTGACGTTTTAGGTCTACCCAAGCATGGTCCCTGCCAATGGGTCTAGCTCATCGCGAGCGTAACGATCGATTGGGTCACCATTTAATATACCATAATGGTACGAGTCTTGAGCTGGTGATTATCCTTAACACTTCCCTATATTGAATGAACATAAGGTCATTTTCGGGAACGCACCGGGGCTGATAGGGGACCAAATTAGCATAAATCTAAGGCTCTAATGCGATGCAATGCAGTTTTGAAAGAAGGTGAAATTTTTAAACTAAAACTTAATTATAAATTTTAATCAAGGTACTTTCGAATCGAAGTCTCGAGTATTGTCCCCAGTGGAGTCGCCACTGTGATGCGTGCCGAACCTCGTGGGTTTCCCAAAGGCCTGCTTTTAGGGCTTTTGGGAGAGGTTCATTGGAACTTGTAAGATATTTACAAGTGCATCTATTTTGGGCAACAAGGAGGTTTCATGGAGTTGCCACCCAATAAAATATTGGGAAAGTTCGTCTCGCCTCAGTGAGCCTAAGACGGCGCATATTATCCATTTTGGGCAGACCAAAGAGGTCTTGGAGGCATTCACCCCAATAGAACATTGGAATGACCCTCTAACCCTATGGAGCCTAGGATTGTAATTTGAGTCTTTTGGTGGGACACAAGAGGTGTCTTGGAGATCCCATCGAAATAGGTCTCTCGCCTCATTGAGCCCGAAAACCAAAGATAGGTTCAAGACTTTTCATTTATTCATACGTTGATTAATTTTACAATTAGGTTTTGAATTTATTATTTCACCATATTTCCATACAATGCAATTAATTTAAAGGCGCAATCATTCACATAAAAGCGAAAAATAAAAGCGAAATTAAAATAAAGCATTCAAAAGTAAATTACAATAAAATTAGGGGCAGAATACAACCCCCATTATAAATAAGGTACAAAACAAGCATAAATCGGGATATTCATTTAGACGGGAACATTGGTTCGCAAATACTCATTTTACAAAAAAGTATAGAATTCTCAAATCAAGTTAAACCTTTTGGCTCGAGATGAAAACGAGGACATTGATCCAGTTTTAGTAACAAATCTTCATTTTAGTAGAAAACATTTTTGTGGTGGTTTTTTAAGCGCGGTCGAAAATCCTTTATTATTACAGACCACAAGCAAATAAAGAGAATAAAATGATAATTACATATTTCTAAATAATAAATCATAAATAAATCCTAATCTACCTGTTCCGACTATACTTCTCAGACGAGCCACATGCCTCCCGTATTGCCGTCAAAACATAAAATGATATTGGTTAATAGTGAATAAATAAACAATTGAATAAATAGATAAATAAACAAATAAATGATTGAATAAAGTAAATTGAGAAAAATGAATAAGATTGATAACAGATCAAATTAAATTAAACGATAAATAAATAAATCAATGATTTAATGAAATAAATTGAGAATTAATGAATATAAAACACAGATGAGAATTATAATGATTAATGCCAATAATCAAAAAATGATAATGCTAATAATAATATCATAAAATAATAATGAATAATAAATAAACATAAAATAATGATAATAATTATAAATGGATAAAATAATAATTCAATGTAATGATAGTAACATGAGCAAAATGATAATAATGATAATAATATACTAATAACAATAATAGCTATAAAATGTATTAAACATAAAATAGTAATATTAATAACAATGAATAATAATAAAAATAATAAGAATAATATAACAATAAACATAATAGTAGCAATTATAATAATAACCATAATAAAATAATAAAAATAATAATAAACATAAATTAAATAAAACTACTAATAATAATGCAAAATAATAGATAAACATAAATTACATAACATTAACAATAAAAATATCAATATAACACAATAACATTAATAATCAAATAAATTATATAATAATAAAAAATAATAAAGAAAATAACAATATAAAAACAGAAAGCTAAATAAGAATAAATAGTAATAATAATAATAATAATAATAATAATAATAATAATATTAATAAACAGAAAATAAATAAATATATAATAATAGTAATAATAATAATAATAATAAAAATATAAAATATAAAATAAAGGGGAAAGGGAGAGAGGCTCACCGGAGATGGGGGTGGCCGACATAGCCGTCACCGCCGGGTAGATCAGAGCTCCCGGAACCCGAAGCCGTCGGTCACGCACCGAAATGTCGCTGGAGGAGGCCGGAAATCTCCTTAAATCGTCGTGCCACCATCCCTCTGATCTCTCCTTTCCCGGCGAGTGGTGGGTGCCGGCTGGTGCATCCGGCCACTGGGGACCTGGAGTCGCCGTGAGTGTGGCCGTGCGCCGCCGTGGATGGCCGGCGGAGGCCCCGCTACTCTCCCTCTCTTTTCTTCTTTTCCGCCGGCGTGTGTTTCCTGTTGGCTGCCCCTCTCTCTTTCCTTTCTATTCCTTTATTTTCTTTGCTTTTCTTTTGATTTTGGCCCCTGTATTTCTTTGCTTCCCTATTCTCTTTTATTTCTATTTTTTTGCTCTCAGTTCTCTGTGTTTTCTCTCTCTCTTTTCTTTCTTTTTCTTTTTTTTTTTCTTGCTTTCCTTTCCTTTTATTTTCCCTATTCTCTGTATCGTTTTCTTTTTTCTTTCCCTTAGTTACCGAGAGAGCCCCCTACCTTTGGTCCATCATATTCCTTTTATATCCAAAATTAGGGTTAAGATAATTTCCTCCATTTTTAGTTAGTTTTTTTTTTTATTTTTACTCTAATTAATTTACATAAATTAATGCACATCTAATTAATTAAACACTCTATTAATTAAATAACCTATATTTTTATACCTATTTAATTTAATTAACCTACTTAAATTATCATATCCAATTTATCTAACTAAACACTATAATTATTTTTAATTAATTAACTAGCCTTAATTTTTATTTTACAAACATTTTGATCATCCAATAATATTAACTAATAAAATTAACCTAACCTTAAGTTTTAATTTATCTAATTAAATTAACCTAATTTTTAATTTCACTTACATATTTTATGTATTATATTTTTTTTTTGGAGGAATTTATCAAGGACCCCAAATTGCTATTGCCATTTTTTTTTAAAACCTAACTCAGGACCCGGTGTCTACAGGTAGCCCTAAAGTAACATCACCCTGGCCAAAGCTCATGTAATGGAAATAGATACTTCCCCTAGGTGGTGTGAACCCTAATGCTATGCTTGCTGTATGGATCATTATGTATTCGACAAACCCAGATAATTTGATTGGTTACCTAATCAAAGGCTGTTATGCCTCGATAGGCCCATGTCAATTTATTCGGACTGCCTAAATACACAACAATCACAACCCATACGTTTGTTAGGAGAGGTTATGCTGCCGGTTTTCCACCGTGCACTATGCACATTCATCGGGTTCCCTGTTAAACCATGAACCAAGCTCACCTAGGGAAGAGACTATGACCTTGTGTGCGGGAGTAATAAGGTTGGAAGGACCTATGTGCTTGCATGTGATTTATGGATGCTGCATAGCACGACCATGCATCTTATGGCATTCATGCATCATCCTAATATGACATGTTTTGCAGCCATCATAGATCTACCCAACTGGTTAAGAGGTCCTCAAGGGCACCTGTGTAGAAACCCATTCTTATAATTGCCGAAAAGGGTAGAGTATTCAGACACGATCTCCGAAACCAGTCACGCTACATCATCCCAGTTCTCCCTACACAGTGAAATGGCTAATTCATCAAGAGGGGCGGATGACACCAGGACCATGATAGCAGAGGAAGTGGGTAGGAGGTTTGAAGAGTTTGAAAATCGGATGTTGGCCATGATGGCAAATATGGCCCAACCAACTGCACCACAGAACTCAGTCCCTGCTCTTATGAGATAAAATAAGCAAGACGAGGTCAGAGAAGACCCACAAAAAGAGGTTCACCCACCACCAGTAGACCTGAGGGCTAATGTGTTGGCAAGACAGAGAAGGGGGCCTGCCCGTAGAATGGAGAAATTAGAGGATGAGGATGATTATGAAGAGCGCGCGTTGCTGAGAGGGAAAGCACCCCAAATAGAGGAGGCCATTGTGACGCGCACCGGACCAGCAAGGCCCTCATTGAACTCGCTTTTAGGATTCGAGGGATTGGTTCGCGTCTTTTTGATCTTGGGTTACATGAGATATTTTTGAATCCCCTACCCAATAGAACAATGGGAGGTTCATCTAATCCCATGAAACCTTTAGGCACCTTTGAGGCATTTTGGAGTCGCCACCCAATTTACAAGAAATTGGGAAAGGTCATCTAACCTCGGGGGTCTTAAACCAGAGAAGGTGTTCGGAACTTCACTTTTATTCATGCCTTAAGTTAAGTTTATAAATGAGTTTTTAACAAAACGAAATTCCATCTCTTATCTCACGCGATCATACAATAAATTTAAAGTGCATTTCAATCACATCGGAAAGCGATAAAGAAAGTGTAACACCCCCTACCTATACGTAGGCGATCCCATTCGATAAGGAGTGAGATGCCGTATGGGTAAAGGTGTCACCACACAAATACAGGATAAACATACATTCTACACGATCATACATACCGAAATACAGGGTAATTTAAAACTTCACAAAAACCATTCATGAAAGAAGCTGATCATGCATTAACATAACATTAAACATTACATTACTGTTTGATCAACCCGAAGGTACAAAAGATAATTACATAACCAAAAATACACTTATACATATGCGGAAGCTATTACAAAATGATCATAAGAGAGTTTTATACAAAAAGAATCATCAAACTACAAAAGATCAAGTCCTACACTAAACTCTGCTGTGTTGGCTTGGCTGCGATGACTCTCTGAAGGCAAAACTCCTTCCGCGCCTGCACGGGTAAACACACTGTGCTAAGCGATAAATGCTTAGTGGGGAAACACACATGAAAAAGAATGCCCATTCACAATGGTCGTCGAGCATAACGCATACAAATGGCATAATCAGAAATACACATTAGATATAAATATGAATATGCGAACACGAATAGTCATACGTTTGATAAGACATAATAGCATTCACCTTAACTCATCATGGTACACATTCGGATAAAACATTCTCACAATTATCAGAACAGTTCAAAGCAATTAAGCACCTGCTGACTCGAGGTAGTGGATAACGAGTGAACGGACAGTACTTTACGGGTACGAGCCGATTACTGAGAGTACCTTACGGGTACGAATCGCAAACCATTTTACTTTGTCGTTTACAAAACATTTTATTAAGGGACCTTAAACAAGATCCAAACACATAAAAGGGTTCGCGAGGAACCAAACAGGGACCTGATCGGGGTCCAAACTGAACAGAGGTTGCAGCTATAAGACTCTATTAGGCATGCCTAACTATCCACTAAACTGACTCTAGCAGGTTATGCATAATCCATTCAATTTATTCCATATATCCCAAAATCATGTATATATATATACACACATATAGGCATATTCAAATCATGTATTCGCATTCGAATAATTCACAAGTTAACAGATATAAGATTCATAGTCGCTAAAAGAAACTGGAGTTCAAAACCACACACACCAAGACAAAAACTCATTCAGCATAACAGGTCTGTCGCGCTCGCGACAGAGACCATAGTCTCTTCGCTGCGCGCGCGCGATGGACTTTGCGATCGTGAGAAGGGGAAGAAGTCTGACTCTGTCGCAATCGCGACAGAGAGTTTAAACATCGCTATCGTGGGCTCGCGATAGCACAGGCCAGCATTGCGCTCTATCGCGATCGCGACACCGTCGCGCTCGCGACAGAGAGCACCCAACAACTTTTGCTATCGCGAGCTCGCAATAGGGTCGCATGCTCGCGACAGCACAGGCCAAGAACACCAGTCTCTGTCGCGCTCAACGACAGTATCGTGCTCGCGACAGAGTCGGGATTTCCAAAATCTGCAGAATTCTGCAGATTTCTTCCTCTCCCAAACTCACCCACAAGCACACAAATCACCTCCAATGGTCTCTTACCTCAAATCCAGCCATCCATCACCATCAATACCCATAATGTAACATATATCAACAAGTAATTTCACACCAAACATCAATTCAAACTCAGAATACCAATAATTTTCAATACCCATAAATTTGCAGCAAAAACCACATCAATCCTCAAAATCACTTCAATAATCCCATGCTCATGCAAAATTACTTCACCCAATCAAAGACCCATAATATACATGCCATATCAAGAGCATATCAAAAACCC
Organism: Excoecaria cochinchinensis; assembly: GCA_947683425.1. NCBI lineage: Eukaryota > Viridiplantae > Streptophyta > Magnoliopsida > Malpighiales > Euphorbiaceae > Excoecaria > Excoecaria cochinchinensis. The sequence continues at coordinate 4,351,703 of CANTUQ010000161.1, forward strand.
AATTTCCAGAAATCATCAAGAACACATAGATGAACATATTTACATACAAAAAACAGAAAATTTCCCAAACCTTGAAATCCTTTGCTCCTAATGCTTAGATCCACTAGATCCCGCCTTCTCTTTACCCTTCGGTTCACGAGGAGGCTCAACTAAGCACAACCCAACAAAACCCACAACAAAGTAACTCTAGATTAAAACCCAAATCCAGAAAATATGAAGAAGATGATGAACCAAATGAAGAAAAGAAGAACAAATGCAATAGACTTACCTCTAAAATGCTAAAGGATGATCAATTCCCACCAACTAAGCCTTGATTCCAAGCTAGCATTCTTAGAGGAAGAGAGAAATGAAGAAGAAGAGAATGAGGGGAAGGGAAAACGGGAATGAAGGCAGCCACCCGCCCATTCCCTCTCTTATCTTCTCTTTTTCTTTTTCTTTTCCCTAACCCTAGACAAGTGTCACTTCCCTATTAGTGGGATTTGATCACTCACACCCAAAGCACATGCATCACAAACACACAAGACTCTCCCAACTAATGCATACCCTACAAATGTGTGAACACACACACGCAAGCACAGCCCCAAAACAAACTCTACAAACATATGAGTAAACACACCCAAGTGCAACCCAACTAATTCACACCCTAGCACCACACATGCACCCAGATGCTAACAAAACTCTTTAAACATGCATTTATATCCAAAATGCCCTTTACACATGCCAAAACTCACACAATGCACATGCATAAACATGGCTCATTCTACTAGGGGGCAAACGGGGTGTGACAGAAAGCATAAAATAAAGCAATAAATAAATTACAAGAAAAATCTGGGACAGAACAATCCCCCCAAAATAAAGAAAGCATAAACAAAATAAAAGGATAAACTTACGCCAAAAATTAATTACAAGGGACCAAAATGAATAAATAAATAATTGCATCACAAGAAGAATAATAATAAAATACATCATACATAAATCGGGATATTTATTGAATTTAGGAACATTGGTTCCTTTGATTAAACTTAAAAAAACTTGGAGAATTATTTTGGGCATTGATTGAGAAAATAGGGATGAGTGATCCCATTTTATGAAAATTAATTCTCCATTTAAAAGTGAAATTTTATTGGTTAAAAATAGGGCATTAGTCCCATTTTATTAGAAAAATCCCAATTTTAATTATTGTAGAAAAACATGAATTTTCATAATAAAAACGGATCCAAAATACATTTTACATGCAACATACAAAATAATAAAATAGGGAAAATACATCAATTAAAAAAATGTAAACCAAACTTTGAAGACTTTTAATCCTCGATCCTCCAACTCGCCGACGGGTAACACTCAAATAAAAAGACAAGGTATTACAACCAAAAAAAGAAAATAAAAATTATGGTTAGTAATTAAATCAAGTCAAATAAATAAAATAAAAGATGAAATATATAAATAAACCAAATTAAATGAAATGCATAATATAAAATGATAAACCAAATCAAGTTAAATAAACTAAAATATATTCAATTAAACCAATCAAGTGAATAAAACAAATGAATAAAAGGATAAAACATATAAAAATGAATAAACAAAGGTGTGTATGTGTGTGAACAACAAAGAGGGTCCCACGTGAGTAATGCATGCATGGAAATTAAGAAGAGAATAGAAAAAGGATGGCCACTGTTCACATGGCCATCATGCAAACAAAAGGGAAAAAAATAACAACAATTGATTAGCAATTTGATTTAGTTGACAAACTAGATTATTAAATTAAATATGCAAGATTGGCATGTTTAATTGATTATTTACATGTTATCACAATGAACATAAATATTTACATGGCAAAAAAAATCAATTAAAATAAAATATATTAATTAATTACATGTTAAAAATAATACATGTTAAGAATAATAAGAAAACGAAGCAAAACAAATTAATTACATGTTAAAAATAAGAAATCATGGCAAAATAAATTAATTATATGTTAAGAATAAGAAATCAAGACAAAAGAAATTAATTCATTACATGTTAGAAATAAAATCAATAAAACAATATTTACATGAACAAAATAATAAAAAATAATAGATAAGATAAATAAATAATTAGTTCGGAGCCCAGAAAATTTATTCTCAGATTTGGATTCGATGGAATAATGATGATTTTCTTGGAAAATTCCTCAAACAAATAATTTAGCAATGAAATTAATCCCTTTTGTTTATGGAGAAAACAAAGAAATTAATTTGAATGTTTAAAAGATTGAAAATTGATTTGAAAGTGAAAATTAATTCCTTTTGTTTATGGAGAAAACAAAGAAATTAATTTAAATGTTTAAAAGATTGAAAATTGATTTGAAAGTGAAAATTAATTTATTTTGTTTATGGAGAAAATAAAGAAATTAATTAGAATGATTAAGAATTGAAACTTGAATTTCCAATCTCAATTAATCCTTGTTAATGAAAAAATAGAAATCTGAAATTTTTTGAAGAAAATCAAAGAAGAAGAAAAGAACCAGCTCTCAAAAATCTAATGTGAAAAAATAATGGAGGCTCGCCCTTAGGTTTTTTTCATCTCAAAATATTTATATGATGGAAAAATAAAACCCTAATTTTATTAGGAAAATAAAATTTTATTTTAATTCAATTTCCTACCTTTTTTAATGATAAAATCAACTTTTATTTATTAATTATCTAATAAAATGATTTAGAATTTAATTTGAACTCAAAAACCTCAATTTGGGTGAAAAATCACTTTTTAGGGCGAAAATAGGCGAAAAACAGTAGTTGCGACAGAAATCTGGGCGCAGGGGGCGAGCTGCCGCGCAGCATGCGCGGATGGGCGAGGGCGCGGAGCGCGCCCGCCCCCAGCGCGCCGCGGCTGCCGCAATGGTCCGGATTTTTTTTTTAATTTTAAATTTAAACCTTTCGAGATAAAATTAATACTTTCAAACACATTTTTATTTTATAATTTTTAAAATATATATTTTTATTTTTTTATTTTTTATTCTTTTAAAAAGTAAAATTTCAACAGAAAATCATCACTTCCAATATTTTTGCCTGCGAACGGGTATCTAATCATCATCGGGTAACCCTTGTCTATGCTGCCTCAGGACTCGGTGTCTACAGTTGCCCTCAGTTTAGGATAAACTAGTACACTAGTGTCTAGGTGAGCCTAAACTCAAAGAAAAGAAGGAAAGAGACACATACCTGAGGCAGCCATCTTTCCGAACTGGGTGATGCTGTTGTGGTGGTTGTCGACATCTTGTTGGCGTGTTATCCTGTGTTGAAACGATAGTGCCGTGATCGTGTTAACCCTCCATGGAGTGGTAGTGCCGTCATCGTGCTAACCCTTTTGAATTGGTAGTGCCGTGGTCGTGCTAACCTTCCGTAGAATGGCAGTTTCTGAGTTGGTGAAGTGGTAGTGTCGTGATCGTGCTAACCCTCCGTGGAGTGGTAATGCCATCATTGTGCTAACCCTTTTGAAGTGGTAGTGCCGTGGTCATGCTAACTTTCTGTAGAAAGTTGGCAGTTTCGCCATCGTGCTAACCCTTCTGAGTTGGTGAAGTGGTAGTGCCATGATCGTGCTAACCTTCCGTGGAGTGGTAGTGCCGTCATCGTGCTAACCCTTCTGAAGTGGTAGTGCCGTGGTCGTGCTAACCTTCCGTCGAATGGTAGTGTCGCTGTCGTGCTAACCCTTCTAAATTGGTGAAGTGGTAGTGCCGTGATCGTGCTAACCCTCCGTGGAGTGGTAGTATCGTCATCGTGCTAACCCTTCTGAAGTGGTAGTGCCATGATCATGCTAACCTTCCTTAGAATGGTAGTGCCACCATCGTGCTAACCCTTCTGAGTTGGTGAAGTGGTAGTGCCGTGATCGTGCTAACCCTCCGTGGAGTGGTTGTGCCGTCATGGTGCTAACCCTTCTGAAGTGGTTGTGCCGTGGTCGTGCTAACATTCCGTAGAATGGTAGAGCCACCATCATGCTAACCCTTCTGAGTTGGTGAAGTGGTAGTGCTGTGATCGTGCTAACCCTCCATGGAGTGGTAGTGCCGTGATCGTGCTAACCCTTCTGAAGTGGTTGTGCTAACCTTCCGTAGAATGGTAGTGCCGCCATCGTGCTGACCCTTCTGAGTTGGTGAAGTAGTGCTGTCTGTGAGTCCTTTAGTTGATTGCCCTCTGAGAGGTCTTTGGTTGATGCTTGGACTGATGTTTGAACTGATGTTTGGATTGATGTCGTTTTGGTTAGTTATCCCCTGAGAGGTCTTTAGTTGATTGTTGGATTGATGCTTGAACTGATGTTTGGATTGATATCGTCACTTGGCTTTTGTTGGTGTCCGCATCTAATCTCTCTTTCTGCAAAATTAGAAAACAAAATATGCAGGAAAAATAGTGAGCATGCACGTGAAATGTATGAGTTATGCAGAATTGCAGGATAAGAATTCAACTAAGTGAGTTTGGAGGCGACAGCCGGGCTAGCCGCAACTTGCGATAGGATCAATGCCTTTTGAAGCTGCTTTTGAATTTCATGTCTTTGGAATTGTGAGGTTCTCACTGATACCTGTAGTCATTTTTTTGAAGGTAGTGCGTCCCTTGTGGATTTTCACACTAGCTTTCTTAGCGGAAAATGCGTCCTTTGCGGATTTTCACACAACCCTGTGCCTTATTTTTGCCTAGAGTGGACCCAACCCAATCCAGCGGCCTTTTTTTTTTTTTAAGGATAGACTGTCTGTTTCCAGGTTTTCACCCTATCTTTTGGCATAACTTTTTCTTAGAGCGCCAATTACGGTTTTCATCTCTAAATCCCTTTTTTTTTGAGAGGCTGAAGCTGTTGGCAAAAATCTTTCAGGCGTCTTAGATTATGGTTGCATGAGCTTGATTCTTATCATGAGGATGCTGTAGGATTGCCTTCGTAGTTGAAAGGAAAATGAGTCGACTGAAAGACCCGAGTGGTGAGAGTAGCAGAGGATAGACAATAGATGACTTTGATCACACAAAGTGAACTGCTCTGATCACATTAATATACCATGCATGTGTTTCAATTTAATTTCATTAAACATGATCATTGTTTGGCATTAATCTCAAGAATATAAAACCTCATCTAATCTCAGGATGGATCTTGAAAGCATCAAACTCCTGTTATCAATCAGCCCTCTCGGGTTTTCATGATTGAATATTTTCTCTCAGCCCTTAATTTTTGCCCAGAATGTTTTTTTTTTGGCAGGACGGCCAATTTTAGCAAGGTCGCCTCTTTTCGATTTTTGACCCGCGGGGCATTTATTATTTATTTTTCTATTTTTTTAGCCTTTACCATGGAACCTCCTTCAGTCTGTCGGTGTCGATTGAATTTTCTTTCATCTTCGTTGGGAAGGTTGTTTCTTCTAACGGTGGTTCTTTTTAGCATCAAAGTCTTGTTCTTGGGACTTGTGCAAACTGGCTGGGCTAATGAGTTTCTTCGCTTGGATCTTGGCCATGAAAGTTTGTATCTTCCTTTTGTTGGCTTTGGTGGTTCAATTTCTAATATAACCTTTAATGGTTGAGATGGTATCGTATGTTGGCCTCAAATGGTTTAGGATAAAGCTATGGTTTAGGACACAACTATCCTTTTTTTTTTTTGCGAGGTAATGAGTTGTCCTCCTAAGTTTGGTTATAAGGGTCCCTGTTGGTCTCATATAATTAAAGGTTAGTCTTGATTGGCTTTGGTAGGGGTGGGCATCGGTTGGGTTCGGGTCAACCCGAACCGAACCCGAATAACCCGAAACCCGAAATTCCATTAAAATTGCCATCCGAACCGACCCTAAATTATATTAGGGTCCCAAACCGAATAACCCGAAATTTTTTGAGCCCCGAACCGAATAACCCGACTAACCCGAAAATTCAACCATTTGAAAAAAATAAAATGAAACTCAACAAAAATGAAACTAAAATTCAGTTTCCAGCCAAACAAAACCTCCCACGAAAAAATGAAAATCAAAGAAGGAAAATCAAAGCAAAAAATGAAAATCAAAGAAGGAAAATCAAAAAGACAAAATTTCAATAAAACTAAAATTATCTCACGAAAAAAAAATTCAACAATCTGGAGAAAAAAAATTAGATCTCAACAATATCATCAGATCTCAACCATATCAATTATCAAAGCAAAGAAAAAAATTAAAAAACAAAAAATAACAAAAATCTGGAACATCTCACGCAAAAAAAAAAAAAAAAGAAAAGAAAAAACCCAGATCTTTGCTTTCTCATAACTAGATCTGGGTTTTTTCTTTGTTTTTCTTTTTTTTTGGGTCTTCCTTGATGGTGTGTGTGTGAGAGAGAAGGAGAGGGAGAAAAAGGAAATGGGGTGTGTGTGTATACGTTAAAGAGAGAGAGAAGGTGGGTGAAGGAGAGGGAGGAGACAAGGAGAAGGAGATGGGGTGTGAGAGAGAGAGAGAGAGAGAGAGGGGGAGGGGGGGCTACTGTGTGTGTGTAAGAGAGAGTGGGTGAGGGACGAAGAAGATGAAGGGGAGGGAGTGGGTGAGTGGAAAGAGAAAGATAAAAAGAAAAACTTTATATATAAAAATTCGGGTCAGTTCGGGTTTGATGGTTTTAACCTGAACCGACCCAAACCCGAAATATCCCAAATTTATAGACCCGAACCGAACTGAATACTCCAAATAACCCTACCCGAATTAATATTTCAGATCAGGTTATTCGAGTTTTTCGGGTCGGTTCGGGTTTTGCCCACCCCTAGGCTTTGGGGTAAACATCTCAAACGGTAGTGAGGAAAGGACTCCTAAGGGCTTGGTTTCAATGAGTTATGTATTTTTTTTGTGAAGTTTCAAGGTTTTATTCTTCTAACTTCTGATGTAGCCTGCGGAGTTTGATTTTGTTTGGCTGCACTATATGTGTCCTAGATGCTGAGGATGCAAAGGAATGGGTTTGTGAAATTCTGCTCGTCGTCATGTTGGCATGTTGAAGCAGTGTCGTCCCAACAATATCCTTGTCAATTTTCAAGTCCAGGCAAAGGCTTTTTCATTTTCTTTTTTTTTTGACATTATCTCTCAGAATTTTCCTCTATTCAGGAGTTGCATCAGATGCTATAAAGATTTTCTTCGGGTTTTCCAAAGTTCTAAAATTAAATGTAGTGATATTTGATGAATTAATGTCAAAATGTATGTATCATGATCATGTGAAACGAAATCATTAAAAACACCATACAAATAAGCAAAAATTGTTCATTTTATTGCAAACTGCAAACTGTGTCATAAAAGTTCTTGGAATGAAAAGAAACAAGCATCTAAAAATACTATCTTTCTCACCACTCTCACTAGTGGATTAAGAAGACCCGATCATATTCATGGTGGAGGGACTGCATTGTAGCCTGCCTTCTTTTTCTTCTCTCTCTTCTCAGGAACCGTGATCTGATGGGTGTCAATAAGATCTTGGATCTTGTTCCTCAATGTTCGGCAGTAATCTGTCAGGTGCCCGGTGTGCTGATGGTAGGCGCAGTATTGGTCCTCTCTATGCCCTGGCTGTCCTTGATTCATGGCTGGTCTAAGTGCCAAAGGTCGCAGCTTGCCCTCTTTCATCAATCTCTCCAGTACCCAGGATAGAGAGCGGCCTAAGTTGGAGTAGTATCTCTAACCCTACCCAACTCCAGTAGCTGAAACTTCTGCTGTCTTGCAATTTATGCTATTACTGCTCCCGGCACCACCTGATTTGTACCCTGACTAGTTCCCATAGCCTTTCCTAGCAAAATTATTTTGGCTTGCTTTCTTTGCCAGGTAAGCTGCCTGAGCCTCTACAGCAATATCCTTAAGTGACTCCCAATCCCTGAGCCCCTTAAAGCTGAGCAAATCTCTCAAGTAAGGGCATGAGTTCCTGATAAATAACCTGATCTGGTCAGCGGTGTCAGGCTTTCTCTTCATCTCCATAACCCTATTCCTCCACCTAGTGAGGTATTCATGGAATGATTCATCGCTCCTTTGCTGTAAGAGCTCAAGTTCCTTTAGGGTGACCTCCATCCTGGTGCTGCAGTCATACTGCTTCATGAATTCTTCAGTCAAAAGGTCCCAATCCTCCTTGGACCTCCTGTCCAGCCCGTGATACCAGTATACTGCCGGACCCACTAGACTTAGGCAGAAATATTCCACCTTCTGCTTCTTACTCAACCTGATGCCTTTCATTACCAGGGTATACTGTTTGATATGTGCAGATGGGTCAGAGGTACCATCGAACTTCGGCAGCTCGGGCATATTGAATCTTTGGGGCAATAACTCTTCATTCCCCAGATCTCTGTCCTCAGGGTTGATCCCCTTTCCAGCTGACAACATACGGGTGATAGCCTTAATCTGCTGTCTTATCCCTCTTAAAGCCTCATCCTCTACCCTGGGTGCTCTGGGCCTCACAGCTTGGTGGACTATTGGCTCGTCATCTTCCTCTTCCATCACAAAATCATCATTGGGGTTGTGGACCCTTTCCCTTCTTGGTTCGATGGGCACGGCGGCTTTGTACTCATTGACAGGTTGACGAGTAGCATTACCAATAAATGGAGCCTCTCCACCAGCAAGTGGTTTGGCTTGCCCCCCCAGCATGGACTATTGGCGGCTGCGGAGCGACAGGTGACTGTGGAGCAGCAGGTGCCTCTGGAGCAGGAGGATGAGCAATCCGTTCAGCCATGGCACCCATCATATCAAGCATCCTCCGTTCAAAGTCCTCTAGCCTCCTAGCAAGGTCTTGGGTGGTCAAAGCTCCAGTTTCTTCTGCCATTGATGATTCATTGATTGATGGAATGACTCAAAATCCCAGTCAGACACTAGTTCCGGTAACTCAAAGAGCAGATTTGTCCTTACTAGCCGACCGTCGGAACCTCTAGTCCACTTAGATGAATCTATGATGGCTGAAAAATTTAAATTGTTAGAATGATGCATGAATGACATATACAATGCATAATAGTGTGTTATGCAATATTTACAATCACATTCAAGCAAGTAGATCCTTCCAACCTTATCACTCCCACACATGAGGTAATACGGTCTTTTTCCTAGGTGGGCTTGATCCATGGATTAATGGGAAACCCAATGGACGCGTATGTTGCACAGTGAGAAACCGACAGCATAACATCTCTTGATTAATGCGCATACGTATGAGTTTTGGCCTTTATGTATTTAAATATTTCAACTAAATCAAAATGGCCTTACCGGGGCATGAAAGCCTTTGATAAAAGACCATTTAATTTGGTTGATTTTGTTCAATATATAATGGCCCACATAGCAAGCATCGTATTAAGGTATTGCAACTCGCCCACGAGTAACACTCAAATAAAAAGACAAGGTATTGCAACCAAAAAAAAGAAAATAAAAATTATGGTTAGTAATTAAATCAAGTCAAATAAATAAAATAAAATGAAATATATAAATAAACCAAATTAAATGAAATGCATAATATAAAATGATAAACCAAATCAAGTTAAATAAACTAAAATATGTTCAATTAAACCAATCAAGTGAATGAAACAAATGAATAAAAGGATAAAATATATAAAAATGAAAAAACAAAGGTGTGTGTGTGTGAACAACAAAGAGGGTCCCACGTGAGTAATGCATGCATGGAAATTAAGAAGAGAATAGAAAAAGGATGGCCACTGTTCACATGGCCATCATGCAAACAAAAGGGAAAAAAATAACAACAATTGATTAACAATTTGATTTAGTTGACAAACTAGGATTATTAAATTAAAAATGCAAGATTGGCATGTTTAATTGATTATTTACATGTTATCACAATGAACATAAATATTTACATGGCAAAAAAAATCAATCAAAATAAAACATATTAATTAATTACATGTTAAAAATAATACATGTTAAGAATAATAAGAAAACGAAGCAAAACAAATTAATTACATGTTAAAAATAAGAAATCATGTCAAAATAAATTAATTATATGTTAAGAATAAGAAATCAAGACAAAAGAAATTAATTGATTACATGTTAGAAATAAAATCAATAAAACAATATTTACATGAACAAAATAATAAAAAATAATAGATAAGATAAATAAATAATTAGTTCGGAGCTCAGAAAATTTACTCTCAGATTTGGATTCGATAGAATAATGATGATTTTCTTGGAAAATTCCTCAAACAAATAATTTGGCAATGAAATTAATTCCTTTTGTTTATGGAGAAAACAAAGAAATTAATTTGAATGTTTAAAAGATTGAAAATTGATTTGAAAGTGAAAATTAATTCCTTTTGTTTATGGAGAAAACAAAGAAATTAATTTGAATGTTTAAAAGATTGAAAATTGATTTGAAAGTGAATTAATTCCTTTTGTTTATGGAGAAAACAAAGAAATTAATTAGAATGATTAAAAATTGAAACTTGAATTTCCAATCTCAATTAATCCTTGTTAATGAAAAAATAGAAATCTGAAATTTTTTGAAGAAAAATCAAAGACGAAGAAAAGAACCAGCTCTCAAAAATCTGATGTGAAAAAATAATGGAGGCTCCCCCTTAGGTTTTTTTCATCTCAAAATATTTATATGATGGAAAAATAAAACCCTAATTTTATTAGGAAAATATTTTTTTTTAATTTAATTTCCTGCCTTTTTTAATGATAAAATCAACTTTTATTTATTAATTATCTAAGAAAATGATTTAGAATTTAATTTGGACTCAAAAACCTCAATTTCGGTGAAAAATCACGTTTTGGGGTGAAAATCGGCGAAAAAAGGCGGTTGCGGCAGAAATCTGGGCGTAGGGGGTGAGCTGCCGTGTTACACGCGCGGATGGACGAGGGCGCGGAGCGCACGCGGCGCTCCGTGCGAGTGCGCACCGCTAGGGGCGCCCGCCCCCAATGCGCCGCAGCTGCCGCAATGGTCCGGAATTTTTTTTTTTTTTTTATTTTAAATTGAAATCTTTTGAGATAAAATTAATTCTTTCAAACACATTTTTATTTTATAATTTTTAAAATATATATTTTTTATTTTTTTATTCTTTTAAAAAGCAAATTTTCACCAGAAAATCATCACTTCCAATATTTTTGCCTGCGAACGGGTATCTAATCATAATTGGGTAACCCTGATCTAGGTTGCCTCGGGACCCGGTATCTACAGCCATCTAGAAGAAGATGGAAGAAAAATTTGAGGCAATGACGAAGATGGCGATGTGGGGGGGGGGGGGGGGGGGAGGCCGAGGGATGAATCCCGAAGACAATGAGCTAGAGGGAGAGGATTTGATCCCGATGAACTTTAAAATGCCGGATGTCCTAAAATTTGATGGCACCTCTGATCCTACCACCCATATAAAGTAGTACTCGCTGGTAATGAAGGGTACTACTTTAATGAAGAGGCAGAAAATCGAATATTTCTGTCTGAGCTTAACCGACACGGCGGTTGATTGGCATCATGGTCTAGACCAGAGGACCAAGGAGGATTGGGACTTGTTGACAGAGGAATTTCTCCGACAATACGATTGCAGCATGGGAATGGAAGTGACCCTAAAAGACTTGGAATTATTACAGCAGAAGTCGGGCGAATCTTTCCACGAGTATCTGACCTGATGGAGGAACCGGGTAATGGAGATGAAAAGAAAGCCAGATACTCAAGATCAGATACGACTGTTTATCAAAAATGCCAGCCCATATCTGAGGGACGGTTTGAAGATGAAGGGTCTGAGAGACTGGGAGTCTTTGAAAGATATTGCTATTGAGGCAGAAGGGGAGTACCTGTAGACACTGGGTCCCGAGTCAGACTAGATCAGGATTACCCAATGATGAAATTAAGTGTGCCTATTTATAGGTAAAAATGAAAGTTGAAAGTGACGATTTTTTTGTCAAATTGATTTATTAGAAATAAATAAAAATGTATTTTAAAAAATATTTTAAATGCTTTAAAAATTATTTTTGAGACAAAAAGGGTATGTTTTGAAATTGTTGTTTTTTTTAAAAAAAAAAAATCGGAAGATCGCGAGTGTCGGGCTGCGGCAGCGCGCTGGGCGCTCGCGCATGCCTGCGCGCCCTGCACGCGCCGACGGGCGTCGGTCGCCCCTGCGCGCCCCTTCGACGGCCGATCTGCGGTTTTTCCGTTTTTTGGCCTAAAAATTGATTTTTTCTTCATTTTTTGTGTAATTTAATGCAAAAACCTTTTATTTTCCAAACCCTTCAAATTCATGAGTTTTTTGTGATTATTGCAATTAAATTTATTTAATTCAATTTAATAAAAATATGATTTTCTTTGGGTTTTTTTATGCATAAAAAGGGGTTTTTAGTGGGGATTTGAGGGGGGATTTTTCTTAAGAAAAATATTGTTTTTTCTCTCTTCTTCTCTCTTCTTCTTTTTCTTATTTTTTTCTTCTTCTTCTTATGTTTTTCTTCTTCAAGAAAAATTCTCCAAGTGTTCTAATTTGATTTTTTTAATTTAATTCTTAAGACAAATAAATCAATTATTTGTTCTTTTGAATTTTTTTACTTCTTATTTTTCATAATTTTTTCTTAAGACAAATAAATCAATTATTTGTTTTTAGGATAAAATTTCATTACATTTTATTTTTCCTAAATCAAAGCAAGAAATTATCATCCAACTTCATTCATCACATCAAATTTGAGGGTAAACATTCTTGGCTCAACTTTTAATTTTCAATTTATTTTTGTTTAAAATTAGTTAGCTATCATGTAAATTATTTTAGATCTATTATTTATTTTACTTTTTATTTCTTAATCTTTTATTTAATTGTTCATATCATTATTTCTTATTCTTAATCTTTTATTATTATTTCTTATTCTTAATCTTTTATTTAATTGTTCACACTATTATTTCTTATTTCTTATTTGATTGTTCATGTTCATATTATTATCATTATTTTGTTCATATATTATTATTATAATTTACTATTATTATTACCATCATTATTTTTATTTTATTATTCTTATTTATTCTTATTTGTTTTTATTATTATCATTATTATTTTTATTAGTCTTGTTTATTATTATAGTTTATCATCATCATCATCATCATCATCATCATCATCATCATCATTATTATTATTATTATTATTATTATTATTATTTTTATTATTATTATTATTATTATTATTTATCATTACTACTATTAATATTATTATTATTTTTATTAATTTTGTATAGTATCATATTTTTACTACTATTATTATTTTTATTAATTTATTATTGTTGTCATCATCATTATTATTTTCATGTTTTCATACATGTTGAATTTTATTGTTGTTATTTTTATGCATGTTTAATTGTTCATGTGTTAAGTTATATTTTATTATGCCATCTAATTAATTTGTCATGCATGTTGTTTTATTTTAATTCATTTTTTTACATGTTAAATGGTTAATTCATTTTTTTTTATTACTAACATCATCTTTCATTTGTATTGTTTAATTTCAATTATTATTTTTCATGTGTGAGTTTTCCAATGACAAGAGGAAGCCTATGGAGGTCTGAAGACACCATTTTGGTGGAGTTTAGTTTTTTAGCATTTTTAGTATTATTTTGCTTTTATTATTTAATATGTAATTTGTAATAAGTTTGTTTATGTTCTTGCACGTTAATTAAAAGTCACATAAAATATTTATATTAAATAAATTGGGGTTTTTTCTAACAAAATGGAACAAACGCCTAGTTTTTCATCCAAATAAATTGTCACTTCAAAATTATTTTCTTTAATTATGCATGCGAGGACCAATGTCCTCACTCTTAATAAATAACCTGTTTTATGCATGATTTACCTTTATTTTACAATGGGGGTTGTATTCTGCCCCTAGTTTTGTTGTAATTTATTTTTATGTACTTTATTTTAATTATGCTTTCATTTACCGCTTTCCTTGAATGACCAACTTGCACTCTAATTATTGCATCAAAACGTATGAGAAAAGGGATGAAAACTTAAATTCAAAACTCAATTTTAACTTAATCAAGGTATGAATAAATGAGAAGTCCCGAACCATCTCTAGTCTTTGGGCTTAACGAGGCGAGAGGACCATTTCAATATTTCATTGGAATGGGACTTCCAAGACACCTCTTGTGTCCCGTAAAAAGGGTTTAACTAGCATAGTCCTAGGCTTCACGAGGCGAGAGGGTCATCCTAATGTTCTATTAGGATGGGACCTCCAAGACCCCTTTGGCTTGCCCAAAATGGACATAGCAGCGCTGTCTTAGGCTCACTGAGGCTAGACGAACTTTCCCAATGTTCTATTGGGTGGTGACTCCATGAAACCTCCTTGTTGCCCAAAATAAATGCCCTTGTAATTTCTTACAAGTTTTTGTGAACCTCTCCCGAAAGCCCTAAGAGCGGGCCTCCGGGGCGTCCCACGGGATTCGGCGCGCGTCACAGTGGCGACTCCACTGGGGATCTAAGAGACTTCGATTCGAAAGTACCTTGGTTAAAAATTATAATTGAGTTTTAATTTAAAAATTTTATCCCTTTTCGAAATTGCATTGCATTACATTTCATTAGAGCCTTAGAACTATGCTAGTTTGGTCCCTATTTTTAACCCCGGTGCATTCCCAAAGCACGACCTTACGTTCACTCAATGTGGGGAAGTGTTAGGGATAATCACCAGCCCAAGCCTCGTACCTTATGGTATATCAAATGGAGACCCAATCGGTCGTTATGCTCGTGATGAGCTAGACCCGTTGGCAGGGACCATGCTTGGGTAGCCCTAAAGTATCATCACCCTTGACCAAAGTTCATATAATGGCAATAGATACTTCCCTTAGGTGATATGCTCCTTAATACAATGCTTGCTATGTGGGCCATTATATATTGAACAAAACCAACCGAATTAAATGGTATTTTATCAAAGGCTTTCATGCCTCGGTGAGCCCATCTTAATATGGTTAAAATGTTTGAATACATAAAGGCCAAAACCCATACGTATGTACAATAGGCAAGAGATGTTATGCTGCTGGCTTTTCACCGTGCACCATACGCGTCCAATGGGTTCCTTATTGACCATGGACCAAGCCCACCTAGGAAAGAGAATACACTACCTCCTGTGTGGGAGTGATAAGGTTGGAAGGATCTATCTGCTTATATGTGATTGTCCATGCTGCATCAACACGATCATGCATTGTATATATCATTCATGCATCATTCTAACAATCTATTTTTTCAGCCATCATAGGTTCATCTAAGTGGACTAGAGGTTTCGACTGTCAGCTAGTAAGGACAAACTTGCTCTTTGAGTTGCCAGAATTTGTGCCTGACTGGGATTCTGAGTCACTCTCATCCCGTGAATCCTCTCTAAAATCATCAATGGCGGAATTACCACGGGAGATTGGTGCTTTGATAGTACAGGACCTAGATAAGAGGCTCAGCGATTTTGAGAGGAAGATGTTAACCATGATGGAAAACATCGTCTCTCAAGTGGCATCAAATTTTAAGCAGCTGCCTACGGCCCCTTCTATTAAACCATTTGAATTGCCTGTCAGGGAAGAGGCTCCTATAGCATTCACTATAGTGCAACAGCCAGATTTTGAGCTCAGAGCAACGACACTTGTTGAGCAAAAGAAGACCCTTGATGTGAAGGGTGATATTATGGGAGAGGAAGAGGATGAATAAGTAATTCCATGGGTTGTCATGAATGAAGTACCCAAGGGAGAGGATGGCGCAGTAAAAGAGATATAATAGAGGGTTGAAAAGTTTGAAGCTCAGACTATGGCTGTTATGGAGAATTTAGTCACTGTTATGGCGCCACCTACTGAACAGCAGCCTACTGCTCCTACCAAGTTGCCAAAAGAGTATGATCCGACTAAGGAAATACACCCACCGCCAACTGGGCTTGAAGGAGAGTTACTTGCTGCTATGTCACTCGAGCGAAAAGGCAAAGGGCATGTTTCAGAGAATGGGCTTCTGGCAGTAACACGGGGCTTAAAGAGAAGGATGGATGTCCTCGAAGAGGAAATTACAAAGTCTAAACTTGCAATTACCCTAGCCGCTCGGGAGAAAGTCTTTATGGACTTAGAGAAGGGATGTGTGACACGCGCCGGGCCCCGCGGAGCACCCTTTTGATCGCCCGCTTTAGGGCGATCGGGCAAATTGGGGGTCCGTTGACATCTTGCAACGAATTGCAAGTGCGTCTATTTTGGGCAACAAGGAGGTTTCATGGAGTCGGTACCCAATAAAACATTGTGAAAGTTCCTCTTGCCTCGGAGAGCCTAAGACAGCGCATATATCCATTTTGGGCAAGCCAAAGGGGTCTTAGAGGCAATCATTCCAATAGAACATTGAGAATGACCCTCTAACCCTATGGAGCCTAGGATTATTATTTAAGTCTTTGAATGGGACACAAGAGGTGTCTTGGAGGTTCCAATGAGTGATCGAAAAGACCTCTCGCCTCGTTGAGCCCAAAGACCAGAGTTGGGTACGGGACTTCTCATCTATTTCTACCTTGATTAATTTTACGATTAGGTTTTGAGTTTATTAGTTTGCTCTCTCTCCACACAATGCAATTAAAGACGCAAGTATTCACGTTAAAAGCATTAATAAATAAATAAATAAAATAAAACGAGAATGGCTACATAAAAAATAAAGTACAATAACACTAGGAGCGGAATACAACTCCCATTTGTAAAAGTGCAATACATACATAAATCGGGTAATTCATTTACTTTGAGGACTTTGGTCCCGTACGCATTTATTATGAAAATGATCTTTATTGTGATGTTTTAATTGGATGGAAAATAGGACATTGGGTCCTTGAATTTATAAAAAAAAACTCAATATTAATTACTATGAAACGTTAGTCTATTTTTATTTAACGCGGGATAAAACAATTTATCACGTGCATAGGATAATGAATAAATAAATAAATATTAAATAATCAAATCAAATAAATAAATGAATAAATAAATGAATGAATAAATAAATAAGGGATGAGGGATTAAACCAAACGAAGTCCTCCCAGCATGGCAAATCTCCCCTCAAGCTCAAAGCATTCAAGGAATAAACAAAATCTCACAAGATAAATCAATAAATATTAATATTAACAAAATCAAAGCATAGATAAATATAATATAAATTAAAACTCAAAGCTGAGATAATAAAAAACTATCGACAAAAAAGAAGAGAAAATATTTGAAAAATAAGAGAAATAAATAATAAAGAAGAATAAATAATAAATGAAATAAGAGAATTTGGAAAACTGTAGATAGAAACCAGGGACGGCCTTACTTGACTGACCGACGGGCGTCTCTAACGGCGACCGACGGGCTACATGCCGTTGCCCAACTGAGAGACGGGCTCAACAATAGTGACCGACGGGAAATAATGGCGTCATTTACGCGCCGTCGCTCAATCGAGAGACGGGCGTCGGTGGCCTTATCGCCCGTCGGTCACTACTGTTCCTCAAAAGGACAGCAAAAACCAACTTTTTCTCAAACAAAGTAATTTTTCCACCTCAAAATTCAAAAATAAATGCAAAAATTAAAAATAAGCTAAATGAAATATATGCCCAGAATAATTACCCTCAGATTTACCTTTTAGGATGGATTTTCTGAAGATTTGAACCCCGCACGTTTCGTGAGAAATGGGTGAAAACCAAGAAAATAAAGTTTAGATTTTTTCTTCTTGATTTTCACAAAAATGGTCAACTATTGGAATCAAATTTAGTGGAAACTAATCGATTTTAGCTTCCTTGAATTAATTTGATTCACCTAATCAAATAAAGTGAAAAGAGAAATTTTGAGAGATGAGAAGAGCGCTAGAAAATGGGATTTTTAGGTAGGAAAATAGCCAAATTCGTCCAACCCCAAAAACAGGTGAAGAAAAGCTTTTATAGTTTTGAATGACTGACGGCCGTCGAAAACCCACCGACGGGCGTCGGTTAAATCCTATTTTCAGTTGGAAATAGGATTCAACCGACGGGCGTCTAAACCACAAATGGGCATCGGTTAAATCCCTTTTCCAATAGGAAACAGGATTCCACCGACGGGCGTCGGAGGCTCACAGACGGGCGTCTGTGCAAGGGTACGTGTCCGTCCCTCATCTCACCAACGGGCCGTCCCTCATAACGAGAGACGGGCTCCCCAGGGAGCGATGGGCTGGCCGCCTATGGAGGAAAATTCCTTTTTTACCCCAAAGCTCCCAATTTTCTTTTTCTTATTGCCATGAATAAAAAAACCACATTTCTCATGAATCTAGAGGGCCAAAATCTCCGAATCTCAACCATTCATTCGGACTCGGGCATCGATTTCTTCATCGGGTAATCTCTGATCTGGACCGCCTCGGGACACGGTGCTTACAGTTGCCCCTAATTTTGGGGAGACTAGTGCATAGGTGCCTAGATGAGCCAAAATTCAGAGAAAAAATGAAAACAAAAAGAAGAATAGCATACCTGAAGCAATCCTTACCTTCTGCGTTCTTTGCTGGGTAGACCTCGTCTCAGTCTACTCAGCGGAGAGTGATGGATACCCCTGCCGGTCTCGTCTCGACTTGTAAGGTTTTGGTGAGGTGTAGCGTTCTCTAGCTACAACCTCGCTGTGAAGAGCAGTGTTCTCTAACTGCAACTTCATTTGTTTCTGCTGGCCTCGTCTCGGCTCGCATAGTTTTGAGGAAATGTAGTACTCTCTGACTACAAACTCGATTTGTGGTCTGCCCCGCTAACCACGTCTTGGTCTGCACGGTGGCTGATCTGTATCGCTAGCCTCATTTCAGCCTGCATGGTGTGAGGTGTAGTGCTCTCTGACTACAACCTCAATGAGAAGAGCAGTGTTCTCTAACTGCAACTTCAACTGTGAAGTTCCCCTGCTAACCCCCATCCGATCTGCAAGGTGCGTAGCACTCTCTGACTATCGCATGAATTGTGAGATGCAGTACTCTCTAACTACAATCTCGGTTTATTGAAGTTGCCTTGCTAACCCCCATCCGATCTGCAAGGTGCGTAGTACTCTCTGACTACGACTTGTGAGATGCAGTACACTCTGACTACAATCTCGGTTTGTTGAAGCTGCCTTGCTAACCCCCATTCGATCTGCAAGGTGCGTAGTACTCTCTGACTACGACTTATGAGATGCAGTACTCTCTGACTACAATCTCGGTTTGTTGAAGCTGCCTTGCTAACCCCCATCCGATCTGCAAGGTGCGTAGTACTCTCTAACTACGACTTGTGAGATACAGTACTCTCTGACTACAATCTCAGTTTGTTGAAGCTGCCTTGCTAACCCCCATCCGATCTGCAAGGTGCGTGCCTAGTTGAGTATGATTTTGAAGGACATAACGTTTGGTCTGTCCATCCTTCAATGTGATCGATGTCCATCCTTGGACCGATGTTAAGCAATGTTCCTGCATGGCAAAGAATTTTTTTGTTAACTCTTATGGGAATTATCCCTATTCGATAGGCTCATAAATGATTTTGCATTACTATTTATTGTTTATCGCCATTTTCTGTGCATCATTATTTTATTTTATTATTATTACATTTTTTTCTGATCATATGGTCATTTGTCTTTAATGTAAATGAAGAGAAAGTACTCAGTTATCTATAATGTAAGTAAAGTACAAATAAAAATAGAAAGAGATAAAAACACGTCAATCTGATAGTAAATGTTTTTCACTAAAACTCAATTTTGTACAATGCATATATAACTGTGATAACAATAAACAAAATACAAAAAGAATGTCACCCAAACTCCCTGAATGACTATAATGGCATATAATCTGTGAGATCCTCCTCGGGGTCATCATCATCATCAGACACATGGATCGGCTGAGGTTGAGGTGGAGACTGAGGCTGAGGCTGAGGTTGTGAGGTAGAAGGTCCGACCCCAGAAGTGCAAGGTCGGCTAGAAGGATCTGCTGGGCCTGGCTGCTGAGAGCCCCATACTCTAACCATGGGCTGGAACCTAGGAGGAACTGCCACCGGTACAGATCGAGGCTGTGGTCCCTCAGAGCCCTGCTGCTGAAACTATACCTGAGCATACCCATCTAAAAAGGGCTGTGCACACACTGTCATGAAGCTCAAGGTGTCTGTGATCATCCCCCCTAGCTCCTTGAAGGCCCTGCTCAACTGGCGAGTCTGCTCAACCGAATCGGTCCTCATACTCTCTAGCCTCTGCTCTGTCTGCTCCCTGAACTCTCGCATGGACTGAGCTAGGGGGGGAACGATCCCCTCCAATGCCTGGACTCGGGATCCGAGAGAACCGAGTGACTCATCTATCAACTGAAGAGTCACGTCGATCCTCTGAGCTGCCTGGTCCTGGGACGTCCTCAACTCCTGCCTGAGCTGCTCTCTGGGTCCGTCCTGCTCATGCATGATATGCTCTATGAGCCTGGCTTGCTCCTGCCCCATGCTCTCTAAAAGTCTGGCCTGCTCCCGGACCATGTGGTCAATGAGCTCGGCCTGCTCCTGGCCCAAGCGCTCAATGATTCTCGCCTACTCCTGGATGATGGCCTGCTGCTGGTCCAGCCTCTCCTGGGTAAGTCTGTCTCTCTCTCTGATCTGCTCATGGAGGACCCTATCCCTCTCCTCCTGCCTGTGCTCAAATGCTGCAAACATGGAGACCATGAGCTGGGAGATGTCTGGCTGTGATAGCTGAGGCTGAACTGGCTCCGGAGTCTGCTCTGGTGGCAGAGCTGTGGAGGTGGATGCCCCCGGGTCACCTCTGGAGTAAGGGTGGAACCTCTCTAATGGCCTAAGGATGGTCCGCTGTACCCTCATAGCTGGAGGAGGAGTGGGGGTCCGCGCCCTTGGTGCTGGAGGAATGCTAAACAGGTCATCCATAGCGAACTCCATCTCAAAGTCTGATGGGGTCCTGGGTTGCTCCTGCTCCGGCTGTAGCTGTGGTTGCTCCTCCTGATAGTCTTGGTGCTGGGGAGGCTGCTCCTCTGGATACTCTGGATGCAAGGGAGGCTACTCCTCTGGATACTCTGGATGCAGGGGCTGCTGCTCTTGCGGCTGTGGTGGTGCCTGCTCCTGTGTTGGTGCTAGCGGAGGAAGCGCAAAGGCTCGCCGAGTCTCATGTATGGTAAGGAGTCTGAATTCCTCAAGCTTCCCTACCAGATGCAACACCATCCCCATCTGTACAGCAGCTGGTGCATCTACGTATATCCCCTCATCCAAGGCATCCCTAAGCCTGTCCGGGGTGACTCCCAATCCCAAGAGTAATCTGGTGATGACCCCGCCGATAATCACCACTGGGGCTGTCCCCCTAGAAACCCTGACCATGTTAGCCAATATCTCATGGCTAACATTGAGACGCTGGACGCCGGCCTGCCACCAAGCCCAGAGGCTCCAGATCTCCGCCGCATTAAGGGACCCTGGGTTACCAGCCCGTCCTAGGTACGAGCTGGAGAGCACTCTGTGCAAGTACCGGAGTGCCTGTGAAACCAACATGGTACTCTTTGCTGTATCATGGTCATACAGCACTCCGGGTAGGGCTATGGCCACCCAATGGGCGCGTCTCACTGCTTGCTAGGGCACCATCACTCCGTCGCTCCGCGGGAGTCCCATAGCCTCTGCAAAATGCTGATGCGTGATGCTGAACTGCTGACCATCGAACCAAAACTGTATCACTCCAGGCTTTGTATCGGATCTCTGGTACCCTCCGTAGCGCAATGTGGCCAGGACCTGCCGCACCGCCTCTGGATATGTCTGGAAGGTCGGTGTCAAGAACTCCGTCCAGCCTGTGCCCTCCAGAAGTATGCCAATCTCCTCGGCCATCCCCAAGGCCTCTTGGAATGGCCTAGAAATGAAGCGACTGGCTCGAAACTCTAACTGAGCCGGTGCTCTGTATCTCTGTGCAGCCTTGCGGTCCATCCAACCCGGAGCCTATGGCTCAGGCTGGCCCTGTGGGATACGTCATCGTGGAGGCATCCTGTAAGAAAAAAAGTTATGCAATTAATTTAACATAATAGCCATAAATAGACCTGATTTCTGGTATAAGGCAAATCGGGCATCCTCCAGACAAGGATGGTCTAACCCGAAAAAGAAATAAGACAAAATAAAATAAAAAAAATAAAAATAAAGATAAATAATAAAAAATTAGGCAGCATCCCGGCAGGGATGTGCCCAACCCCCTGCATTAGGAAAGGAAAAATAACGATAGGCCTCAGGCCCCAATAATCAATCATAATAAAAATAAAAATTTGGGCAGCACCCTGGCAAGGGTGTGCCCAACCTCCTGCATGAAAAATAAGAAAACTACAGGCCTCAAGCCCCAACAGTAGCACAATATTTATTAGTTTCACAACTAATGCATGCATAAGAATTTCTCATTTCTAAGTAAGCATGCTTTATTAGAATTTAAGGCAACAAAAATTTTCATGTAAAGTTGTCTAACAATGTAATGAGGAAAAATATATACCAAAATTAATTATTTAAACAACACCTAAGGCTAATTATTAAGGCACAATATCTACACTGACAGCAATCCTTAGTAATAAATAAAATGGGAAAATTAAACTTATTTACTTGAAATCAAGAGGAGAAGAAGAAAAATTAAAAGGAAAAAAGAAGTAGTTACTAACCTGTAATTAGCAGAAAAATTGACGAAAAAGCAGAAAATACACTTCACTGGGTGCCCGGTAATGTAAGTAACGTGAAAATGCAAATAAAAATGTGAAAAGATGAAGAAAAGTAAGAAAACCGTAATGAGGGACGGTTTGGAGGAGGAAAGCAAAAAGACAAAAGCTAAAAGCTGCCTACCCGTTTATATAATTTTCGTGACCGACGGGCTGGGCGTCTCCAGGAGCGACAGACGGACTGCCCGTCTGTTGTTCAATACTCCCCCATTAAATGCGTAATTAATGTGCGTGATAAATGCAATGATGATGCATGCATCTGCCAGGTGGACGACTACCGACGGGCAGCCACTGCTACTGAGGCACGGGCAGGCCGTCGGTGGAGCTCTTCTATAAATTTGACCATTTTTCCTTGTCTCCACTTATTTTAACCTTTTTCTATCTTCAATCTTTGACTTTCAAAGGATGACTTCTCCTCTTTACCAAAAGATGTACTGCATCTTGGATGACACTCACACTTGGGAAAATAACGCCCTCACTACTCTGTCCGGGCTAAAACACTTACGCAGAGCCAAAATAGACCACAACTTAATCCTAGCTGCAACCCATTTTAGAATCCCCGCTTCCATATTTTAAAGTTTACTTATCAGGAGTTGTGCCCTCTGCCTGAGCAGTTTGCTGCTATCACTGGAGCATGGTATCCTCCCAATGCTCTGCCCTGCGTCCCCCGCTGCGGTCTGATTCAAACTCGGGATATCGCCCTATCTCTGGGCATAGCTCCTTCCGAGGCCGCTCGGCTGGTTGTATAGGGTCCTACTTTTTCGTTGGAGCCACTGATCAAGGCTCTAGACATATTTTCTGATGTCCCTACATACCGGGTAAGCATTGTGTTCTTATTCTGTATGATGAGCCTCTTAACCATAGCTCCAGGGGACTTGGTTGGCGACCCTCGCCTGTTTGGGGTTTTAGACGACTTTAACCGTGGGCTATCCCCTTTTCCCCTTATTCTGGCCAAAACCATTCTAGGCCTGGATGCTGTCCGCTCTGTATCTACCACCTCATTCACTGGAAGACCCTTATTACTCCAGGTGCATCATTATTTTAAAAGGTAGTGCGTCCCTTGTGGATTTTCGCACTAGCTTTTCTTAGCAGGAAGTGCGTCCCTTAGGATTTTCACACAACCCTATGCCTAATTTTTGCCTGAAGTAAACCCAACTTACTCCAGCGGCTTTCTTTTTTTTTTTTCTCTTTTTTTATTATTATTATTTTTAGATATGGTTGCAGGAGAAACTGAGAATGCTGTCAGAGCCACCTCCCCGAGTCATCGCACAGTACTCACCGAGACACTTCCTCCCGCGTCGACGATTGCATTCGTTTACAACTCTTGACGAAGGCACTGCTAGATTTGGCGAGCTATCTGATGATGACATTAGTTTCATGTCTGCTTGGCTCCCTCTATCTCACGCAGTCATTGACAGACCTTCGGGGTGCGTTCCCCTATGTGGGCTTCGTCAGGCCACCTTCTGCATTACAGCTCGATGTGCTCGTCAGCTCGGGATGACCCAAGAAGTGGTGAGGGTCCCGTTATCCTTTTGGGGAGGAGCTTTTTCTGCTACTTTTGCTTCTCGCTATCATGAGTTATGGAGCCAACTCCCGGTGAAGACCGTCATACCTTGGTTCGGAGCTCATTCTGTGGCCTCCACCAGCGAGTACAAGAGATGGGTTCTCAGTCCGGTATCTGACAATAGGACACGAGGACTTAAACATTTGGCCGGCGAGAGTAGTGGTAGGACCTAGTTTAGCTTACACATGTACACCCCTTTGGGTATTATGTTTCTTTTCAAAGCAGAACTAGAAAATGACGGAAATGAAAAGAATAATTCTTATTTTATTTCACAGAATTGTGTACATTTCCATAGAACTTCAGCATACATGATCAGTATTTGACATTAACTCGACTGTGCACGCCACATTAATTCATGGAACCAAATTCTGATAGTATCAACTCCTGTTACCAATCGGCCCTCTCGAGTTTTCTCGATTGGACATTTTCTCTCATGCCTCTAATTTTTGCACAGGGTGCCTTTTTTAGATTTTCACCCTATCGAGGCGCCCGATTTTAGCAAGGCCGCCTTTTTTCGGTTTTCGACCCGCAGGGCATCTTATTCTCTTCTTCTCTTTTTTTTTTTTAGTCTTTAGCCGTGGAATCTTTTGAGTCTATCTATGTTGATCGGTTCCTTAAATTCATTGCCGTCGCTATCCGACAGGATTGCAGCTCCCTTTGACAGCAACTTCTTGAGGATGAACGGCCCTTCCCAGGTTGGTCTGAACTTCCCTCGAATACCCGGCGCCTCAGGTCTCATCTGTTTGAACACCAAGTCACCCTCTTTCAACGGATGCTTCTTAACCTTCTTCCCAAAGGACCGGGCGAGTCTCTTTTGGTAGACCTAGTTGTGGTAGTAGGCTTTCAATCTGCTCTCGTCCAGCAGGTTCAGATGTTGTAACCTTTGCTGTGCCCATTCAGCTTCAGGAATCTGGGCTTCCATGACCACCCTAAGTGACTTAAGCTCTACCTCCACTGGCAGCACTGCTTCTATCCCATATACCAGAGAATACGGCGTAACACCCGTGGACGTCCTAACCGTTGTCCTGGAGCCCCAAAGCGCGAAAGGTAGCTTTTCCGCCCAATCTTTGTAAGTCTGAACCATCTTGGCTAGGATCTTTTTGACGTTCTTATTAGCGGCGTCTACTGCCCCGTTAGCCTACGGCTGGTATGGAGAAGACTTATGGTGCTCAATCCCATACTTCTCAAGCAGCTTCCTCGTTTCTCCCATAAATTGGACCCCGTTATCAGACACTACATGATGCGGGAGGCCATATTTGCAAATCAAATTCTTCTCAATGAACTTTGCCATATCCCGTGCATTAACCTTCTTAAAGGACTCCGCCTCTACCCATTTGGTGAAGTAGTCGATGGCGACTATAATATATCTGTGCCCATTAGATGCTGTAGGACGGATCTCCCCAATAATATCTATTCCCCAGGCTGCAAACGGCCAAGGCGACGTTAAGCTATGTAATTCTGACACAGGCAGGTGTCTCAAATCCACATACTGCTGGCACAGCTGGCACTGCTTCACATACTTTGAACAATCATTATCCATAGTGAGCCAGTAGAATCCTTGTCTCATGATTTTCTTTGCCAGTGTCAACCCATTCATGTGAGTCCCGCACCCACCTGCATGAGTTTCTTCTATCACCTTCTGGGCCTCCTTTTCATCCAGGCACCTGAGCTGAATACCGTCGGCCTGTCTCTTGTACAACACCCCGTTTATGCATATAAATTGATTAGACAGCTTGTGGATCATTCTTTGGTCTTTTTCAGTAGCCTCTTCTGGAAATGTCACGTTCTCTAAGTAGTTCATGATATCGAAATACCATGGCTTTCCATCCGCTACTTCTATTTCCATCATCGGCTTGACCTCAAAGCTAGGCCTCTCAGAACTAGAGATTAGAACTGGCTTCATGGCTACTCCTTTTGGGTTGTCCCACATTGACACTAGAGTTGCAAGCGCATAAGTCAACCGATTTTCATCCCTCGGCATGAAATGAAACGTACAAGTCTCAAACCGACCGCATAGCTCCCTCATATATTCAACATACGACACTAATCACTCTTCCTTGATAGCCCATTCTCCTCGAATCTGGTTGATTACTAAGGATGAATCTCCAAATACTTCCACATCCTTTGCCCCCAGGGCAATTAAAGCTTCTAGTCCGAAAGTGCACGCCGCATACTCAGCTTCGTTGTTAGTGGCCCTGTATCTTAACTTTTTAGCCAACGGGAGTTTTTCGTCATCCGAGGTTGTCATAATGATTCCTACTCCTGCCCCTTATTGTTAACAGCCCCGTCAAAGTGCAGTTGCCAACCTTGAACAGAGATCGCCACCATGTTTTCATTAGGAAAATTGAACTCAAGTGAATCGCCCTGGATGGGATGATCAGCCAGAAACTCAGCTACTGCCCGCCCCTTGATAGTCTTCCGAGTGATATACTTGATATCGAATTCTTGTAGCAATAGCAACCACCTTCCCATTTTCCCAAGCAAAGACAGTGCTTTTTGCAAATACCTCAGGGGGTTCTGCTTCGTTACTGCTTGTACTTTGTACGAATGGAAATAGTATCTCAGCTTCTTGGACGCCCAAATTACGGCGAGGCAGATCTTTTCTACTTCTGCATATTTCACCTCATAAGCGAGAAACTTCTTGCTGAGATAATAGACTGTGAATTCCACTCCGAACTCATCTTCCTGAGCCATCATAGCACCTACAGAGCCATCTTCCACTGCCAAATACAAAATGAGCTATTTGACTGGTTGTGGTGGCCTCAGTACTGGTGGGTTCAGCAAATACTCTCTGATACTGTCGAAGGCCTTCTGGCAGTCCTCGTTCCATACCACAGGCTGATTCTTTCTAAGCAGCTTGAAAATTGGCTCGCATATCGAGGTGAGCTTTGCAATGAACCAGCTAACATACTATAACTTGCCCAGGAAACTTCTCACATCCTTTTCCTTTTGCGGCACTGGCATTTCCCTGATGGCTTTCACCTTGTCTGGGTCGATTTCGATCCCTCTTTGGCTGACCACATGTCCCAACAGCTTTCCTGAAGTTACTCCGAAGATACATTTCTTGGGATTTAGCCGTAGGTTGTATTTATCTATCCTGGTGAAGAACTTCTCCAATGCTTCGAAATGGCCCTCTCTAGTGGCTGACTTGACCATCATGTCATCTATGTATACCTCCACTTCTTTATGGATCAAGTCACTTAAAATCTTCGTTGCCATCCTTTGGTAGGTAGCCCCTGCATTCTTCAAACCAAAAGGCATCACCCTGTAAACATATGTCCCCCACTCTGTGATAAAAGCCGTTTTGATCCGATCAATTATCTTATTGAGTATCTGATTGTAGCCCGCATAGCCGTCCCCAAAGCTATACATTGCACAATTGGCAGCGTTGTCTATTAACACATCTATATGGGGCAGTGGGAAATCATCCTTCGGACAGGCCTTGTTTAGATCCCGATAGTCCACGCATACCCTCACTTTTCCGTTCTTTTTGGCCACAGGGACTACATTGGCTAGCCACGTGGGATATTGCACCTCCACCAGAAACTTAGCTTTAATCTGTTGCCGAATCACTTCTTTCACCTTATCTGCCCATTCCGGCCTAAGTCTTCTCAGCTTCTGTTTCACCGGCTTGTGGTCTGGATAAGTAGGAATGGCATGCTCCACGACGTTTCGATCGATTCCTGGCATGTCCTCATAGGTCCAGGCAAAGACTTTTTTCATATTTTTTTAATTATTCTCTCAAATTTTTCTCTTTCCTCAGGAGTTATGTTTGATGCTATCAAGATTTCTTTCGGATTTTCTGAGGTTCCAAGATTAAATGGGGTAGTATCAGTAGAATCAATATCAAATATGGATGGAATGTGATCATGATCATGCATGTTGAAATTATCAGAAACATCGCACAAGTAAGCAAAATCATTCATTTCATTAATAAAATTATAATTGTCATTTACATCATTAAAAAGTTCAGGAATGAAAATACAGTCTAAACCGGTTCTTTCCCCTTCTCCCATAGGATCTGCCACTGTCGACGGCCCTGTATCATTCGGGTTGATCGGAGGCTCCTCATCCACCTCTTGGGCAGTTTCTTCTATCTTTGTCTTCCCTTTGACATGAGCGGCCACCATAGCTTCGGTCACCACTTCCTCAGGCTCTTCCCTGTCCCAGATAGCTCTGTTGGTCAAGACCTCTTCATCCCAAAAGTCATCAGCTGGCTTGATCACCCCGATGTCCCAGTCATAAACATCGCCGAATACCTCAAATCCTGGCACAATCCTTCCATCGACTAACTGAGGCTCGGCCTCCCCGGTGTAAGCGCAAAGTGCTGTTGCGGGCACAAAACTTTCCCAAAGATGGGGAATCCCCTTTGCTGGCTTCACTCCTCTCTGCACTCCTCCTTTATAGCCCAGGCCCTTTCTATCCTTCTGACCTTTAGTGGCGATTGCCTCTGGCATCCCTTGGGAGTTCTTACCCAATCCAACACCCGGAAGGAACGACATCTTCTTCATCATAGCTAGCACTTGTGGGCTTCCTTCTATTGTCCCTTCCTCATTGATCATGGCCACGTGGAATCCACTGAAAGGCTGCCTCGCTATCTCGAGTATTGACACTTGATTCTCTCTTACAGCCTTGATGGTCACCACTTATCCTTCATGTGGTATCTTGACCATCTGGTGGAGAGTAGAGGGAACACCTCCCAACTTGTGGAACCACGGTCTCCCCAGCAATGCTAAAAAATTGGCAGGAATGGGCAGGACTACGAATTCTACCTCAGTCTCCACTGTCCCTGTCTTGACCAATGCCTTGAAAGTCCATGAAGCATGCCGACGAGAATTGTCATAGGCTGTGATCATCAAATCTGACTTGGCTAGCATGTCCTCCGTCACTCCAAAGGCTGCCATGGCTACTTGAGAGCATACATTAATTGACGACCCATCATCTACCATCACACAAGAAGTGTGCTTCTGATTGATTTGAGCCCTAATGTACAAGGGGTGATTGTGGTTACGGCCTTCAGCGAGTAAATCAACATTCGTGAACACCACACTCTCTCCAGCCCCTCCTTTCACCACTTCCAGTAGCTCGGTGGGCGAAATCGTCGTACCCACCGGCCTACTTGCCCTCTGGCTACCGTTCCCCCTCTTGGCATAGCTATCACTGTTCGCTCTTCGGGCCAGGTACTCTCCCTCCGCTTTAATGGATATATCCTTCAAGGACTCCCAGTATTTTAATCCTTTCATCTTTAACCCCTCCCTCAAATACGGGCTTGGATTCTTGATGAACAGTCTAATCTGATCTTGAGTCTCTGGTTTTCTTCTCATTCCATCACTCTGTTCCTCCAGCGGGTTAAGTACTCATGGAAAGATTCACCGGCCTTTTGTTGCAGCAACTCTAGATCTTTGAGGGTCACCTCCATCCTTGTATTACAATCATATTGCCTCAAGAACTCTTCCGTCAGCAAATCCCAGTCTTCTTTGGTTCTACGGTCAAGACCATGGTACCAATCTATAGCCGGGCCAGTCAGACTTAAGCAAAAGTACTCCACCTTCTGCCTCTTCGTCAAGGTGGTCCCCTTCATGATCAACGAATATTGCATCTGGGTCGGAGGTGCCATCAAACTTGGGAACGTCTGGCATTTTGAAGTTGTATGGGATCGGATCCTCTCCTTCCAATTCCTTATCCTCGGGATTCATTCCTTGGCCCCTACTCAACATCCGGGCCATCACCTCAAATTTCTCCTCCATTTTCTTCCACATGGTCTCCTCTGACTGGGGCGCTTTTCCCCTTTCTGACACAATACTCTCCTCATAATCTTCATCCACACGGTCATCTTCTAACCTCTGAACTTGTCTTCTTCTCTGAACCCCCGATGCCACTGACCTCAAATCTACTGGTGGTGGCCGGATCTCTTCCTGCCTCTCTTCTCTATCCTCCCCCTATTCATTTTGTCTCATGGAAGGAGGAGGTGGGTTCTGTGGAGCAGCACGCTGGGTCATTACGGCCAGTATATTCATCATTCGGCCCTCAAACTCCTCGAATCTTCTACCAACCTCTTTTGCAATCAAGGCCCTAATGGCGTCATTTCCCCTTGGTGAGTTAGCCATCTTTGAAATAGTGCAGCTAGTCTATAAATGGGTCTCTGAGAAATTCTCCCTTTCTGGCAGCTTAGACACAGGATTTCGGATCAATCGTCCTACAGGTCCTCTCGTCCACCTAGGCAGATCTATGTTGGCTGTAGAGACAAGGAGTTAGAATGATGCATGAATACAAACGAAATGCATGATCGTGATATGCAACACCTACAAATCACATGCAAGCAGATAGGTCCTTCCACCCTTATTACTCCCACACATGCGGTCATAGTCTCTTTCCTATGCAGGATTAGCCCATGGGTTAACAGGGAACCCGATGGACACGCATGGTGCGCGACGAAAAATCGGCAGCATAACATCCTATACTAATACACAAGCGCATGAATAATGATCATTATGTATTTAGGTAATCCAAATATATCGACATGGCCCTATCGGGGCATGAAAGCCTTTGGCTAGGTAACCAAACAAAACATTTGGACTCACCCAATACATAAGGATCCATACAACAGGCACGATATTACGGTTCATATCACCTAGGGGAAATATCTATGGCCATTACATGAGCTTTAGTCAAGGGTGGTGTTACTTTAGGTCTACCCAAGCATGGTCCCTGCCAACGGGTCTAGCTCATCACTAGCGTAATGACCGATTGGGTCTCCATTTTATATACCAAGTGGTACGAGGCTTGGGCTGGTGATTATCCTTAACACTTCCCTACATTGAGTGAACGTAGGGTTGTGCTTCGGGAATACACCGAGGTTTTTAAAAGGACCAATCTAGCGTAATCTAAGGCTCTAATGGGATGTAATGCAAATTTGAGAGAAAGCGAATTTATAAACTAAAATTTAATCGTAAATTTTAATTAAGGTATTTTCAAATCAAAGTCTCAAACCAGAGTCCCCAGT
Source organism: Excoecaria cochinchinensis (assembly GCA_947683425.1). Taxonomy (NCBI): domain Eukaryota; kingdom Viridiplantae; phylum Streptophyta; class Magnoliopsida; order Malpighiales; family Euphorbiaceae; genus Excoecaria; species Excoecaria cochinchinensis. The sequence goes on from CANTUQ010000161.1 coordinate 4,382,775, forward strand.
GGAGTCGCCACTGTAATGTGCTCCGGGCCCCGCGGAGCGCCCGCTTTAAGGTGATCGGGCAAATTGGGGGTCCACTGATATCTTGCAACGAATTGCAAGTGCGTCTATTTTGGGCAACAAGGAGGTTTCATGGAGTCGCCACCCAATAAACTATTGGGAAAGTTCCTCTCACCTCGGAGAGCCTAAGACAGCGCATACATCCATTTTGGGCAAGCCAAAGGGGTCTTGGAGGCAATCATCCCAATAGAATATTGAGAACGACCCTCTAACCCAATGGAGCCTAGGATTATTATTTAAGTCTTTGAATGGGACACAAGAGGTGTCTTGGAGGTTCCAATGAGTGATCGGAAAGACCTCTCGCCTCGTTGAGCCCAAAGACCAGAGTTGGGTACGGGACTTCTCATCTATTTCTACCTTGATTAATTTTACGATTAAGTTTTGAGTTTATTAGTTTGCTCTCTCTCCACACAATGCAATTAAAGACGCAAGTATTCATGTTAAAAGCATTAATAAATAAATAAATAAAATAAAACGAGAATGGCTACATAAAAAATAATGTACAATAACACTAGGAGCGGAATACAACTCCCATTTGTAAAAATGCAATACATAAATAAATCGGGGAATTCATTTACTTTGAGGACTTTGGTCCCGTATACATTTATTATGAAAATGATCTTTATTTTTGATGTTTTCATTAGATGAAAAATAGGACATTGGGTCCTTGAATTTATAAAAAAAAACTCAATATTAATTACTATAAAACGTTAGTCTATTTTTATTTAACGCGGGATAAAACAATTTATCACGTGCATAGGATAATGAATAAATAAATAAATATTAAATAATCAAATAAATAAATAAATGAATGAATGAATAAATAAGGGATGAGGGATTAAACCAAACGAAGTCCTCCCAGCATGGCAAATCTTCCCTCAAGCTCAAAGCATTCAAGGAATAAACAAAATCTCACAAGATAAATCAATAAATATTAATATTAACAAAATCAAAGCATAGATAAATAAAATATAAATTAAAACCCAAAGCTGAGATAATAAAAAACTATTGACAAAAAAGAAGAGAAAATATTTAAAAAATAAGAGAAATAAATAATAAAGAAGAATAAATAATAAAAGAAATAAGAGAATTTGGAAAACTGTAGACAGAAACCAGGGACGGCCTTACTTGACTGACCGACGGGCGTCTCTAGGGGCGACCGACGGGCTACATGCCGTCGCCCAACTGAGAGATAGGCTCAACAATAGTGACCGGCGGGCAATAACGGCGTCATTTACGCGTCGTCGCTCAACCGAGAGACAGGCATTGGTGGCTTTATCGCCCGTCGGTCACTACTGTTCCTCAAAAGGACAACAAAAACCAACTTTTTCTCAAACAAAGTAATTTTTCCACCTCAAAATTCAAAAATAAATGCAAATAATAAAAAATAAGCTAAATGAAATATATGCCCAGAATAATTACCCTCAGATTTATCTTTTAGGATGGATTTTCTGAAGATTTGAACCCCGCACGTTTCGTGAGAAATGGGTGAAAACCAAGAAAATAAAGTTTAGATTTTTTTTCTTCTTGATTTTCACAAAAATGGTCAACTATTGGAATCAAATTTAGTGGAAACTAATCGATTTTAGCTTCCTTGAATTAATTTGATTCACCAAATCAAATAAAGTGAAAAGAGAAATTTTGTGAGATGAGAGGAGCGCTAGAAAATGTGTTTTTTAGGTAGGAAAATAGCCAAATTCGTCCAACCCCAAAAACAGGTGAAGAAAAGCTTTTTATAGTTTTGAATGACCGACGGCCGTCGGAAACCCATCGACGGGCGTCGGTTAAATCCTATTTCCAGTTGGAAATAGGATTCAACAGACGGGCGTCTAAGCCACAGACGGGCGTCGGTTAAATCCCTTTTCCAATAGGAAACAGGATTCCACTGACGGGCATCGGAGGCTCACAGACGGGCGTCTGTGCAAGGGCACTTGTCCATCCCTCATCTCACCAACGGGCCGTCCTTCATAACGAGAGACGGGCTCCCTAGGGAGCGACGGGCTGGCCACCTATGGAGGAAAATTCCTTTTTTACCCCAAAGCTCCCAATTTTCTTTTTCTCATTGCCATGAATAAAAAAACCACATTTCTCGTGAATCTAGAGGGCCAAAATCTCTGAATCTCAACCATTCATTCGGACTCAGGCATCAATTTCTTCATCGGGTAATCTCTGATCTGGACCGCCTTGGGACACGGTGCTTACAGGAGGTCAACCGGATAGGTGTGACATCTGTGCCGGCATTCAAGGGACAAAGGAAGCATCGATGGTTAGAACGGGTCAGGAGGGTTATTTTGGCATAGATGGATCTTTTCCTCAAGTAGAGGAGGGGGACCTGCGCTCATGGTTAGCCAACCCAGCCAGAAATCGGGGGCATAGGAAGTGTCGTCAGCATGCTAGATATCTGAGGAGTGATGGCCAAACCTCAAAATTTCAAGAACAGGATCTTGTTATTGGCAAGCAACCGGTGGCCCTTGATGGAGGTGACAACGTCATTAAGGGTGATAACCAGGAAAGCTCTAGTCTCGATAATAACAGCATGAGGGATGTTGGGACCACTAAGGTTCCAAACATGGGAACTACTGAAGGCCGCTATAACATCTGGGATAAGCCTTTATCTGAGCACCTCTTCCATTTTATCAATAAGGGAAAGCTACAGCTGAAGCCTGCAAAACCCGCCAAGAGCCTAGGATGTCCCAGTCATCGAGGAGATTTGTATTGTGCATACCATCAGCATACTGGGCATAAGACTGATAGGTGCCGAATTCTAAAAAAGCTTATTCAGGGTCTCATTGATGAGGAGCTGAGAAGTGAGAAGAATGGTTCCTGGGGTTGATGATGGACTATCGACTGCAGCATTCGTGTTGGCAAAAAAGAAAGGATGTTAGCTATTTAGATGCTCTAATTATTTTTGAACTATCTAATGATGATGCTTTAACTCTACTTTTTATGAAAGGAATGCTTTGGTGTTTTTGTTTATTTGTGTGATGTTTCTTGTGATTTTACTATGCATAATCATGGCACATTTATGTTTGACATTTATTCAATTAATGCTATTCTGTTTAATCCTGAAACTTTGGAGAACCCAAAGAAAATCTTGATAGCATCTGTTATGACTCTTGAAGAGAGATCGAAACTTAAGAGAATAAAAAAATGGTAAAATAAAAAAGTCTTTGCCTGGACCAGTGAAGACATGTCAGAAGAGGATTATGAAGCCGCCAATCATGCTATGCCAAACATATCTTAATCGTGGGCATGTGCCACAGAAGCTCAGAAGACTTAAGCTGAAATGAGCAGAAATGGTTAAAAGAGAAAATCCACAAGCAGAAGCAAGACCTAATTTCTTATTGAAACGTAATGCCAGATTAGTTTGACCAATGGCATCCCCGATGGTTAAAAGAAAAGCGCGTGTATGTGTAATCTTCAGGATTCGAATGAAACTTGTTAAAAGAAAATTGGGGCGCAAAAAAAAAAATGGAAATTGATTAACGACATGGGACAAGGGAAAGTTATCTGGGGGGGTAAGTTTTGTTCAAATCCCATTGGTATACACATACCAGCACCTTGTCGCTTTATTTGGCTACTGAAAGGAACCAGAAGACTGATTCACAAGTTATCCAGCCAGTTCATTAGTGTGGAAGATGTGCGGTTTGAGAGGAAAGCTAATTCAGATGCTAGTCAAGAAGATTATGAACGAAGACCCATGCAGGGGGGCTGCAATCGAAAATCCCTACAAGTGTCACGCTTTATTCCTCAATGCATGGGGTGAAGGCACTACGTGTCGAAGCACTCAAATCTTAAAGGGAAGTCATGGAAATGACACTACAGTAGCTAAACACATCAGACAACGTTAGGGCAGTCAAGGAAACAGTTTTGCAGTAGCCAAACACATCAGACCAAAACAGATTATGGCATTACTATTGTAATCAGACCCATCAGGAAACAATTTACTTGATCATTCAGGAGGAAAATCAGAAAACACCCACTGAAAAGAGTGAGATTTGGTATTCAGGAAAATAGGACCAAGTATTCCAAACAAAAGAAGTAAATTCAGGCCAGCGAATGAAGACTTATTTGTTCTTGAGAAGTTATTATCCAAGGGAGCAGCGTTTCGACAGATAGTAAAGGAAGCAAGTTCAACGAAGCAGTCAGATCAATAGACCCAAGAAGGTCCATGGTAAAGGCTAAAAATCAAAAGAAGAGAATAAATGCCCCGTGGGTCGAAAATCGAAAAAAGGCGGCCTTGCTAAAATTGGGCGCCTCGTCAGGGTGAAAATCGAAAAAAGGCACTCTGGTCAAAAATTAGAGGCTCGAGAGAAAATATCCAATTAAGAAAACCCGAGAGGGCTGATTGGAAACAAAAGTCTGATGCTTTTAAGATCCATTTTGAGATTAAATGTAATTTTGCATTCTGAATCCGTGTTAAATGGTGATCATGTATGGAGAAATCATACCGAAATGCACATAATCTTTGCAAATACATAAGACAAAAGCAGTTTTAAATCATCATTTCCTAGTTCTTCTATAAAAAGAAAGATGTCATTCATTATTGAATGTATAAAATCTAACTGGCTATACTTTGTTTTTACTTTCGCCAACCAGATGCTTGAGCCGATGAGTTTTATTATCTATTACAAGGTTAAGTATCCTTCTTTCACAGGCACTTATGAAAGCAAGGATGTAGTCTCTGACCCACAATATGATAATTTTGGGAAAGCAATTGTGTCCAGGGGCTATGGTACTCAGGAGTGAAAGCCGAAGACAAGATACTGAGGAAGCCCTGACAATAGTTCTAATTCTTCAAGTCGTCTCGCAAAAAAAAAAAAGCCGTTAGAGATGAAAACCGTAATTGGCGCTCTAAGCAAAAGTAAGGTAAAAGGATAGGGTGAAAACCTGGAAACAGGCAGTCTGTCCTTCAAAAAATATATATATAAAAAAAAAAAGAAAAAGCCGCTGGATTGGTTTGGGTCCATTCCAGGCAAAAATAAGGCATAGGGTTATGTAAAAATTCGGAAAGGGCGCATTTCCTACTAAGAAAAGCTAGTGTGAAAATCCACAAGGGATGCACTACCTTCAAAAAAATGACTACAGGTATCAGTGAGAACCTCACAATCCCAAAGACATGAAATTCAAAAGAAATTCCAAAAGGCATCGATCCTATTGCAAATTGCAGCTAGCCCGGCTATCATCTCTAAGTCCACTTAGATGAATTCTTATCCTGCATTTCTGTATAACTCATACATTTCACGTGTTTGCTCACTGTTTTTCCTGTATATTTGGTTTTTCAATTTTACAGTAAGAGAGATTTGATGCGGACACCGGTAGAAGACGAGTGACGACATCAATCCAAACAGTCAACCAAAGACCTCTCAGGGGGCAACAAACCAAAAATGACATAAGTCAAAACATCATTCCAAACATCAGTTTAAGCATCAATCCAACCATCAACGAAAGACTTCTCAGAGAACAATCAATCTAAGAGCTCACAGACAGCACCGCTTCAAATCTCAGAAGGGTTAGCACGATGGCGGCATTACCATTCTACGGAAGGTTAGCACGACCACGACACTACCACTTCAGAAGGGTTAGCACGATGACGGCACTACCACTCTACAGAGGGTTAGCACGATCACGGCACTACCACTTCAAATCCCAGAAGGGTTAGCACGATGGCGGCACTACCATTCTACAGAAGGTTAGTACGACCATGGCACTACCACTTCAGAAGGGTTAGCACGATGACAGCACTACCACTCCACAGAGGGTTAGCACGATCACGGCACTACCGCTTCACAAACTCAGAAGGGTTAGCACGATGGCGGCACTACCATTCTACGGAAGGTTAGCACGACCACGGCACTACCACTTCAAAAGGGTTAGCACGATGATGGCACTACCACTCCCCGGAGGGTTAGCACGATGGCAGCACTACCATTCTACGGAAGGTTAGCACGACCACGGCACGACCACTTCAGAAGGGTTAGCACGATGATGGCACTACCGCTCCCCAGAGGGTTAGCACGATCACGGCACTACCACTTTATCAAACAGAAGGGTTAGCACGATGGCGGCACTACCACTCTACAGAGGGTTAGCACGACCACGACACTACCACTTCGGCAAATCAGAAGGGTTAGCATGATGGCGACACTACCACTCTACGGAGGGTTAGCACGACCACAGCACTACCACTTCATCAAACAGAAGGGTTAGCACCATGGTGGCACTACCACTCTACGGAGGATTAGCACGATCACGGCACTACCACTTCATCAAATAGAAGGGTTAGCACGATGGCAGCACTACCACTCTACGGAGGGTTAGCACGACCACGGCACTATCACTTCACCAAGTCGAAGGGTTAGCACGATCACGGTACTACCGCTTCAACACGCCGACAACTACCATAACAACATCATCCATTCCGGAAAGACAGCCGCCTCAGGTGCGCGCTTCTTTTCCCTTTCTGAGTTTAGGCTCACCTAGACATTAGTGCACTAGTTTTCCAAAAATTGGGGGCAACTGTAGACACCGGGTCCCGAGTCAGCTTAGATCAGGATTACCCAATGATGAAATTAAGTGTGCCTATTTATAGGCAAAAATGAAAGTTGAAAGTGATGATTTCGTTGTCAAATTGATTTATTAGAAATAAATAAAAATGTATTTTAAAAAATATTTTAAATGTTTTAAAAATTAGTTTTGAGACAAAAAGGGTATGTTTTGAAATTGTTTTTTTAAAAAAAAAAAAATTCGGAAGATCGCGAGTGTCGGGCTGCAACAGCGCGCGGGGTGCTCTCGCCAGCGCTCGGGCGACGCGCTAGGCGTCGCCCGCGCACCCTGCGCACACCGACGGGAGTCGGTCGCCCCTGCGCGCCCCTCCGATGGCCGATCTACTGTTTTTCCGTTTTTTGACCTAAAAATTGATTTTTTCTTCATTTTTTTTGTGTAATTTAATGCAAAAACCTTTTATTTTTCAAACCCTTCAAATTCATGAGTTTTTTGTGATTATTGCAATTAAATTTATTTAATTCAATTTAATAAAAATCTGATTTTCTTTGGGTTTTTTTTTTTATATATAAAAAGGGGTTTTTAGTGAGGATTTGAGGGGGAATTTTTCTTAAGAAAAATATCATTTTTTCTCTCTTCTTCATCTTCTTCTTCTTCTTATTTTTTTCTTTTTCAAGAAAAATTCTCCAAGTGTTCTAATTTGATTTTTTTAATTTAATTCTTAAGACAAATAAATCAATTATTTGTTCTTGTGAATATCTTTACTTCTTATTTTTCATAATTTTTCCTTAAGACAAATAAATCAATTATTTGTTCCTGGGATAAAATTTTATTACATTTAATTTTTCCTAAATCAAAGCAAGGAATTATCATTCAACTTCATTCATCACATCAAATTTGAGGGTAAACACTCTTGGCTCAACTTTTAATTTTCAATTTATTTTTGTTTAAAATTAGTTGGCTATCATGTAAATTTTTTTAGATCTATTATTTATTTTACTTTTTATTTCTTAATCTTTTATTTAATTGTTCATATCATTATTTCGTATTCTTAATCTTTTATTATTATTTCTTATTCTTAATCTTTTATTTAATTGTTCACACTATTATTTCTTATTTGATTGTTCATGTTCATATTATTATCATTATTTTTGTTCATATATTATTATTATAATTTACTATTATTATTACCATCATTATTTTTATTTTATTATTCTTATTTATTCTTATTTGTTATTATTATTATCATTATTATTTTTATTAGTCTTGTTTATTATTATAATTTATCATTGTTATTATCATTATCATTATTATTATTATTATTATTATTATTATTATTATTATTATTATTATTATTATTATTATTATTATTATTATTATTATTATTATTATTATTATTATTATTATTATTATTATTATTTATCATTACTACTACTACTACTACTACTACTACTACTACTACTACTACTACTACTACTACTACTACTATTATTATTATTATTATTATTATTATTTTTATTAATTTTGTATATTATCATATTTTTACTACTATTATTATTTTTATTAATTTATTATTGTTGTCATCATCATTATTATTTTCATATTTTCATACATGTTGAATTTTATTGTTGTTATTTTTATGCATGTTTAATTGTTCATGTGTTAAGTTATATTTTATTATGCCATCTAATTAATTTGTCATACATGTTGTTTTATTTTAATTCATTTTTTAACATGTTAAATGGTTAATTCATTTTTTTATTACTAACATCATCTTTCATTTGTATTGTTTAATTTTAATTATTATTTTTTCATGTGTGAGTTTTTTAATGACAAGAGGAAGCTTATGGAGGTCTAAAGACACCATTTTGGTGGAGTTTTTTTTTTAGCATTTTTAGTATTATTTTGCTTTTATTAGTTAATATGTAATTTTTAATAAGTTTGCTTATTTTCATGCACGTTAATTAAAAGTCGCATAAAATATTTATATTAAATAAATTGAGATTTTTTCTAACAAAATGGGACCAATGTCCTAGTTTTTCATCCAAATAAATTGTCACTTCAAAATTATTTTCTTTAATTTTGCATGCGAGGACCAATGTCCTCACTCTTAATAAATAACCCGTTTTATGCATGATTTACCTTTATTTTACAATGGGGGTTGTATTCTGCCCCTAGTTTTATTGTAATTTATTTTTATGTACTTTATTTTAATTATGCTTTCATTTACTGCTTTCCTTGGATGACTAACTTGCGCTCTAATTATTACATCAAAACGTATGAGAAAAGGGATGAAAACTTAAATTCAAAACTCAATTTTAACTTAATCAAGGTATGAATAAATGAGAAGTCCCGAACCATCTCTGGTCTTTGGGCTCAACGAGGCGAGAGGACCATTTCAATATTTCATTGGAATGGGACTTCCAAGACACCTCTTGTGTCCCGTAAAAAGGCTTTAACTAGCATAGTCCTAGGCTCCACGAGGCGAGAGGGTCATCCTAATGTTCTATTAGGATGGGACCTCCAAGACCCCTCTGGCTTGCCCAAAATGGACATAGCAGCGCTGTCTTAGGCTCACTGAGGCTAGACAAACTTTCCCAATGTTCTATTGGGTGGCGACTCCATGAAACCTCCTTGTTGCCCAAAATAGACGCCCTTGTAATTTCTTACAAGTTTTTATGAACCTCTCCCGAAAGCCCTAAGAGCGGGCCTCCGGGGTGTCCCACGGGGTTCGGCGCACGTCACAGTACCTCTCTAGAAGAGCAAATAATGAGAATTATGCCAAGAAGGGTAGTAGTGGCCAAGGGGCAAGTAGGTCAGTACGCTCCAGTAGTGGCACGAGGAAGACAGCTGAAGTTTCAGCTACTAACACCTCTCCGAGGCATTTTTCCAATTTAGGGAGATCTTTGTCATGGGTACTCAGAAGGCTGATGAAAGAAGGGAAGTTGCAGCCTTTGCCACCTCGACCGGCCAGGACTTAGGGTTTGCCAGGGCACAAAGATAATGAATATTGTGCATATCATCAGCATACCGGGCATGTAACTAATGATTGTAAAGCACTAAGGCATGCAATCTAGGACTTGATCGATTCAAAGCAGATTACCGATCCAGAGAAGAGAGGGAATCAGAAGAAGTCCGGGTATAATAATGTGCCCCCGCCTGTGTTCATGATAGGGTCCAAATTGCCCAAATGGTTTGTGTTGAGAGATTTGTACAGCGTTAATGCCAACACTGCTATTACGAGCCTCCATGAGGTAAGTGAAGAAGGGATTCCCATGGCAGTGATTGATTGCTGGTCCACTGATGAAAGTGGAGATGAAGATAATTCTAAAGTTGAAGGATTTCCCGACCCGTGGGGTTCGGAGGAGGAAGAAGAGAAGAAGGAGAAGAAGAAGGTAGGAGTAGTGACCCAGAGTGGAAGGGTAGCTCCAGAAGCTGAGAGGCCACAAGATCCAGTGGTAGGCCAAAAGGAAAAAGAGCTGGAAGATGATCTAATAATAAGGCAGTTAAAAAAGATGCCGACTCAGATTTCAATATGGGATCTATTAAGATAGTCTCCATCTCATAGACAAAAGCTAGTGGAGGCTTTATGCGAAACAACGGTGGCCACGACTATCTTGCCCACAGAGTTGCTGGATGTAGTAAAAGGGGGAGCCGGGGAAAATGTGGTGTTCACAAGTGCTGACTTGCTGGCAGAAGGCCGTAATCATAACCGCCCTTGTACATACGGGCACAGGTCAATCAAAAGCACACGGCATGTATCATGGTGGACGACGGTTCATCAATTAATGTATGCTCGTTAGTGGCGATGGCAGCTTTTGGGGTAACCGAGGACATGCTGGCTAAGTCGGATCTAACAATCACGGCTTAAGATAATTCACGGAGGCAGGCTTTTGGGATGTTCAACACGATAGTCAAGATAGGGCCAGTGGAAACAGAAGTGGAATTTGTGGTCCTGCCCACTCCCGCCAACTTCTCAACCCTCTTGGGAAGGCCTTGGTTTCATAAGTTGGGAGGGGTCCTCTCTATGCTGCATCAGATGGTTAAGATTCCTGATGAGGGGCAAGTCGTGACTATAAGGGTTACAAGGGAGAATCAGGTCTCGATGCTGAAAATTGCAAGACAGCCTTTCAGTGGATTTCACATTGCTGTTATAAATGGGGAGGAGCATATAGAGGGAAGTCCCCAAGTACTAAATATGATGAAGAGGATGTCATTCCTCCCTAGTGCGGGACTAGGCAAAAATTCACAGGGGTCGCCAATGGCCATTGCTACCAGAGGTTAGAAGGATAGGAAGGGCCTTGGGTATAAAGGTGCAGTGAAGAGGGGCAAGAAGTCAATGAATGAGATCCCCCACATCGGAGAGAGTTTTATGCCAGCAACTTCAGTGTGTGCCTACACGGGGGAAGCAGAGCTTCAGTGGGTCGATGGGAAAATCATGCCGGGATTTGAGGTCTTCAATGACATCTTTGATTGAGACATTGGATTGGTCAAGCCAGTAGAAGGCTTTTGGGATGAAGAAGTCATGACCCAGGAGACAGTTTGAGATCGTGAAGCACCCGAAGAGGTTATCACTGAGAGGATGGTGACTGCCCCGATGAAAGGGAAGGCAAAAGTAGAAGAAGTCATGCAGTGGGTTGCTGCAGAGCCTCCGAAGTGCCAGTTAGATTCAGAGCCATCGGCTTTAACAACTGAGCCGGTGAAAGAAGAGGAAGAAAATAGTTTAGATTTTGTTTTTACTCCAGAACTTTTTGATAATGTTAATGATGTTTACAGTTCTATTAATAAAGTGAACAATTTTGCTTACTTGTGTGATGTTTTTGATGCTTTCAATATGCATGATCATGATCATAATCCATTCATATTTGACATTGATTCAACTGATGCTACTCCATTTAATCTTGGAACTTCGGAAAACCAAAAGGAAATCTTGATAGCATCTAATATAACTCTTGACGAGCGAGAAAAATTTGAGAGAATTTTAAGAAAACATGAAAAAGTCTTTGCCTGGACCTACGAAGATATGCCAGGAGTAGATCGTGAAGTCGCAGAGCATGCCATTCCGACTTACCCAGACCATAAACCTGTCAAGCAGAAACTTAGGAGGCTTAGGTCAGAATGGGCAGATAAGGTCAAGGAGGAGATTCATAAATAGATTGAGGCCAAGTTCTTAATTGAAGTACAGTACCCAACCTGGTTGGCCAATATGCGTATGTGTGGATTATCGAGACTTGAATAAGGCTTGTCCAAAAGACGACTTTTCATTGCCTCACATAGACATGTTGGTAGACAATGCAGCCATTTGTATGATGTATAGCTTCGTTGATAGTTATACAGGCTATAATCAGATGCTTAACAAGATAGTCGACCGGATTAAGACAGCTTTCATCACCGAGTGGGGGACATTTGCTTACAGAGTAATGCCTTTCGGTTTGAAGAATGCGGACGCAACCTATCAGAGAATGGCAATGAGGATCCTAGATGACTTAATCCACAAAGAAGTGGAGGTATACGTGGATGATATGATGATCAAATCGACCACCAGGGAGGGCCACTTTGAGGCTCTAGAAAAGTTCTTCCAAAGGATCGGAAAATACAACTTGCAATTGAACTCCAAGAAATGTATCTTCGGCGTCACTTTAGGGAAACTGTTAGGACATATGCTCAGCTAGAGGGGGATTGAGATTGACCCAGACAAGGTCAAGGCCATCCGAGAGATGCCAGTACCTCAAAAGGGAAAGGATGTCAGAAGCTTTTTGGGTAAATTGCAGTATGTCAGCAGGTTTATCGCCAAGCTTACCTCAATTTACGAGCCAATTTTTAAGCTATTCAGAAAAGAGCAACCTGTTATATGGAATGAAAACTATCAGAGAGCTTTTGACACTATCAGGGAGTATTTGCTGAATCCGCCAGTTTTGAGACCACCACAGCCAGTCAAACTGCTTATTCTGTATTTAGCCATAGAAGACAGTTCTGTGGGCGCCATGATGGCTTAGGAGGATGAGTTCGGAGTGGAGTTTGCAGTTTATTACCTTAGCAAGAAGTTCCTTACTTATGAGGCCAAGTATGTAGAAGTAGAAAAGATTTGCCTGGCGGTGATCTGGGCCTCTAAAAAGCTGAGACACTACTTCCACTCTTATAAGGTACAAGCAGTCGCAAAGCAGAATCCTCTCAGATACCTACAAGAAGCCCCGTCTCTGCGTGGGTAAATGGGGAGATGGTTGTTACTATTGCAAGAATTCGATGTTGAATACATCACCCGAAAAACCATTAAGGGATGTGCAGTAGCAAAGTTTCTAGCCGAGCACTCGATCTAAAGGGATTCGTACGAGTTCAATTTCCCGAACGAGGACATAGCAGCTATTGCGATAAGAGGTTGGCAATTACACTTTGACGGGGCTGTAAACAGCAAGGGGGCAAGAGTAGGAGTTATTCTGACAACCCCGGATGATGAGAAGCTTCCGTTGGCTAAGAAGTTAAGATATAAAGCCACCAACAATAAGGCCGAATACGAAGCCTGCACATTTAGATTAGAAGTATTGATAGCCTTGGGGGCAAGGAATGTGGAAGTATTTGGCGATTCATTGCTAGTGATCAATCAGATTAGGGGCGAGTGGGCCATTAAAGAAGAGCGGTTGATGCCATATGTGAAGCACTTGAAAGATTTGAGCAACCAGTTAAAACAATGCGCCTTTCACTTTGTTCCAAGAGATGAAAACCAGTTAGCCGATACGCTGGAAACTTTGGTGTCAATGTGGGATAATCCAGAGGGGGTGATTATGAAGCCTGTGTTGATTTTTAGTTCTGAAAGGCCTAGCTTTGAGTCTAAACCAGTCATGGAAATAGAAGTAGCAGATGGGAAGCCATGGTATCATGATATCGAAAGGTATTTAAAAAAGGTGATGTTCCCAAAAGAAGCTACTGAAAAAGACCAGAGGTTGATTCGCAAGTTATATTGTAATGCCCCAAAAATTTCAGTGTTTTTATTTAATAACTTGACAGGCTAAAAATTCGTTAAATGTTAATTTTAACGCATGAGAGTGGAATTTTCCTTAAAGTTATTCAATTTAATTATTCAAATAATTTTAAGTCTATATATATATATATATATATATATATATATATATATATATATGGGTGTATGTTTGTATGTAAATAAATAAGAAAATAATAAACAAAGAAATAAAGAGTAAATAGACGAGATAAATAATTTTTGTATGTGACAATTTTTATTCGTCTGAGAGTGTCCAAATATTGGAGTGAATTATGGACTAGTGTAAGCTAGAATTATTGGGAATAATAAGAAAGGGAAACACGGTGAAGGGAAGGGAAGAAACCGAAGGAAGAAAGAGAGAGGAAGAGGGAGAGGGAGCGGCGGAAGGCACCGCCGGCGACGGCGATCGGGGTGGCGACCGACGCACACGGCAAAGCCGTTCCGTGGCGTCTACCTCCGGTTCGCGGCGGCGTCAGTCCAGGAGAGCGAGAGAGAGGAACCGAAGCTTCCTCAGCGTTTTCCGGCGAGCTCCGACGGCGAGAGGCGACACGAGCGGTGCGACTGGACTCACGGCGGCAAGGCGAAGCTTCCGGTGGCCGTGGATCTCCCTCAATCGCCGGCGACGAGTAGATCGGAGGAGAAGAAAACCGAACCTACCGACGGCGATTCCGGCGAAATGGAGGGCGGTCTCGGCGCGTGACCACCGGAACGGCAATCCCGACGTGGCGAGCTTTCTTCAGATGGTCTCAGCGCCTCCGGTGGAGCTCCGGCGACACTCCGGCGACGCTCCGGCAACGGTCACGGGACCAAAAATAGCAGAAAATCCGGTATGTGGCCACCAAAATTACTTTCTTAAGTGATTTTGCACAAGTTAAAATTTATTAAGAGTGATTTTGCTAAACACAGTATGTGAATAATATGTTTGTTGGCTCATTGATTCGTTGGCAGTGTTGTCTTGAGTATTGGCTTAGTTGAATAGAACCTAAATTAAGATTTGTCGATTTCTAATTGAATGAAAAGAATTAGAAACTGACAGTAATTGGGAAGTAGACCAGTAATTGTAATTGAAGAATTATAGGTTAAATTGTAAGATAGGACTTAAAATACGTATATAATGCTGGTAATGGATAAATTATGACACGTAAATCAGATTAGTAATTAAATGTTGATATATATAAAGGGGTATTATAATGTGCATAACTAGGTGATGGTAGTGTAATTGGTAATGCCCGAAGAATTGATGGAAATTTGAAATGTTAAATGGGAAATCCGAATATACTCATTGGAAGTTTGAATTAAAGGTAACTCAATGAACTGGATCGAAGGTATGTGATGTGACTATATTAAAATCTGGTTGTGTATGATTTCCATTATTCATAATATTAAATTACTGTTAGGATTAAATTAGAAGCACGTGTTCTTACATATATATAAGTGTGAAATAATATAAACACAATAGTAAGTGTTGTAATAATGCTTTAGACTGCTTAGTGAATTTGATTTAGTTTAGTTATTTATTTGGAGTGGTCAATTAAAGCTTAAATAAATTAAGCAAATTAAGTTAAACTAATGAATTGAGCTAAATCATTGAAATAGAAACAAGTAGGGTTCGGTAATTGTGGAGTTCTGTTTTTGGGTACATCATGGAATTTCACTTGAATTGTGCATTTGGATTTATAAACTAAGAATGAATAATATATATATTGTGATGAATTACTACCGTAATTAATTCAGTCGCTATGTATGGGTCGACTTGTGAAAATTTGTTTAGTACAATTTTGTTAAATGTTACGAATAATATGATAGAGTTGCGGACTTATAATACGTGTCATTTAAAGTAAATGAAATTTAGTGTAATTTAGTATAAAAAGTTATGAGTAAAGGACAAAGTATTTTAAGCGGAATCATGTTAAGTGAATGAATTATAGAAAGTGAGTGTACTTAACAAATTAAGAGTATAGTTAAGTATGCCTAAAGACAATTATAACAATAAAGTAAATTAGTCTGTTAAGGAAGTCAGAATATCATGCTATAAATAAAAGTAAAAATGGGTTATACGTGTTTAAATGGGGTAATTTGTAAGAAGAATTGGATAAATGAAAAATAGTGAATCCCTATTTAAACAATAATGTATTAATGGTATGGTATGAAATAAACTTAATTTGACGAAATAAGATGAAAATGAATTGAAATGGAAAGAAAGAGTAGTGTCAGAATGTATACTGATATAAATGAGGTATATTATTATTGTTAAAACATTTTAATTATATAAATATGATTAATGGCTTCCTGTGAAGCAAAATCAGTGGAATGTGATAAGTAATGAAATTGTATGAGAAAATGATGATGGATGATACCGGGATTATTTCTGAAAAATTGAATTGAAATGTATATTGATCTTATTTTATGTAAAGATCAAAGTTTTGATTTATTTAAATAATATTCAATAATGTGGCCCTATTCGATGAGCTGGTAGTCAAGTCTAGTTCAGGATATAGTGGCTAGCCATAGGGACATAAGACCGCGGATGTGAGCATGACGACTCACTTTTTTGTAGGCCAATGATGGTCCTACTTCTGTATCTGAATATCTGAATATTTGAATATCTGAATATCACTTTTTTGTAGGCCAATGATGGTCCTACTTCTGTATCTGAATATCTGAATATCCGAAGTGTACTGTTCTGTATTGTAAGACAGTGGTGGTCACACAGGACTCCACTGGTATCTGAAAGACTGGGGGTAATCCTTCGGGGTTCCTTCAGGTTTGTAAGACTGGAGTGATCTCTCAGAGGTCTCTCCAGGTTATGGTGAACTCTTATGGGTTCACATCCCGTTTATCCTGTGCTTAGAGTCTGCCAGCATTGTACTATGGGCAAAATAATAAATTGCAAAGTGAATTTATGAATGTGAAATAATTGTGTGAATCAAGAAATTTAATGATGAATAAATGAAGTGAGATAAACTGGTGGGTTTATATAAATAATTTATAATCCATATTAAATGTATAACTTAAGAAGTTAGATGGCAAGTGTGAAAGTAAATGTGGATTAAAAGCCATAAAATAACTTAATGACAGAAATACAGTTGAAGGATACTAATAGATAATAGTGAAATTTAAAGTTTGATACATATGTATATATGTGTATATATATATTTGGCTGAAAGTTAACTAATGTATCTTATGACTTCGAAGTATGATAAAGCTGATGGTCCTGTGATAAAAACTTTAATTGAGTAAATGATATCAGTTAATGATTCCATGAAATTGGTAATATAATGAAATAGCTTTATGTACATATATGTATATAAACTTCATAATCGCGATTGAGTGTTACATACATACATATATTAGTGGGTATTAGTGACTAGAGGGAAGCCATAATAATTGTTATGTAAAAATGGAATATTAACTGTTATGTCAGAAGCATATTGACTGGTTAATAATTCATGGAATTTGATTAGCGATGCATGATAAGCATGATTTGTACATTGTCAAAATGTTAGGAAATTTCAGTTATGGATTTGAAAACTTGAATATGCAAGTTTAAGAAATTTCAGCATTTTTAAAAGAATATTGAATACTTTGCACAAATATGGTTTTATCTTGCAAATCATTCATACTTAATTTGGAGTTAAATAGCTATTGGTATATTATTTATAAAGTATTATATTGATTATAAAAAGAAAAAGTAATTTGCGATATTAACGTATGAATGATCAATTATATATGTATATATTATATTTATGCTTTGGATAAGTAAATTTGGTAGTCACCACTAAGCGTAAAGCTTAGCGCGTGGTTTATCCTCGCGCAGGTATAAGACAGAAATCAAGTGAATATCAGCACCGCTTCATAGAAGAAATATGAAATGGTAAGTCTGGAAAGGAAGCGAAAGAAATGGAATTTTTGTATTTGATAATTCCAATATTGGTTCTTGTGGCATGTACACTCCCTAGATAATTAGGATACTATTGTATCAAAGAAATTGTATTAGATAATTATTCATAGTAAATAGTTGATGTATTGATATTATGTTCTTGTATTTTGTATAATTGATGTAATAGTGAGCTGATGACATTGTGAGCTATTATATAAGTATGTAATTGGAATTAAATTGGAGGATGGGTAAAATTGTGTTGGAGTTTGAAATGGAGTAGGACGGATGAATATGTATGTGATTATAGAAGTGTAAAGACTTTCTGTTTACAGGGGGATAGGCAATATTATAGAGGAGACTCTGCCGAAATTTCGGTAGAATTTAAGTAGCCTATTTGAGAATGATTGTGTGAATAGTAAAGTTTATTAGTGATAAAAAAAAAAAAAAAAAAAATTCCCGGATTTTCGTAATGATTTTAAGAATAGTTTAAGACAATTAAGTTATTATGTACAGTAAAAAGGGTGTTACAATTAGTGGTATCAGAGCAAAGGTTTAGGCGGTTCTGGCCAATAAGATATTTGGAGAATATGTGATATTGTTTATGAGAAATGAATGTGTTGTTTATTATGGACATTTCTATTTAGTTCTAAGTAGAGATAATTCGGAAAGAGTTGAATAGAAGATTAGAGGTAAGAAATTGAGATGTTCAAAAATTATGAGGTTTAAAGTATATGAAAGTGGTACGAAGGTTGTGATACTTGAGGTACCTGTCAGTTATCCTTGATAGAGGGGCAATCATTGAATATTTTATGCATGGGCTGGGTCACTATGCACTGTTCTTATATGATACGCACATTTGCATCATATTGCATACATGAAACATCATACATTCATTGTATCGGCATCACATGACTATTCATGAAAAACATCAAGTTTTATGCATATGCCCTAATTGAAAGGAAACTGGCGTGGAATATAGTAAGTGTATGAAAGTGAGGTAGATGTACCTTCATTGGAAGTAATAAGGAGTGTAACAAAGTTGAGTAAGTAAAATAAGAAATTTGAAATTCAATCTTGGAATTGAAAAAGAAAGGGGTGAAGGATCACTAAATGTGTATAAGTATGAGTAAGAGATTTGTATCTGTGTAATTTGTGGGTTTGATCCTTCTTGTTAGTGAATTAAGGTATAGAATGTGATAAGATTTCAACATACTATGGAATGGAATTGTATCTGATTAGATTGACTAATTGATTATAGCTTGAATTGGCTTATAAGAGTGAATGGAATTTGTGAACTTTTGTATAAGATTGTTAAGTAATAAGTACTGCAAGATATATATGTGATGTTTCAGAAATGGACAAATTGTGACTAGTGATACTGGTAAACTAAGAAGGAAATGTTATAGTTATTTTGATTAAAGAAAGAGTTTATTGAATGTGTAAGCGATTCTGTATTGAGAAAATAATGTATCTTAGGAGAAGGGAATTAAGTAAGGATTAAGGTAAGTAAGTAATAAGATGTGTGTACAATTGGTTTTCGAATAGAGTGTACATGCCAAAGATGGAAAATAAAGAAATGATATGATCTCGAGAATGGATATGTTATTGGCTTAAGTATGATGTAACTTGCGCCTGATTAACGCGTAAGTTAAGAAGAAAGTGCACTTTTGGACACATAAAACACTTCTTAAACATTCGACAAGATTATCTTCTAGCTTTTCTAGCTCTAAGGTAATTGATCATTTTGTTGGAACGGAGTTGAATGTGGAAACGGTGTTTAAAGTAATTCAGGAAAACAGGAAAAGAAATACAGATTCAATTTTAGACTTTTCTCGCATACTCCGTGATTTAAAAATCACGTAAGAGCTGCATGTTGATTCTGATTATCGGTCTTTAGATATGAGGGGTACTTTCTTAATGATTTTTCTGGTAATGAGAGTTCTGGAAATGAGGTAAATTGTTAAATTTGAGTCTGATAATGAGGGAAACGTTTTATTGTTTCTGATGAGGATGGGGTACTCTAAGGACAAGGCATTGATAGCTCTAAAGAGATGTGGACCACATGTAACAATAGTAGAGCTTATAGGTTTCATTTGTGCTGCTCCAATGGCGAAGCCAAGGATCAAGTAGTCTGATGTTGATTATCCTAATCACAAGAAGGGGAGTTTTTATGAATATGGTAGGTGAGAAAGGAAAAAGAAAATGAGGTTGGAAAAGAAATTGTCGTCTGGAGATGATGAAATGCTATGCCTCCCAAATACAATGATTGGACTTGGAGTTCCCATTGTTTCAGAGTTTATAACTCAAAGAACACTTTTAGAAACTGTTATTGGGCCACCTTACCTCTATTATGAGATTGTAGTACCTGCGTCTAATGGAGTTTGGGGTACTATATCTTGGATTTTTATTGAAGTGGAGTTGAAAGTTGTTGATTGTAAAATATTTTTCTTGTGCTGCAAAGAAAGAGGGAGAATTAGGCATTTGGTCACTTTGGTTAACGGCATTTTCCTTCCTCTACTGCCTCCGTAAATGGCACACGAAGCATTATTAATTATAATGAGATAATGACTTCCGTGAGATGGACGAATACAATTGAATTGTTTGCAAATTTGCATTGGGAATGCAAACTGATTGAAAGAATGAATCGTGATTATTGTGTAAGTCCAGAGAAATTTCGGGGACGAAATTTCTTTTAAGGGGGGGAGAATTGTAATGCCCCAAAAATTTCAGTGTTTTTATTTAATAACTTGACAGGCTAAAAATTCGTTAAATGTTAATTTTAACGCATGAGAGTGGAATTTTCCTTAAAGTTGTTCAATTTAATTATTCAAATAATTTTAAGTCTATATATATATATATATATATATATATATATATATATATATATGGGTGTATGTTTGTATGTAAATAAATAAGAAAATAATAAACAAAGAAATAAAGAGTAAATAGACGAGATAAATAATTTTTGTATGTGACAATTTTTATTCGTCTGAGAGTGTCCAAATATTGGAGTGAATTATGGACTAGTGTAAGCTAGAATTATTGGGAATAATAAGAAAGGGAAACACGGTGAAGGGAAGGGAAGAAACCGAAGGAAGAAAGAGAGAGGAAGAGGGAGAGGGAGCGGCGGAAGGCACCGCCGGCGACGGCGATCGGGGTGGCGACCGACGCACACGGCAAAGCCGTTCCGTGGCGTCTACCTCCGGTTCGCGGCGGCGTCAGTCCAGGAGAGCGAGAGAGAGGAACCGAAGCTTCCTCAGCGTTTTCCGGCGAGCTCCGACGGCGAGAGGCGACACGAGCGGTGCGACTGGACTCACGGCGGCAAGGCGAAGCTTCCGGTGGCCGTGGATCTCCCTCAATCGCCGGCGACGAGTAGATCGGAGGAGAAGAAAACCGAACCTACCGACGGCGATTCCGGCGAAATGGAGGGCGGTCTCGGCGCGTGACCACCGGAACGGCAATCCCGACGTGGCGAGCTTTCTTCAGATGGTCTCAGCGCCTCCGGTGGAGCTCCGGCGACACTCCGGCGACGCTCCGGCAACGGTCACGGGACCAAAAATAGCAGAAAATCCGGTATGTGGCCACCAAAATTACTTTCTTAAGTGATTTTGCACAAGTTAAAATTTATTAAGAGTGATTTTGCTAAACACAGTATGTGAATAATATGTTTGTTGGCTCATTGATTCGTTGGCAGTGTTGTCTTGAGTATTGGCTTAGTTGAATAGAACCTAAATTAAGATTTGTCGATTTCTAATTGAATGAAAAGAATTAGAAACTGACAGTAATTGGGAAGTAGACCAGTAATTGTAATTGAAGAATTATAGGTTAAATTGTAAGATAGGACTTAAAATACGTATATAATGCTGGTAATGGATAAATTATGACACGTAAATCAGATTAGTAATTAAATGTTGATATATATAAAGGGGTATTATAATGTGCATAACTAGGTGATGGTAGTGTAATTGGTAATGCCCGAAGAATTGATGGAAATTTGAAATGTTAAATGGGAAATCCGAATATACTCATTGGAAGTTTGAATTAAAGGTAACTCAATGAACTGGATCGAAGGTATGTGATGTGACTATATTAAAATCTGGTTGTGTATGATTTCCATTATTCATAATATTAAATTACTGTTAGGATTAAATTAGAAGCACGTGTTCTTACATATATATAAGTGTGAAATAATATAAACACAATAGTAAGTGTTGTAATAATGCTTTAGACTGCTTAGTGAATTTGATTTAGTTTAGTTATTTATTTGGAGTGGTCAATTAAAGCTTAAATAAATTAAGCAAATTAAGTTAAACTAATGAATTGAGCTAAATCATTGAAATAGAAACAAGTAGGGTTCGGTAATTGTGGAGTTCTGTTTTTGGGTACATCATGGAATTTCACTTGAATTGTGCATTTGGATTTATAAACTAAGAATGAATAATATATATATTGTGATGAATTACTACCGTAATTAATTCAGTCGCTATGTATGGGTCGACTTGTGAAAATTTGTTTAGTACAATTTTGTTAAATGTTACGAATAATATGATAGAGTTGCGGACTTATAATACGTGTCATTTAAAGTAAATGAAATTTAGTGTAATTTAGTATAAAAAGTTATGAGTAAAGGACAAAGTATTTTAAGCGGAATCATGTTAAGTGAATGAATTATAGAAAGTGAGTGTACTTAACAAATTAAGAGTATAGTTAAGTATGCCTAAAGACAATTATAACAATAAAGTAAATTAGTCTGTTAAGGAAGTCAGAATATCATGCTATAAATAAAAGTAAAAATGGGTTATACGTGTTTAAATGGGGTAATTTGTAAGAAGAATTGGATAAATGAAAAATAGTGAATCCCTATTTAAACAATAATGTATTAATGGTATGGTATGAAATAAACTTAATTTGACGAAATAAGATGAAAATGAATTGAAATGGAAAGAAAGAGTAGTGTCAGAATGTATACTGATATAAATGAGGTATATTATTATTGTTAAAACATTTTAATTATATAAATATGATTAATGGCTTCCTGTGAAGCAAAATCAGTGGAATGTGATAAGTAATGAAATTGTATGAGAAAATGATGATGGATGATACCGGGATTATTTCTGAAAAATTGAATTGAAATGTATATTGATCTTATTTTATGTAAAGATCAAAGTTTTGATTTATTTAAATAATATTCAATAATGTGGCCCTATTCGATGAGCTGGTAGTCAAGTCTAGTTCAGGATATAGTGGCTAGCCATAGGGACATAAGACCGCGGATGTGAGCATGACGACTCACTTTTTTGTAGGCCAATGATGGTCCTACTTCTGTATCTGAATATCTGAATATTTGAATATCTGAATATCACTTTTTTGTAGGCCAATGATGGTCCTACTTCTGTATCTGAATATCTGAATATCCGAAGTGTACTGTTCTGTATTGTAAGACAGTGGTGGTCACACAGGACTCCACTGGTATCTGAAAGACTGGGGGTAATCCTTCGGGGTTCCTTCAGGTTTGTAAGACTGGAGTGATCTCTCAGAGGTCTCTCCAGGTTATGGTGAACTCTTATGGGTTCACATCCCGTTTATCCTGTGCTTAGAGTCTGCCAGCATTGTACTATGGGCAAAATAATAAATTGCAAAGTGAATTTATGAATGTGAAATAATTGTGTGAATCAAGAAATTTAATGATGAATAAATGAAGTGAGATAAACTGGTGGGTTTATATAAATAATTTATAATCCATATTAAATGTATAACTTAAGAAGTTAGATGGCAAGTGTGAAAGTAAATGTGGATTAAAAGCCATAAAATAACTTAATGACAGAAATACAGTTGAAGGATACTAATAGATAATAGTGAAATTTAAAGTTTGATACATATGTATATATGTGTATATATATATTTGGCTGAAAGTTAACTAATGTATCTTATGACTTCGAAGTATGATAAAGCTGATGGTCCTGTGATAAAAACTTTAATTGAGTAAATGATATCAGTTAATGATTCCATGAAATTGGTAATATAATGAAATAGCTTTATGTACATATATGTATATAAACTTCATAATCGCGATTGAGTGTTACATACATACATATATTAGTGGGTATTAGTGACTAGAGGGAAGCCATAATAATTGTTATGTAAAAATGGAATATTAACTGTTATGTCAGAAGCATATTGACTGGTTAATAATTCATGGAATTTGATTAGCGATGCATGATAAGCATGATTTGTACATTGTCAAAATGTTAGGAAATTTCAGTTATGGATTTGAAAACTTGAATATGCAAGTTTAAGAAATTTCAGCATTTTTAAAAGAATATTGAATACTTTGCACAAATATGGTTTTATCTTGCAAATCATTCATACTTAATTTGGAGTTAAATAGCTATTGGTATATTATTTATAAAGTATTATATTGATTATAAAAAGAAAAAGTAATTTGCGATATTAACGTATGAATGATCAATTATATATGTATATATTATATTTATGCTTTGGATAAGTAAATTTGGTAGTCACCACTAAGCGTAAAGCTTAGCGCGTGGTTTATCCTCGCGCAGGTATAAGACAGAAATCAAGTGAATATCAGCACCGCTTCATAGAAGAAATATGAAATGGTAAGTCTGGAAAGGAAGCGAAAGAAATGGAATTTTTGTATTTGATAATTCCAATATTGGTTCTTGTGGCATGTACACTCCCTAGATAATTAGGATACTATTGTATCAAAGAAATTGTATTAGATAATTATTCATAGTAAATAGTTGATGTATTGATATTATGTTCTTGTATTTTGTATAATTGATGTAATAGTGAGCTGATGACATTGTGAGCTATTATATAAGTATGTAATTGGAATTAAATTGGAGGATGGGTAAAATTGTGTTGGAGTTTGAAATGGAGTAGGACGGATGAATATGTATGTGATTATAGAAGTGTAAAGACTTTCTGTTTACAGGGGGATAGGCAATATTATAGAGGAGACTCTGCCGAAATTTCGGTAGAATTTAAGTAGCCTATTTGAGAATGATTGTGTGAAT
This sequence comes from Excoecaria cochinchinensis, assembly GCA_947683425.1. NCBI lineage: Eukaryota > Viridiplantae > Streptophyta > Magnoliopsida > Malpighiales > Euphorbiaceae > Excoecaria > Excoecaria cochinchinensis. The sequence continues at coordinate 4,407,250 of CANTUQ010000161.1, forward strand.
AGTAAAGTTTATTAGTGATAAAAAAAAAAAAAAAAAAAAAATTCTCGGATTTTCGTAATGATTTTAAGAATAGTTTAAGACAATTAAGTTATTATGTACAGTAAAAAGGGTGTTACATATATGCCCAATTTATCTGCATAGATGGGGTGTTGTACAAGCGATAAGTTGACGGTATCTAGTTGAGGTGTCTGGATGGAAAAGAGGCCGAAAAGGTGATGGAGGAAACTCACGCTGGCGTGTGCGAGGCCCACATGAATGGTTTAATATTGGCTAAGAAGATTATGAGACAAGGGTTCTACTGGCTCAACATGGACACAGACTGCTCAAAGTATGTTAAACAATGTCAGTTGTGCCAGCAGTATGCAAATTTAAGGCACTTACCGGTTTCGGAGTTACATAGTTTGACGTCGCCTTGGCCATTCGTAGCTTGGGGGATCGACATCATCGGAGAAATACGTCCCACGGCCTCCAATGGACATAGGTTTATCATAGTCTCCATCGACTATTTTACCAAGTGGGTAGAGGCTAAATCTTTCAAAAAGGTAGACGCTCGAGATATGGCCAAATTCATTGAAAAGAACCTAATATGCAGATACGGTCTACCACATCACATTGTATCCGACAATGGAGTCCAGTTCATGGCTGAAACGAAGAGGTTGCTTCAGAAATATGGTATCGAGCATCAAAATTCCTCTCCATATCGTCCTCAAGCCAATGGGGCAGTAAAGGCCGCTAACAAGAATGTCACGAAAATCCTGGCCAAGATGGTTCAGAACTATAAAGATTGGGCAAAAAAATTGCCTTTTGCACTTTGGGGTTATAGAACGACTGTCAGAACTTCTACAGGGGCCACGCTGTATTCTTTAGTATATGGGACAGAAGCAGTGCTGCCAGTAGAGATCTAGCTCAGGTCATTGAGGGTAGTTATGGAAGCTCAAATTTCAGAGACTGAGTGGGCACAACAGTGGTTGCAACATCTGAACCTGTTAGATGAGAGTAGATTGAGTGCCTATTATCAAAATCAGATTTATCAGAAAAGGCTAGCCATGTCATTTGGGAAGAAGGTCAAGAAACATCCGCTAAAGGAAGGAGATCTGGTATTCAAACAAATGAGATCGGGCGCGCCCGACATCAAGGGGAAGTTCAGACCAACGTGGGAAGGCCCTTTCATCCTTCATAAGCTGTTGATGAAAGGGGCGGCAATTCTGGCAGACAGCGATGGAGCCAATCAATATTGACAGACTCAAGAGGTTTCATGGCTAAAGACAATAAAAATCAAAAGAAGAGAATAAAAGCCCCGTGGGTCAAAAATCGAAAAAATGCGACCTTGCTAAAATTGGGTGCCTCGTCAAGATAAAAACCCAAAAAAGGCATCCTGGGCAAAAATTAGAGGCTTGAGAGAAAATGTCCAATCAAGAAAACCCAAGAGGGCTGATTGGTAGCAGGGGTTCGATGCTATCAAGATTTGTTCCATGAATGAATGTAGGTTTGTATTTTGAATTAGTGTTAAATGATGATCATGTATATTGAAATCATGCTGAAATGTACACAACTTTGTGATATTAAATAAAACTGAATTTATTCATTTACATTATTTTCCAGTTCTGTTTTAAAAAGAAACACATCGCTTAAAATGCATGCAAGTCTAAATTAGGCTATATCACTACTCTCGTCGGCCAAGTGTCTAAGTCATCGAGTCCTGTTATTGTAACACCCCTTACCCGTACTTAGGCAATCCCGTTCGATAAGGAGTGAGATGCCGCATGAGTAGAGGTGCCACCACACAGATACAGAATATACATACATAAATATATATACTGAAATACAGGGTAATTTAAAAACTTTACAAAACCATCTAAGAAGGAAGCTGATCATGCATTAATATAACGGAAAACATTACATTACTGTTTGATCAACCTAAAGGTACAAAAGATAATTACATATCCAAAATTATACATATGCATATGCGGAAGCTAATACAAAATTGACATCAGAGAGTTCTATACAAAAAGAATCGTCGAAATACAAAATTAGGCCCTACACTAAAGACCCAGCTGTGTTGGCTTCGATGGCTGCGACACTCCCAAAGCAACTCCTTCCGCACCTGCACGGGTAAACACACCCTGCTAAGCGATAAACGCTTAGTGGGGAAACACACATATAGTATAAGGACAACCATTCACAACGGTCGTCAAGGCAAACACATACTGATAGCATAATCAGAAATACACATTAAACATGAGTAGAAACATATGAACATGTAAATATATAGAGTCATACATTTGATAAAGCACACTGCCTTCATAACATCTCATTAGTAAACATATTCGGATCACATAATCTCATACTTAGCAAAGCAATTCAAAATGATAAAGTGCCTGCTGACTCAAAATAGCGGATAACGAGTGAACAAACAGTACTTTACGGGTACGAGCCGATTACAAACAGTACCTTACGGGTACGAATCGAGAAATCAATTTTTTACTTTTAATTCCCACAAAACATTTTCAAAGGGGATCTTAAACAAGATCCGAACACAAAGGAGTTCGCGAGGAACCAAACGGGGACCTGATCGGGGTCCAAACTGAACAAAGGGCTGCAGCTAAGAGACTCTATTAGGCATGCCTAACTATCCACTAGACTGACTCTTGCAGGCCAAGTATAAAATATTCCATAATCGAAACATAATATTCAATATAATACGATGCAACAAAAATAATTACAGTTAAATATAATTTAAAAACTGAGGTGACGTTAAATAACTATTAAAACCAGAACATAAGTTAAAATGAACAAAGGACAAGAATTAAAACATCAGAATTCAAGACAGAAGACATTTAGAAACATGATGCGGGAGAGGAGGCTATCACGACTCGTGACAGGGGCTTACTGTCATGACTCGTAACAGTCATCACGACTCGTGACGAAGCCAGCCTCTCACAAGGAGCTGTCATGACTCATGCACAACGTCACGACTCGTGACAGAGGCTTATCGTCACGACTCGTGACAATTGTGACGACTCGTGACGAAGCCAGCCTAAAGTAGGAAGCTGTCACGACTGGTGAAAGGGGCTTACTGTCACGACTCATGACAGATGTCACGACTCGTGACAGAGCCACGGGATTTCCAGCAAAAAACCCAACAACTTAAATCAAACAAAACCCATAACATTTATACTAACATGAACCTCTTTAAACATCACATTTTTAAAAATTCCATCAAGGATACAAAAATCATAAAAATGCTCAAAAAGGGCACATAAATTCCCAAACCTCAAAATCCTTAGCTCCAAATTAATGAGCTCCACTAGATCCAACCTTCTCTTTGCCCTTTGGCTCTCAAGGAGGCTCAACTAAGCATCAAACCACAAAATACACAAACACAACCCTAAGTTACAAATCCAAAACCAGGAAAAATAAGGAGAAGAAGAAGAAGAAGAAGAAGAAGAAGAAGATGATGAAAATTACACAAAAGAGATGCATAAACTTACTAATTAATGCAAGGTGTGATCAATCCCCACCACAAAGAGCTTAAATCCAAGCTTAGAGCACACCAATGGAAAGCAAAGGAAAAGAAAGACAAAGAAGAGAGGGGAGAACGGGAATAAGGGATGAAAATTCAGATTTCCCAATTCTCTCTCTTCTTCTACTTTTCATTTCCTAACCTAACCATATGTCCACTTCTTAGTGGTGGAAATCCATCACACACACCAAACAACCATACACCAAGAACACACAATGAACAACTTACTAAGACACACCCTACCATGGTATGAGCAAACACACACAAAAACACAGCCCTAACACACACTCTACAACCATGCGAATGAGCACACCCAAGTGCAACCCAACTAATTCACACCCTAACACCACATATGCACCCATATGCTAACAAAACTCTTAAAACATGCATTTCTACCCAAAATGCCCTTTACACAAGCCAAAACTCACACAATGCACATGCACATACATGGCTCATTCTACTAGGAGGCAAACGGGGTGTGACAACTCTCCCCTACTAATAAGAATTTCGTCCTCGAAATTCTCACCTGAACTGAATAACTGCGGATACTTAGCTCTCATCTATTCTTCCGGTTCCCAAGTAGCTTCTTCGACTCCGTGGTGATTCCATAACACCTTCACCAATGGAATCTGCTTACTCCTTAACTATCTCACTTCCCGAGCTAAGATAGCTCTTCGTTCTTCATCATAGGAGAAATCAGGCTGAACTTGTACATCTTGCACGGACAAAATATGCGACGGATCTGATCGGTATCGACGAAGCATCGAAAAGTGAAACACATCATGCAACCTTGACAACTCTATCGGTAAAGCCAACCTATAGGCTACCGGACCAACTTTTGCCAACACCTCATACGGACCAATGAAATGAGGACTAAGCTTTCCTTTCTTTCCAAACCTAAGCACTTTTCTCCAAGGAGAAACTTTCAGGAAAACCTTGTCTCCGACTTCAAACCGCACATCTTTCCTCTTCAGATTGGCATAAGACTTCTGTCGATCCTTGGCTGCCTTCAAATTCTGCTGCACAACTCTAGTCTTCTCCTCTGTATCTCTGACCAAATCTGGCCCAATCACTGATCTCTCGGACAACTCTGTCCAACAAACTGGAGTTCTACACTGCCGTCCATACAAAGCCTCATAAGGAGCCATACCGATACTGGACTGATAGCTATTGTTGTAGGCAAATTCCATAAGCGATACATACTTGTCCCAACTACCCGGAAAGTCCAAAACACAAGCCCTTAACATGTCCTCTAAGATCTAAATCACTCGCTCGGACTGACCGTCTTTCTGAGGATGAAATGCCGTACTGAAGTTCAACTTGGTACCCAAAGCTCGCTGCAACTCTTTCCAAAACTTAGATGTGAACCTTGGGTCCCGGTCTGAAACTATGGACAAAGGCACTCCATGCAACCGAACTATCTCATCCACATAGATACTGGCCAATCTATCCATCTGGTAATCCATCCTAACCGGCAAGAAGTGAGCGGACTTTGTGAGTTGATCCACAATAATCCAAACAGAATCATGCTTTTTCTGAGTCAAGGGCAAACCGAAAACAAAATCCATAGGAATGTCATCCCACTTCCACTCCGGAACGGATAAAGGCGTGAGCAATCCCAAAGGAACTTGGTGCTCAGCCTTTACCTGCTGACATGTTAGGCACTTGGACACAAAATCCACTATATCTTTCTTCATACCAGACCACCAATAAAACTGCTTCATATGCCGATACATCTTGTTACTCCCGGGATGCATGGTGAAAACTGTACTGTGTGCCTCGCTCAAATGCTGCTTTCTCAAATCCTCATCATCCGGAACACACAAATGGTTCCTATACAAAAGCGTTCAATTAAGAACCGAGAACTCTGACTGCTTGCCCAGACTAACCTCTTGCACAATCCTCTGAAGCTTCGCATCCATCTTCTGAGCATCAACTATCCGCTGTCTCAAGGTAGGCTTGACTCTCAACTGAGCTATCAAAGCCCCATCCGAACCAAACCTCCGTCTGAACCGTCTCAAAAATAAGGCAGAAACTGACTTTCGACTCAAAGCATCTGCGACTACATTAGCCTTACTCGGGTGGTAATCCACAATGCAATCGTAATCTTTAAACAACTCAATCCATCGACGCTGCCTCATATTCAGTTCCTTCTGAGTCAGGAAATACTTCAAACTTTTGTGGTCCGAAAAGATCCTGCACTTCTCCCCGTAGAGATAATGGCACCAAATCTTCAAAACAAAGACGACCGCTGCTAACTCAAGATCATGCGTCGGATAATTTCTCTCCTGTGGCTTTAACTGTCGAGAAGCATAAGCCACAACCTTACCTTCCTGCATCAGAACACATCCCAGACCAACACCTGAAGCATCATTATACATAACAAACTCCTTACCCGAGATGGGTTGAGTAAGTATAAGAGCTTGGACTAACAACTGCTTCAACCTCTCAAAGCAAGCCTGACACTTATCCGACCACTCGAACTTAACTCCCTTCCTCAACAACTTAGTCATCGGAGCGGCAATCACAGAGAAACTCTTAACAAACCGACGGTAGTACCTCGCTAAACCAAGGAGACTCCGCACTTCTTGAACATTCCTCGGCGCTTTCCAATCGACTATCGCCTCAATCTTGGCTAGATCTACTTGGATACACTTGGCTGAAACTACATGGCCCAAGAACGACACTTCTCAAAGCCAAAAATCACACTTACTCAACTTGGCAAACATCCGATGTTCCCTCAACACTTGCAAAACCACTCGGAGATGTTCGTCATGCTCGGTCTCATCCTTGGAATACACCAAGATGTCATCTATAAAAACTACCACAAATCGGTCCAAGTATGGCCTAAACACTCTGTTCATCAAATCCATGAATGCCGCTGGAGCATTAGTCAAACCAAACGGCATCACAAGGAACTCATAATGGCCATACCGAGTCCAAAATGCGGTCTTAACCACATCTTCATCCTGAACCCGAAGCTGATAATACCCCGACCGAAGATCTATCTTAGAAAACACACCTGTACCCCGAAGCTGGTCAAACAAATCTTCAACTCTAGGCAACGGATACCTATTCTTCACTGTAACCTTATTAATCTGCCTATAATCGATGCACATCCTCAAAGACCCATCCTTCTTCTTGACAAACAGAACCGGAGCTCCCCATGGAGATATGCTGGGTCGAATAAACCCCTTATCCAACAGCTCTTGCAGTTGAGTTTTTAATTCTCTCAACTCTACAAGAGCCATCCGATAAGGTGCCTTCGATATAGGTGTGGTACCCGGCATGATCTCTATGGCTAGCTCAACTTCCCTCTCTGGAGGCAACCCAGGCAAATCACTCGGGAAAACATCACTAAACTCCCGCACAACAGGGATATCCTCAATCCTTACTTGGTCCCTCTTGGAATCCAAAACCACCGCTAGAAAAGCCTCACAACCTTTCCTCAAAAACCTCTCGGCTTGAATTGCAAAAATCACGTTGTGCACAGAACTCGCACCCAAACCTCTTATAAACACTGGAACTCGGTTCCTATCCCGAAGCACAAAGGTCTTCCTATGACAATCAACCACAGCCCGATGCTTGCCCAACCAGTCCATACCCAAAATCAAGTCAAACTCTCGGAACGGCAGCTCTATCAAATTCGCTGGGAACTCTACACCTTCCACAAACAAAGGACAATTCCTAAAGACTCTACTCACAATGACACTATGCCCTAATGGATTGGTCACACATATCTCATAGTCTAATTGATCTACCACATGCAACTTGTCAACAATCTTATGCGTGCACAAATATGAGTGTGTGGAACCATGGTCTATTAGAGCATATAATTCGGTATCATGGAGTAGGAACTTACCAGCAATCACATCAGGGGCATCCTGCTCCTCTCTGGCTCTAACTGCATAAGCTCTAGTTGCAACAGGTGGAGGACGCTCAACAGTCTCAAAAACAGCTCCATCTCTTGGTCGACCGCCTCGACCTCTACCCCGGTCCCTACCATGGGTAGCCTAAGTAGCATTAGATCCAACTCCACTAGCCCCTCTCTGAGGACCCGAATCCTCGCTCATCTGTGGACAATTAGCCAGATGGTGCTCGATACTCCCACACTTAAAACACCCACCAGTGAGCCACCTACACTCACCCTGGTGAACCTTGCTACAATGTGCACAAACAGGTACAGCATCAGATCTACCACCTCTGTCAGAACCAGCTACCGCTGTTGAACCTTGCCTTCTACCTCTAGTAGCCGAACTAACTGATGGCTCATCTTGCGGGTTCCTAGATCTCTTACCCGAAGATGAGGAAAAACCACCCCGTGCAGAATTCCTTCGCTGAGCTCTCTCCCTAAGCAATGATTCCGTTTTCTCCGCCCTCATGGAAGCCTCTGCAATCTGATAATAACTTACCTCGGGCATACACATCAAAGAAATCAAAGCAATCTTCAAAAACTCGTTCAACCCGGCTTCAAAATGCTTGCATCTGAAATCATCTGTCATAACCCCACACGGAGCATAGCGAGATAACCGATTAAACTCTTTCTCATAATCCAAAACTGACATGGCCCTCTGTTTTAAACTCAGAAACTGTGCCCATCTTGCGTCCCTATATGCTTGAGTCACATACTTCTTTGTGAACTCCTCTCTGAAGAATTCCCATGTAATCGGATCAGGCATCTGAGGTTGCCTACACACCAACTCCCACCAATCATAAGCCGATCCTTGATGTAATGCCACAGCACATTCAGCTTGCTGATCGGGAGGACATCTGACTTCCTTTAAAGCTCTTTTTACTTTATCAAGCCACTTTTCAGCTAACTTTGACTCATCAAGCCCGGTCCCATAAAAATCTTCAACACCAGCTCTTTTTAAACTCTCTATCGGAGCTTTAGGGGCAGTCACCCTTTCCAAAACCCGAGCCATGTCTTGATGCAATCTGAACATCGCCTCAAAAGGCATGGCAGCGGCCTCAGGCTTCACCCTAGCATGTTGAGCCGACACAAAAATAGAAACGGACGGATCTGCAGCTGGAGGATTCACACTTTCAGCGGATTCCTCAAGCGCACCACGAGCAGAATCAGAATCCATCTAACAAATAAGAGGACAACCGCATCAGCCAACACAGCCCTAGACATAGACGTATCCACACATAACATCATATAAACAATCACCCAGAAATGCCTAAACCTAGGCTCTGATACCACAACTTGTAACACCCCTTACCCGTACTTAGGCGATCCCATCCGATAAGGAGTGAGATGCCGTATGAGTAGAGGTGCCACCACACAGATACAGAATATACATACACAAACATACATACTGAAATACAGGGGTAATTTTGGCACCAACATGATTTTTATTTTATGAGTTTTATTTGACTTATTTGATGAATTTGGGGTTGTTGAAATGGCGGTCGCCACGGTGATCCGAGAATCTTCATCGGGGTTTATTCTTTTAACTTTACTTCATTTCTTTTACTTTATTTATTATTATTGTAAATATTGTTTTTTTTATCCCGCTAATATAAAAATGGTTAAAAATTTATAGTAATTAAGTTGGAGTTTTCATCAATAAATTGAGAACCAATGTCCTATTTTTTCAGCAAATAAAATCGACACTTTAAAATTATTTTGAAATAAACATGCATGCGAGGACCAATGTCCTCATCTTTAACGTATATCCCGATTTATGTATGAATCGCATGCTATTTATGATGGGGGTTGTATTCTTCCCCTAGTTTTATTGTAATTTATTTTCATATGCTTTATTTTAATTACACTCCTGCTTACCGCTTTCCTTGTATGGCCAATTTGCGGTTTAATTAATTGCATTAAGTCGAATGAGAATTTATTGTAATTTATTTTCATATGCTTTATTTTAATTACACTCATGCTTATCGCTTTTCTTGTATGGACAACTTGCAGTTTAATTAATTGCATTAAATCGAATGAGAAATGGGATGAGACGCTAAATTCAAAACTCAATTATAACGTTAATCAAGGTATGAATAAATGGGAAGTCCGGAACCTTCTCTGGTCTTAGGCTCAACGAGGTTAGAGGACCATCTCAATATTTCATTGGGATGGGGTCTCCAAAATATCTCTTATTGCCCAAAAAAGGCCTAATTTGCATGGTCCTAGGCTCCACGAGATTAGAGGACCATCCCAATGCTCTATTGGGTTGGGGCCTCCAAAATATATCTGGCTTGCCCAAAATGGATGCACATACGCTGTCTTATGCTCACTGAGGCTAGATGACCTTTCCCAATGTTCTATTGGGTGGCAACTCCAAGAAATGTCCTTGTCGCCCAAAATAGACGCACTTGTAATTACTTACAAGTTTTTCACAACCCTCTCTTGATCGCCCTAAAAGCGGGCTTTCGAGGAGCCTCGGGGTTCGGCGCGTGTCATAGGCTGTAAATAGCAAGGGGGCAGGAGTAGGAATTATTCTAACAACCTCGGATGACGAAAAACTCCCGCTGGCTAAGAAGTTAAGATTTAAGGCCACCGATAATAAAGTCGAATACGAAGCCTGCACTTTCGAGTTAGAAGCTTTGATAGCCTTGGGGGCAAAAAGCGTAGAGGTGTTTGGAAATTCATAATTGATAATTAATCAAATTCGAGGTGAGTGGGCCGTTAAAGAAGAGCGGTTGATGCTGTATGTGAAGTACTTAAATGATTTGAGCAATTAGTTTGAAGAATGCACATTCCACTTTATTTCGAGGGACGAGAATTAGTTAGCCGATGCACTTGTAACTTTGTGTCAATATGGGATAACCCAGAGGGAGTGGTTATGAATCCTGTGTTGATTTCTAGTTCTGAGAAGCCTAGCTTTAAGTCCAATCCTGTAATGGAAATGGAAGTTGTCATTGGAAAGCCGTGGTACCACGATATCAAGAATTACCTAGAGAACACAACGTTCCCAGAAGAGGCCACCGAAAAAGACCAGAGGTTAATTTGCAGGTTATCTACTCAATTCATCTGCATAGATGGGGTATTGTATAAATGACAAGTCGACGGTATCCAATTAAGATATCTAGATGAGAGAGAGAGGCTGAAAGGGCAATAGAGGAAACTCATGCTGGTATTTGTGTGGCCCACATGAATGGTTTGATGCTGGCCAAGAAAATCATGAGACAAGGGTTCTATTGGCTCACCATGGATACAAACTGTTCAAAATATGTAAAGTAATGTCAGTTGTGTCAGCAGTATGCAGACTTGAGGTACTTGCCAGTTTCGAAACTACAAAGTTTAACGTCACCTTGGCCGTTCGCAGCTTGGGGAATCGACATTATCGGGGAAATACGCCCTACGGCCTCTAATGGACATAGATTCATCATAGTCTCTATCAACTACTTTACTAAATGGGTGGAAGATGAGTCATTTAAGAAGGTCGATGCTCGGGATATGGCCAGGTTCATTGAAAAGAGTTTGACATGCAGATACGGTTTCCCACATCATGTTGTATCCGATAATAGGGCCCAGTTCATGGCTGAGACGAAGAAATTACTTCAAAAATATGACATCGAGCATCACAAATCTTCTCCGTATCGCCCAGAAGTCAACGGGGCAGTAGAGGCCGCCAACAAGAATGTCAAGAAAATCCTAGCCAAAATGGTTTAGAACTATAAAGATTAGGCAGAAAAATTGCCTTTTGCACTTTGGGGTTATAGAACCGATGTCAGAACTTCCACGGGAACCATGACGTATTCCTTAGTATATGGGACGGAAGCAGTGTTGCCAGTTGAAATAGAGCTCAAGTCATTGAGGGTAGTTATGGAGGCTCGAATTCCGAAGGCCGAGTGGGCCCAACAACGGTTGCAACATCTGAATATGTTGGACGAGAGCAAGCTTAGAGCCTATTATCACAATCAAATTTATTAGAAAAGGCTTGTCAGGTCATTCGGAAAGAAGGTTAAGAAACACCCGCTGAAGGAGGGAAATTTGGTCTTTAAGCAAATGAGACCGGGTGCGCCGGATATAAGGGGTAAGTTCAGGCCGACGTCGGAAGGTCCTTTTATCCTCAAAATGTCGTTGTCAAAAGGAGCAACAATTCTGGCAGATAGCGATGGCAATAAGTTCAAAGAGCCAATCAACATTGATAGACTTAAGAGGTTCTATGGCTAAAGGCTAAAAATCAAAAGAAGAGAATAAAAGCCCCGCGGGTCAAAAATCAAAAAAAGGGGGCATTGTTAAAATTAGGCACCTCGTCAGGGTGAAAATAGAAAAAAGGCATTCTGGGCAAAAATTAGAGGCTTGAGAGAAAATGTTCAATCAAGAAAACCGGGAGAGCTGATTGGTGATAGGAGTTTGATGCTATCATAATCTGTTCCAGGAATGAATGTAGCTTTGCATTTTGAATTAGTGTTAAATAGTGATCATGCACTACAAGAAATTACACTTTTTATGACGCAAAAAATTGTCATGAAAAATTCATTTTTCATCGCTAAAAAAATAAGGTGACGATTTTTTATCGTCACAAAGAACGTAACGGTAGGTGCGTAACATAAAACTTTACGTGACGATTTACTTTTTTGTCACCGTAAGTATCATTTTTTGTGACGAAAATGATTATCGTCATCTTTAGTTCTTACTTTTCATGACAAAAATTATTTCATAAATAAAATTATATTTCGTCACATTATATTGTTTATCGTCACTAAAGATTGGTATTTTTTATGACAAATTTAAAATTCGCCACGAAATTAAATATTTTTAATGACGAAACTCTGCTTCTTATTAAAACTATAAAGCATTGGTTACGTAATTATCGTCACAAATAAATATAATTTTCGTCATAAAATATTTAATTTCGTCACTAAATCTAATACTTTAAGTGACTAAAAATGATTTCGTCATTAAATTAATGTATATTAACGATGAATATAAATCGTCATATTACATTACATTTTAGTGACATAAATAGGGATAAAAATAATTGTCACAAAAAATAGTTTTAGTGACAATTTTTTATTGTCATTAAATTATATTTTTTTATTACAATATTAATATCGTAATTGTAAACATTATACCGTTATTTATGAACTAACAAGTCGACAAATTATGACAAATATACTTATCATATATGCATTGTATTAAAAATGACACATTTTAAATTTAATGTCATACAATCAATTAAATTTCTAAAAAAAATCTAATATAATGTATTTATTCAAATGAAAGGTTAATTAAAAAAAACATACTGTCTAATACAAAAAATTAAATTTACATCCTAATCAAGAAATAACATTTGTTGAAACTTCAAAATTTGCATCCTGTTCCTACAAAAAAAAAATCTTATATTAGATAAAAAAAAAACTCAATTATGTAACACCTTTCATTTATGCACATTACGATTCCAACAATACTGATTACTTGATTTTCTTAAACTACTCTTCAAATTATTGCGAAATTCAAGTAATTATTTTTTTTTATCCTTTCACTATACCCATCTGCCCAATAGCTATTTAGTTTTACTATTCATTCAATCAAAATACAAATATGTCACTTAATTCTACCGAAATTTCGGCAGAATTCCCTCTATAATATTGCCTATCCCCCTGTAATCAATAAAATCTTTACACTTTAAATAATCATATATTTATTCACCCCACTTCAATTCAAACTCCAACACAAGTTTGCCCATCCTCCAATTTAGATCCAATCTCACACAACATATATTATAATATACTTATATCATCCAATTTCAGTACTCAATTCAATTATACAAAATACAAAGGTATAATATTAATACATCAAAACTATCAGCTAAAAATACATGCACAAGTATCACATTGACGTAAATAAAAGAGAAGTTACACTTGTTACCTGAAAATTCATAAACGTCGCTATCAATTGAACAGTTTGGAATGAACCTAAATTAAAGAACTGCAAAATTAAAAACCACTAAAACATGAGATACCAAGCAAGTCAAAGAGTTTCAAAATCAAATATAAGTAAAACATACATAATCTTTACCATTTAAATTTGCCCCTCAGAGTAAAACAAGAAAACATAAAAACCAATGTAAAAATCTGCTACTATTTTCAAATATTTTCAACTATTTTCATATAATTGAACATTGAAAAAATAAATGCACAAGTATATAAAACTTACATTGGAGAATTCAATCGACATTTATCCCGTTTGATTTTAAAATGTCAAGCAGTTTATGGATAGTGGAATTCAACTCGCTTACTTTTGTCTCACAATCAGTCACTTGACTCTTTAAGTATGTTCACTTCTGACTGAGACTCACTCAACTTTTCTTGAGTATTAGAAAGTTCATTTTGAAGCTTTTGTGTAGTAATGTAGTCCGATGATAATCGTCTTGAAGGAGGTTTTGGACCATATCCAAGGCCTTTTATATAACCAGTACCAAGGCTAAGGACTTCTTGAACAATTTCATCTTCAGTCTTTTGAATATCTTACTCATTATATTAGTTTCGCTTTTCTATCATTAAATTCTATCACAAGAAATTAAAAGAAAATAGAATTTATACAAGTCTCAAAACAAACTAATTATATTACAAAACTTGTATATTAATTACTTATCCAATTTCCGGCTGCTTGTTGAGATGACCAACCTTTTCGAATTGAATTATGGGTTTGCTTATAAAGATCAATCCTACCATATGGTTCTCCATTCAATTCATGTTGAGACTATTAAAATCGATATACATTTTGATCCATAATGTCAGAAATAATCCCAGTAACACAAGTTATCTTTCTCTCATACCACTCCATTTACTTACCACATTTCACTAATTTATCTTCACAATATGCCATTAATCACATATATATACAATTAAAATGCCTTAACAATCATAATGTACCTCGTATATACAAGTATACATTTGGACACCACTTTTTTCTTCCCATTCCGAACCACCTTCATTTTATTTCATCAAACTAAGTTTATTTCATATCTTACCAATTATATATATTATTGTTTATACAAGTATTCACTACATTTCACTAGTCCAATTCTGTTTATAAATTTCCCCTTTTAAAGGTGTATAACCCAATTAATTTATTTATGACCAGAAACTCTGATTTTCTTAACAATTTAATTAATTTTATTATTATAATTATCTTCACGTATACTTAACTATACTCATTATTTATTAACTACACTTAATTTCTCTAATTCATTCACTTACCATCTAATTCCATTATGGCTCTATAATACAATGCAAATTCTGTTTACATAAATGATAAAACTATTAAGACTTTTTTTTTAAGTGATGGAAAAATTCCAACCTAAAAACTCCTATTCGAATCTAAACTAGCATACTGTTCTTTTTTAAAAAAATATATAACTGTTAAAACTATTGTAATATCTATTAAAAGAAAATCATATGTAATTCAAACGTACTATTTTTCTAATCAATTTAAAATTCAAAGATCAGCCCCCGCACAATGTAATTAAAAAATGAAAATATAAATATTGAATCTACGAATATTATAGAAATTAGCATTCTATTTATAAGGTCACATATAGTCAAGTTGAATAAATAAATGATCATGCCGATGGTAATAATAATATAACAAGTAACAACATCCTCTCAATATTTCAATACACTTGTCGAATTTTTATAAAATTCAAACAATTAATATAACTTATTTTATGCCATGATATTTTCACAAGAAAAGTGAGTGATCTGCAGGGTGAATTTGCCAGCTTGCAGACCCAAAATAAACACCATGCTAACAGCTATTTGAGAGAAAACTTCTACAATTTAGTCCCCTTTCACTGTATACTTCCTTATTAAATCTTATTCACTTACTTTAAATCATTTTCTTCATGATAAATTCCATCATAGTTTAATATATATATACACTTAATTTCATTTTTTTCCTAGCTTAGTTCACGTATACTTATATGGATAATGTGAATTCCACATAAAGTAAACAAGTTAAGTATCTAATATCCATTTGAACATCCCAAGTCCTCTACCTATCATCAATGACTATTTTTATTTATTTTTCATTTCAAGCATAAATTCACTAAAATCACAATCTTACATAGCTTCTACATCTTATAATTTTCTACATACCTAAACACCATTTTAATATTATACCCTATTAACAATTAAGAGTCACTAATTGAATAAAACATAGAACACAATACAAGAGATTTCCTGATCGACTATCTGTACAGATTCCATACTCAAGAATTCCTACTCTTTTACACATAAACTAACAATCCAAGCAATAATCAAGCATTAATAACCAACCAACTGAATTATCACTAAACATACATAACACAGATCATAAATTTTCTTTAAAACAATTTAGTTGAATAAAAATCATGTTAGAAAAGTAAATTTGGCAGCCACATACCAGATTTCTGCATATTTTGGTCCCTTCACGGTCGCCGGAGGCACCAAAACCACCAGGAGGGAGCTCGAAGCGTTGGGGTTTCTTTTCCGGTGGTCACGCGCCGACCCGTCACGCCATCTAGCCGAAATCGTCGTCGGGAGCTTCGATTCAACCCATCACCGATCTACTCGTCGCCGGCGAGTGAGGAGGATTCACGGCCACCGGGAGGTCCGTCTGCCCGCCAGGAGTCCCGTCGTGCCTTTTGTGTCATCGTTCACTGCCGGAGCTGGCCGAAAAATGCCGGAGAAGCTCGCGATTTTCCTCCCGCTCTCCAGGAACGGCGACGTCGCGACGGGGAACAGAAGCCGGGATCAGCGTTGCGAGGGGCCCGGTTGCTCTCCGCCGACCACCGCTAGCCTCCTCGCCCCCTTTCGTCATCTCCCTCTCCCTCTCTCTCTTTCTCCCTCTCTTTCCCGGATCTCCCCTATTCGTGTCCCTCCCTTTGTTTTCTTTTTGTTTCTTAATATACCCAATAATTCAAGCTAAATCTCACTTGTCTAGATAATTCTAGACCCATAGAAATTATCACATGTTATAATTACTTTTATTTGCCTATTTACATGTAAATATACATATATATTTATATATATATACTTGTCTAAAATTTATTTGAATAATTAAATTATGTAGTTTTAAAGAAAATTCCGCTTTTTATGCGTCAAAAATTATCATTCGATTAAATTTTGACCTATCAAAATACTGTTCACAACGTCAAAATTTTCAGGGCGTTACACGTAGCCCCCCTTTAATAGCCAATTTGGGTCGTTAAAAATAACGTTTAGGCTTTCGTTTTTCAATTTAAAGTTTAGGGTGTATTTTTGTAATTTTATTAATTTTTTAATATAAATTGTTGTTTACCCTACTTTTGAAAGGGGACTTGCAATTTTGAATAAAATATATTTTTCATTATACTTTCACTGCATCACATAATTTTTTTGTCATATATTAGCATTACAACCAACTATTACGAAAAAATATTATTATCATTAATTGATTGTATTGGTGACGAAATTGTATTTCGTCATAATATATTTCTTTTTTGTAACATATTTATTTATCATAAATAGCATTATTGTGACGAAATAATTTTATCGTGACTAATTCATTAAATTATGACAAAAATAATTAATGTCACAAAAACAATAAGTATTTCATGACGAATTTATATGTCGTAAATAGTAAATTTTTCCATTATATTTGTTTCCTCCAAAAAAAAAAGGTTGAAAATTTTTCCTTCATATCAAAGGTGACGAAATTGTATCTCGTCATAGTATATTCATTTTTTGTGATATATTTATTTGTCATAAATATAATAATTTTTTATGCCGATATGTTATTTGTGACGAAATTATTTTATTATCACTAATTTATTTTATTATGACAAAAATAATTCGTCATGAAAAATAATTTTTTTGTGACGATTTTATACGTTGCAATAAGTTATTATTTTGTCATTATATTTTTTTCCCTCCAAAAATTTGGTGGAAAATTATCTCTCCTAAATAAACCATGACGAAATATATATATTCTTCACAAAATTAATCTTTTAGTGACGATAATTAAAATATAAAATGACGCAAGATAATTTCGTCACAGTAATAAATAGTATGGTGACGTTTTAAAAAATTCGTTGTTGTAAGTTATAATTAGTGACGAAATTTTATACGTCATTAAAAAATTTGTCACAAAAAGTCAAATTTCTTGTAGTGATGTATAATGAAATCATACTAAAATGTACACAATTTTGCAAAAAGAAATAAAACTGAATTTATTCATTCACATTATTTTCTAGTTCTGTTTTAAAAAGAACGCATTGCTCAAAATGCGTGTAAATCTGAACTATGCCCTATTACTTCTCTGGCCGGCCAGATGCTTAAGTCATCGAGTCCTGTTATCAACTACAAGGCTGAGTACCCATCGCTTATATGCGCTGGTAGAAATAATAGAGTGATCCCCGAAGGAAGGTATGATAGTCTTTACCAGTAGCCTAGCCCAGAGATCATGATATCGAGAAGCGATAGCTAAAGATAGAACTCCACCTTAGAAGGATAGAGCGAGTCTCGCCACATCCTGGGTCATCCCGAGTTATCGAGCACAACAGGCTGTGATGTAAAAAGTCGCGAAGCCCGCACAGGGGAACACATCCCGAAGAGCCATCGACTATCGCGGTAGAGAGAGGAAGCCAAGCATTTATGAAACTAATATTCTCGTCTGTTATCTCTCTAAGTCTAGTAATGCCCTCGTCGAGAGTCACGAATGAGTGCAGTCGCTGACGAGGGAGGAAGTGCCTCGAGGAATATTGACTGATAACCTTGGGAGGAGGTTTTGACAGCAGTTTCAGCTTTTCTTGCAGCCATATTTGAAAAAAAATAAAAAAATAAAAGAAAAAATCCATAAAAAATAAAATAATACATAAAAGCCGCTGGAGTGAGTTGGGTTCACCCCAGGTAAAAGTGAGGCACAGGATTGTGTGAAAATCCGAAAAGGACCCATTTCCTGCTAAGAAAAGCTAGTGTGAAAATCCACGAGGGACCCACTACTTTTTAAAATAATGATGTACGTGGACTAATAAGGGGCACCCAAAGAAGGTGGCGGGGGAATTAGCATAGACAGAATCTAAGCCCAGAATAGTCTCGGCAAGGATCAGTGGGAAAGGGGTTAGCCCACGATGAAAATCATCCACAATCCTGAATAGACGAAGGTCACTGGCCAGCTCCTCTGAAGTCATGGTCAAATACCTCATGAGACAAAACAGGAAAATGACACCTGTACGGAATGAGGGAACATCGGAGAAGTCCTCCAACACCTCAATCAGTGGCTCCAAAGCAAAAGTAGAACCCTGAGGGACCAACGGGGCCACATCAGAAGGAGGAATGCTTAAGGCCAATGCGATGTCCCGGGTATGGATTAGACCGCAACGAGGAATGCAGGGTAAGACACTGGGAGGATACCAGGACCCAATAATGGCAGCATACTCTTCAGGCAGGGGGCATAGTTCATGATAAGTGAATTTGAAGACATGAAAACAGGGGTCCTAGAAGTGGGCTGCAGCCAAAAGGAGGTTGTGATCTATCCTCACTCTTCTCAGGAATTTCAGGCCAGAAAGAGGAGAAAGGGCGATGTTTTCCCAAGTTCGGGGGTTATCCAGAACTCAGTGCATCTTGGTGATGACAAACATAGACATTTCCCAAGTGTTGTAGCTAAGAAATTGAAATTAACAAAGAAAAGTAAAGAAGAAAAGAGAGAAAAACCTGGAAAAGAAGCTTTGGTTGAGGCTTGAAGTGTTGAAAGTGCACAAACTTCAAGGAAAAAGGGGCATTTAAAGGGAACCGCCGACCGACGGGATGCTCGTCTGTTAATATTTCGACGGGGAGCCTGTCAGTCAACTGGGTTGACCCTTGGGAGATCTATTTTTTTCATACTTCATGCATGTCACACGTATAAAATAAATTTTTGCACATTTCTATCGTCTTTGCTGTTTGATAGGGATGGGCGTCGAGCACGTAAATCGGAGCGAATATTCAGGGACTATTCAAAAAAAGGCCATTAATTGGTTAATGAATTCATTAATTAAACTAATTAATGAAAGGTGCGAAAACGAAATGGGAACTGAATTTTTACGGACTGACGGGGTGCCCGTCGGTCATGAAAAGTTATATAAGGTGCGCCCAACGATGCCCCTTCAGTTTTCTCTTCTTCTTCCTTTTCTCTCTCGCAAAACCGACGCCCAATTTTACTTTTTTGCTCATTTCCCACTCGTTTCTTGTCTGTTTTGCGCACCACTTGCGCCAAAACGACCCTTGCACCGTCGTGCACATTTGGGACTACTTTTTTCGCATTTTTTTCGAGTTTTTTTAGTGCATTTCGTCAACTACCAGGTTAGTTTGGGACTGTATATGAAGCATGACCATAGAAATATGTATATGCACGAACAAATAAAGAAAAAAAAAACTGTGGACTTGCCCCCATCTAACCGAATCTTGAAACCAATTTGGACTAAATGAAAACACATAATAACATGCAATTATGAAATGTTGCCTGGGGCCTGAGGCCTGTCCCATTATCTTGTGTTTTCATTGCAGGAAGTCGGGCACATCCTTGCCGGGATGCTACCTGAATTTTTAATTTTTTGGGGAGGCATATCCTTGCCGGGACGCTACCAAAATTTTGTTGATAGGCACATTTCAGATGAAATGCTGCCAAAATTTGGGAAATTTTTAATCTTTTGATCAGCTTGCTTGCGATAACAATGAAAAATTAATTTTCTTCCCTTCTTTTCAGGATGCCTCCGTGGCGTAATATTCCTCGCGACTAGGCTGAGCCTCAGGCTCTGATATGGATGAGTGACGAGGCCAGGGTGAGATTCCAAGCGTTGGCTTGTGTACAGTTCAGAGCCAGTCGTTTCGTCTCTAGACCCTTCTTGTAGAGCATGGGGATGCTGGAGTAGGTGGATGCTTTAGCTGTAGGTGCAGGATGGACGGAGTTCTTATGGCCGTCATTCCATACTTATCCCGAGTTCTTCTTGGAGTTCTTGGCTACCCTCCATTACGGGGGATTTCAGAGATCAGACATCGAGGAGGGGGTCATACAGTTGTAGGTCAGGGGGCACCAACACAGCATCACGCGCCAGAGATTTTATGAGGCCATGGGGCTGCCATATGTGGATGATATCTTGGTTTCCCAGAGAGCTATTAGGAGACAGCATTAGAAGATGATCGCAATGCCGGGAGTGCCGTATGACCATGATACGACAAAGAGTACGATACTCTCATCGCAAGCATTGCGGTATGTACACAGAGTGCTCTCCAGCTCTTATTTGGGCCGGGCAGGTAATCCGAGTTCTGTGAACGGAGCTGAGATCTGAAGCTTATGGGCAATGGTAGCTGGCCGGCGCCTCAACATTAGCCATGAGATTGTGGCTAACTTGGTCCGAGTCTCACGGGGAGCAGCTCTGACCATTGGTATCATTGCATCGGTAAGTGATCGGGCAAAGGAGTATCGGTTGCTGTTTATACATGAGACTAGGCATATGTTCGGCCTTCCTTCACTCCAGCCAGTAGAGGAGGAACCTCAGATGGAGGAGCAGCGTCCACAGCAGCCAGAGTATTAGGAACCACAGCCCACACAGATACCCCCATAGCAGCCTTAGCCAGAGGACAAGCAGCCTTAGATGCCATTGGATATGGGCATCGAGTTCAGCGTGGATAAGTTGATTGTCACTCCTTCGGAATAGAGAGTTTAGAGCCCCACTCCTCCTCCTCCATCACGAGTCCAGCGGTCCATGCTCCGGGAGACTGGGAGGTTCCACCAGTACAGCTGGCCAGGGCACCCAGGGGCAAGTACTTCCACGGCACCTCCTCCAGAGCATACAGCAGAGCCAACACCTTCCACTCCATCACCACCACCTCAGCCAGCCTAGTCTGATCTCATTGCAGCCATGACCTCTATCCTCACCGCCATGAAGCATCGATAGGAGAAGAGAGATCGAGCCCTCCTTCAGCTTCTTGATCGGTATGAGGAGAGGGACCGGGTCATGTTGGAGTGCCTGGGCCAGCAGGAGAGAGTTATACAGGAGCAGGGGAGGCTCATTGAGGAGCTGAGGCAGAGTTTGAGTGCCTCCCATAATGCAGCGGCTCAGAGAGTAAAAACAACTGTCCAGATGGTAGATGAGTCTGTCAGTGCCCTCAGGTTCCGAATAGAGGTTCTAGAGGCCATACCACCCATATCTGCATCCATTAGGGAGTTTTGGGAGCAGATAGAGACAAGGTTCAGGGGCATCAGGGATGTAGCTAGGGACCAGACCATGAGTCTGTCGAGGGCCTTTATGGAGCTGGGCAGTGTAGTTAGAGAGACATTGGAGTTCATCGGGGTTTGTGCTAAGATTTTCTTGGATAGTTACGCCCAGGTTCAGTTCCAGCAGGCTGACCCTGCAAGAGGACAGCCATTGCCTATACTAGTTACCGTCCCTTTGCATTTTCATCCAAAGACCAGACCCTCAGCACCTCATAGTCAGCCTCCTACTTCCAGAGCGGAGCTGTCCGCATCTTTCTCTCATAGTCAGCTGGTACACGTATCAGATGATGAGGATGACCCAGAAGAGCCCTCAGACTATTTTCCCCTATAGTGTATTCAGGGAGTTTGTATTATTATACTTGTATAAAAAATTTGGATTTTATTAGTGAAATTTACATTTTGTTAAATTGATGTTTCATCTTGTTTATTTACATTATCGCTAACGTCTTACTTGGACTTTCCAAATGTTTGATAACACGATAAGTAAGAAAAAGAAAATAAATGACAACATAAGAATGTTTATGAATTTACGTTTACAAAATGAATTGACTCGCAACGAATTAATAAAATCTCTTATAAACCACAGGAACATAATGCCACGCTGACCCGAGGATGGTCAGCAGTTAAGCATTAGGCTAACCGGATGGTGGTTAGAAATCAGACGCGATGTCATTCAGATAATGGTTAAATTGCAGATCAGATGGGGGTCAGTGTACACACCGGGTCCTGAGACAGCCCAGACCGAAGTTACCCAGTGATGAAAATGATACCTGTTCACAGGCAAGAGACAGATAGAAGTGATGATTTTTCTCGAGGAAAAAATAGATATTTTTCATTTTTAAAATATGTTTTTCGTTTTCAATTTTTTAAAAAAAAAGATACAGGGAGGGGGGGGGGAAGAGAGAGTTCTTGGGGGGCCTGTGTAGTGAGGCCCATCTCACTAATGTGAGAAGCAGCCTCACGTTAGTGAGGCCAATTGTGACGTGCGCCGAACCCCGGGGCGCCCCAAACCGCCCGCTTTTAGGGCGATCGGGTGGAGGTTCATAAAAACTTGTAAGGTATTTACAAGTGCATCTATTTTGGGCAACAAGGAGGTTTCTTGGAGTTGCCACCCAATAGAATATTGGGAAGGGTCGTTTAGCCTCAGCGAGCCTAAGACGGCACATAATATCCATTTTGGGCAAGCCAAAGGGATCTTGGAGATATCATCCCAATAGAACATTGGAATGACCCTCTACCTCATGGAGCCTAGGATTGTGAATTTAAGTCGTTTGGTGGGACACAAGAGATATTTTGGAGATTTCATCCCAATGAAACACTGAGATGGACCTCTAACCTCATTGAGCCCAAGACCAGAGTGAGCTCGGGACTTCCCATTTATTCATACCTTGGTTAATTTTATAATCGAGTTTTGAATTTATCATTTCATCCCATTTCTCATTCATTTTAATGCAATTAATTAAAGCACATGTCAATCACGTAGTGAAAGCGATAAATAAAAGCGTAAATAAAATAAAGCATATGTAAAAATATTACAACAAAACTAGGGGCGGAATACAATCCCCATTGTAAATAAAATACAAATCATGCATAAATCAGGATATTCATTAATGATGAGGACATTAGTCCTCGCACGTATATTTATTATAAAACAATTTTGATGTGATGATTTTATTTTGGATAGAGAAAATTGAGACATTGGTCCCATTTTTATTTAGGAAAAATTCCAAATTAATTAATAAAAATGCTTTTGTGATTTTCTTTCTAGCGTGCCTAAAATAAAAAATTTTATTAAAAATTACATGGCAAAATAAATAAAAAAGCCAAATAAATGAAATATTACAAAATAAAGCAATTAAATATCTAACCCAAATGAGCCTTCTGGATCTCCTCGTGTGCTCGCAAAAAATGCCCAAGTAAAGAAAATAAGTTTTGACAAAAAACAAAATACAAATGTGTAGACACCGGGTCCTGAGTTAGGTTTTGAAAAAGGATACTGGCAATTTTTGGTCCTTGATAAATTCCTCCAAAAAAAAATAATAAATACATAAAATGTGTAGGTAAAATTAAAAATTAAAAAGAAAATTAGGATTAGGTTAATTTAATTAGATAAATCAAAAATTAATATTAGTTGATTAATTAGTTAATATTTTAGGATAATTAATATTGAGAAAAAAAAAAAGAAAATAGATATAGGGTTTAATTAAATAAATTAGATGTGATAATTTAAGTAGATTAATTAAATTATATAGAGTATTTAATTAATAGAGGGTTTAATTAGTTAGTGTGTTAGTTTAAGTAAATTAATTAAAATTGAAAAATTAAAAAAATAGAAAATTGGAAGAAACTATGAGTGGCCTTAACCCTAATCTTTGGTATAAAAAGAATAAGATGAACAAAGTAAGGGGGACTCTCTCGGCAGACAAGGAGAAACCAGACCAAAGAAAATAGAAAAAAAATAGAAAACAAAAGAGAGAGCAAGGAGAGAGAGCAGAGACCAAAGGAAAACCGAAGAAGAAAAAGAAAGAAGAGCCAAAGAAAAGAGAAGAAAAAGCCAAGGAAAGGGAAACCAAAAGAAAGAAAGAGAAGTCACAGAGCGAGGGACCAAAATCAAAAAAACAAAGAAAGAAAATAGAAAGGGGCAGACCAAGGACCAGGGGGCGCCGGAAAAAGAAGAAAAAAAGGAAAGGAAAGCGAGGCTGCCGCCGCACGCGCCTCACCGGAGAAACGGGGAGGCTCGGACGAAGCCGTCGGTGTCCATCGGAGTCCCCCACTCGCCGGCGGCAGCGAGATCGGAGGGGGACACCCGCGACGCTCCATCGCGTTTTCTGGTCAGCTAGCTCTTCCTTCCGGCGGGTGACTGGCGGCGCTCGATTCCCGGCGACGCGATTTACCCAACGGCGAGGGCGGTGTTGACCACCGGTAGCTTCCGGCGGCTCCTGTGAGGGAAGTCCGGTGAGTCTATTTTATATTTATTTATTTTAATATATTATTATTATTATTATTAATTAATTAATTAATATTAATATTATTATTATTATTATTATTATTATTATTATTATTTGATTTATTTATTATTAATGTTATTGTGTTATATTGTTAGCAGTATTATTTAATTTATGTTTATTTTACATTATTTGTTATTATTATGTTTATTGTTATTATTATTGTGTTTATTATTATTATTGTACATTATTATTATTTTTAGTATTATTTATTTTATGCTCATTTCATTTCATTATATTATTATTATTATTATTATTATTATTATTATTATCATCATCATCATCATCATCATCATCATCATCATCATCATTATTATTATTATTATCATGGTTGTGTACTTGTGTTAATGTTGTTATAATTATTATTATTATTAGTATTATTATTATTATTTTATTGTTTTATTGTTAGTATCATTTACTCTATGTCTATTTTATTATATTATTATTATTATTATTATTATTATTATTATTGCATTTTATTATTATTGTTATTATGGTGAGTATTATTCACTTTATGTTTATTTTATTTTATTATTATTATTATTATTATTGTTATTGTTATTATTATTATCATTATGATTATTTTATGTTGTTATTATTATTATTATTATTATTATTATTATTATTATTATCATCTTATTTATTTGGTTGTTTATATTTAATCAATTCAATTGATCATTTATATTTAATTGATTCAATTGGTGAATTATGTTTAAGTAGCTTAATTGATTGCCATCTGTGTTTTTACATTCATTAATTCTTTATTTGTTTAATTCAATTATTTATTTATTTATTTATTTATCGCTTAATTTAATTTAATCCATTATTGACTTTTATTATTTTTCTCAATTTATTCTATTCAATTATTTATTTGTTTATTTATTTATTCATTTATTTATTTATTCATTATTAACCAATATTAATTTTATGTCATGATTGTAACCACGAGCGGCACATGGCTCGACCACGGTCAAGGTGAGTAGATTAGGATTTATTTATTATTATGAAATATGTAATTGTTATTTTATTTTGTTTTATTCGCTTGTGGTCTGTAATAATAAAAGATTTTCGACCGCACTTAAAAAAACCATCACAAAAATATTTTCTACTAAAATGAAGATTTGTTAATAAAATTGGACTAAAGTCCTATTTTGCCTATTTTGTCCAGTAAAACCGTCACATCCAAATTGCTTTCATAATAAATGCATGCGAGAACCAAAGTCCTCAAAATAAATAAATTCCTCGATTTATGCATGTATCGTACTTTTATAAAATGGGAGTTGTATTTCGTTCCTAGTGTTATTGTATTTCATTTTTCTCATATTTTATTTTATTTTATCTATTTATTTACCGCTTTTAAATGTGAATGATTGTGCCTTAAATTAAATTGCATCGCGTGGAGAGAGAGCGAACTAATGAACTCAAAACTTAATTGTAAAATAAATCGAGGTAGAAATAGATGAGAAGTCCCGAACCCAACTCTGGCCTTTGAGCTTAACGAAGTGAGAGGTCTTTCCGATCACTCAGTGGAACCTCCAAGACACCTCTTGTGTCCCTTTCAAAGACTTAATTAATAATCTTAGACTCCATAGGGTGAGAGGGTCATTCCCAATGTTCTATTGGGGTGTTCAGCTCTAAGACCCCTTTGGCTTGCCCAAAATGGATATATGCGCCGTCTTAGGCTCACTGAGGCGAGACGAACTTTTCCAATGTTCTATTGGGTGGCGACTCCATGAAACCTCCTTGTTGCCCAAAATAGACGCACTTGTAAATACCTTACAAGTTGTCAACGAACCTCATTTTGCCCGATCGCCCTCAAGCGGGCGGTCAAGGGGCACCCATGGCGTTCGGTGCGCGTCATAGTGGCGACTCCACTGGGGATTTGTTCGAGACTTTGATTTGAAAATACATTGATTAAATTTTACCATTAAGTTTTGGTTTATAAATTCGCTTTCTCTCAAATTTGCATTACATCCCATTAGAGCCTTAGATTACGCTAGATTGGTCCCTTCTAAACCTTGGTGCATTCCCGAAGCACAACCCTATGTTCACTTAATGTAGGGAAGTGTTAAGGATAATCACCAGCCCAAGCCTTATACCGTCATGGTATATCAAATGGTGACCCGATCGGTCGTTATGCTCGTGATGAGCTAGACCCGTTGGCAGGGACCATGCTTGGGTAGCCCTAAAATATCATCACCTTGGACCAAAGCCCATATAATGGACCTAGATACTTCCACTAGGGGGCATGCTTCATAATACGTTGTTTGTGTAGTGGGTTATTGGGTATTGAATAAATCCAAATAAATTTAGACGTTCACTCCTTAAAGGTTTTCATACCCTGAGGGGCGTGTTTTGGTTTATTGGAATTGTTTAAATACACGATAGCCGAAAATTCATTTGCATGCGCTTTTAAATGATAGTTTGTGCTTCGCAGCACGCTATACGCGCTCATTGGATTCCCAGCTAACCCATGGATCAAGCCTACCGAGGGAAAGAGCCCGCACGACCCCCTGTGTGATAAAAATAAGGTTGGGAGGAACTCTTTTCTTGTGTGTGTATTTGTGCTTGCACATTCTTTTATGAGTAATAATAGTAAATAAAACACATGCATTTTGTCTCATGTATAATTCTTTTCATACAATAATAGACCTTGTGAACTTTGTATATAAAATTGCTTGTATCATAATTTGTGAATATGCACATAACATTTATATGTCTTGCATGTATATAGCTTGTCGTAACGCATACATACTGACATCATGACATCCATAACGTCCATCGTGCGCCATAGTCAGTATATACGGTACGTATCGACATGCATCATATCACACATGGGCATACTACCACTTAAAAATAAATAAATAAATAAAAATAATAAAATAAATAAAATAAAATAAAATGAATAATAAAATAAAATGAGATAAAATAAAATAAAATTAGAATAATAGTACATTCACCATGTGTCATAGCATGTACATATCCGTATGCTCACATTACACATGTACATAAACATTGTGCACTGGAACATACATATACTGTTGTATGTCATAGTGTGCACACATTGGCATACTTCATTAGATTAGACATTATACACATCATGACACTTTGCATCTCTCACATTGTGTGCCATATCATGAAAATGCATTATCATGCATGTGTTATGCTATGAACATATGAATCCTACATCGTGCATGTCAGTCATTACATATATACCATGCCACGTTTTCCGTGCACATACCATGTAAATATACGTACCTTGTAGGTGCCACTCATTTCTTGTGACCACTTTTATCCCATGTCTTGTACCGCACACCATAGAAGCTCACTGTACACAATCATTCTCATGCTGTGTCCCATCTCATGTGCATTATTTGTATATGTTCTGCACTTCTATATATGTGAGTTTTGCCAGTCCTCGCACATTTCCGTGCCAGATCATCTTTATCCTACATCACATCTTCATCTTACATCACGTATCCCTATCATGCCTAAATAATGCATTTGCACATGTACCACATATCATAAACGTCCATCCTCATGTTGTGCCATAATTTGTACTTGTGCCTTCATTATACATTGTTTATATGCACACTGTAAATTTATGTACGCACATCGTTTGTCATGCATTGTTTACACATACATACTCACTTATAATATTTTTTTGCAGGTGTTTCCCGCGCACATACGTCTTTGTATGTATTTCATGTACACGTTTCTATACAATTTGTTTTTACACATGTTTTGCACGTATAGTTTCTTACACACATTGCTGATATGCACGACACTATTGCATGTGCCATTCCATGTACATGATTTTTTTTTACGTCTAGTTTGCACATTTTTTACAAAAAAAAAAAAAAGAATTGGCTTACACGATTTTTGTGCATATACATTTTTGATGGAATAAAAATATTTTTGCGTTAAGTTATATCCTAAAACGTTGACATGTTTGCACCTTATTAAGGTACCTTTGATTTGAAATTTGATTCTGCCTAAGTAGTTCTCAACTATGAATGGCTTTGATCTCAGTTTTTAGAAATCTGCGTTTCATTTTATTTTGAATTAAGCAAAAGGGTAAATATGTTCAGTCTTTGATTGCTGGATCACATGGAAATACTTGACCATACCATGTAATTTCTAAATTTCGAGCACTTTTGGCCCGTTTTGAAAACAAACTGAAAAAGCTAGTTGCAATTAGAGGATTGGATGAAAACTCACTAAGAGCACTAGAACCTTTTCGATTACCCATCAAAGCGATCCCTGGATAAGGCTAAATCTAGAAAATGATTTAGGCATCATTTCTTTGTATAGCTCTCTAAATGACCATTTCCTACCCTCGTTTTACAATCGCTTGCTAGCCCATTGGGCCTTTATTTTGGTATGCTAAATGCGTACCGATTTTATTGTTCCACACGTTAAAACTACCCTTCGCCTAAAATGATTTTGGCTTCCCTTTAGAAGAATGGCCGTTCTAGTAAGGATGGATGTACATTATGACATTTCTTTGGGCTATCAAAACTTGCTCCGATGAAATTGGGTTTACACTTTGAGAAGAAAATTTCAATCATCGATAATTTTTGGAGTTATCAAAAATTGCCCCGGTGAAAGTGGGTTTACACTTCGAGGAGAGAATCTCAACCATTGATAATTTTTGGGTTACTAGAAATCACCCTGATAAGGATGGGTTTACCCCTTGAGGAAAAAAATTTTCAATCATCGATAATTTTTGGGCTACACTTCGAGAAAGGGGTTTGATCATTATCTTTGTATAATTAGAGTTATAAGCTAAAAAAAAAAGAAGCAGAAAAAAACAAAGAAAGAAAGAAAAGTAGAACTCAGGATAATACCCCGTGATGAATTTAGTAGCTATCTTTTTTAGCTTAATTTTTATGTTGAGCTTGATAAGTCAGAATATTATCGAGTCCAAATTCGAGAATGTCTGGACAGTATGCAATTAGATTGAAAATGGTTCCTTCATCCGAATGAACGCTGCGACCATTTTTCTCTAGTGACCTAATCCTCCTTTGATGACCATCTACCTGAGCCTAACGTTACAACCAAAGTAAGACCTCTTGATTCTTGGTTTGGCCTTATCTAATTAGTGGAGATGACCTTCTAAAATGGTTTGGTACGTAGGAAGAGGCATACGGTCTTTCTTGAGCTTCAAGCGAGAAGCCATGAGTGCATTTATGCATTCGAGTTGAGTCTTGTCCTCGACATTGAATTTGCTTTTGAAAAATGAAAAATCTTGTTTTGGCCTTTTGTACATACACACAGAGATCGCATGGTATGCCTCGTATTTACATGCTGATTTAGTAAACATTGATACTTATGTGTTTAGCTCCTTACACTTCGTTGGGAATGGCTCCCGAATTCTTTTGCTGAGATTTAATCGGTTGAGAATGTGGTTCATTCAATATGCTTAAAGGCAGATAGAAACTCAAAATTGAGGTGCCTAATAAGTTACATTCATTTTACAATCTTGGCATATTTCTTATCACTACTCATGAAAATGATACTTTGCATATACCCCAGCAACATCCCTTGTACATATGCTTTCTGCAGATGTTTCTACACATAACTGTAGCAAACATTCTCATAAATAGTTTTACATATATAATTCTTGGTTCATGTCTTTTGGCATAAAATTTTTAGCGAGCATATTTCATAGATACTTTCGCACATGTGCCTCTCTAAGGTCCATTTGTTTTGCGCATTTCGTGGGCATATCTTTTGCATGCATATCACATGCACATCATTTGCATGCATCTTGTACATGTATACATAATTTTTTCTGCGTTTGTTTTATATGCATAGTTATCCATGCACACATCACATACATCCAATTCTTTACATAGCCTTCATGTATATAATGACTTCCCCCTATCTTTGCATGTGATTCTTCACACCTATGCCAGTGAAGGACTCTTTACCCTCAAAGGTATGATCATCTGTATATATTTCACACTCATAATCCCCTTGCACATATTTTATGCTTGATCTTTTGCATGTATTTCTCATTCATGATCATTTACAAACATTTTACAGAATACGACTCTTTGCACACATTCCATAATTTTTTATCATGCATGTGACTGTGGCATATATGTCATGTACACAATTCTCTGCATGCATATCATATTTGTAATCCATGCATAGTACACACGCTACACACTTAAATTTCACACATGCATAACATCACATGTCATTTCATACATGCATAACTCTTAGATTTCATACATACATAACTTTGTATGCCATCTCATACATACATAGCCTTTTACATGCATTCCATGCATACATGGTGTCTAACACGTAGATAATATACATCAGTCTCACATCGACAAGCAAAGCTCTCAAAGTCCTCTGAGGAGGCAAAATCTCAAAGTCCTCTGAGGAGGCGAAATCTAAAAGTCCTCGCGAAATCTGAAAGTCCTCTGAGAAGGCAAACTCTTTAAGTCAAGTCCTTTTGACAAGGCATTCTCAGTCTCTTTGGAGCATTATCTTTAAGTCCTTGTTCAAAAGGCATTCTCAGTCTCTTCGGAGCATTATCTTTAAGTGCTTGTTCAAAAGGCATTCTCAGTCTCTTCGGAGCATTTTTTTTAAGTCCTTGTTCAAAAGGCATTCTCAGTCTCTTCGGAGCATTATCTTTAAGACCTTTTTCACAGGCATTCTCAGTCTCTTCGGAGCATTATCTTTAAGACATTTTTCACAGGCTTTCTCAGTCTCTTCGGGACATCAAATTATTTTCAAAACCTCTTCATTCACGTTGTGCCGGGGGCAATCAGGCCGGGACGAAGCTAACAGATCACGAGCGATAGAACAGATCAACAAATCAAGATTGTAGTCAGAGAGTACTGTATGTCACAAGTTAGAGAACACTGCTCTTCACCTCGAGACTGTGGTTAGAGAACACCGCATCTCACCAACCGAAGTTGTAGTTAGAGAACACTGCTCTTCACCTCGAGACTGTGGTTAGAAAACACCGCTTCTCACCAACCGAAGTTGCAGTTAGAGAACACTGCTCTTCACCTCGAGACTGTGGTTAGAAAACACCCCTTCTCACCAATCGAAGTTCCAGTTAGAGAACACTGCTCTTCACCTTGAGGCTGTAGTCAGAGAGTACTACATCTCGCAAACTCCGTGCAAGCCGGGACGAGGCTAGCGGAACACTCGTGGTAGAATAGACCACAGATCGAGGTTGGAGTTAGAGAAACTACACCTCACACCGTGCAGGCCGAGACGAGGCTAACAGTACAAACCAGCCACTGTGCAAACCGAGATGAGGTTAGCGGGGCGCCAGCGATAGAACAGATCGCAAATAGAGGCTGTAGTCAGAGAGTACTACATCTCACAAACTCCGTGCAAGCCAAGATGAGGCTAGCGGAACACTCGTGGTAGAACAAACCACAGATCGAGGTTGTAGTCAAAGAGCACTGCATCTCACAAACTTCGTGCAAGCCGGGACGAGGCTAGCGGAACACTCATGGTAGAATAGACCACAGATCGAGGTTGGAGTTAGAGAAACTACACCTCACACCGTGCAAGCCGAGACGAGGCTAGCGGTACAAACTAGCCACTGTGCAGACCGAGATGAGGTTAGCGGGGCGCCAGCGATAGAACAGATCGCAAACAGAGGCTGTAGTTAGAGAGTACTATATCTCACAAACTCTATGCAAGCCGAGACGAGGCTAGCAAAACACTCATGGTAGAACAGACCACGGATCGAGGTTGTAGTCAGAGAGCACTGCATCTCACAAACTCCGTGCAGGCCGAGACGAAGCTAGCGGAACACTCGTGGTAGAACAGGCCACAAATCGAGGTTGTAGAGAGCATTACATCTCACCAAAGCTGTGCGAGCCGAGATGAGGCCAGCAAAAGCAGGTCGAGACGAGGCCAGTAGGGACACACACGTACGCCCAAAGACAAGAGGGGTTAACATGTCGACAAACAGATGTTAACTACCCCAACAGCTCCAACTTCACACGGTTGAAGCGTCGCCTCCTTAGGTACGTGCCTTTGCATCTCATTTTCTTTTCCTCTCTGAATTTTAGCCTTTCTTCTTTGAATTTTGGCTCACCTAGGTGTCTAGTCACTAGCTTCTCCAAAATTGGGGACAACAGTAGACACCGGGTCCTGAGTCAGGTTTTGAAAAAGGATAATGGCAATTTTTGGTCCTTGATAAATTCCTCCAAAAAAAAAATAATAAAAACATAAAATGTGTAGGTAAAATTAGAAATAAATAAGAAAATTAGGATTAGGTTAATTTAATTAGATAAATCAAAAATTAAGATTAGTTGATTAATTAGTTAATATTTTAGGATAATTAATATTGAGAAAAAAAATAGAAAATAGATATAGGGTTTAATTAAATAAATTAGATGTGATAATTTAAGTAGATTAATTAAATTATATAGAGTATTTAATTAATAGAGGGATTAATTAGTTAGTGTGTTAGTTTAAGTAAATTAATTAAAATTGAAAAATTATAAAAATAGAAAATTGGAGGAAATTATGAGTGGCCTTAACCCTAATCTTGGGTATAAAAAGAATAAGATGAACAAAGTAAGGGGGACTCTCTCGGTAGACAAGGAGAAACCAGACCAAAGAAAATAGAAAAAAAATAGAAAATAAAAGAGAGAGCAAGGAGAGAGCAGAGACCAAAGGAAAACCGAAGAAGAAAAAGAAAGAAAAGCCAAAGAAAAGAGAAGAAAAAGCCAAGGAAAGGGAAACCAAAAGAAAGAAAGAGAAGACACAGAGCGAGGGACCAAAATCAAAAAAACAAAGAAAGAAAATAGAAAGGGGCAGCCCAAGGACCAGGGGGTGCCGGAAAAAGAAGAAAAAAGGGAAAGGAAAGCGGGGCTGCCGCCGGCCAGCCCCGTCGTCGGACCGCCGCACGCGCCTCAACGAAGGAACGGGGAGGCTCGGACGAAGCCGTGGTGGCAGCGAGATCGGAGGGGGACACCCGCAACGCTCCAACGCGTTTTTCGATCAGCTGGCTCTTCCTTCCGGCGCGTGACTGGCAGCGCTCGATTCCCAGCGACGCAATTTACCCAACGGCGAGGGCAGTGTTGACTACCGGTAGCTTCCGGCGGCTCCTGTGAGGGAAGTCCGGTGAGTCTATTTTATAATTATTTATTTTAATATATTATTATTATTATTATTATTAATTAATATTATTATTATTATTATTATTATTATTATATTATTATTATTGTGTTTATTATTGTTATTATTATTATTATTATTTGATTTATTTATTATTAATGTTATTGTGTTATATTGTTATCAGTATTATTTAATTTATGTTTATTTTACATTATTTATTGTTATTATGTTTATTGTTATTATTATTGTGTTTATTATTATTATTGTACATTATTATTATTTTTAGTATTATTTATTTTATGCTCATTTCATTATATTATTATTATTATTATCATCATCATCATCATCATCATCATCATCATCATCATCATTATTATTATTATTATTATCATGGTTGTGTTAATGTTGTTATAATTATTATTGTGATTATTATTATTATTATTATTATTATTATTATTATTATTATTATTATTATTATTTTATTGTTTATTGTTAGTATCATTTACTCTATGTCTATTTTATTATATTATTATTATTATTATTATTGCATTTTATTATGATTGTTATTATGGTGAGTATTATTCACTTTATGTTTATTTTATTTTATTATTATTATTGTTATTGTTATTATTATTATCATTATGATTATTTTATGTTGTTATTATTATTCTTACTATTATTATTATTATTATTATTATTATTATTATTATTATTATTATTATTATTATTATTATTATTATTATTATTATTATTATTATTATTATTATTATTATTATTATTATTATTATTATTATCATCATCTTATTTATTTGGTTGTTTATATTTAATCAATTCAATTGATCATTTATATTTAATTGATTCAATTGGTGAATTATGTTTAAGTAGCTTAATTGATTGCCATATGTGTTTTTACATTCATTAATTCTTTATTTGTTTAATTCAATTATTTATTTATTTATTTATCACTTAATTTAATTTAATCCATTATTGACTTTTATTATTTTTCTCAATTTACTTTATTCAATTATTTATTTGTTTATTTATTTATTTATTCAATTATTTATTTATTCATTATTAACCAATATTAATTTTATGTCATGATTGTAACCACGAGCGGCACATGGTGTCACACCCCGTTTGCCTCCTAGTAGAATGAGCCTGTCTGTATGTGTAAGCATTCGCATGTGTTCGGCATATCATAAGGGTATTTTAGTAAAATGCATGTTTTTGGGGTTTATTAGCATGTGGTTATATGTATGACATTAGTGTGTGAATTAATTGGGAAATGGTTGTGTGCATTTGAGCATATCATATTAGAGTGTTATAAGTTGGGCATGCATAGTGTGTGAGTGCATACCATTGTAGGGTGTGCATTAGTTGGGAGAGTATTGGGTGTGTGTGTGGTGCTTGTCTAATTGGTGTGAGTGATTAGTTTCACCAATAGGAAATTGACACATGTGTAGGGCAAAAGAAAAGAAAAAGAAAAAGGAAAGAAAGGAGGGGAATGGCAGATTCACGTTTTCCCTTCTTCCCCTCACGTTTCTCTTCTTCTTCTTCTTCATTTTCTTCATCCTAAGAACCCTAGTGTGGATTCAAGTCTTATTGGTGGAATTAATCATCTCTTTGCATCTTCTTTTGGTAAGTCATTGCATTCTTCATCTTTGTTTTCCATTTGTTCTCTTCTTCTTCTTTGGGTTTAGATGTTTAGATTTAACTTAGGGTTTTATTTGGTTGTTCTTCGATGTGTTGTTGCTTAGCTGTGGCTCCTCGCGATCCCAAGGGCAAGGAGGTTGCTGGGAGTAGTGGAGCTAAGTGATTGAAGCTTAGAATCTCAGGTTTGGGATTTTTACTTATGGATTGTGCTTGATTTGAACTTACTGTAATTTCTAGGGTTTATGTTCTTGAATGTGGTTATGTATGATTTTGGTTGTGATGAATGTTGAATTAAGTTATTATATGTCATTTTAATGCTTGAATGATCTTCTGGAAGGTAAGAACTGATTTGTGTGATTTTGATTCAAGTTTGGAGTTGATTTCTGTGTTCTGGGAAAATTCTGGAAAACTGAAAAATCATGTTACTGTAGAAAATTCCCGTTTTGCTGTGTCTGTCGCGTGACTACCCAACAACAGAGGCAAGTCACGAGGCGTGACTTCCAGTCACGACTCGTGACCTGCCAGAAAGAAGCTAGTCACGAGTTGTGACTGCCTGTCACAACTCGTGACCAGCCATGAGGAAGGCAGTCACGAGGCGTGACTCCCAGTCACGACTCGTGACCGGCCTGAGGCAGTCACGCGTGACCAGCCCTAAAGAAGCCAGTCACGAGGCGTGACACCCAGTCACGACTCGTGACCAGCGAGGTAAGTTGTGACCAGCAAAGGAAGCCAGTCACGAGATGTGACTCCCAGTCACGACTCGTGACCAGTCTTCTGAGGAGGCCAGTCATGAGTTGTGATGCCAGTCACGACCCGTGACCAGCCAACCTCGTTGGTCACCTCGTTCGGCCTATTTTCTGAATTTTCCCGATTTTAACTCAACTATGAATTCCATAATTCTTCCGAATGGACTTATACTGCTGTATGATGCATGTCATACTTTTATATGCATTGATATGAATGATACCATGATTCTTTAGTTGAATTCTATTATGTACTCTGAAATATGATCTGAATGACGCATAACCTGCTAGAGTCAAGTAAGTGGATAGTTAGGCATGCCTAATAGAGTCTTTTAGCTGCAGCCCTCAGTTCAGTTTGGACCCCGATCAGGTCCGCCGTTACGTTCCTCGCGAACCCCTCAGTATTAGGATCTTGTTTAAGGTCCCCTCAGTAAAAATATTGTATTTTGATTAAAATGAAATGACTTTTGATTTGTACCTGTGAGGTACGCTCAGTATTCGATTCGTACCCGTAAGGTACCTTCAGTACACTCGTTATCCACTACCTCGAGTCAGCAGGTGTTCATTAGGTGTTCGATTGTTTTGCTCTGTTCTGAATTGGCTATATAAATGTGATATCTGAATGAGTATAATGATGAGATGGATGATGGATTATTTGGCTTGAATATGAAACTGTAATGCGAAATGTATGGCTTTAAATTGTGAGCATGTTTATTTGGATTATGTTATAAGCTATTGCATTTTGCCATTATGAATGTGATATGCCTTGACGACCATTGTGAATGGCCGTCCATATTTTATGTGTGTTTCCCCACTAAGCGTTTATCGCTTAGCACGGTGTTTTTACCCGTGCAGGTGTGGAAGGAAGTTTGCTTTGAGAGAGTTACCGCCATCAAGCCAACACAGAAGGTCTTAGTATAGGGCTCAATTTTTATAATATGTAATGATTCTTTTTGTATAGAACTCTCCTGTATCTGTTTTGTTATAGCTCCCGCTTTTGTACTTATATTTTTGGGTTATGTAATATCTTTTGTACCAGCTAGTTTGATCAGAACATTATTGTAATGGTTTGTTATATTAATGCATGATCAGCTATGGCTTTCTTTCCCTTTAGAGTTTTTAATTATCCTGTATTTCAGTATGTATGTTATGAATGAATGTATGATTTGCTTTGTATCTATTTGGTGGCACCTTGACTCATACGGTATCTCACTCCTTATCGGATGAGATTGCCTACATATGCGAAGGGGGTGTTACACATGGCTCGAGCACGGTCGACGTGAGTAGATTAGGATTTAATTATTATTATGAAATATGTAATTATTATTTTATTTTGTTTTATTCGCTTGTGGTCTATAATAATAAAAGATTTTCGACCACACTTAAAAAAACCATCACAAAAATATTTTCTACTAAAATGAAGATTTGTTAATAAAATTGGACCAAAGTCCTATTTTGTCCAGTAAAACCGTCACATCCAAATTGCTTTCATAATAAATGCATGCGAGGACTAAAGTCCTCAAAAAAAATAAATTCCCCGATTTATGCATGTATCGTACTTTTATAAAATGGGAGTTGTATTTCGTTCCTAGTGTTGTTGTATTTCATTTTTCTCATATTTTATTTTATTTTATCTATTTATTTACCGCTTTTAAATATGAATGATTATGCCTTAAATTAAATTGCATCCTGTGGAGAGAGAGCGAACTAATGAACTCAAAACTTAATTGTAAAATAAATCGAGGTAGAAATAGATGAGAAGTCCCGAACCCAACTCTGGTCTTCGGGCTCAACGAGGCGAGAGGTCTTTTCGATCACTCAGTGGAACCTCCAAGACACCTCTTGTGTCCCTTTCAAAGACTTAATTAATAATCTTAGGCTCCATAGGGTGAGAGGGTCATTCCCAATGTTTTATTGGGGTGTTCACCTCCAAGAGCCCTTTGGCTTGCCCAAAATAGATATATGCGCCGTCTTAGGCTCACTAAGGCGAGACGAACTTTCCCAATGTTCTATTGGGTGGCGACTCCATGAAACCTCCTTG
Source organism: Excoecaria cochinchinensis (assembly GCA_947683425.1). Classification (NCBI taxonomy): domain Eukaryota; kingdom Viridiplantae; phylum Streptophyta; class Magnoliopsida; order Malpighiales; family Euphorbiaceae; genus Excoecaria; species Excoecaria cochinchinensis. The sequence continues at coordinate 4,445,504 of CANTUQ010000161.1, forward strand.
TTGCCCAAAATAGACGCACTTGTAAATACCTTACAAGTTGTCAACGAACCTCATTTTGCCCGATCGCCCTCAAGCGGGCAGTCAAGGGGCGCCCACGGGGTTCGGCGCGCGTCACAAAATGAAATAATATTAGTAATTAAATCAATTAAATAAATTAATGATAAAATGAGATAAAGTGAAGAGAGATGGCATAAAAAATGGATTAAATGAATTGAAATATTAATAAACTAAAATAAATGGGAAAAATGCATTATAAATGACAAATGAATTAAAAGATATGATTAAAATAATATAAAACGTGTTAATGAATTAATATATGAAAATATGCACATGATTAATAATTACAATGAAAATAAATAAATAACAATAAATAAAACATGTGACAACGATAAAAAGAATGTTAAAAATGAATAAGAGAACGATGAAAATAATTAAATGAATGACATTCCTGATTTTTTTTCCAACAAAAATAGCAAATATAGTTATTGTTCTTCTTTTTTCCAGCACAATTTCTTCAAAAACATATTTTTTGGATGGAATTTTGTTGATGGATTTTTTTGAGACAAATCAATCAAATATTTGATCTCAAAATTCAGCTCTTTAATCTTTTATTTGTTTTCAATTAAGTTTTTTTCAAGGTTTTTTGTTTAATCAATAAAAATAATTCCTTTGAGCAAAGAAATTAATTTTTTGTTCTCAAAAAGTTTTTTTTTATTTTATTTTTTCAAGCCTATTTTTACTAGAATAAAATTCCAGCATTCATCATATTCAACTCTAAATTTTTGAAAGTCACAAACGAAGGAAATCAAATCATCTTTTACTTCCATCGAATCCGACTCTGAGGGTAAATATTCTAGGCTCAATTTCTATTTTAATTTTTTTTATTTATATTTAATATATTCATGTATAATTTATTGTTTTGATTGATTTATTTATTGTTTTCATTTATTTACTTATTGTATTTATTTTATATTGGTTTTATTTAATTATTTATATATGATCATATTTTTATTCATGTGAATTTTGACTTATTTTGATTCTTAATATGTAAATAATTTATTTCACTTTGATTACTTATTATTTTCAGCATGTAAATAATTAATTAATTTGTTTTTGTTAATCATTTTTGCCATATAAATGGTTTATGTTAATTATGAACACATCAATTAATCATGTCATTATTTTAGTTATTTTCATCATTCTCTTATTTACTAATCTTTATCATTCTTTTGTCTTCGTTACATGTTATATTGTTCTTCTTTTTTCCAGCACAATTTCTTCAAAAACATATTTTTTGGATGGAATTTTGTTGATGGATTTTTTTGAGACAAATCAATCAAATATTTGATCTCAAAATTCAGCTCTTTAATCTTTTATTTGTTTTCAATTAAGTCTTTTTCAAGGTTTTTTGTTTAATCAATAAAAATAATTCCTTTGAGCAAAGAAATTAATTTTTTGTTTTCAAAAAGTTTTTTTTATTTTATTTTTTCAAGCCTATTTTTACTAGAATAAAATTCCAACATTCATCATATTCAACTCTAAATTTTTGAAAGTCACAAACGAAGGAAATCAAATCATCTTTTACTTCCATCGAATCCGACTCTGAGGGTAAATATTCTAGGCTCAATTTCTATTTTAATTTTTTTTTTATTTATATTTAATATATTCATGTATAATTTATTGTTTTGATTGATTTATTTATTGTTTTCATTTATTTACTTATTGTATTTATTTTATATTGGTTTTATTTAATTATTTATATATGATCATATTTTTATTCATGTGAATTTTGACTTATTTTGATTCTTAATATGTAAATAATTTATTTCACTTTGATTACTTATTATTTTCAGCATGTAAATAATTAATTAATTTGTTTTTGTTAATCATTTTTGCCATATAAATGGTTTATGTTAATTATGAACACATCAATTAATCATGTCATTATTTTAGTTATTTTCATCATTCTCTTATTTACTAATCTTTATCATTCTTTTGTCTTCGTTACATGTTATATTTTTTGTTTATTCTATTAGTTGTTTACTTTCATTATTATTATTGTCATATTCATATTTTCATACATTAATTTTATCAACATGTCATATTTTATTTTATTCACATCATTTAATTAATTTGTCATTTATAATTGCATTTTTTCCATTTATTTTGGTCTGTTAACATTTTAATTCAATCATCATTCTTTTCATGTCAACTTATTTTATTTTAATTTGTCATTCATTATTTTATATATTATTTGATTTAATTGATTTAATTACTAACATTATTTTGTTTATGTTTTATTTTTATGTCAAAACTCATTTTTTTGCTTGGGCATTTTTTGCGAGCGCATGGGGAGATCTAGAAGGCTCGTTTAGTTCATATATTTATTTTCTTTATTCGTAATATTTAATTTATTTGGCTTTTTTATTTTTTTTTGCCATATAATTTTCTTGTAAAATTATTTATTTAGGCCCGCTAGAAAGAAAGTCACTAAACCATTTTTATTAACTAACTTGGTATTTTTTTCCTAAATAAAAATGGGACCAATGTCTCAATTTTCCCCATCCAAAATCATCACATCAAAATTATTTCATAATAATATGCATGCGAGTACCAATGTCCTCACCATTAATGAATATCCCGATTTATGCATCATTTGTATTTTATTTACAATGGGGGTTGTATTTCGCCCCTAGTTTTGTTGTATTTACTTTCATGTATTTTATTTTATATTGCTTTCCTTGAATTATCAAACTTGCGCTCTAATTATTGCATCGAAATGTATGAGAAAAGGGATGAAAACTTAAATTCAAAACTTAATTATAAAATAACCAAGGTATGAATAAATGAGAAATCTCGAACCATCTTTGGTCTTTGGGCTCAACGAGGCGAGAGGACCATTCCGGTGTTTCATTGGAATGGGATCTCCAAGACACCTCTTGTGTCCCACCAAAAGACTCAATTTACAATCCTAGGCTCTATAGGGTTAGAGGGTTATTCTAATGTTCTATTAGGGTGAATGCCTCCAAACTTTGGTTTGCCCAAAATGGATATTATGCGCCGTCTTAGGCTCACTGAGGTGAGACGAACTTTCCCAATGTTTTATTGGGTGGCGACTTCAAGAAACCTCCTTGTTGCCCAAAATAGACGCACTTGTAAATACGTTATAAGTTTTCATGAACCTTTCTCGAAAGCCCTAAGAGCGGGCCTTCGGGGCATCCCACGGGGTTCGGCGCGCGTCACAGCCACCCATCATCGTCATCTTAAACCCCTCATTACAAATATGTCCTTTGCCTTTTTGCCTTGACTGCAGAACACAAGGCATCTTTCCTCTAGACCCGATTCCTGGCATGTATGCTATTGCAGCTAAGCCCTATTTGCTCTGTAGCATGGCAAAACCAGTATGTTGTGCCTGGGTAGACGGTGTCATCATGGCAGCACAGTCTTCCTTCATAGTTTTTATCCTGGCTTCAAATTCTTTCAGCCTGCTCTCTAGGTCCCGTGCTTTCCTATCCATTTCATCAATAATGAGGGCATGGGTTGCACCCGGTCTTCCTAATGGATTGGCCATGTTACTTTCTATCAAACATTGTAAAAGGGGACGACTTGCCGTTCTCTGAGCCCATGTATTCTGCTCCTCAGAAAGAAAAGACAAATAAATTACTGATTAGTCACCTGTCAGGACCTTTAGACCATCTGGACAGATCTATGATGGCTGCAAAAAATACCTATTAGGATGATGCATGAATGACATATAAGATGCATGATCGTGCTATGCAACGTCCACAAATCACATGCAAGCACATAGGTCCTTCCAACCTTGTTACTCCCACACACGAGGTCGTGCAGTCTCTGTCCTAGGTGGGATTAGCCCATGGATCAATCGGGAACCCGATGGACACGTATGATGCATGGTGAAAAATCGGCAGCATAACCTCTCTTAGCTAATGTGCATACGCATGGGTTTTGACCATTGTGTATTTAGGCAGTCCGAATAAATCGACATGGGCCTATCGGGGCATGAAAGCCTTTAATTTGGTGACCAATCAAATTATTTGGGTTTGTCCAATGCAAAATGATCCATATAGCAAGCAAGGTATTATGGTTCATACCACCTAGGGGAAGTAACTATTTCCATTACATGAGCTTTAGCCAAGGTGATGTTACTTTAGGGCTACCCAAGCATGGTCCCTGCCAACAGGTCTAGCTTATCACGAGCGTAACGACCGATCGGGTCTCCATTTAATATACCATGATGGTACGAGGCTTGGGCTGGTGATTATCCTTAACACTTCCCTACATTGAGTGAACATAGGGTCGTGCTTCGGGAACACACCGGGGTTGATAGAGGGACCAAACTAGCAAAGATCTAAGGCTCTAATGCGATGCAATGTAATTTCGAAAAAGAATGAAATTTTTAAATTAAAACTCAATTATAAATTTTAACCAAGGTACTTTCGAATCGAAATCTCGAGTATTTTCCCCAGTGGAGTCGCCACTGTGACGCGCGTCGAACCCTGGGGCGCCCCGAACCGCCCGGTTTTAGGGCGATCGGGTGGAGATTCATAAAAACTTGTAAGGTATTTACAAGTGCGTCTATTTTAGGCAACAAGGAGGTTTCTTGGAGTCGCCACCCAATAGAACATTGGGAAGGGTCGTCTAGCCTCAGCGAGCCTAAGACGGCGCATAATATCCATTTTGGGCAAGCCAAAGGGATCTTGGAGATATCATCCCAACAGAACACTGGAATGACCCTCTACCCCGTGGAGCCTGAGATTGTGAATTTAAGTCTTTTGGTGGGACACAAGAGATATTTTAGAGATTCCATCCCAATGAAACACTGAGATGGACCTCTAACCTCATTGAGCCCAAGACCAGAGTGAGTTCGGGACTTCCCATTTATTCATACCTTGGTCAATTTTATAATTGAGTTTTGAATTTATCATTTCATCCCATTTCTCATTCATTTTAATGCAATTAATTAAAGCGCATGTCAATCACGTAGTGGAAGCGATAAATAAAAGCGTAAATAAAATAAAGAATATGTAAAAATATTACAATAAAACTAGGGGCGGAATACAACCCCCATTGTAAATAAAATACAAATCATGCATAAATCGGGATATTCATTAATGATGAGGACATTGGTCCTCGCATGCATATTTATTATAAAACAATTTTGATGTGATGATTTTATTTTGGATAGAGAAAATTGAGACATTGGTCCCATTTTTATTTAGGAAAAATTCCAAATTAATTAATAAAAATGCTTTTGTGATTTTCTTTTTAGCGTGCCTAAAATAAACAATTTTATAAAAGATTACATGGCAAAATAAATGAAAAAGGCAAATAAATGAAATATTACAAAATAAAGCAATTAAATACTAGGATAAACCTTCTCTTGTTTTCCTTTTTTCTTTTTATTTCCTATTTTGTCTTACCAAGTGTTATTCATTTGTACATACTGTATATATTTATTGTTTGATTTTATTAATCTGTATATCGCATGTTTGTTGCTGTTTATTATCAGAAATGAGCCTAAAATATTTATTATGGTTAATCAGCATGTTTGTTGTTCTTTTACGTATGTTTTGATGGGATAACGTCATGTTTATTCAGTTTGTTAACTTTGCTCTGTTCGTCCCTGTTTTTATGTTTGTCTGATAGTCTCCTTGTTTTGTTCGAGTCATCATTTTCTGTCCGAGTCATGTCCCAGATTCATGTGTCGTGCTCCTGTTTACCCCCTGGTTGCCCGTTAAGTCATTGCACAACTTGTGCAGCTCTGCACGAGTTGTGCATTCATTACACGACTCGTGCAAGGAGTGCACGAGTCGTGCACTCCTGGCTTCACTCCTTTCTTCGGCTCTTCTTCATTTATTCCCTTCCCTTTGTTTCATTGTATTTTTGCATGCATTCTTTGTTTTATTTATTCAATTTATCTCCTGATAATGCAACTGTTGAATTTAATTTATATCTAATTATTTACATTCACTTAATCATTTATATTTAATTAGTTTAATTGGTTATTATTTGATTAATCTATTAATCATTTTAATTAATTATTTTATTCAATTAATTTATTTGTTCATATTATATTGATTATTTAGTTTATTTTACTAACATTTTATTTTATTTTTGTTTGTTGCCTCAAATTTATTTATGTATATGAGTCATATTTGCACACGGTTTGGAGGATTGAGAGACCAAAGACCTTCAAATTAGGGTTTGCTTTTTTAATTGTTGTATTTCCCTTTATTATTATTATTTTTTTATGTGTTGTATGTAAAAATATATTTTAGATTCATTCGGATTAGAGAAAATCACGTTTTTTACAATAACTAATAACTTGGAATTTTTCTTAATAAAATGGACCAATGTCATATTTTAACCAATAAAATCTCACTTACAAATGGAGAGCTAATTTTAATAAAATGGGATCACTTATCCCTGTTTTCTCAATTAATACCCAAAAATAGTTCTCCAATCTTTTTAAGTTAATAAAAAAAGGGACCAATGTTCCTAAAATTCAATAAATCTCTTATGTATGATGTTTTTTATTAATTATTTGGTATGTGTTATTTATTCATTTTGGGGCCCTTGTAATTAATTTTGGGGCAAGTTTTATTTATTTATGCTTTCTTATTTTATTTTGGGGGATTGTTCTGTCCCATTTTTTTTTTGTTTTGTAATTTATTTTTGGGGGATTGTTCTGTCCCAATTTTCATTCGTAATTTATTTATTTACTTACTGCTTTATTTGTCGCTTTCAATATGATTGCAAATGCGCTTTAAATTCAATGCACAATCGAGTGAGATAAGATATGGGATTTTGATTTCTTAAAAACTGATTTATAAACTTGACTTAAGTCATTAATAAGAGTGAAGTTCCGAACACCATCTCTGGTTTAGACTAATAGAGGTTAGAGACCTTTCCCAATTTCTTATAAATTGGGTGGCGACTCCAAAATACCTCAAAGGTGCCCAAAGGCATCATGAGGGTAGATGATCCTTTCCAATGTTCTATTGGAAAGGAGGCATCCAAAATGACTCAAGATGCCCAAGATCAAAAAGATGCGAACCAATCCCTCGAGCCCTAAAAGCGGACTTAAAGAGGGCCTTTGCTAGGTTCGGCACGCGTCATAGTCAGCAAATCAAAAATCATACCTTGCACGTCGGACGGGGGTCAGTAAATCTGAAATTATATCTTGCAGATCAGATGGGGGGTTAGCAAGATTATGACGTGCGGGCCCGGAAGCGGCCAGCAAGACAGAATATTCAATCACACGCCTTGCAGATCGGATGGGGGTTAGCAAGGACACCGTGCAAGCCGAGACGAGGCCAGCGGGACACATGCGATAGAACAAATCGCAATTGAGTTGTAGTTAGATGACACTACCTCTCACGACACACAAACACTGTGCAAGCCGAGACGAGACTAGCGGGACATATGCGATAGAACAGATAGCAACCTAGCTGTTGTTAGATACCACTACATCTCACACCAATCAGATACCATGCAAGCTGAGATGAGGCTGGTGGGACACACATGCAATAGAAAAAATTGCATCGAGTTTGTAGTTAGATAACACTACATCTCAAAACACTCAGATACAACACAAGCCGAGAAGAGGCTAGCGGAATTGAGATGGTAGAACGAATCATCAAAGGGTTGCGGTAGAATACATTACAACTCTGCAGTGAGGGGTTACCAGCTCAAAATCACTACAGAAGGCAAAGGACTACCTTAGGTACGCATCTCTTTCCTTCTTCTTTGAATTTTGGCTCATCTAGACACTAGTGTGCTAGTTTCCCCAAAATTAGGAGAAATTGTAGACACCGAGTCCTGAGGCAGTCTAAATCAGAGTTACCCGATGAAGATATCAATGCCCGTCTCTAAGCAAATGGATGAAAGTTGTGAGTTTTTATTCTCCAGTTTTACAAGGATTGAGGACTTCTAGGCGTTAAGATGGGTTTGTTTATGAAATCATTATTTTACTCCATCGACGGGTATCGCATCGGTAAAAGGGATGCCCATCGCTCGTTCCGAAAGACACCCCCCTCGCGCGAGCAGCGCCTGTCACTCGAGCAGAGCGGGCCTGTCTCTCGCAGGAGCGACGCCCGTCACTCGTGTGAGAGGTCTGTCTCTCTCGACTAGCGCCGTCCGTTGCTCGCTTGCGGAGACCGTCTCTAGCACTGAGAGACGCCTGCCTCTTGTGATCGAAGGCTATCTTTCGACCTCCGTCTCTCGTGAGTAGCCCATTGCCCAAAAGACCAAAGATACCCCGATCAGCGATGACCGTCGATCCTCCACCGATGCCCGTCGGTAGTTGATTTGCCGTTAGTTTGGGCGAGATTTTCCAGATTTTCCATATCTTCTTAAATATATTTCTGGATTTTCCAAATATTTCCTAAATTTTTTCAAATATATTTTCAAGATTTCGTATATCTTCCAAATCCTTTCAAATATTTTCAAATTTTTGGATTTGATTTTAAGAATATTCTGCAAATCATTCGGATTTGATTTTGATTTCTTAAATCTTTTTCAAATTTAAATTCTAAATTTGAATTTATTTGAATTATTTTCCTAAACCTATAAATAGGGGGTTGAGGCTCATTATTCGAGGTTAGCAGTTTTTTTACGAAATAGAGGATTTTCTCACAAAACAGTTCTTGCTTTTATTTTCATAAAACTTTTGTCAAATATTTTTCGAATTAAGGCAGTCTGAGGGAATGAAATTAATTAATTTTTGTCCGATCTAGCCTTTCTAGCATTCATAATTGCTGCTGAAATATCTAGAAAGAAAAATATAACTTCCTTTTCTTGATCTGCTTTCAAAAGTCACGAATTTGCAGTTCAAAATCTCCTGTAATTATGCATTACGGACCAATCCTTGTAGAGTTCAAGAGACAGAAATCTGGTGACATTCACCTTCGAAGGTAATATTTCGAGGGTAAACATTCTAGATCAACTTTTTTGCATTTAATCCTTTCGAATTGATTTTATACATATAATTCCATTTTGTTCAAAATAAAACAGTTTTTAATTTAGTTTTCTTTATTTTTCTGGGTCTGGGACAACCAACGGGCAGAGACTCCACCGACAACCATCGCTCAAGCCGAGCGACGGGCTGTCGAGGTTTTGCCTCCACCCATCTATCGGCCCAGGGACGCCCGTTGCTCGCGCGACGGCCTCCCTGCTCCATTTTCTTCATTTCTTCTCTTTTTCCACTTAATATTTATTTTCATGATAAATTTTTATAGATTCTTTTTTATTTTTCATGTTTATTTTATTTTAATTGTTACACTAACATGATTTTGGTTTTTGTGAGTCTTTTGCTTCTTTATTGGATTTGGGTTATTAAAAAAAGGAGGACACTACAATGATATGAGAACCTTTATTCGGGTTTATTCTTCTCCCTTACTCCTGTAACTCCCTAATGGCCCTTGGGAGAATATCGGATTGCTACACACGCATACACATTGTATACACTCATGCAGAAGCAGAATAATAAATCATACATCACACTTGTAGCAGAATATTATCTCTACACACAAGATACTATACATGCACATACAAATAACCTTATCATATGCTTTACTATACCTACGTATATCAATATTAATGTCCTCATACATAACAAGAATATTCCTTTAATAAACATTTACATGACTTATACAAAATATTATATCAAAACAATATACAAAAAGGGACTTTAACTTGCTCCTAGTGGCCTTGACCTGTAGATGCTTAACTTCTCACTAAACCGGCAACCTACACGGGAAACACCCGTGTTAAGCGATAACGGTTAGTGGGGATAACTCAAATAATAGACTTCTTGTGAAATCGCAAGCATTAACAATATGGCATATACATATTTGACATGTTAATCATATAACAATATTCATTCCAAGTATAATAATAACAACATGCATTTAACATATAATAACATGTTGAACACTTAAATCATGTGCTCTACATTTACCTTTGACATTTAGTAACTTTATTTATGTCTGTGATTTCTAACTTTACTTATACAATATTAGAATGTTAATACATCTCATGTTCATATATGTACTTATAAGCATATAGCACACCTCTTGCATGATCATTTACAATAATAGGTTTACTTATACTTTCAAGCAATAGTGCAAATACACATTTAGCATGCCAATCATATAACAATATACATTACTGAACATATGTAAATGAACATGCAGTTTTCATATCGCATCAAATAAAATAGACTATATCATGTGCATATTCTCTAGCTTTAGTTACAGGCAGCATAACATGAACATCAAGTCGCTACTTCTTAAGTACTTTCATATGCATATAACCAAAAGGGTACATTTCTAGCATTTTCATGTACAAATCTTAGTTTTTCATATTGTAAGCACCCTGTCCCGAGGCGGTCTGGATCAGAGATTACCCGATGAGGAATCAACGTCCGAGTCCGTACAAACGATTGACATTCGGAGGTTTTGGTCCCCTGCTTCACGAGAAATGTGTTCTTTCAGTCTTCGTAGGAAAGAGGGAGGAAATGGGGAATTTTGGGGTAAAAAAGATGTATTTTCTCCACCGGCGGTCTGCCCGTCTTTCAATGGCAAGACCGTCGCTTCGGGTCACAGACGGCCTATGGGATTTTTCGACGCCCGTCGGAGGGACTGATTTCCCGGAGGACGCAACCTCTCCGACGCCCGTCGTTGAGAATTGCAGGCCCGTCGGTTGAATCTTTGTGTCAGTAGGATTAAATCGACGCCCGTCTGTGGAACCGACGCCCGTCGGTCACCCCTGGCCTATAAAAGCTTTCATTTCCCACCTAGAAAGGGGTTGGAGAAATTTCTAAAGGGGAAACTCTGTCAAAATTAACACTTGTTTTCTCTCTCCTCCAGCAAATACAAACCTTAAGAAATCTCTTTTAGTTCAAGAATCAAACCATTTTTCCTAAAGTTTTGATTCCAAAACTTAGTGTTTTTGAAGGATCAAGAAGGAAACAATCTATTTTCCTTATTTTTGATCTTTCATTTTGTCTTCTCGTAGAGCGTGCGGGACTCTGATCGACACCAAAAATCTAACCAAGACATTATCTGAGGGTAAATATTCCGGACTTCTTCTCCTTATTATTTCATCTTTATTTTTATTCTTGTTTTTTGACTTCTCGCTTTTATCTTCCTTTATTTTGCCCCCTTTTCACTTCGTTTTGCAGTAAAAATCTATTTTTTATTTGAAAAAATAATTTCGCGATCATTTTTTCAGAGACAGCGGTGACCGACGGGTCATCTGTTTCACCGACGCCCGTCGGTCACCCCTCCCACAGATGCCCTCTCTCGAGTGAGCGACGGGACACGTCGGTCACCTTGACTGACGCCCATCGGTCACTCGGCAGTAGCCGTTCCTGGGTTCTATCTCCATATTTCCAAACTCCCTTTTCTTTTCCTTTTTATCTCCCTAAAGTTTTAGAGCTTTATTTATATTGCATTGTTTGTACTTTGACACCCATTATCCTTTTGTGAGCATATATGATTTTCTTGGACTGTCCTGAGCTCGAGGGGCAACCTACCATGCTCGGAGGATTCCGACCGGTTTAGTTTTCTACCCTTTTTAATTATTTCATTCATTTATTTATTTATTAATTATTTTATGTACAGCAATGTACCCTTTTGTATCTTGCTAAATATAAAAATTGATAAATGTTTTATATTAAATAAAGGGAGATTTTCAGAAAATTAAGGACCCAATGTCCTATTTCTCATCCAATGAAAAATTTCCACAATAAAAACATCATTTTTATATTAAATGCATGCGAGGACCAAAGTCCTCAAAATAAATAATCTCCCGTCTTATGTATGTACTGCACAGTTATAAATGGGAGTTGTATTCCGCTCCTAGTGTTATTGTAATTTTTTGATTTAATATTCATTTATTTATCTATCGCTTTAACACGTGAATAAAATGCACTTTTAATTAAATTGCATTGTGTGGAGAAAGAGCGAATTAATGAGTTCAAAATTTAATCATAAAATGATCGAGATAGAAATAGATGAGAAGTCCCGAACCCAGCTCTGGTCTTTGGGCTCAAAGAGGCTAGAGGTTTATCCGATCACTCGTTGGAACTAAGACCTCCAAGACACCTCTTGTGTCATGAGACTTAAACGTTAATCCTAGGCTCCTTAGGGAGAGAGGTTTACCCTCCAAGACCCATTTGGTTGGCCCAAAATGGATAATAAGCGCTGTCTTAGGCTCTCCGAGGCGAGAGAAACTTTCCCAATGTTCTATTGGGTGGCGACTCCATGAAAGCCCCTTGTTGCCCAAAATACACGCACTCGCAATTCATTGCAAGTTGCCAATGGACCCACAAATGCCCCGATCGCCCTCGAGCGGGCGGTCGCACGGGCGGAACGGTAGGGCCCGGTGCGCGTCACAGTGGCGACTCCACTGGGGATTTATGGTTTGAGACTTCGATTTGAAAATACCTCGTTTAACATTTATGATTAAAGTTTAATTCATAAATTCGCTTTCTTTCAAATTTGCATTTACATCCCATTAGAGCCTTAGAATATGCTAGATTGGTCCCTTCTTAACCTCGGTGCATTCCTGAAGCACAACCCTACGTTCACTCAATGTGGGGAAGTGTTAAGGATAATCACCAGCCCAAGCTTCGTACCTTTTGGTATATAAAATGATGACCCGATCGGCCGTTATGCTTGTGATGAGCTAGACCCGTTGGCAGGGATCATGCTTGGGTAGCCTTAAAGTAATATCTCCCTTGACCAAAGCTCATATAATGGCCATAGATACTCTCTCTAGGTGATATGAACCGTAATATCATGCTTGCTGTATGGGTCATTATGTATTGGGTGAATTCAGATGTCTTGCTTGGTAACCAAAGGCTTCCATGCCCCGGTAGGGCCATGTCGATATATTTGGGATGTCTAAGTACATGATGATCATTATCCATGCGCTTGTGCATTAGCATAGGAGTGTTATGCTGCCGGTTTTTTGCCGTGCACCATCCGTGTCCATTGGGTTCCCCGCTGACCCGTAGATTAATCCCACCTAGGAAAGAGAGCGCACGACCACGTGTGAAGGAGCAATAAGGGTGGAAGGACCTATTTGCTTGCCTGTGATTTGTGGATGTTGCATATCACGGTCATACACTTCATTTGCATTTCATGCATCATTCTAAAACCTTATCTACGCAGCTATCATAGATCTGCCTAGGTGGACGAGGGGACAAACCGGACGACTGATTAGAGGTTCTGTATTTGAGCTGCAAGAAAGAGAGAGTCTTCTAGAAACCCATTCAGAAACCAGTGGTACTGTATCAGAGATGGCAAACTCACCCAGGGAAAATGATGCTACCAGGGCTTTGATTGCTGAAGAAGTGGGCAGAAGGTTTGAGGAGTTCGAGGGCTGTATGATGAATATGTTAGCTACAATGGCTCAGCAGCCCGCTCCGCAAAATCCTCCTCCTCCTCCCATGAGACAAAATGATCGGGAAGAGGAAAGAGTAGAAAGACAGGAGGAACCGATTCGACCACCACCTATAGATTTGAGATCAGTGGCTTCTGGGGTCCAGAGAAGGAGACAAGCGCCGAGGTTAGAAGATGACCGGGAGAATGAAGATGACAAAATGAGCATTGTATCTGAGAGGGGAAGGCACCCCAGATCGAGGAGTTCATCTGGAAGAAGATGGAAGAGAAGTTTGAGGCTATGGCCCGCATGTTGGGTAGGGGCCAAGGGATGAACCCAGAAGATAAGGAGATGGAGGGAGATGACCCGATCCCGTACAATTTCAAGATGCCTGATGTCCCCAAGTTTGACGGCACTTCTGACCCGACCGCCCATGTAAAGCAGTACTCCTTGATCATGAAAGGGACTACCTTATCCAAGAGGCAGAAAGTGGAGTACTTTTGCTTGAGCCTAACTAGCCCCGCCATAGATTGGTACCACAGCCTCAATTGCCGAACCAAGGAGGATTGGGATATGCTCACAGAGGAGTTTTTGACGCAGAACGACTGCAACACGAGGATGGAGGTGACCCTCAAGGATTTGGAGCTGCTTCAGCAAAAGGCCAGAGAATCCTTCCATGATTACCTAACCCGCTGGCGGAGTAGAGTAATGGAGATGAGGAGAAAACCAGACACTTAAGACCATATTCATTTGTTCATCAAGAACGCGAGCCCGTACTTAAAAGAAGGTTTGAAGATGAAGGGTCTAAGAGACTGGGAGTCTTTGAAGGACATAGCCATAGAAGCGGAAGGGGAATACTTAGTCCGAAAGGCGAGCAATGACAGTTATGCCAAGAGAGCTAATACAAGTCAAGGGGCAAGTAGGCCAGCCGGTCCCAATGGTAGCACCAGAAGAACGGTTGAGGTGTCTGCTACTGACGTAACTACCCCGAGGAAGTTTTCGAACTTAGGAAGACTACTGTCTTGGGTTTTAAGAAGGTTGATGAAAAAAGGGAAGTTACAGCCATTGCCTCCTAGGCCTGCTATGACGCAAGGGGCGCTGGGGCATAAAGATAATGATTACTGTGCCTTTCATCAGCATACGGGCCATTTAACGGATAATTGTAAGGCGCTGAGGCACTCAATCCAGGATTTGATTGACAGCAAACAAATCACTGACCCCGAGCGGAGAGAGGAAAAAAAGAAGCCTAGCTATAATGCTGTGCCGCCCCCTGTTTTCATGATTGGATCAAGCCTTCCAGAATGGTACGTGCTGCAGGACTTGTATGGGAATGAGTATGTTGTTGTTACTCACCCTGAGGCCAAGGGGGAAAGGATGTCTGTAGCGACAATTGATTGTTGGTCTACTAGCGAAAGCGGTAAAGAAAATGAGGAGGAGGTTGAAATATCTTTGGATCTATGGAAGTCAGATGAAGAGGAAAAGGAAATAGGAGCTGTAACGAGAAGTGGAAGAGTAGTCCCAGAGATAGAAAGGTCACCAGAACCAGCACAGGCATCAACAGAGAAAGAGCCGGAAGAGAATCAGATAGTCAAACAGTTGAAGAAGACCACGGCTCAAATATCTATATGGGATCTTCTGAGGCAGTCCCCTTCTTATAGACAAAAGTTGGTAGAAGCTTTGACTGAGTCTACTATGGCTACTACAATCACTCCATCAGAATTGTTAGACCTTGTAAAAGGGGGATCAGGAGAGAGATTAGTGTATTCTGATGCCGACTTGCCATTCGAAGGCTGTAATCATAACCGACCGCTATACATTAAGGCGTAAATCAATGGCAAGCACACTGCTTGCGTTATGGTAGACGACGGGTCATCTATAAATGTTTGCCCTCTGGTGGCGCTTCAGGCTTTCGGTTTGGATGAGGGTATGCTTAGCTAGTCGGATTTGACTATTACAGCTTACGATAATTCTAGGAGGCAAGCCTCGGGGACGTTCAAGACTTTGGTCAAGGCTGGACCTATTGAGACGGAGACAGAATTTGTAGTTTTGCCTATTCCGGCCAACTTCTCGGCATTGCTTGGGAGGCCCTAGTTTCATAAACTAGGAGGAGCGTCGTCCACGCTACACCAGATGATAAGGTTCCCACATGAAGGCGAGGTGGTAACCATTAAGGCGGCCAGGGATAATCAGGTATCGGCCCTAGAGATTGCTAATCAACCATTCAGTGGTTTTCATGTATCGGTGATAGGGGAAGAGAAGAGGTTAGTGGATAGCCCTCCAGTGGTTAATATGATGAAGAGGATGCACTATCTCCCTGGGGCTGGTCTTGGTAGAAATTCGCAAGGGCCGCAATCCGCAATCACTACTCGAGGTCAGAAAGATCGGAAGGGTTTGGGATACAAAGGCAGACTTGGTAAGAAGAAGACGATGGAAAAGATCCCTCACATTTCAGAAAGCTTCGTGCCCGCATCCTCAGTATGCGCTTACACTGGTGAAGATGAGCCACAGTGGGTGAATAGAAAGATTGTCCCTGGATTTGAGATCTTCAGTGATGTTTTTGACTGGGATGTGGGAGTTATTAAAACGGCTGAGGACTTCTGGGATGAGGAAGTTATGACCCAATGCATTGCCTGGGGTAGGGATGAGCCCGAAGAGGTTGTCACCGAGAAGATGTTAGCTGCCAGGCTAAAAGGGAAGGAAAAAATTGTAGAGCAAGAACTGAAGATTGGGGATTTGAAGATTTCCTCAGGGATAGTTGAAAGGCCTCTGCCAAGCCAAGAAGCCGAGGTACAAGCTGCTGCAGCATCGACCTCAACGAAAGCTGAAGAATATACTATCTTAGATTGTCTTTTTATTTCGGAACTTTTTGATGATGTAAATGACAATAATAATATTATTAGTAAGATGAATGATTTTGCTTATTTGTGCGATGTTTCCAATAATCTCAACATGCATGAACATGATCATATCCCATCTATTTTTGATATTGATTCCACTGATACCACGCCTTTTGATCTTGGAACCTCGGAAAATCCGAAGGAAATCTTAATAGCATCGAATATAACTCCTGATGAGAGAGAAAAATTCGAGAGAATAATAAAAAAATATGAAAAAGTTTTTGCCTGGACCTACGACGACATGCCAGGAATTGATCGGAATATCGCAGAGCATGCTATTCCAACGTATCCGGACCATAAGCCTGTAAAACAGAAGTTGAGGAGGCTTAGGCCAGAATGGGCAGACAAGGTTAAAGAGGAGATTCGGCAGCAGATCAAAGCCAAATTCCTAGTTGAAGTGCAGTATTCTACATGGCTAGCAAATGTAGTCCCTGTAGCTAAGAAGAATGGAAGAGTAAGGGTATGTGTGGATTATCGAGATCTGAACAAGGCCTGCCCTAAAGACGATTTTTCGCTACCCCACATTAACGTGTTGATAGACAGTGCCGCCAACTGCGCGATGTACAGTTTTGGGGATGGTTATGTAGGCTACAACCAGATCCTTAACAAGATAGTCGACCGGATTCAAACAGCTTTCATCACGGAATGGGGGTCCTACGCCTACAGAGTAATGCCTTTCGGCCTAAAGAATGCAGGGGCTACATACCAGAGAATGGCAACGAAGATCCTAAGCGACTTGATCCACAAGGAAGTGGAGGTGTACATAGACGACATGATGGTCAAGTCAGCCACCAGGGAGGGCCATTTCGAAGCTTTAGAGAAGTTCTTCATTAGGATTGATAAGCACAGCCTGCGACTTAATCCCAAGAAGTGCATCTTCGGAGTAACTTCAGGAAAACTACTGGGGCATGTCGTCAGCCAGAGGGGAATTGAAATTGACCCGAACAAGGTGAAGTCCATCAGATAGATGCCCGTGCCACAAAAAGAGAAGGAGGTGAGAAGCTTCCTAGGCAAGCTACAATATGTCAGCCGATTCATTGCGAAGCTCACTTCTATATGCGAACTAATCTTCAAGTTACTCAGAAAGGATCAGCCTGTGGTTTGGAATGAAAGCTGCCAGAGAGCTTTTGATAGCATCAAGGGATATCTGCTGAATCCGCCAGTGCTGAGGCCACCGCAACCGATCAAGCCGCTTATCTTGTATCTGGCAGTAGAGGATGGCTCTGTGAGAGCCATGATGGCTCAGGAAGATGAGTTTGGGGTGGAATTTGTGGTTTACTATCTCAGCAAGAAGTTCCTGGCCTACGAGATAAAATATGCTGAAGTAGAGAAGATCTGCCTGGCAGTGATTTGGGCGTCGAAGAAGCTTAGGCACTACTTCCATTCGTACAGAGTTCAGGGAGTGGCAAAGCAGAATCCTTTGAGGTATTTGCAAGAAGCGCCGTCTTTGCTTGGTAAGATGGGAAGGTGGTTGCTACTGCTACAAGAGTTCGATGTCGAATACATCATTCGCAAAACTATCAAGGGGCGAGCAGTAGCCGAGTTTCTTGCTGATCATCCCATTCAGGGCGATGCACCTGAATTCAATTTTTTTGATGAGAGCATAGCCACAATCTCTGTCCAAGGATGGCAGTTATATTTTGATGGGGCTGTAAATAACAAGGGGGCAGGAATTGGAATCATTTTGACGACCCCAGATGATGAGAAGCTCCCGTTGGCCAAGAAGTTGAGGTACAGGGTCACCAACAATGAAGCTGAATATGAAGCGTGCACCTTCGGGTTAGAAGCCTTAGCTGCCTTGGGGGCAAAGAACGTAGAGGTTTTTAGTGACTCATCCTTGGTAATCAGCCAAATCCGAGGTGAGTGGGCTGTAAAGGAAGAACGGCTGGTACCTTATGTTGAATATCTGAAGGAGCTATGTGGGCAGTTCGAGACTTGTACGTTCCGCTTTGTGCCGAGAGAGGAGAACCGTCTGGCTGATGCACTGGCAACTTTTGTGTTGATATGGGATAATCCTAAAGGGATAGCTATGAAGCCTGTCCTAATTTCGAGTTCTGAGAGGCCCAGCTTCCAGATCAAACCAATAATGGAAGTAGAAGTAGCAGATGGAAATCCATGGTACTTTGACATCATGAATTCTTTGGAAAATGCGAGATTTCTAGAGGAAGCTACCGAGAAAGATCAGAGGATGATCCGAAGGCTATCCACTTAGTTCATATCCTTAGACGGGGTGTTATACAAAAGGCAGGCAGATGGAATCCAGCTCAAGTGCTTAGATGAAAGAAAAGCCCGGAGGGTGATGGAAGAAACCCATGCAGGCGTCTGTGGGGCTCATATGAATGGGTTAACCCTGGCAAAAAAGATCATAAGGCAAGGCTTCTATTGGCTTACGATGGACAATGATTGTTCAAAATATGTCAAGCAGTGCTAGCTATGCCAGCAGTACGCAGATTTAAGGCACTTGCCAATGTCAGAGCTACACAGCCTAACGTCGCCTTGGCCATTCGCTGCTTGGGGAATAGACATTATTGGAGAGATCCGCCCTACGGCATCCAATGGGCACAGATATATAATAGTCGCAATCGATTATTTTACAAAATGGGTAGAGGCAGAATCCTTCAAGAAGATCGACGCAAGAGACATGGCCAAGTTCATTAAAAGAAATCTGATCTGCAGATACGGCCTCAAACATAACATAGTGTCTGATAACGGGGTGCAATTCATGGGGGAAACCAGGAAGCTTCTTGAGAAGTACGGAATCGAGCACCATAAATCCTCTCCCTATCGACCACAAGCTAACGGGGCAGTAGAGGCCGCCAATAATGTGAAGAAGATCATAGCCAAGATGGTCCAAACCTACAAAGACTGGGCAGAGAAGCTACCCTTTGCACTGTGGGGTTACAGAACGACGGTGAGGACATCTACGGGAGCTACGCCATATTCTCTAGTTTATGGGACAGAGGCGGTACTGCCAGTCGAGGTAGAGCTCAAATCGCTGAGAGTAGTCATGGAAGCTCAGATTCTGGAGGCCGAATGGGCGCAACAGAGGTTACAGCATTTGAACTTATTAGATGAGAGTAGGTTGAAAGCTTACTATCATAATTAGATCTATCAGAAGAGGCTGGCCAGGTCATTTGGGAAGAAGGTGAAAAAGCATCCGCTGAAGGAGGGGGACTTGGTGTTCAAACAGATGAGCCCAGGGGTACCAGATATCAGGGGAAAATTTAGACCAACCTGGGAAGGGCCGTTTATCCTCAAAAAGCTATTGTCCAAAGGAGCTGCAATCTTATCGGATAGAGATGGTAATGAGTTCAAGGAGCCGATCAATGTCGACAGACTCAAAAGGTTCCATGGCTAAAGACTAAAAATAAAAAGAAGAGAATAAAATGCCCCGCGGGTCGAAAATCGAAAAAAGGCGGCCTTGCTAAAATTGGGCGCCTCGATAGGTTGAAAACCGAAAAAAGGCATCCTGTGCAAAAATTAGAGGCACAAGAGAAAATGTCCAAGCATGAAAACCCGAGAGGGTCGGTTGGTAATAGGAGTCGATGCTGTTAAAATTTGGTTTCATGTATTCATAGGGCATGCACAGTCGAGTTAAGGTCAAAACTGATCATGTATGCTGAAATTCTATGGAAATGTACATAATTTCGTGAAATAAAATAAGAATTATTCTTCTCATTTACGTCATTTTCTAGTTCTGCATTAAAAAGAAATGTAATACGCAAAAAGTGTACATATGTAAGCTAAGCTAGGTCCTTCTGCTGCTCTTGCCAGTCTGATGCTTGAGCCCTCTTTTCCTATTGTCAGATGCCGGGCTAAGGACCCATCTCTTGTACTCGCTAGTGGAAGCTACAGAATGAGCTCCGAACCGAGGAATGACAGTCTTCACCGGTAGGTGGCTCCAAAATTCATGGTACCGAGAAGCAAAGGCAGCAGAAAGTGTTCCTCCTTGAAAAGATAGTGGGACCCTCACCACATCCTGGATCATCCCAAGCTGGCGAGCACACTAAGCTGTGATATGGAAAGTAGCCTGACGGAGCCCACAGAGGGGAACACACCCCGATGGTCCATCAATGATCACATGGGACAGAGGGAACCAGGCAGACATGAAACTGGTATCGTCATCCGACAGCTCGCTAAATCTGGCAATGCCTTCATCGGCAGTGGCGCATGTATACAGCCATCGGCGCGGGAGGAAGTGTCTCGAGGAGTACTGCGCAATGACTCGGGGAGGTGGCTCTGACAACATTCTCAGCTTCTTTGCAGCCAGACCTGAAAAAAAAAAGCCGCTGAAGTAAGTAGGATTTACTTCAGGCAAAAATAAGGCTTAGGGTTGTGTGAAAATCCGAAAGGACGCACTTCCCGCCAAGAAGAGCTAGTGCGAAAATCCATAAGGGATGCACTACCTTTGAAATAATTACGTACCTGGAGCAATAAGGGGCTTCCCGTGAACGTGGGGGTGGATCCGGAGCATACAGCATCTAAGCCCAGAATGGTCTCAGCCAGAATAAGTGAAAAGGGAGATAGCCCGCAGTGGAAATCGTCCAAAGCCCCAAACAGGCGAAGATCGCTGATCAAACCCCCTGGAGCCACAGTCAAGAAGCTCATCATGCAAAATAAGAATACGATGCTTACCCGGTAGGTGGGGACGGCAGAGAATCTGTCTAGAGCCTCGACCAGCGGCTCCAAGGAGAAGGTAGACCCCAGGGGAACCAACTGCGCAGCTTCAGAAGGGGCTATACCTAAAGACAGAGCGATATCTTGAGTCTGGAGTAAACCGCAGCGTGGGATACAAGGCAGAGCATTAGGGGGATACCAGGCACTGACAATGGCAGCTAACTCCTCAGGCAGGGGGCATAACTCCTGGTACGTGAACTTGAAGATGTGAAATCGGGGATTCCAGAAATGGGTTGCAGCCAGAAGAAGGTTGTGGTCTACCTTAGCCCTGCGAAGGTGTTTCAGGCCGGAAAGAGGAGAAAGAGTGTCGTTTTCCCAAGTGCGGTTGTCGTCTAAGATGCGGTACATCTTCTGGAGGAGAGGAGATGACATCTTGTGATAATCAGAGGATGAAAGCTAGAGAAATGTTGAGAAAATGAGAAGACACAACAAATCAGAAAAATTAACGAAATATATAGGGAAACGCCACAGACGGCCTGCCCGTGCCTCAAGAGAGACGGCCTGCCCGTCGGTAGTTGTCCACCTGGCAGTTTGCATACGTCAGCATTGCATCACGTGCATTAATTTTGCATTTAATGGGGAATAGTGAACGACAAACGCCCAGCCCGTCGGTAGCTCCTAGCGGCGCCCAGCCCATCGGTCACAAAATCTATATAAGGGCCTTGTGACTGACGGACAAACAGTTTTGCCATTTTCTCTTTTCCTCTCCCTCTCGTTTTTTTTGTCGTTTTCTGCACTCTTCTCTTTTCTTTTTTCATTTCCCTTGCATTTTTAGGGCCTTTTCGCTCGATCGGTCATCCAAGGAAGTACTTTTCTTCATTTTCT
Organism: Excoecaria cochinchinensis; assembly: GCA_947683425.1. Lineage (NCBI taxonomy): Eukaryota > Viridiplantae > Streptophyta > Magnoliopsida > Malpighiales > Euphorbiaceae > Excoecaria > Excoecaria cochinchinensis. The sequence continues at coordinate 4,467,316 of CANTUQ010000161.1, forward strand.
ACTATTTTTTGTAAATTACAGGTAAGTAACCAATCACTTCCTCTTTTAATTTTAATTTATTTCCTTTTCTTCTTCTTCTTTTTGCTTTTAGAATGAGTAGATTGCTTTAGTTTGCCTTAGAAATTAAGGGTAGATGCTGCTAGTTTTTATATAATTTTGGCATGCTAATTAGTCGAACCTTTGCATGATTTTGCCTATAAAACATGTTCCCTTAGAAATAGGAATTCCTAATGCATGCTAGCAAATGTATATAAGTATGGTATATATGTGCTGTTTGTTGGGGCCTGAGACCTGTCCCTTTTGTGCAGGAAGTGGGGCACACCCTTGCCGGGGTGCTGCCCTTTTTTTATGAATGTATATATACAACTGTTTTGTTGGGGCCTGAGGCCTGTCCCTTTTGTTCAGGAAGTGGGGCACACCCTTGCCGGGGTGCTACCCAAATTTTTAATGAATGTATACATGCGATTGTTTTGTTGGGGCCTGAGGTCCATTATGTGTTTTTTCCATAAAGGAGGTTGGGCACATCCCTGCTGGGGTGCTGCCCGATTATTTTTATTTTCATTTTCAATTCTGTGTTTTTCTCTCCTCATACCTTGACCGCTATCACCCGGATGATGTCCAATGTGCTTTTTGTTTTGGAAATTGGGCCTATTAACACCCGCTCCATTAAATTAATTTAATTTATATAATCTTTTCTTTTGCAGGATGCCTCTGAGATGACGAGTTCCCTAGTCCCGGCCCGAGGTAGAGGTCCCGGCCTGGATGGATGATGAGTCCGCCCAGAGATACAGGCCGCTGGCCCAGGTCGAGCTCTGGGCTAGCCGTTTTATATCTAGGCCATTCCTAGAGGCCCTAGGGATTACCGCCGAGGTAGACGCGCTGATAGAGGGTGTTGGATGGATGGACTTTCTGACTCCCACATTTCAGACGCTCCCTGAGGCTACACGGCAGGTGTTAGCCACTCTACACTATGGAGGGTATCAGAGATCGGACACTGAACCTAGCGTAGTGCAGTTCTGGTTTGACGGCCAGCATTTTAGTATCACGAGGCATCAGTTCGCGGAGGCGATGGGATTCCGACGGGTGATGGAGTTATAGTCTCGCAGAGAGCGGTGAGGCGCACCCATTGGGCGGCTATTGCTTTGCCGGGAGTGCTGTATGATCACGATACAGTGAAGAGTACCGTATTGGTCTCTCAGGCACTCCGGTACCTGCACAGAGTGCTTTCTAGCTCATACCTCGGTCGGGCTGGTAATCTAGGGTCTCTTAACACGGTCGAGATCTGGAGCCTCTGGGCTATGGTGGCAGGCCAGCGCCTCAATGTTAGCCATGAGATCCTGGCTAACATGGTTAGAGTCGGTAGGGGGTCAGCCCCAGTGGTGATAGTTGGAGGGGTTGTCACCAGGTTGCTTTTGGGCTTAAGAGTCGCCCCAGATAGGCTCAGAGGACCCTTAGACGAGGGGATCTATGTTGACGCGATAGCTACAGTTCAGATGGGCATAATCTTGCCGCTGCCGGGGTAGCCTGAGGCCTTCAGACTGTTCACCATCAACGAGACTAGGCGGGCTTTTGCTCTTTCGCCTTTAGGACCAGAGCCAGAGCAGGAGTAGCAGCAGCTACCACCTCAGCCTCCACAGTCCCCGCAGCGCCAGACACCACCTCGGTCTCAGACCGCACCACCTATCATGGCCGGACTTGTACCCTAAAAGAATTAACTTAAATTGGCATGTGTGTGTGTATGTGTGAATTGAATGTGAGGTTTGGATTAAATTGATTGAAGGCAGGACTCAATTGAAAGGTTGGAAGGACCTAATTGTAATATAAGGGATTGTTAAGTGGCTATTAGGTAATTATATTATGTTAAGTTAATGGTTGATTAGTTTGTCTAATGATGCATTAGTTAAGAATAAAATAAGTAGGAATTGGTTAGTGGAGGCAGACTTTGGTGAGTGGAATCCGTGTGGCTTCTTGAGAGGATGCCACCTCCACCTTTTCATGCATGAGTTAACTAAGGAAAGGGAAAAGATTCATTTGTGTGATTTCAGTCAATTTTTCTGTATTCTTCTCTCTTCTTTCGTGCGTGAGAATGAGCTTTAGAGAGGCCTTTAGTAGTGCATGCAAATAGTTAATGGGAGCAAGAATTAAGGGTTAACTTAAGAGGTAAGTGAGTAAGTGCATAGTGTTCTCATCTTCTACTCTTCTTCTTTGTTTTGATTTGGTGTTGGAATGAGAATTGATGGATTGTGTTCAATTCTGGAATTTGTACTGGTTTTGCTAGCTGAAGAAGTGAAGAGAGATAAGGGAAAAGCTGTAATCGGAGAGCCGAGCGTCCGTCGAGATTAGGAGCTAAGGCGATAAGGTTTGGGAACAAACCCTAAATGTGTAAATTGTATGATTTGTATTGGTCCAATAGGGACTCTGATATGAGCTGTATGTGTATGTGGTAATGAGTTTAGTGAATGAATTGCTTGAGAGCATGTATGCTATGTGTAAATTGGGATTGATTATAAATTGTGCCAAAGATGAGTGCCAAAATAAGAAGGGAAATCAGGTATGTGCTAATTGAGTAAGTGGTTGATGTTTTTGGGTTGATTGCCAAAAGTGAGAATGAGATTTGAAATCTTGATGTGGAAGGAGAATTGGACTGGAAAGCACAGCTGTGCTAGTGATGAAACATAGCTGTGTTATAGTGTTTTTGCATAGGTCACGGTGACAATGAAATTGATTGTGATCGTGAGGTATGCCTGAGTTCAATTCTGCCTATTGGATTTTGGTATGTCACGGTGACAATGAAATCCATTGTGACCGTGAGGTACCTAAGGGAGCATTCTGTTTTGCAAAGTATGGATATGTCACGGTAACAATGAACTTCATTGTGACCGTGACATACCCTCAAGTTGCATTCTGCCGAGAGTTGGGAACATGTCATGGTGACAATGAAATTGATTGTGACCGTGACCTGCCCCCAGTTTGCATTCTGTTTTGAACTTCAACATGTCACGGTGACAATGAAATTCATTGTGACCGTGACCTACCCTGTTTTGGCAATATAACCCTAATGTGTTTGGACTTTCTAACGGTAAGGCTTTAAGCTGGAATGAAGAACATTATGAGTAAGTGTTATGTGTGTATTAAGTAATGTACATTTGCATACTATGTGATGGTTCTTGAATGCAATCAATTATGTGATTATTAACTATGAAAAATGAATTGGAAGCATATTGGGTATGCAAGTGTAATGCTTAGCTATGTGCTAATGCGAATGTGTAGAGTGAATGTGATATGGGCTATCTACGTATGTGATGTGAAAAGTGATCAATGTGAACTGAATAATATGTTTAACAACTTAAGCCTGCGAGTCAAGTAGTGGATAGTTAGGCATGCCTATAGGGTCAAGTGCTGCAGCCCCATGCGTTAAATGTGTCTGATTCCATGGGAATCACAATGCGAAAACTATGCGAATAATCCTTGCTGGATTTTTATTATATGTGGAATGATGTTAAGTACCTGAGGGTACCAATGCGTAAAAGTAATCTCGATGAGATTCTAGTACCTGAGTGGTACCAATGCGATACCCGTTATCCGCGTCATTGAGTTATAGGCTAACCAACTAACTAATAAGTGGAAATGATTATGACATAATATAGTAAACGATGTGAATATGTGAACTTGTGATTAATGCTTTATGATTGAATATAGTGTTGAACCATGATATATATGGAGTGGTGTTTGATGAGATAATTATAATTAGGCTTGATTGCTGGCATGCAATGTATGATAACCCTATTTGTGTGATAATAATTTGCTTTATATGAGTTCCCCACTAAGCATTATCGCTTAGCATGGATTTACTCTAATCCATGCAGGTACGGACAAGAGGCGACCGGAGGACGTCCCCGCATTTTGTACGTTCAATAGTAGGAAGTAGAAAGTGTAGGTTCTGGGTTTGATATTTTGGGATTTCTGTATAAGCTTTTGTACAATCGAATGTATAGCGGGTATGTAAAGGCATGTAATAATCTGATAACTATGAATGTTAACCTAAGAGTATAAATATGTATGAGCAATGCGTGTGGCCATGGAGAATGCACTATAAGTAGTTGGCATGTGATGCATGAGTTAAGATCGTATGTGATGGAATTTTATTATTCAGGTTAAGCATGTGTTCTGTTGTGTGTGTGCGGCCTTCTCTAACTAAGATTAGCTGAGCTAGTCTATCATTAGGGAATGGGCGTCACACCATTGCCACCACAGCAGGACCAGCCCAGGACTTCGTCGAATTTCGACATGGAGTTCACCATGGACGAGCTTTTCGGCACCCCACCGGCGTCCAGGGCACCGACTCCTTTTCCCTCACCGAGCACTAGAGTACATCAATCCACTCTCAGGCCCTCCGAGAGGTTTCATCCTTACTTTGGGAGTGACCCGGGGGCATCCACTTCTACAGCTCAGCCATCAGAGCCGACTCAGGATCCATCGCAGCTGCAGCCAGACATCTCACAGCTCCTGACCTCCATGTTCACAGCGTTTGAGCACCGATTAGAGGAGAGGGACAGGGCTACCCATGAGAGACTAGGCAGACAGCAGGCTACTATCCAAGAGCAGTCCAGAGTCATTGAGCGTCTGACCCAGGAGCAGGTTGAGCTCATTGACCACAAGGTGCAGGAGCAGGCCCAGCTTATGGAGAGCATTAGGGACGAGCAGGCTAGGCTTGTGGAGCAGGTTGTGCAGGGACAGAGAGAGCTTGGAGAGCAGCTTGGTCAGGATCTGAGGACGTCCCAGGACCAGGCATCTCAGAGGATGGATGTGACTTTGCAGATGATTGATTAGTCACTTGATTCTCTTAGGTCTCGGGTCCAGGCGACAGAGGGGATCGTTCCTCCCCTGTCCCAGTCCATGAGAGAGTTCAGGGAGCACACTGAGCAGAGACTAGAGCGGATGAGGAAGGCCGCCAGTGAGCAGACCAGCCAGATGAGCTAGGCCTTCAAGCAGTTAGGAGGGACAATTTCTGATACCTTGAGCTTCATGAGGACGTGTACCCGGCACTTCCTGGACGGCTACGCTCAGGTTAGGTTCAGATAGACTCACGCTTCTGGTGCCGAACCATCTGCGCCTCAGCATCCGCCTCTGACTCAGCCCCCTCCACCTCAGCCTGAGCCGATTCACCTCTCGGATGATGAGGACCCGGATGAGGAGCTCACGGACTACCCACCATCATAGTCATTCAGGGAGTTTGGATGACATTCTTTTTTGTATTTTTGTTCATTATTGTCGCGATTGATTATACATTGTACAAAAGCTGATGTTAGTGGAAAACTTTTATTTCCAGCTTTGTATATTTATTTATTTATTTCTATCTTTATTTATGCTTTATTCGCATTAAAGATGATTGTATGCTCTTATACCCATTCATATCAAAAGTCAAAATGATCATAAGACGAGAAAAATGATAAAAAGCAATACAATGACACAAGACATGATGAAAATAATGATAATGAGATGACAAAAAGGATGATAAATAATAAAACCAGATCATTTATGAGCATATTGAAAGGGAATAACTCATACATGAATTAACAAAATCCTTTTCCATACAGGGACATTGCTTAACACAGGTCCAAATACGGACATCAATCACAATCTGAGGACAGACATATCGAACTTCTTATTCTCACAGTTCACGCGGCAGCCAGAGAGTGCTACGCACCTTACAGATCGGATGGGGGTTAGCAAGGGAACTTCATCAACCGAAGTTGCAGTTAGAGAACACTGCTCTTCACCTTAAGACTATAGCCAGAGAGTGCTACATCTCACAGTTCACACGGCAGCCAGAGAGTGCTACGCACCTTGCAGATCGGACGGGGGTTAGCAAGGGAACTTCACCTTGAGATTGTGGTCAGAGAGTACCGCATCTCACCAATTGAAGTTGCAGTTAGAGAACACTGCTCTCCCCACCGAGGTCGTAGCTAAAGAACGCTGCATCTCACCAACGCCTTATAGGTCGAGACGAGACCGGTAGGGACGTTTACACCCGTTGAGCAGACTGAGACGAAGTCTACCTGATGAGGGACACGGAAGGTAAGAATCGCTACAGGTACGCTTTTCTTCCTTTTTGTTGTTCCTTTCTCTGAATTTTGGATGATCTGGGCACTCATGAGCTAGTTTTCCCCAAAATTGGGGGCAACTGTAAGCACCCTGTCCAGAGGCGGTCTGGATGAGAGATTACCCGATGAGGAATCAACGTCTGAGTCCGTACAAATGGTTGAGATTCGGAGGTTTTGGTCCCTTGCTTCACGAGAAATGTGTTCTTTCAGTCTTCGTAGGAAAGAAGGAGGAAATGGGGAATTTTGGGGTTAAAAAGATGTATTTTCTCCACCGGCGGTCTGCCCGTCTTTCAATGGCAAGACCGTCGCTTCAGGTCACAGACGGCCTATGGGATTTTTCGACGCCCGTCGGAGGGACTGATTTCCCGGAGGACGCAACCTCTCCGACGCCCGTCGGTGAGAATTGCAGGCCCGTCGGTTGAATCCTTGTGTCAGTAGGATTAAACCGACGCCCGTCTGTGGAACCGACACCCATCGGTCACCCCTGGCCTATAAAAGCTTTCATTTCCCACCTAGAAAAGGGTTGGAGAAATTTCTAAAGGGGAAACTCTGTCAAAATTAACACTTATTTTCTCTCTCCTCCAGCAAATACAAACCTTAAGAAATCTCTTTTAGTTCAAGAATCAAACCATTAAAAGGCGCTAAATCTAATTAGTTTTCCTAAAGTTTTGATTCCAAAACTCAGTTTTTTTGAAGGATCAAGAAGGAAACAATCTATTTTCCTTATTTTTGATCTTTCATTTTTTCTTCTCGTGGAGCGTGCGGGACTCTGATCGACACCAAAAATCCAACCAAGACATTATCTGAGGGTAAATATTCCGGACTTCTTCTCCTTATTATTTCATCTTTATTTTTATTCTTGTTTTTTGACTTCTCACTTTTATCTTCCTTTATTTTGCCCCCTTTTCACTTCATTTTGCGGTAAAAATCTGTTTTGCTTTAAAAAAATAGTTTCGCGGTCGTTTTTTTAGAGACAGCGATGACCGACGGGTCATCTGTTTCACCGACGCCCGTCGGTCACCCCTCCCACAGACGCCCTCTCTCGAGTGAGCGACGGGACACGTCGGTCACCTTGACTGATGCCCGTCGGTCACTCAGCAGTGGCCATCCTTGGGTTCTGCCTCCATATTTCCAAACTCCCTTTTCTTTTCCTTTTTATCTCCCTCAAGTTTTAGAGCTTTATTTATATTGCATGTTTTGTACTTTGACACCCATTATCCTTTTGTGAGCATAAATGATTTTCTTGGACTGTCCTGAGCTCGAGGGGCAACCTACCATGCTCGGAGGATTCCGACCGGTTTAGTTTTCTACCCTTTTTAATTATTTCATTCAATTGTTTATTTATTGATTATTTTATGTACAGGAACGTACCCTTTTGTATCTCGCTAAATATAAAAATTGATAAATGTTTTATATTAAATAAAGGGAGATTTTCAGAAAATTAAGGATCCAATGTCCTATTTCTCATCTAATGAAAAATTTCCACAATAAAAACATCATTTTTATAACAAATGCATGCGAGGACCAAAGTCCTCAAAATAAATAATCTCCCGTCTTATATATGTACTGCACAGTTATAAATGGGAGTTGTATTCCGCTCCTAGTGTTATTGTAATTTTTTGATTTAATATTCATTTATTTATCTATCGCTTTAACACGTGAATAAAATGCGCTTTTAATTAAATTGCATCGTGTGGAGAGAGAGCGAATTAATGAGTTCAAAATTTAATAATAAAATGATCAAGGTAGAAATAGATGAGAAGTCCCGAACCCAGCTCTGGTCTTTGGGCTCAAAGAGGCGAGAGGTCTATCCGATCACTCGTTGGAACTAAGACCTCCAAGACACCTCTTGTGTCACGAGACTTAGACGTTAATCCTAGGCTCCTTTGGGAGAGAGGTTTACCCTCCAAGACCCCTTTGGTTGGCCCAAAATGGATAATAAGCGCTGTCTTAGGCTCTCCGAGGTGAGAGAAACTTTCCCAATATTCTATTGGGTGGCGACTCCATGAAACCTCCTTGTTGCCCAAAATAGACGCACTCGCAATTCATTGCAAGTTACCAACGGACCCACAAATGCCCCGATCGCCCTCGAGCGAGCGGTCGCACGGGCGGCACGATAGGGCCCGGCGCGCATCACACATATACTCTTGCAATCATATATCAGTATCTCTGGTACAATAGTCATGTACAAATTATAACAATTTCGATATACATATAAACATATGAAATAAATAGCCTGACTTGATACGATAGTGGATACGGGTACATATAGATACTGTCAAGCAGTACCAAACATCTGGAGACTGGAGTCTCAAATCATCTAGATACCAAACGGTACCAAACATATAGACACCCGTTGGTGCCAAACATCTAGACACCCGTTGGTGCCACTCTAGCAACTGCAAATCATCTAACCCTTTATAGTCATGCCTATCTATCCACTTCTATGAATAACTCAGGCTTATAATAAACACTTTATACACTTATCCATATACAATACTTCTGTCCAACTATCATGTTATACTATTGCTCATACTACTCAATAAATACATATATTAGCTATACATAACTATACACATACATACAGTTCATCATACAAGTACTCATACCATTATTCATCCATGTAACACCCCCACCGCCGCCCCCGTTGGAAGGGCGCCGGCGGGCGCGCTACAACACGACGCTCACTCACGACGCGACAAAGCATACAGCGGAAGCATACATGCGCTAAGCGGAAGCATTCAAAACCAAAAATAAAAATCTTAGAAAGTATAATAGGAAATATACCTCAATACATAAATAATCAAAATACGAGTTATAAATACAATATTCCAAAATAATTACAATTTTAAAATCCTTTACAAAAAATAATCCATATACAAAAAAGAGAATTTCAGGAGGAGACAAAAAATAAATATCTCGACTCCTATGGCCTGCCTGCAGATGCACGACTCGAGCACTCCCAAAAATCCTTCACGATACCTGCACGGGATAAAAGCCCGTGCTAAGCGATAACGCTTAGTGGGGAGAAACAAGCACAACAGAACACTAATAATAAACACGCACTAACATACATAAATCATTATGCATCAGAGTACAGAGATATAACTATATAATCAGGATACATAACGCAATGCACTAAACCATTACACTATTCAGAGTCGCACAACAATCAGAACACTTCACTGTAACAAAATCAGACAATTCACACAATAGCCTGAAATCAATGGTTGAGGATACGGGAACACGGCACGGGAGACCGAAGCCTCAAAAACACTTTAATACCCGAAGGCAGCGCGAGAGACCGGAGTCTCAAAACATTTTATCACTACACGATTGATGACCATCTCGGAGGTCGACCGCTTCGCCCATACGGGGCGGACAGAACAGCTGACACTAATCCTTCTTAAGCATGCTTAATTATCCTATACCTTGACACTTCAGGCTCGACAACACAATAACTCACCAGACAATACATAACCAAAAACAATATTCAAATTAAGACTCTTATATAATATAAACCAAATCAAAAACACTAGTACAATAATATCACGAGTCAAAGGCACACACATATACCATAGAATAGTGAGAAACCGTGCAAAGTGAAATAAACGAAGCACATTCAGAAAACAAGGCAAGCAGGAAGGGCCTCTGTCGCGATCGCGACAGGTGTCGCGCTCGCGACAGAGCACGGGGTACTTCCTCGCAAGGTCGCGCCAAAAGACCTCCTCGCGACGAAGCACTCGCGGCAGAACTCACGGAGCCGAGCTCTGTCGCGCTCGCGACAAGAGTCGCGATCGCGACAGTGCACGGGATACTTCGTCGCGTCCTCGCGCCAAGAGGCCTGGTCGCGACGGAGCACTCGCGGCAGAAATAACGGAGCTGAGCTCTGTCGCGCTCGCGATCGCGACAGAGACCAGTTCCTCCCTCCTCGCGCGCACGCTCGGCAGCACGCCCGCGTGGAGGTTTCCGCGACCGAGCTCTCTGTCGCGCTCGCGACAAACATCGCGATCGCGACAGAGGGCTCTTCAAGAATAAGGGGCCTAGACCGCGTTCTGTCGCGATCGCGACAGAACCCAGATTTGCCCAATTCTGCACTTTTTTCCTACTCTTTTCACACGCAAATCTTCCTATCCACACACAACATATTCAAAACACTTACCTCTCGCCACCAGCACATCACCGCATCATTCATCAGCCACATAAACACATTTTCACTATAATCAATAAAATTTCCACAAGAACACACTCACAATCAAACTCAAATACACTAACAGGGCATGCTCAATGCTGAAAACACATAACAACGTCACTATATCACTTGCACTTCACTATAAGTCACTACATAATTTAAAACACGCATTCATAAAATACTCAAGATTACACATAACATGCAAACACTAGCTAGAGTTGATCCAAGGAGGAAAAATAGGGGAGAAATCACAATCTATAACACAGCTCATAACACTTGCATGTACCAAAAACACATTCAAGAACACAGCTCAAACTCCCAAACCTGGAAATCGCAGCTTCAACGGAACTCTTCACGAATCTACCTTATTCTTGCCCTTGCTCTTCCTTCTCTCTTCCGATTCTTGCACAAAAACCCAGCCACAATACACTCAAATCAGACCCAAACACAAACCAAGACCAAAATCCCAAGAACACAATTAAATAAAGGGACCTCAAACCGAATTCAAGCACTTACCTTCAACTCTTTCCGCTCAAACCTTCAAAAATCCCACTTAAGACTCAAAGAAACACAAGAGAAAAGGGGTGAGAGTAGGAGAATGAAAGCAAGAGAGAGGGGAGAACGGAAAAATGAGGAAGAGAGGGGAATTGAAGATGGCTTCCACGGGAAGCCTCACCAAAAGCTGCCCCTCCCTTCTCTCTCTCTTACTTTTCATTAATTACTCACCAACCTCAAGCCACTTGTCAAAATCTTAGAACATCCATCAATCCATCTTAACAAATTCACTTAAAGCACCCTACACTAACCACACACAAGCCCAATCCACACAAATATCTTCCATGTACCAAACACTCACTCACACCATATTATTTCTTATAATCCTCTTTACATCCTAGGTACCATGCACCACAAACCACACAATAAAAGCCTTAAATCCACTTACACCCTACAACCATACACTACAAGCACACACTAATTTTCCCTTCTCTTCACTTAACACTAAATTAATTAATTTCTTAAACACAAAATTCTTAATTGTCCAAATTACGAAAATACCCTCACTTTACCGACGTACCGCACAGATTCCGACTAGGCCCTATTTGGGTTGTTACAAATCACTCCCCCTTAAGAAATTTCGTCCTCGAAATTTCCCCGCTAATCACTTAAATCCAAACAACCCAAACACAAACCGAACTTAATCAAAAGCTAATGACATAACTTACCAGAAGGTCCCGCTCGATCCGCTATATCTCCTAGTTGCATCGCATAAACTCTTTGACGTGAAGGCACTTCTTCTGCAGGTGGCTTCTGCACAGACTCTGACGGCGCTTGCGAAGGACGTCCACTACCTCTTCCACTCTGATTCCCTCTCACTCTCTGACCACTGGCTCTACTCTCTGGTCTATCCTGAAGCTCTCTTCGATCCGGACAATTCGCCACCATGTGCTCTTGGCTGCCACATCGGAAGCACGCTCCAGAGATCCTTCTGCACTCGCCCCAGTGGCGCTTATAACAATGCTCACACTCAGGGATCACACTTCCCTTGCTAGCTACACTCCCAACTTCCGAACGAACCGGAACCGAACTCTTCCCACTTTGACCACTCGGAACTCCCCTCGACTTCTTGCCACTTCCAAACCCATCACTCGGTGCTTTCCTCTTGCTCTCGATCCTTTGCTTGATCACCTCAGACTCTTCTAACTTCATCGCCGCTGCCACAAGCTGGTAATACCCCACGGGTTGCAAAACTGACAATGCCGACAACGGACCTCGGAACACCTCACACAGTCCCTCAAGGAAATGCCGACTTCTAAACTCATCCGTCAACAAAGTCTCAGGCACATACTTACTCAACCGGCTGAATTCTTTATCATACTCGCTCACGGTCATGCCTCGCTGCCTCAGACTGATAAACTCTCTCCACTTAGCCTCTTGATACGCCTTCGTCACATACTTCTGCTCAAATTCTTGCTTAAAGAAATCCCAAGTCAACTCGGCTGGTCGCTGAGGATTTCGCATCACCAATTCCCACCAATCGTACGCTGGCCCTTGTAGCAACGACACTGCACAAAGCACCCTCTGCTCTGCAGGACATCTTATCTCCTGCAAAATCCGACCCACTCTCTTAAGCCAAAACTCGGCCACATCAGATTGGTCCAAAGCAGTACCATGAAAATCCTCGGCTCCTCTCTTTCTTAACAACTCAGTCGGGGCCTTAGGAGCAGTCAGCCTCTCAACCAACTGAAGCAAACCTTGCACTAATGCCGGGTTCTCTTGACCAAGGCCCACATCAGGAATCTCCTCTCGCTGACGCTGCGGAGCAGGCTGCTCACCTCTCACTACACTTGCACTACCAATCGTCTCACCCACATGCTCACTTGGATCAGACTCCATCTAAACACTACACAAGACAAGACACATCTGCATTAGGCCACGACACAAAACCGACTAATCATGCAAAGACTCAACACATAACAAACAGAGGCATCCAGAACCGCCTAAACCGGTGCTCTGATACCACTAACTTGTAACACCCCCACCGCCGCCCCCGTTGGAAGGGCGCCGGCGGGCGCGCTACAACACGACGCTCACTCATGACGCGACAAAGCATACAGCGGAAGCATACATGCGCTAAGCGGAAGCATTCAAAACCAAAAATAAAAATCTTAGAAAGTATAATAGGAAATATACCTCAATACATAAATAATCAAAATACGAGTTATAAATACAATATTCCAAAATAATTACAATTTTAAAATCCTTTACAAAAAATAATCCATATACAAAAAAGAGAATTTCAGGAGGAGACAAAAAATAAATATCTCGACTCCTATGGCCTGCCTGCAGATGCACGACTCGAGTACTCCCAAAAATCCTTCACGATACCTGCACGGGATAAAAGCCCGTGCTAAGCGATAACGCTTAATGGGGAGAAGCAAGCACAACAGAACACTAATAATAAACACGCACTAACATACATAAATCATTATGCATCAGAGTACAGAGATATAACTATATAATCAGGATACATAACGCAATGCACTAAACCATTACACTATTCAGAGTCGCACAATAATCAGAACACTTCACTGTAACAAAATCAGACAATTCACACAATAGCCTGAAATCAATGGTTGAGGATACGGGAACACGGCACGGGAGACCGAAGCCTCAAAAACACTTTAATACCCGAAGGCAGCGCGAGAGACCGGAGTCTCAAAACATTTTATCACTACACGATTGATGACCATCTCGGAGGTCGACCGCTTCGCCCATATGGGGCAGACAGAACAGCTGAACACTAACCCTTCTTAAGCATGCTTAATTATCCTATACCTTGGCACTTCAGGCTCGACAACACAATAACTCACCAGACAATACATAACCAAAAACAATATTCAAATTAAGACTCTTATATAATATAAACCAAATCAAAAACACTAGTACAATAATATCACGAGTCAAAGGCACACACATATACTATAGAATAGTGAGAAACCGTGCAAAGTGAAATAAACGAAGCACATTCAGAAAACAAGGCAAGCAGGAAGGGCCTCTGTCGCGATCGCGACAGGTGTCGCGCTCGCGACAGAGCACGGGGTACTTCCTCGCGAGGTCGCGCCAAAAGACCTCCTCGCGACGAAGCACTCGCGGCAGAACTCACGGAGCCGAGCTCTGTCGCGCTCGCGACAAGAGTCACGATCGCGACAGTGCACGGGATACTTCGTCGCGTCCTCGCGCCAAGAGGCCTGGTCGCGACGGAGCACTCGCGGCAGAAACCACGGAGCTGAGCTCTGTCGCGCTCGCGATAAGTGTCGCGATCGCGACAGAGACCAGTTCCTCCCTCCTCGCGCGCACGCTCGGCAGCACGCCCGCGTGGAGGTTTCCGCGACCGAGCTCTCTGTCGCGCTCGCGACAAACATCGCGATCATGACAGAGGGCTCTTCAAGAATAAGGGGCCTAGACCGCGTTCTGTCGCGATCGCGGCACTTGTCGCGATCGCGACAGAACCCAGATTTGCCCAATTCTGCACTTTTTTCCTACTCTTTTCACACGCAAATCTTCCTATCCACACACAACATATTCAAAACACTTACCTCTCGCCACCAGCACATCACCGCATCATTCATCAGCCACATAAACACATTTTCACTATAATCAATAAAATTTCCACAAGAACACACTCACAATCAAACTCAAATACACTAACAGGGCATGCTCAATGCTGAAAACGCATAACAACGTCACTATATCACTTGCACTTCACTATAAGTCACTACATAATTTAAAACACGCATTCATAAAATACTCAAGATTACACATAACATGCAAACACTAGCTAGAGTTGATCCAAGGAGGAAAAATAGGGGAGAAATCACAATCTATAACACAGCTCATAACACTTGCATGTACCAAAAACACATTCAAGAACACAGCTCAAACTCCCAAACCTGGAAATCGCAGCTTCAACGGAACTCTTCACGAATTTACCTTATTCTTGCCCTTGCTCTTCCTTCTCTCTTCCGATTCTTGCACAAAAACCCAGCCACAATACACTCAAATCAGACCCAAACACAAACCAAGACCAAAATCCCAAGAACACAATTAAATAAAGGGACCTCAAACCGAATTCAAGCACTTACCTTCAACTCTTTCCGCTCAAACCTTCAAAAATCCCACTTAAGACTCAAAGAAACACAAGAGAAAAGGGGTGAGAGTAGGAGAATGAAAGCAAGAGAGAGGGGAGAACGAAAAAATGAGGAAGAGAGGGGAATTGAAGATGGCTTCCATGGGAAACCTCACCAAAAGCTGCCCCTCCCTTCTCTCTCTCTTACTTTTCATTAATTACTCACCAACCTCAAGCCACTTGTCAAAATCTTAGAGCATCCATCAATCCATCTTAACAAATTCACTTAAAGCACCCTACACTAACCACACACAAGCCCAATCCACACAAATATCTTCCATGTACCAAACACTCACTCACACCATATTATTTCTTATAATCCTCTTTACATCCTAGGTACCATGCACCACAAACCACACAATAAAAGCCTTAAATCCACTTACACCCTACAACCATACACTACAAGCACACACTAATTTTCCC
This sequence comes from Excoecaria cochinchinensis, assembly GCA_947683425.1. Taxonomy (NCBI): domain Eukaryota; kingdom Viridiplantae; phylum Streptophyta; class Magnoliopsida; order Malpighiales; family Euphorbiaceae; genus Excoecaria; species Excoecaria cochinchinensis. The sequence goes on from CANTUQ010000161.1 coordinate 4,482,722, forward strand.
TTCTCTTCACTTAACACTAAATTAATTAATTTCTTAAACACAAAATTCTTAATTGTCCAAATTACGAAAATACCCTCACTTTACCGACGTACTGCACAGATTCCGACTAGGCCCTATTTGGGTTGTTACAAATCACTCCCCCTTAAGAAATTTCGTCCTCGAAATTTCCCCGCTAATCACTTAAATCCAAACAACCCAAACACAAACCGAACTTAATCAAAAGCTAATGACATAACTTACCAGAAGGTCCCGCTCGATCCGCTATATCTCCTAGTTGCATCGCATAAACTCTTTGACGCGAAGGCACTTCTTCTGCTGGTGGCTTCTGCACAGACTCTGACGGCGCTTGCGAAGGACGTCCACTACCAATAAAGATAAATACAATAACACTAGGAGCGGAATACAACTCCCATTTGTAAAAGTGCGGTACATACAAAAAACGGGGAATTCATTTATTTTGAGGACTTTGGTCCTCACATGCACTTATTATAAAAGAAACTAGTTTTTATCGTGATGTTTTTATTGGATGGAAATTAGGACGTTGGATCTTTGAGTTTGAAAAAAAATCCCAATTTTATTTACTATAAAATATTTATCCGTTCTTATTTAACACGGAATAAAACGATTCATTGTGAGCACAAAATAATCAATAAAAAATGAATAAATAAATTATTAAATAAGCAAATAAATAAACAAACAAACAAACAAACAAACAAATAAATAAATAAATAAATAAAGGATAAAGAGGTAAACCAAATTGAGTCTCCCATGGCAAAACTCCTCTTAAGCTCCAAATTATCCCAAAGACATAAAAATAATCTCACAAAATAATTAATAATGTTAATATAAAAAAACAAAACATTAATAAATATTAATTAAAATAAAGGTTAAAATTCAGAACTAAAATAATAAGAATAAAACTATTGATAAAAGGCAGAAGAAAAAAGATTTAGAGATAAAAGAAATAAATAATAGAAAGCAAATGAGGAAAAGGCTTTGAAAATTGCAAACAGAACCCAGGGACAGCCACTAATGAATGACAGACGGGCGTCGCTGGAAGCGACCGATGGATTTGCATGCCGTCGTTCATCCTAGAGACCGGTATATCTTGGGATGATCGGCGAGCAATAACGCATCACATACGTGCCGTCGCTCAAACGAGCGACGAGCGTCAGTGGCCTTATAACCCGTCGATCACTTTTGTTCTTCCAAAAAACAGTAAAAACTAAATTTTCTCAAACAAAATAATTTTTCAACACAAAAATCCAAAAAAAGCAAAATAATTAAAATTAATTAAATGAAATATGTGTCCAGAATATTTACCCTCGGATTTTACCTTTCGGAAGGATTCTTGATGATTCGGATCCCGCAAGCTTCACGTAAAATGGGTAAAAATCAAGAAAAGAAGAATTTGGATTTTTCTTTCTTGGTTTTCACGAAATGCACAAATGTTGGAATCAAAATTCTTAGAAACTAATCAATTTTAGCTCCTTTGAATTAATTTAGATTCACAAAAATAAAAAATAGAATGGAGAAATCTTGAAATGAAAAAAGAATGCTAGAAAATGTGTTTTTAGGTAGAAAAATATGCAAATCCGTCCAACTAGCCAACCCCAAAAACGGGTAAAAAATAGCTTTTTATAGGCTTTGAATTACCGACGGCCGTCTGAATCATATCGACGGGCGTCGGTTGAATCCTATTTTCTGTTGGAAACAGGATTCAACCGATTGACGTCTGAAGCCACAGACGGACGTCGGTTAAATCCATTTTCCAATAGGAAATCGAATTCTACCGGTGGGCGTCGTAGGACCACGGACGGGCGTCGGGGCTCTCGGTCGAGCCCCAATTCTCTTTTTCTCTTTATCGTGAATAAAGAAAACATATTTCTTGTTAATCTAGAGGGCCAAAATCCCCGAATCTCAACCGTTCATTAGGACTCGGGCATCGATTTCTTCATCGGGTAATCTCTGATATGGACTTCCTCGGGACACGGTGTTTACAGTTGCCCCCAATTTTGGGGAAACTAGTGCACAAGTGCCTAGATGAGCAAAAATTCAGAGAAAAAAGAAAACAAAAGGAAGCATAGCATACCTGAAGCAATCCTTGACGCGCACCGGACGCCGAGGCCGCCCATTGACTGCCCGCTTTAGGGCGATCGGGCATTTGAAGGTCCGTTGGCAGCTTGTAACGAATTACAAGTGCGTCTATTTTGGGCAACAAGGAGGTTTCATGGAGTTGCCACCCAATAAAACATTGGGAAAGTTTGTCTCGCCTCAGTGAGCCTAAGACGGCGCATATTTCCATTTTGGACAAACCAAAGGGATCTTGGAGGCAATCACCCCAATAGAACATTGGGAATGACCCTCTAACCCTATGGAGCCTAGGATTATTAATTAAGCCTTTTGATGGGATACAAGAGGTGTTTTGGAGGTTCCAATGAGTGATCGGATAGACCTCTCGCCTCGTTGAGCCCAAAGACCAGAGCTGGGTTCGGGACTTCTCATCTATTTCTACCTTGATTTAACTTTACATTTAAGTTTTGAATTTATTAGTTCGCTTTCTCTCCACACGATGCAAGTTTCAATTAAAAGCACAAATATTCACATTAAAAGCGGTAAATAAAATAAATAAATGAAATAAATGTTCGAAATTAAATTACAATAAAACTAGAAGCGGAATACAACTCCCATTTTAAAAGGTACGATATATATATACATACAAAAAGACGGGAAATTCATTTATTCTGAGGGCTTTGGCCCTCACATGCATTTATTATGAAAAACTAATTTTTATGTGATTTTTATGGGCTAAAACAGGACATTGGGTCCTTTAATTTTATGAAATAATCCCAATTTCAATTAATATAAACAAGTATCCATTTTTAATTTATGTAAAATAAAATAAAACAAATAAAAAAAATACATAAACAGAATAAGGAATAAGGAAACTGAATAGATAAATAAAAAGGGATAAGAAAACTAAACAAAAGATAGGCTTTCCATGATGACATGATGGCTTATCTCCACAGCTTAACCCATCCAAGAAAAAGAAAATACAATACTCACAAAATAAAAGAAATATTAATATTTACAAATTAAAGCGATACATATGCAAGCAGAGAGTAAAATAAAATAAGATAAATAAAATTGTTGAAAAAAAAATTTTTTGAAAATAAAATAAGAATTAAATAGAGGAAGAAATAATAAAAGGAAAAAAAAGGAAAAAATGGGAAACAAAGACGAGGCACGGGCTCAGTGGCCTACCGACGGCCATCCCTCATGTGACCGACGGACAATGGGCCTCACACGCCGTCGCTCGAACAACAGACGGGTATATTGACCGTCACTCGAGCGATAAACGGTCGTCGGTGAGCTACATCCCGTCGGTCGCCTCTGGTTTCCAAATAAAAAAGCAAAAAACTTCTTTTTCTATTTTCTTTTCAAATAAACAACTTTGAAACAAAATAAAGACAAATAAAAGCTAAATAAAAGGTAAATAAATGCAATAAATGTGGCAATGAATGTAATAGATTAATAAAGCAAGTGTCCAGAACATTTACCCTCAGATTGTACCTTTTTGGAGTGAAACTTCGGTTGACTTGAACCTTGCGCGTCTCACGAGAAGAGAGCAAAAACCAAGAAGGAAAAATGTCTATATTTTTCCTTGATTTTTACCAAATTTTTGAAATGTTTGAATCCACAAAATGGATGAAAACTAATGGATTTAGCTTTCTCCAAAGTAGGATAGATTCACTTAAAAGTGATATAAAACCAGAGAAAAAGTAGGTAAATATGGGAATTTAAACAAGTAAAGAAAAGAAAACTTGAGAAGAAGAAAATTTTCCTTTTTAGCTTGTTTTTAGTGATTTTTTATAAGAAAATCCGAACCCTCTTCAAAAAAAAAGATTTACTATTTATAGGCATGACCGACGGGCAGGCCTGGACTCACCGACGGGCAGGCCCTGAGCCACCGACGGGACACGTATCCGTTTCAAGGACCGATGGGACATGTGTTCCCGAGAACAAAACGGTGGCCTCCTCAACGACCGACGGGCATGTGAGTCACCGACGGGTTGTCCATCCCTGAGAGAGGCGGTAACCGCCACGACGACCGACGGGATGCCAACTATAGACGGGCAGGCCGTCCGTGGAGCAAAAACTCAAATTTCAAGTTAAAACTCCCAATTTTCAAATTCTTCTTTCTATAAAATAAAACCTTTTACTTCTCGTGAGCCCAGAGGATCAAAATTTCTGAGTTCCATCCACTCATTTGGGACCAGGCATCGGTTTTCTTCATTGGGTAATCTCTGATCTGGACCGCCCCGGGACATGGTGCTTACAGTTGCCCCCAATTTTGGGAAGGCTAGTGCACAAGTGCCTAGGTGAGCCAAAATTCAGAAAGAGAAAGGAAGAAAAGCATACCTGGGCGATCCTTTCCTTTCGCGCTATTTGCTGGGTAGACCTTGTCTCAGTCCACTCAGCGGTGGATGTATTTGATGCATATGTCCCTACTGGTTTTGCTTTGACTAGTAAGGCGTTAGTGCAAATTCGTTGCTAATCCCTATACGATCTGCAAGGTGGAGAGCAGTGTAATCTAACTGCAACCGTAGCTGTGAAGAGTTCCTTGCCAACCCCTATATGATCTGCAAGGTGGAGAGCAGTGTTATCTAACTACAACCCCAGCTGTGAAGAGTTCCTTGCCAACCCCTATACGATCTGCAAGGTGGAGAGCAGTGTTATCTAACTGCAACCCCGGTTGTGAAGAGTTCCTTGCCAACCCCTATACGATTTGCAAGGTGGAGAACAGTGTTATCTAACTGTAACCCCGGCTGTGAAGAGTTCCTTGCTAACCCCTATACGATCTGCAAGGTGGAGAGCAGTGTTATCTAACTGCAACCCCAGCTGTGAAGAGCTCCTTGCCAACCCCTATACGATCTGCAAGGTAAACATCCTTGATGTGATTCATCTTATATGATTGTTATCCATATTTGGACTAAGATTAAGCAGATGTTCCTGCATATCAAAGAACTTCTTAGTACTCTTATGTGAATTGCTCTTGTTTATAGGGTTCATAAACAAGTTTGTATCATTATTCATAGTTTTGTTATCATCTTCCTGATTTTTATGATTATAAATATTTTTCTTAGGCGTAAATAAAGGTGCACATTCAATCGTTGTTAATGTAAACATAGCATGCAAGGATAAGAAAAAAACAAACATACGTACGATTTTTCACTATAAAATAATTTTGTACAAGATATATACAAAAGTAAGAAAATACAAGCAAAAACTAAATAGACAAATATAACAAAATGTCATCCACACTCCCTGAATGGCTAGAAAGGTGGATAATCTCCAATCTCCTCATCAGGGTCCTCATCGTCAGATATGTGGAAGGGCTGAGGTGGTGACTGAGGCGGAGGCGGAGGCTGCGGATGGGTCGGTGGTCGAGGCCGAGGCTGAGGCCTGGAGGTAGAGGGTCCAGCTCCTGAGGTGGACGGGTGAGTAGAAGGACCTGCCGCTCCTGGGCGCTGAGATGCCCATATGTCCACCATCGGCTCAAGCCTGGGGGGAATTGCCACTGGCACGGACAATGGCTGCAGTCTCCCTCGACCCTGCTGCTGGAACTGCACCTGGGCGTATCCATCAAAGAAGGGCTGGGCACATTCCGTCATGAAGCATAAGGTGTCAGTGATCATCCCTCCTAGCTCTCTGAAGGCCCTGCTCAGCTGGCGAGTCTGATCTGCGGAAATTGTACTCATACTTTCCAACCTCTGCTCAGTCCGCTCGCGAAAATCTCGGACATACTGAGTCATAGGGTGGATAGCCCCATCTATCGCCTGCACTGTCGATCGGAGAGCATCCATCGACTCCTATATCATCTGGAGGGTCATGTCCACCGCCTGAGCTGCCTCGTCCTGGGAGGTCCTCAGCTCCTGTCTTAGCTAGTCTACCATCCTCTCCTGCTGCTCTGTCATTTGCCTAAGGAGCCCAGCATGCTCCTGCCTCAACTGATCAATGACCCTAGCCTGCTCCTGGATCTGTCCTTGCTGCTGCTCCAACCTCTCTATTAGAACCCTATCTCTCTCCTCAATCCGAGCAAGGAGGGCCCTATCCCTCTCCTCCTGTCTGCGCTCGAAAGCTGTAAGCGCGGAGACTATAAGCTCGAAGATGTCCGGCTGCAGCACTGCTGGAGGTGGAACCGGCTCTGATGACTGTCTCGGAGGTGAAGCTGTGGAGGTGGATGCCCCCGGATCTCCTCTGGCGTAGGGGTGAAATCTGGATGAAGGTCGGAGAGAAGTCCTTTGAATCCTCGAAGCCGAAGAAGGAGTGAGACTCTGTACCCTCGATGTCAGCTGTGCCCCTGATGTCGAAGAAGCACCGAACAACTCCTCCACGGTGAACTCCATCCCCATGTCAGAAGGAGTCCGAAGCTGCTCCTCATACTGTTGCGGGTGTGGGGGCTGAACCTCCTGAGAAATCTCACACTGGGGAGGTTGGACCTCCTAATGCTGTGGCTGCGGAGGCTGGCCCTCCTGATACTGCTCAAATTGAGGAGGCTGGCCCTCCTGATGCTGTGACTGCGGAGGCTAGCCCTCCTGATACTGCTTAAACTGAGCAGGCTGGCCCTCCTGATGCTGTGGCTGCTCCTCAGGCTGCGGTGGTACTGGCACCTCCCCCTCAGGCTGCTCCTGAGGCGGCGCTAAGGATGGAAGATCGAAGGCCAGCCGTGTCTCGTGTATAGTAAGGAGCCTGAAAGCCTCGGCCTGTCCTGGGATCTGCAGCACCATCCCCATCTGTACTGCGGTAGGGGCATCCACATAGATGCTCTCATCCAAAGCGCCTTGAAGCCTATCTGGAGCCACTCCCAATCCTAACAACAGCCGCGTTAAGTGACCCCGGGTTGCTAGCCCGTCCGAGATACGAAATGGAAAGCACCCTTTGCAGATATCGAAGTGCCTGTGATATCAAGACTGTGCTCTTCGCCGTATCATGGTCATACGTCACTCCGGGCAGAGTGATAGCAGCCCAATGGTCCCGTCTGACTACCCTCTGAGGTACCATAACATCCTGACCGTGTGGCAAACTCATGGCCTGCGCGAACCTCTACCGCGTGATGCTGAAATGATCACCATCGAACCAAAACTGGACCACTCCGGGCTCTGTATTGGATCTCTGGAACCCCCTGTAGTGGAAAGTGGCCAATACCTGTCGCACTGCCTCGGGATATGTGGGGAATGCTGGCGCCATAAACTCGGTCCAACCCGCTCCTACAACCAAAATATCTACCTCATCTGCCATCCCCAGAGCCTCCAAGAATGGTCTGGAAATGAAATGACTGGCCCGGAACTCTACCCGAGCCAATACTACATATCTCCGCTGAGCCTCCAGAGTCATCCACGTGGGAGCCTGGGGCTCATCCTGTCCATACGGGACGCGTCTGTGTGGCGGCATCCTGTAAAGCAACAGACAATTTAGTAATAATAAATGACAAAAAAATCGACAACATCTCAGTAGAGACGTGTCTTAACCCTCTTGAGTAAGGAGACTAGAAGGAAAATACAGGATAAGCTTTGCATCCTAAGAAACAAAAGAAATTATCGATAATTAAAAGATAAAATGAAGTGCAAATAAAAATTTGGGCAGCACCCCGACAAGGGTGTGCCCCACTCCCTGCGCAGAACAACACAATAGGCCTCAGGCCTTCAACCAGCACAGAAAATATTGACTAAGAAATAAAAACCTAAAATTTGGACAACATCCCGGCAAAGATGTGCCCCAACTCATGCATAAAAACAAGAAACTTCTCACAACTAGGGACAGGCCTTAGGCCTCAACAATCAAGCATGCTTAAACTGATAATATAGTGCAACAAAAATAAAAGTAATAAAAATATGGGCAGCAACTCGGCAAGGGCGTGCCCCACTTCCTGCATAAAAGAACAATAAAAACAGGCTTCAGGCCCCAACAATCACAATATTTATATTTTTGGAATCACACATATGGGCAATAAATCTTACTCTAAATATGCAAAAATAATTACCCAAGGCACTATATCGGTCTAATCTAAAAAGGTAAAGGTTTTAATCAAACTAAATGAACTAAATATACTAAAACAGGAAAGCTAAATATTTGTGCAAAAAATAAATATTTACTAGGAAAACGAGCAGCATTTCGGCACTAGCTTATATTAAATTTACTAGGAAAAAATGAAAATAGAGATAAAAATAAAGAAAGAAAATAGAGAAAGCACTAAAATTTAACTTATTTAAAGAAAGAAAAATAAATTATTTACTAACCTGTAATTGTAGAAAATCGAAGAAGAGGACTAAAAATGTAGAAAAATAGGTCCCGGTTGATACACAACAATGCAAGAATCACAAAAATGCGCTAAAAATGCAAAAATATGAAGAAAAGGGGCAAGAAAACGACAAAAAACCGTCAAAGGCATCGGTTGTAGGAAGAGGAGAAGGAAAAAACTGTTGCCCCATCGGCCACTGGTCATATATATAGATCTCGTGACCGACGGGCAGCCCGTCTCCAGGAGCGACAGACGGCTTGTCCGTCTGTTGTTCTAAATTCCCGCTTTCAATGCAAAATTAAATGCGCGTGATGACGTCATGATGACGTATGAAGATGCATGCATATTGACAGGTGGGCTACGACCGACGGGTAGGCGCCCATTCTGAGGCACGGTTAGGCCGTCGGTGGAGCTTTTCTACAAATTTCAAGATTTTTCTGAACTTTTCAACTTCTTCTGCCTCTCATCTATTGTTTTAAACTTTAGACTTGGCAAAATGTCTTCTCCTTCTATTCAAAAGATGTACCAAATTCTGGATGATTCCCACACTTGGGAAAACAATATGCTCAGCCCCCTATCTGGCCTAAAATTTCTACGCCGGCTTAAAATAGACCACAACCTCCTGTTAGCTGCAACCCATTTTTGGAACCCTCGATTTCACGTTTTCAAATTCACCTACCAGGAACTTTGCCCCCTGCCTGAAGAGCTGGCTGCCATTGCCGGAGCATGGTATCCTATCAATACTCACCCTTGCATTCCCTTTTATGAGCTAGTCCAGTCCCGAGACATTGCCCTCTCTTTGGGTTTACTTCCTTCTGAAGCTGCTCGATTGGTCCCCTAGGGCTCTACATATTCTATGGGACTACTGATTGAAGCGCTGGACAGATTCTCGGATGTCGCAACCTACCAAGTAAGCATTATTTTCTTATTTTGCATGGTGAGATTTCTGGCTGTGAGCTCAAAGGATTTGGCTGGTGATCCGCGTTTATTTGGAATTCTGGATGGTTTTCACCGTGGGATGACTCCCTTTCCCTTCATTCTGGCCGAGACTATCCTAGGCTTGGATTCGGTCCGTTCTGGATCTTCTTCCACATTCGCCGGGAGCCCTCTCTTACTTCAGGTATGTCATTGTTTTAAAGGTAGTGCGTCCCTTGTGGATTTTCGCACTAGCTTTTCTTAGCGGGAAGTGCGCCCTTTCGGGTTTTCACACAACCCTTTGCCTAATTTTTCCCTGAAGTAAATCCTACTTACCCCAGCGGCTTTTTTTTTTTTTTAGATCTGGCTGTAAGAGAAGCTGAAGATGTTATCAGAGCCACCTCCCCGAGTCATCGCACAGTACTCGTCGAGGCACTTTCTCCCGCGCCAACGACTGTATACAATTCCATCTCCTGATGAGGGCATCGCCAAATTCGGCAAGATATCAGATGATGGCATCCACTTTATGGCTGCTTGGCTTCCTCTGCCCCATGCAGTCATTGACGGGTCTTCGGGGTGTGTTCCCCTCTGTGGGCTTCGTCAGGCCACCTTCTATATTACGGCCTGGTGCACTCGTCAGCTTGGGATGACCCAAGATGTGGTGAGAGTCCCACTGTCTTTTTGGGGAGGAACCTTTTCCATTGCCTTTGCCTCCCGCTACCATGAGCTGTGGAGCCGACTTCCTGTGAATACAATTATACCCCGATTTGGAGCTCATTTTGCGGCTTCCACCAGCGACTACAAGCGATGGGTTGTTAGTCCAGCTTCTGATAATAGGACACGAGGGCTTAGACATCTGGCTGGCGAGAGTAGCAGTAGTGCTTAGCTTAGATTAAATATGTATATCTTTTAAATGTTATTTCTTTTCAAAATAAAACTAAAGAATGATGAAAATGGAAAGAATAATTCTCATTTTATTTCACAGAATTAAGTACATTTCAATAAAATTTCTATATACATGATCAGTATTTACTATGAATTCAACCATGCAAACTACATTAATACATGAAACCGAATTTTGTGAGCATCAGAACTCCTGTTACCAATCGGCCCTCTCGGTTCTTCTCGATTGGACATTTTCTCTATTGCCTCTAATTTTTGTATAGGATGCCTTTTTTCTGTTTTCACCCTGTCGAGGCGCCCAATTTTAGCAAGGCCACCTGTGACGCGCGCTGATCCCGAGCGCCGCCCTTTCGGACCGCCCGCACGTGGGCGACCGGGGCATTTGCGGGTCCGTTGACAGCTTGCGATGAATCGCAAGTGCGTCTATGTTGAGCAACACGGAGGTTTCATGGAGTCGCCACCCAATAGAACATTGGGAAAGTTTCTCTCGCCTCGGAGAGCCTAAGACTGCGCTTGGTATCCATTTTGGGCCAGCCAGAGGGATCATGGAAGGTGAACTCCTCACCCTAAGGAGCCTAGGATTAGCGCTAAAGCCTCGTGACTCAAGAAGTATCTTGAAGGATGACCTCTAACCTCTTGAGCCCAAAGACCAGAGTTGGGTCTGGGATTTCTCATCTATTTCTACCTCAATTATTTTATGATCAAATTTTAAAATCATTAATTCGCTCTCTCTCCACACTATGCAGTTTGATTAAAAGGCACATTTATTCACATCTTGAAAGCGATAAATGATAAAATAGATAATGAAAGCAATAGATTACAATAATACAAGGAGTGGAATACAACTCCCTTTTATAAAGAGTGCAGATCATGCATAAATCGGGGCATTGCTTATTTTGAGGACTTTGGTCCTCACATGCATCGTTATTAAAATTGGGGATTTTTATTTGTGATGATCTTTTTGGATGGAAATAGGGCATTGGACCCTTGTTTTTGTGTAAACCTCATTTTATTAAATATAAAAATATTGAGTCATTTTTGTGCATCAACGGGATATGAAAGGAGTACATCCGTATACATAAGATAATCAATGAAAGAAATAAACAAGAGGATTAGAAAACTAAACCGGACGAGATCCTCCAAATATGGTAGATAGCCGCTCAAGCTCGGGATAGTCCAGGAGAATCAATATATACTCATAAAAAGTTAAGAGATGTCAATATACACAAAATCAATATGTGGAAAGCCAAAAGGACTTGAAAAAGATGGAAAATGATTTAAAAAGAGGGAGACAGAGCCCACCGACGGCCTTCCTTAGCTGACCGACGGGCGTCGGTTAAGGTAACCGAGGCGTCCGTTTGTCACTCAAGGAGGGGCGTCTGTAGGGGAGTGACCGACAAGCGTCGGTGATAAAGATGACCCATCGGTCACCTCTGTCTCCGAAAAGACAGAATGAAGAGAAACCTTTTCAAAGTCAAGAAAAGTGGGTTTTATCCCAAAAGGAGATAGGAGAGTCAAAATAAAAGAAAGTAATGACAGATATTCAAAAAATTCTAAAAAATAAGAAATAAATATGAGATGAAATGGAGAAAGGATCCGGAGTATTTACCCTCAGATAATAGCTTCGGGTGAGATTCTTGTGTCGGTTAGAGCCCCGCGCGTTCCACGAGAAGCAAAGATGAAAGATTAAAGAGAGAAAATGAGATATTTCTTCTTCAATCCCTCAGAAAATCGATTTTGGAGTCAAAATCTAAAGAAAACTAATTAGCTTTTAGTTCCTTTTGACTGATTTGATCCTTGGTTAAAAAGATTTCCTTAGATAATGTGTTTTGTTGGAAGAGAGAGAAAATTTGCTTGAATTTGGGCAGAGTTTCCTCCTTTGAAAATTTTTCCCCCCCTTTTCAAATGAAAATTCGGAGCTTTTATAGCCAGACACGACCGACGGGCGTCGGTGTATAGGGGCGGGCGTCGGAAGAATCCTTTTGACACAAGGATTCATCCAACGGCCCTGCCACAACCACCGACGGGCGTCGGAAGGGTTGCGTGCTCCGGGAAACCAGGCGGCATTCTGATAGGGGCGGTGATTTTTCGACGGGCGTCGAAAAATACCACAAGCCATCGGTGAGTCGAAGCGACGGGCTGACTTCACAGACGGGCGGGCCATCTGTGGAGGACAAAAAGTCTTTTGACTCGAAAAAACCTCTGTTTTCTCCCCCTCTGCCCAGGAATTGTAAAAAACCTCATTTCTCATGGAACGCGAGACTAAAACCTCCAAATCCAGCCCCTCATACAGGCTCGGACATTGATTTCATCATAGGGTAACCTCTGATCCGGACCGCTCCGGGACACGGTGCTTACAGTTGCCCTCAGTTTTGGGGAAACTAGTGCACAAGCGCCTAGATAAGCCAAAACTCAGAGAAAGGTCGGAAAGGAAGCGTACCTGCGACGGCTTTTCACCCCCCGTGCCTTTTGCCGGGTGGACCTCGTCTTGATCCGCTCGGCAATGCGAAGATACTTTCATTGATCTTATCTCGACCTGTAGGTATTCGGTGAGATGCAGCAGCTCTGGCTGCAACCTCGATCTAGTGAAGTGTGGTATGCTCTGACCGCGACTTCGATCGGGTGAGATGCAGCAAGCTTTGGCTACGACCTCGATCTGGTGAGATGCAGCAAGCTTTGGCTACGACCTCGATCTGGTGAGATGCAGCAAGCTTTGGCTACGACCTTGATCTGGTGAGATGCAGCAATGCTTTGGCTATGGCCTCAATCTAGTGAGATGCAGCATGCTTTGGCTACGACCTCGATCTGGTGAGATGCAGCAAGCTTTGGCTACGACCTCGATCTGGTGAGATGCAGCAATGCTTTGGCTACCACCTTGATCTGGTGAGATGCAGCATGCTTTGGCTACGACCTCGATCTGGTGAGATGCAGCATGCTTTGGCTACGACCTCGATCTGGTGAGATAAGGAAACCCCGTCGGGTTCCTTGTTCCAAAAGAGATCTTTTTAATCGACGTCTATATTTAGATCGGTATTCCTCTGTACCTGTGTGATAAAAGATTTTGTTAGCTCGCGCTTGAGTGGTCATCTTTTAACCTGTCTATTGATGGCATGATCTTGCTTTATTTGCTATGCTATGTTTCATCTTTTATCCATTTTTTTTTATTGAGCTGTTATTGATCATCATTTTTTTTTGTTTTTTGTTTTTTGTTATATTGTCATTTTTATCGACATATAAGCAAATATGAGAACATACACTTTCTGTGATGTGATTAAACAATTAATAATCGAAGGATCATGCAATAACGAAGCAAAAGTTTTCACTAGAAATGGTCATTTTTGTATAGTGCATATACAAAATATAAATATACAAAAATAACTCCCTGAAGATCAGAGAGGTGTGTAGTCTGAGGGCTCATCGGGATCCTCGTCATCCGATATATGCACGGTCCCTAGCGGAGGTGGAGGTGGACGTGCCGGAGGCGGCGGTGGAGCTGTGGAGGGTCCTGCCTCATGATCATGGGCCCGCCTGAAACGGATCTGAGCGTAACCATCCAAGAAGGGCTGGGTACAGGTGCTCATAAACCCTAAAGTCTCAGAAACCTTGTCTCCCAACTTCTTGAAGGCTTGGCTCAACTGAATGGTCTGCTCGCTGGCGGCTTTTCTCCTCTGCTCCGTCTGCTCCCTAAACTCCCTCATGGTCTGAGAAAGAGGGGGGAGAATCCCCTCCATCGCCTGGACGCGGGATCTCAGAGAGTCAAGTGACTCATCAATCATCTGTAGGGTCATATCGACCCTCTGAGACGCCTGGTCCTGTGACGTCCTCAAATCATGAGCGAGCTGCTGCCTCAACTCCCTCTGCCCCTGAGCAACTTGCTCAATCATCCTCATCTGCTCCCCTCTAAAAGCCTCCAGGACCCGAGCCTGCTCATCCCTAAAGGCATCCATGGCCCGAGTCTGCTCCCGAGCCGTATGCCGGCCTGCTCTCGGGCCATGCGCTCCACCGACTGGGACTGCTCCAGAATGGCAGCCTGCTGGCGATCTAACCTCTCGTGGATAGCCCTGCCTCTCTCATCCTGTCGCTGCTCCAAGGCTGTGAACATGGAGGTGAGGAGCTGAGAGAAGTTCGGCTGCACAGGCTGCTGCGGTGCTAGCTCTGGTGGTGGTGCCGAGGAGGTGGATGCCCCTGGGTCGCCTCGGGAGTACGGATGGTATCTCTTGGAGGGCCCATGGATAGACCTCTGTACCCTGGCGCTCGATGATGGGACTGGAGTCGGCGCTCTGGATGCCGGTGAAGCGGCAAAGAGGTCGTCCATCGTGATCTTGAAGTCAAAGTCCGAGGGGGTCCTAGGTGGCTCCTGCTGCTGTGGTGGAGGCACTGTCTGCGGCTGAGGAGGCTGATGCTCCGGCTGAGGCTGGGGCTCTGGCTGAGGCTGGGGCTGTGGCTGAGGCTCGGGCTATGGAGGCTGCTCCTCCGGGTGCTCCGGGTGATCAGGATCTGCACCCAAGGGTGGAAGCGAGAACAGCTGCCGGGTCTCATGGATGGTCAACACCCTGTAGGCCTCCGCCTGGCCTGGAATCTGGGAGATCATCCCCATCTGCACTGCCGCTGTGGCGTCTACATGGATCCCCTCCGGCAAGGGTCCTCTCAACCTCTCGGGGTTAACCCCCAATCTCAAAAGTAAACGGGTGATGACTCCTCCTACCATCACCACCGGCGTCATCCCTCTGCTGACTCTGGTCAAGTTGGCCAAGATCTCGTGGCTAATGTTGAGACGCTGGCCTGCCACCATAGCCCAGAGGCTCCAAATCTCGGCCGCGTTAAGCGACCCTGGATTACCAGCTCGACTGAGGTACGAACTGGAAAGCACTCTGTGCAAATACCGGAGTGCCTGAGACACCAGTACGGTGCTCTTCGCTGTATCGTGATCGTACAGCACTCCTGGTATGGCAATGGCCGCCCAATGGGCGCGTCTCACCGCTCACCGCGGGATCTCGACCCCCTCCTCTCTAGGGAGCCCCATGGCCTGAGCAAACCTTTGCCTGGTGATGCTAAAATGGTCGCCGTCGAACCAAAACTGAATCACCCCTAGGTCGGTATCTGCACTCTGAAAGCCGGCATAGCAGAGAGTGGCCAAGACCTGGCGGGTAGCCTCTAGAAAAGTCTGGAAGGAGGGCTCAAGGAACTCCATCCAACCAGCACCCTCGGCAAGTAGATCAAACTCTGGGGCCAACCCTATGGCCTCTAGAAATGGGCGAGATACAAAACGGCTGGCCCGAAACTCTACCTGAGCCAACGCTCTATACCTCTTAGCCGACTCATCATCCATCCAATCCGGAGCTACAAGCTCGGGCTGGGCCTGCGGCGCTCTACGTCTAGGAGGCATCCTGCAAAAGGGAAGAGATTAAACATCGGAAATTTGGCAAAACAAATATTTTTAAACTTATTTTCAAAGCGAAGGATACAAAAAAAAGAGAAGAGCAAACATCCAGTCTAAGGAAGTGTCTTAAAGTGGCTCGCACGCATCATGGCAAAAGCAGCCCAAAACAAGATAAAAAAATGATAAGGATACAAAAAAAAGAGAAGAGCAAACATCCAGTCTAAGGAAGTGTCTTAAAGTGGCTCGCACGCATCATGGCAAAAGCAAACATGCAACTAGCGTGAAAATAATTAACGTGAATAAGAATGGGCCTTCTAGGTCCCAGGGTATGCATTATACAAGAAAAAAAATTCAATTCTTGAGCAAATGATAAAAATTTGGGCAGCATCCCGGCAGGGGTATGCCCAACCTCCTGCATGAAAAGGCAAAAACATAGGCCTCAGGCCTCAACAATAATACACGCACGTAAATGGGGCGCACTCCGGCAAGAGTGTGCCCCCAATAACACAAAATAATGGCCTCAGGCCGCAAAAGCAGTATGCACATAATGATGCGCTAAAGAGACGTAGTTCTAAAGCACCAAAATTATAGAAAAATTCTATTTCTATGTGATCATGTAGAAATCAGGTTTAATTGCACTAATAAATAATAAAAAATTGGGCAGCATTCCCCCTAAATTCCTAAAGCATTTGGAATTTTCTAAAGTTGAAAGGAGAAGAAATGAATTAATGAATTAAACAAAACTCAAAAGAAAGTAATTATTTACTTACTTGTAGTCGCGGGAAGTGTAGAAACTGGAGAAAATATGAATATCAAAGCGCCCGGTGAGTAGAAAATGCGAAAATATGAAGAAATCGCGAAAAAATATGAAGAAATGCTTGAAAAAATGCCAAAAAACGCAAAGAAAACGGTTTGGGAGAAGAAATGAAAGTGACAGCAGCGTTTGCACCGTCTATCACTCGCCCTTATATAGAATTTCTTTACCGACGGGCAGGGCGTCTGTACAAGCGACCGACGAGCTGGCCGTCTGTCATGCAATAAATGCGAGTTAATGCGCGTGGTGAATGCAATGCTGACGTATGCGTCTGCCAGGTGGAATTCCTTCCGACGGGCAGGCCGTCCCTTTGGAGAGGCGGGCAGGCCGTCTCTTTGTAGAGGTGGGCAGACCGTCTCTATAGAGAGGCGGGTAGGCCATCGGTGACACTTCCCTATAAAAACTTACAAAATTTTTGCTCTTTTTGTCTCTTCATTTTCCAACATCTTGAGCCTTTCATCTTTCTCAAAATGTCTTCCCCTCTTGCCCAAAGGATGCACCGTATCTTAGATGACAAACACAATTGGGGAGAAGGCGCCCTCTCCTCTCTGTCTGGGCTGAAATATCTATGCCGGGTGAAAATCGACCAGAACCTCCTCCTGGCGGTGACCCATTTCTGGAACCCCCGATTTCACGTCTTCCAGTTCACCTATCAGGAATTGTGCCCTTTGCCTGAAGAGTTAGCTTCCATTCTGGGAGCCCGGTTCCCTCCTAGCGCTCTGCCTTGTGTCCCCCGCTGCGGCTTATTCCAGACCCGGGATGTAGCCATGGCTCTGGGCATACCTTCTTCCGAGGCCATTCGGTTGATTCCTCCGGGTTCTTCCTTTTCTTTGGGGCCACTGATCGAGGCTCTGGATCGGTTCACTGACATCCCCACATATCGGGTAAGCATCACATTCTTATTCTGCATGGTGAACTTCCTTACTGTTGTTCCAGGAGGTTTGACAGGTGACTCTCGTCTGTTCGGAATCTTGAGCGACTTTCATCTGGGACTGTCACTCCTACCACTTGTCCTGGCTGAAACTATTCTGGGTTAGGACGCTGTGAGCTTTGGGTCCACTACAACCTTTACCGGCAGCCCCTTATTGCTCCGGGTACGTCATTATTTTAAAGGTAGTGCGTCCCTTATGGATTTTCACACTAGGTTTTCTTAGCGGGAGGTGCGTCCTTTCGGATTTTCACACAACCCTGCGCCTTATTTTTGCCTGAAGTAAATCCTACTTACTCCAGCGGCTTTTTCTCTCTTTTTTTTTTTCCTTTTTTCTTCTCTTCTTTCTTTTTTCTTTTTTCTTCTTTCTTTTTTTTTTCTTTTTTCTTTTTTCTTTTTTTTCTTCAGATCTGGCTGTAAGAAAAACTGAAGATGCTGTCTGAACCACCCCCTCGCGTTACTCCCCAGTACTCGCCGAGCCATTTCCTGCCTCGTCGACGACTGTATGGGTGTGTCACTGCTGGTGAAGGCATTACCAAGTTTGGCGAGCTGTCAGATGACGATATCAACTTCACGTTTGCCTGGCTCCCACTATCTCATGTGGTCATCGACGGGCCATCGGGTTGTGTTCCCCTCTGCGGCCTCCGTCAAGCCACCTTCTGCATCACCTCTCGATGTACACGACAGCTCGGGATGACCCAGGATATAGTGAGGGTTCCCCTGTCTGTCTGAGGAGGAGCTCTCTCGGCCGCGTTTGCTTCTCGGTATCATGAGCTGTGGGGTAGACTACCCGTGAAGACTGTTATCCCGAGGTTTGGCAATCATTCTGCGTCTTCGACTAGCGAGTACAAGAAGTGGATCCTTAGCCCAGCGTCTGATAACAGGACTCGAGGGCTCAAACATCTGGTCGGCGAGAGCAGTAGCAGGACTTAGCTTAGCCTATATATGTATTTCTTTTGGTGCTACATTTCTTTTTAATGCAGAACTAGGGAATGATGAAAATGAAAAAATAATATTCATTCTATTTCAGGAATTTGCGTAAAATTATATATTCATATAATTTCAGCATACATGATCAGTTTTGGCATTTACTCAGCTGCTTATGCGCTGTCAATACATGAAACCAAATTTTAACAGCATCAACTCCTGTTACCAATCGGCCCTCTCGGGTTTTCACGATCGGACATTTTCTCTCATGCCTCTAATTTTTGCACAGGATGCCTTTTTTCGGTTTTCACCCTGTCGAGGCGCCCAATTTTAGCATAGCCGCCTTTTTTTCGATTTTCGACTTGCAGGGCATTTTATTCTCTTCTTTTTATTTTGGTCTTTAGCCGTGGAACCTTTTGAGTCTGTCGACATTGATCGGTTCTTTGAATTCGTTCCCATCGCTATCTGACAAGATTGCAGCTCCTTTGGACAGCAGCTTCTTAAGGATATACGGCCCTTCCCAGGTAGGTCTGAATTTCCCCCTGATGTCTGGTATCCCTGGCCTCATCTATTTGAACACCAAGTCCCCTTCTTTCAGCGGATGCTTCCTCACTTTCTTCCCAAAAGTTCTTGCCAATCTCTTCTGGTAAATCTGATTATGATAATAAGCTCTCAGCCTACTCTCATCCAGTAAGTTCAAGTGCTATAACCTCTACTGCGCCCATTCGGCTTCCGGGATTTGGGCCTCCATGACCACCCTTAGCGATTTAAGTTCTATCTCTAATGGCAATACTGCTTCTGTTCCGTATACTAGAGAAAATGGTGTAGCGCCTGTAGATGCCCTTACCGTCATTCTGTATCCCCACAGGGCAAAGGGTAACTTCTCAGCCCAGTCCTTGTAGGTTTGGACCATCTTGGACAGGATCTTCTTCACATTCTTATTTGCGGCCTCTACTGCTCCATTCGCTTGCGGTCGGTAGGGAGAGGATTTATGATGCTCGACACCATACTTCTTGAGAAGTTTCCTGGTTTCTCCCATGAACTGCACCCCATTATCAGACACTATGTGATGAGGGAGGCCATATCTGCAGATCAAATTCCTCTCTATGAACTTGGCCATGTCCCTTCCATCAATTTTCTTGAAGGATTCTTCCTCGACCCATTTGGTGAAATAGTCTATCGTGACTATGATGTATCTGTGCCCATTGGACGCCGTAGGGCGAATCTCTCCAATGATATCTATCCCCCAAGCAGCAAACGGCCAAGGTGATGTCAGGTTATGTGGTTCTGATATCGGCAGGTGTCTCAGGTCTGCGTACTGTTGGCACAACTAACATTGTTTGACATACTTTGAGCAATCACTGTCTATCGTAAGCCAATAAAAGCCTTGTCTCATGATCTTCTTGGCCAAGGTCAAACCATTCATGTGGGCCCCACAGACACCTGCATGGGTTTCCTCCATTATCTTGCGGGCTTCTCCTTCATTCAAGCACCTGAGCTGAATCCCATCCGACCGTCTTTTGTACAACACCCCTTCTAAGGATATGAACTGAGTAGATAACTTACGTATCATCCTCTGGTCTTTTTCAGTGGCTTCTTCTGGAAATTTATTGTTTTCCAAGTAATTCATGATATCAAAGTACCATGGCTTCCCATCTGACGCCTCTACTTCCATTATAGGCTCGGTTTCAAAACTAGGCTTATCAGAGCTCGAAATCAGCACCGGCTTCATAGCCACTCCTTCAGGGTTATCCCACATTGCCACTAAGGTTGCTAATGCATCAGCCAGACGGTTCTCATCTCTGGGCACAAAGTGGAAAGTGCAAGTCTCAAACTGCCCACACATCCCTTTCAGATATTGAACATAGGGACCAGTCGTTCTTCTTTTACAGCCCACTCACCTCGGATCTGGTTTATTACCAAGGACGAGTCACCAAATACCTCTATGTTCCTTGCCCCCAACACAGCTAACGCCTCTAGCTCGAAAGCGCAAGCTTCATATTCAGCTTCATTGTTGGTTACTTTGTATCTCAGCTTCTTAGCAAGAGGAAGTTTTTCATTATTTGGGGTTGTCAAGATGATTCCGACTCCGGCTCCCCTATTATTCACTGCCCCGTCAAAGTGCAACTGCCATCCCTGAACAGAAATCGTGCCTATGCTCTCATCAGGAAAGGTAAACTCGGGGGTGTCCCCTTGGATAGGATGTTCAGCAAGAAATTCGGCTACGGCTCGCCCCTTAATAGTCTTGCGGGTGATGTATTGTACATCAAACTCTTGTAGCAAGAGCAGCCACCTCCCCATCTTTCCAAGCAAAGACGGTGCCTCCTGCAAATATCTTAACGGATTTTACTTGGCCACTGCCTGAACTTTGTATGAGTGGAAGTAATGTCTCAGCTTCTTTGATGCCCAAATCACTGCGAGGCAGATCTTCTCTACTTCAGCATATTTTATTTCATAAGCTAGGAACTTCTTGCTGAGGTAATAAATCGCAAACTCCACCCCAAATTCATCCTCTTGAGCCATCATGGCGCCCACTGAACCGTCCTCTACTGCCAGGTACAGAATAAGCGGTTTGACCGGTTGCGGAGGCCTTAGCACTGGCGGATTCAACAGATATTCCCTGATATTATCAAAGGCTCTTTAGCAGTATTCGTTCCAGACTACAGGCTGATTCTTTCTAAGCAGCTTAAAAACAGGCTCGCATATCGAAGTGAGCTTGGCAATAAACCGGCTGACATACTGCAGCTTGCCCAGAAAACTCCTTACCACCTTCTCTTTTTATGGCATAGGCATCTCTCTGATGGCTTTCACCTTGTCTGGGTCAATTTCTATTCCCCTCTGGCTGACGACATGTCCCAATAACTTTCCTGAAGTCACTCCGAAAATGCACTTCTTGGGGTTAAGTCGCAGATTATACTTATCGATCCTGGTGAAGAACTTCTCTAGAGCTTCAAAGTGTCCCTCTCAGGTGGCTGATTTGACCATCATTTCATCGACATACACTTCCACTTCTTTATGAATCAGGTCGCTTAAGATCTTAGTCGCCATTCTCTGATATGTGGCCCCTGCATTCTTCAGGCCAAAAGGCATGACCCGATAGGCATGGGTCCCCCACTCTGTGATAAAGGCAGTTTTAACCCGATCAACTATCTTGTTCAGGATCTGGTTGTAGCCCACATAACCGTCTCCAAAGCTGTACATCGCGCAATTGGCGGCACTGTCTATCAATACATCAATATGGGGTAGTGGAAAATCATCTTTAGGGTAGGCTTTGTTAAGATCTCGATAATCCACACACACCCTGACCTTTCCGTTCTTCTTTGCTACAGGGACCACATTTGCCAGCCATGTAGGATACTGCACTTCTACGAGGAACTTGGCTTCAATCTACTGTCGAATTTCCTCCTTAACTTTGTCAGCCCATTCTGGCCTTAGCCTTCTCAACTTCTGCTTCACAGGCTTGCAATCTGGGTAAGTTGGGATGGCATGCTCCGCCACGTCTCGGTCAATTCCCGGCATGTCCTCGTAGGTCCAGGCAAAGACTTTTCCATGTTTTCTTATTATTCTCTCAAAATTTTTTTCTCTCCTCAGGAGTTATGCTTGATGCTATTAGAATTTCTCTCGGATTTTCCGAGGTTCCAAGATTAAAAGGCGTTGTGCCAGCGGAGTCAATGTCAAAAATTGATGGAATATGATCATGGTCATGCATGTTGAAATCATTAGAAACATCGCACAAATAAGTGAAATTGTTTATCTTATTAATAATATTATAGTTATCATTTACATCATAAAAGAGTTATGGAATAAAAAGACAGTCTAAACTAGAGTCTTCTTCTGCCACTCCCGAGGTTGATGCTGTTGCAGCTTGCTCACTAGCTTCCTGATTTAGCAGAGGCCCCTCAGGCGTGTTGGGGGAAATCCTCAAATCTCCCATCTTTAGCTCTAATTCTGCTATCTTCTCCTTCCCTTTCAACCTGGCAGCTACCATCTTTTCAGTAACGACCTCCTCAAGCTCGCATTTGTCCCAAGTGATACCCTGGGTCATAACCTCTTCTTCCCAAAAGTCTTTGACAGTCTTGACAAACCCGACATGCCAGTCATACACATCGTTAAAGATTTCGAAGCCAGGGACGATCCTCCCCTCTACCCAGTGCGGCTCATCTTCGCCCGTATATGCACAAACTGAGGATGTCGGTACGAAGCTCTCTGTTATGTGGGGGATTTTACCCGGTACCCTCTTCTTGCCGAAGCCACCTCTATACCCCAGACCTTTCCGGCTCCTTTGCCCTTGAGTAGTGATCGCGATTTGCAGTCCTTTGGAGCTTTTGCCTAGACCAGCCCCAGGAAGATAATGCATCCTCTTCATCATATTAACCACAGCCGGGCTACCCACTGACCCACGCTCTTCCCTTATCATGGACACGTGGAAGCCACTAAATGGCTGATTAGCTATTTCCAGTGCTGAGACCTGGTTTTCCCTGGCCGTTTTAATAGTTACCACCTCCCCTTCGTGTGGGAACTTTATCATCTGATGCAGTGTGGATGGCACTCCCCCTAATTTATGGATCCAGGGTCTCCCGAGTAAAGCTGAGAAGTTAGCAGGTATGGGCAGAACTACAAATTCAACCTCCACTTCAATAGGTCCTGTCTTGACCAAAGTCTTAAAGGTTCCTGAGGCTTGCCTCCTCGAGTTGTCGTAGGCTGTAATAGTCAGATCTGATCTACTGAGCATATCTTCGTTTAAACCAAAAGCTTGCAAAGCTATCAAAGGGCACACATTAATAGAAGACCCGTCGTCCACCATAACGCAAGCAGTGTGTTTATCATTAATCTGCGCTTTAATGTACAAGGATCGGTTGTGGTTGCGGCCTTCAACAGGTAGGTCGGCGTCAGAAAAGACCAATCTCTCCTCGGATCCTCCCTTAATTAACCCCAAAAGTTCTGACGGGGAAATAGTGGTGGCGACTGTGGCCTCAACCAAAGCTTCTACTACCTTCTGCCTATGAGAGGGGGATTGCCTCAACAGATCCCATATGGATATTTGAGCCGCAGTTTTCTTCAACTGTCTGACAATCTGCCCCTCCTCTGGCTCTTTCTCTGCTGATGGCTGTATCGGCTCAGTTAGCTTCGTAATCTCGGGGACCACCCTTCCACTCCTCGTCACAGCCCTTATCTCTCCTTCGTCTCCATCGGAGCCCCACAAATCAAGGTTCATCCCCTCTTCTTCCTCGGCTTCTCCACCGCTTTCACTGCTAGACCAGCAATCAAGGGTCGCCACAACTGCTTTCTCCTCTCTATCCTCGAAATTACAAGCAGTGAACTTCTCACTCCCATACAGATCGTGTAGCACGTACCACTCTGGCAGGCTAGATTGGATCATAAACACGGGTGGTGGCACGGCATTATAACCGGACTTCTTCTCAGTTTCTCTCTTCTCAGGGTCAGAGATCTGCTTGCTATCAATCAAGTCTTGGATAGAGTGCCGGAACGCTTTGTATTTATCAGTGATATGGCCTGAGTGCTGGTGGAATGCACAGAATTCATTATCTTTATGTCCTGGTTTCCCTTGCGTCAAAGCTGGCCTAGGAGCCAGAGGGTGCAATTTTCCCTCCTTCATCAACCTCCTCAGGACCCAGGATAATGGTCTTCCCAAGTTCGAAAACTTCCTCTGGGTGGTTACCTCAGTAGCAAACACTTCACCCATTCTTCTAGTGCTGTTACTGGGACCCGCCGGCCTGCTGGTTCCTTGACCGGGGTTAGCCCTTTTGGCGAAATTATCATTGTTAGCTTTCCGGGTTAAGAACTCTCCCTCTGCTTCGATGGCTATATCTTTGAGAGACTCCCAGTCCTTCAACCCCTTCATCCTCAATCCCTCTTTTAAGTACGGGCTTGCGTTCTTAATGAATAGACGAATCTGATCCTGGGTGTCAGGCTTTCGGCGCATCTCCATTACTCGGTTCCGCCATCGGGTAAGATATCATGGAAAGACTCCCCGGTCTTCTGCTGAAGTAGCTCAAGATCTTTTAGAGTCACCTCCATTCTGGTATTACAGTCATACTGCTTCAAAAACTCCTCAGTGAGCAGATCTCAATCTTCTTTAGTGCGGCGGTCAAGGCCATGATACAAGTCTATGGCATGAGAGGTCAGACTCAGACAAAAGTATTCCACTTTCTGCTTCTTGGACAACGTGGTCCCCTTCATGACCAGAGAATATTGCTTCACATGTGCGGTGGGGTCAGAAGTACCATCAAACTTCGGCACATCCGGCATTTTGAAGTTATAAGGGATCGGGTCCTCTCCGTCCAACTCCCTATCCTCCGAATTCATCCCATGAGCTCTGCCTATCATACGAGCCATAGCCTTGAACCTCTCTTCCATCTTCTTTAAAATAAAGTCATCGGTTTGAGGTGCCTTCCCCTTCTCAGATGCCATGCTCAACCTATCATCCTCGATATCTCTATCGTCATCAATTCTCAATACTGGCCTTCTTCTCAGCTCTCCCGAGGCCACTGATCTTAACTCTACTGGCGGCGGCCTAACGGGCTCTTCTCGCCTTTCAACCCTTTCTTCCTCAGGCTCATTCTGTCTCACTGGAGGAGGAGGAGGATTCTGTGGAGCATTCTGCCGAGCGTTCTGCTGTGCCAAAGCGGTCAACATATTCATCATCCTACCCTCGAATTCCTCAAAACGGCGGCCCACTTCTTCCGCAATCATGGCCCTGGTGGCGTCTTCCCCCCTAGGCGAGTTTGCCATCTGAGATACTGTACCACTGATTTCTGATAAGATTTTCGGTAGGCCCTCTCTATCTGACAGCTCGGGAGTAAGAACTCGGATCAGTCGCCCGGTTGGTGATCTAGTCCACCTGGGCAGATCTATGATGGCTACAGGGACAAAAGTTAGAATGATGCATGGAATGCAGGTATAATGCATGATCGTGATATGCAACATTTACAGAGCACAAGCAAGCAAGTAGGTCCTTCCACCCTTATTTCTCCCACACACGTGGTCGTGCAGTCTCTTTCCTAGGTGGGATTAGCCCAAGGGTCAACGAGGGACCCGATGGACGTGCATGGTGCGCGGTGAAAATCCGGCAGCATAACACTCCTATGCTAATGTACAAGCGGATGGACAATGATCGTCACGTATTTGGACGTTCCATAAATTTTGACATGGCCCTACCGGGGCATGATAGCCTTTGGCTAGGTTACCAAGCGAGACATTTGGACTCACCCAATACATGAGGATCCATACAGCAAGCATGAGATTAAGGTTCATTTCACCTGTGGAAAGTAACTACAGACATTACATGAGCTTTGGTCACGGGAGATGTTTCTTCAAGGCTACCCAAGCATGATCCATGCCGACGGGTCTAGCTCATCACGAGCATAGCGACCGATCGGGTCATCATTTTGATATACCATTAAGGTACGTGGCTTGGGCTGGTGATTATCCATAACACTTCCCCAAATTGAGTGAAAATGAGGAGGTGCTTCAGGAACGCACCGGGGCTAAAAGAGGGACCAAACTAGCGTATTCTAAGGCTCTAATGATATGCGAATGCAATTTTGAGAGAAAGTGAATTTATGAATTAAATTTTAATCATAAATATTAAAAGAGGTATTTTCAAATCGAAACCTCGAACCATAAACGTCCCCAATGGAGTCACCACTGTGACACGCGCCGGATCCCCAGCCCCGCCCTTTCGGACCGCCCGTACGTGGGCAACCGGGGCATTTGCGGGTCCTTTGACAGCTTACGATGAATCGCAAGTGCGTCTATGTTGAGCAACACGGAGGTTTCATGGAGTCGCCACCCAATAGAACATTGGGAAAGTTTCTCTCGCCTCGGAGAGCCTAAGACTGCGCTTGGTATCCATTTTGGGCCAGCCAGAGGGATCATGGAAGGTGAACTCCTCACCCTAAGGAGCCTAGGATTAGCACTAAAGCCTCGTGACTCAAGAAGTATCTTGAAGGATGACCTCTAACCTCTTGAGCCCAAAGACCAGAGCTGGGTCCGGGATTTCTCATCTATTTCTACCTCAATTATTTTATGATCAAATTTTAAAATCATTAATTCGCTCTCTCTCCACACTATGCAGTTTGATTAAAAGGCACATTTATTCACATCTTGAAAGCGATAAATGATCAAATAGATAAAGAAAGCAATAGATTACAATAATACAAGGAGCGGAATACAACTCCCTTTTATAAAGAGTGCAGATCATGCATAAATCGAGGCATTGCTTATTTTGAGGACTTTGGTCCTCACATGCATCGTTATTAAAATTGGGGATTTTTATTTGTGATGATCTTTTTGGATGGAAATAGGGCATTGGACCCTTGTTTTTGTGTAAACCTCATTTTATTAAATATAAAAATATTGAGTCATTTTTGTGCATCAACGGGATATGAAAGGTGTACATCCGTATACATAAGATAATCAATGAAAGAATTAAACAAGAGGATTAGAAAACTAAACCGGATGAGATCCTCCAAATATGGTAGATAGCCGCTAAAGCTCGGGATAGTCCAGGAGAATCAATATACACTCATAAAAAGTTAAGAGATGTCAATATACACAAAATCAATATGTGGAAAGCCAAAAGGACTTGAAAAAGATGGAAAATGATTTAAAAAGAGAGAGACAGAGCCCACCGACGGTCTTCCTTAGCTGACCGACGGGCGTCGGTTAAGGTAACCGAGGCGTCCGTTTGTCACTCAAGGAGGGGCGTCTGTAGGGGAGTGACCGACGGGCGTCGGTGATAAAGATGACCTGTCGGTCACCTCTGTCTCCGAAAAGACAGAATGAAGAGAAACCTTTTCAAAGTCAAGAAAAGTGGGTTTTATCCTAAAAGGAGATAGGAGAGTCAAAATAAAAGAAAGTAATGACAGATATTCAAAAAATTCTAAAAAATAAGAAATAAATATGAGATGAAATGGAGAAAGGATCCAGAGTATTTACCCTCAGATAATAGCTTCGGGTGAGATTCTTGTGTCGGTTAGAGCCCCGCGCGTTCCACGAGAAGCAAAGATGAAAGATTAAAGAGAGAAAATGAGATATTTCTTCTTCAATCCCTCAGAAAATCGATTTTTGAGTCAAAATCTAAAGAAAACTAATTAGCTTTTAGTTCCTTTTGACTGATTTGATCCTTGGTTAAAAAGATTTCCTTAGAAAATGTGTTTTGTTGGAAGAGAGAGAAAATTTGCTTGAATTTGGGCAGAGTTTCCTCCTTTGAAAATTTTTCCCCCCTTTTTCAAATGAAAATTCGGAGCTTTTATAGCCAGACACGACCGACGGGCATCGGTGTATAGGGGCGGGCGTTGGAAGAATCCTTCTGACACAAGGATTCATCCGACGGCCCTGCCACATCCACCGACGGGCGTCGGAAGGGTTGCGTGCTCCGGGAAACCAGGTGGCATTCTGACAGGGGCGGTGATTTTTCGATGGGCGTCGAAAAATACCACAAGCCGTCGGTGACTCGAAGCAACGGGCCGACTTCACAGACGGGCGGGCCGTCTGTGGAGGACAAAAAGTCTTTTGACTCGAAAAAACCTCTGTTTTCTCCCCCTCTGCCCAGGAATTGTAAAAAGCCTTATTTCTCATGGAACGCGGGACTAAAACCTCCAAATCCAGCCCCTCATACAGGCTCGGACATTGATTTTATCATAGGGTAACCTCTGATCCGGACCGCTCTGGGACACGGTGCTTACACCACCTTTTTTCGGTTTTTGACCCGCGGGGCATTTTATTCTCTTCTTTTTCTCTTATTGCCTTTAGCCATGGAACCTTTTGAGTCTATCCATGTTCACCGGTTCCTTGAATTCATTGCCGTCGCTATCTGATAAAATTGCAGCTCCCTTTGACAGTAGCTTCTTGAGAATGAAGGGCCCTTCCCAAGTAGGTCTAAATTTCCCCCGGATGTCTGGTGCTCCCGGTCTCATCGGCTTAAACACCAAGTCCCCCTCCTTCAAAGGATGTTTCTTGACTTTCTTTCCGAAGGTTCGAGCTAGCCTCTTCTGATAGACCTGGTTGTGGTAGTAGGCTCTTAATCTGTTCTCATCCAGCAAGTTTAAATGTTGTAGCCTTTGTTGTGCCCATTCAGTCTTGGGGATCTGAGCTTCCATGACTACTCTTAACGATCTGAGCTCTATCTCAACCGGCAGCACCGCCTCTGTCCCGTACACCAGAGAATATGGCGTGGCTCCTGTAGATGTTCTCACCATTGTCCGATAGCCCCAGAGTAAGAAAGGCAGCTTCTCCGCCCAATATTTGTAGGTTTGAACCATTTTGGCCAATATTTTCTTAATGTTCTTATTAGCAGCCTCCACAGCTCTGTTGGCCTGTGGGCGATATGGAGAAGACTTGTGGTGTTCAATCCCATATTTCTGCAATAGCTTCCTAGTTTCTCCCATAAACTGTACCCCATTATTTGATACCACATGATGTGGAAGGCCATATCTACAGATCAGATTCTTCTCAATAAACTTGGCCATGTCTCTCACGTCAATCTTCTTGAAAGATTCTGCCTCTACCCACTTAGTAAAGTAATTGATGGTGACTATGATGTATCTATGTCCATTGGAGGCTGTGGGTCGGATCTCCTCGATAATATCTATACCCCAGGCAGCAAACGGCCAAGGCGACGTTAGGCTACGCAGTTCTGACACAGGCAAGTGCCTTAAGTCTGCGTATTGTTGGCATAGCTGGCATTGCTTTACGTACTTTGAACAGTCATTATCCATTGTGAGCCAGTAAAATCCTTGTCTCATGATTTTCTTGGCCAGTGTCAACCCATTCATGTGAGCTCCGCACACGCCTGCGTGAGTTTCCTCCATCACCCTTCGGGCTTCTTTCTTATTCAAACATCTCAATTGAATGCCATCGGATTGCCTTTTATACAACACCCCGTCTATGCATATAAACTGAGTGGACTGTTTGCGAATTAACCTCTGGTCCTTCTCCGTAGCTTCCTCTAGAAAAGCTGCATTCTCCAGATAGTTCATAATATCATGGTACCATGGCTTCCTATCTGCTACATCAACTTCCGCTATTGACTGTGATTGGAAACTGGGCCTATCTGAGCTGGAAATCAATACGGGTCTCATAATCACTCCTTCCGGATTGTCCCACATTGACACCAAAGTAGCGAGGGCATCAACTAATTGATTCTCCTCTCTTGGAATGAAACGAAAAGTGCATACCTCAAATTGTCTATTTAGTTCTTTCAAGTGCTGGATGTAGGGCATCAATCTTTCTTCTTTAACTGCCCATTCACCTCGGATCTGGTTGATTACGAGGGAAGAGTCCCCGAACACCTCAACAGTCTTCGCCCCCAAGGCTAACAAAGCTTCCAATCCAAAAATACATGCCTTGTATTCAGCCTCGTTGTTGGTAGCATTAAACCTTAGTTTTTTGGCCAAAGGGAGCTTCTCATTTTCCGGGGTCATCAAGATAACTCCTACTCCCGCCCCTTTGTTGTTCACGGCCCCATCAAAATGCAATTGCCATCCCTGAATTGCAATAGCCGCTATATCCTTGTCTGGGAAATTGAATTCGTAAGTGTCTCCTTGAATCGGGTGCTCGGCCAGGAACTCAGCCACTGCTCTCCCCTTGATGGTTTTCCTCGTGACATATTCCACATCAAATTCCTGCAGCAACAATAACCATCTGCCCATCTTTCCTAACAAGGATGGCGCTTCTTGTAAATACCTCAAAGGATTTTTCTTTGCTACCGCCTGCACCTTGTATGAGTTGAAGTAATGCCTTAACTTCTTTGAAGCCCAGATAACGGCAAGACAAATCTTTTCCTCTTCGGCATACTTGATTTCATACTCCAAGAACTTCTTGCTGAGATAGTAAATGGTAAACTCTATCCCAAACTCATCCTCTTGGGCCATCATGGCACCGACAGAGCTGTCTTCTATGGCCAAATACAGAATCAGAGGCTTGCTTGGCTACGGTGGCCTCAACACAGGTGGATGCAATAGGTATTCCCGGATGGCGTCGAAGGCCTTTTGACAATCCTCATTCCACACCACTGGTTGATTTTTCCTTAGAAGCTTGAAAATCGGTTCGCAGATTCAAGTCAATTTGGCGATGAACCAGCTGACATATTGTAACTTGCCCAGGACGCTTCTCACGTCCTTTTCCTTCTGAGGCACAGGCATCTCCCTGATAGCTTTAACCTTGTTCGGGTCAATTTCGATACCTCGTTGACTGACCACATGCCCCAATAACTTCCCTGAGGTCACCCCGAAAATACATTTCTTCGGATTCAATCGCAAATCATACTTCTCTATTCTCGTGAAGAACTTCTCCAATGCTTCGAAATGACCCTCTTTGGTGGTAGACTTAATCATCGTGTCGTCTACGTACACTTCCACTTCCTTATGGATCAAGTAGCTTAGAATCTTTGTCGCCATTCTCTGGTATGTAGCCCCTACATTCTTCAGACCAAAAGGCATCACTCGATAGGCATACGTTCCCCATTCAGTAATGAAAGCCGTCTTGATTCTGTCGATTATTTTGTTCAAAATCTGATTATATCCCGCATAGCCGTCCATGAAGCTGCACATTGCATAGGCAGCGGCACTATCTATTAGCACGTCTATATGCAGCAGTGGGAAATCATCCTTTGGACTGGCTTTATTCAAATCTCGGTAGTCAATACATACTCTTACTTTCCCGTTCTTCTTGGCCACGGGGACTACATTAGCCAACCATGTGGGATATTGGACCTCTACCAATAACTTGGCTTCAATCTGCTGCTGGATTTCCTCCTTTACCTTATCTTCCCACTCTGGTCTGAGCCTTCTCAGCTTCTGCTTCACAGGCTTATAACCCGGATATGTAGGGATAGCGTGCTCTGCTATGTTTCGATCGATGCCTGGCATATCTTCATAGGTCCAGGCAAAGACTTTTTCATGTTTTTTGAGTATTCTCTCAAATTTTTTCCTTTCCTCAAGAGTTATATCCGATGCTATCAAAAATTCTTTCGGGTTTTCCGAGGTTCCAATATTAAATGGAGTTGCATCAGATGAATCAATATCAAATATAAATGAAGTGTGATCATGATCATGCATATGGAAATTATCAGAAACATCACACAAGTAAGCGAAATCATTCATGTTATTAACGAAATTATGATTGTCATTTACATCATTAAATAGTTCAGGAATGAAAAGAGATTCTAAGCTAGTCTCCTCCTCCGCTCCCGCTATCCTTGCTTCAGCATCTGTGGATGATTCAGCATCATCTGGATTCTTCAGGGGCTCTATCTCCTGAGCTACTTTCTCCATCTTCTCTTTCCCCTTAATATGAGTGCTTACCATGGCTTCATTTACCACCTCCTCAGGCTCTTGTCCGTCCCAAACAATCCGATAGGTTAAGACTTCTTCATCCCAAAAGTCTTTCACTGGCTTGACCAGACCCATCTCCCAGTCATATACATCATTGAAAAGCTCAAAGCCCGACACTATTCTACCTCCAGCCCACTGAGGCTCAGCTTCCCCAGCATAGGCACAAACTGATGATGCTGGCACAAAGCTCTCTCGGATGTGAGGGATTTTCTGCATCGTCTTCTTCTTACTATGCTCTCCTTTGTACCCCAAGCCCTTTCGATCTTTCTGGCCTCGAGTGGTAATAGCAGACTTCAGCCTCTGTGAGTTTTTACCCAGACCAGCCCCAGGAAGGTAATGCATTTTCCTCATCATGTTTACTACTGGAGGACTATCCCCTGAACTCGATTCTTCTCCTATTACTGACACATGGAAGCCACTAAACGGCTGATTAGCAATCCCTAGAGCTGACACTTGATTCTCCCTGGCCGCCTTAATGGTTATCACCTCCCCTTTATGTGGGATCTTTATCATCTGGTGTAGCGTGGATGGCACCCCTCCTAGCTTATAGAACCAGGGCCTTCAGAGCAAAGCTGAGAAGTTGGCCGGAATAGGGAGGACCACAAATTCTGCTTCCGTTTCAATGGGTCCAGTTTTGACCAGGGCTTTAAATGTCCCTGAGGCTTGTCTCCTGGAATTATCATAGGCCGTGATGGTTAAGTCTAACTTGACCATAACGCACGCAGTATGCTTACCATTGACCTATGCCTTACTGTAGAGTGGTCGGTTATGATTGCGGCCCTCAACCGGTAAGTCGGCATTGGAATATACTAACCTTTCCCCGGATCCTCCTTTTACAAGATCCAACAACTCTGACGGAGATATAGTAGTAGCCACAGTTGACTCAGTCAAGGCCTCCACTAGTTTTTGTCTGTGAGAGGGGGACTGCCTCAGCAGATCCCATATGGATATCTGAGCCGTGGTCTTTTTTAACTGTCTGACTATCTGATTATCTTCCGTTTCCTTCTCTACTAGCGCTTACACGGGCTCTTGCGATTTTTCTACTTCGGGGACCACTTTTCCACTTCTCGTGACAGCCCCTACTTCTCTGCCTTCCTCATCTGACTCCCACAAATCCACAGACGTTTGACCTTCTTCCTCACTTTCTTTGCTACTTTCACTAGTAGACCAGCAATCTATTGTCGCTATAGACATCTATTTTTTACTAACCTCAGGGCGAGTTATAGCAACATATTCGTTCCTGTACAAGTCCTGTAATACGTACAATTCCAGTAAGTTTGACCCGATCATAAAAATAGGTGGCGGAACCGCATTATAGTTAGGCTTCTTCTTTCCTTCCCTTCGCTCAGGGTTAGTGATCTGTTTACTGTCAATCAAATCTTGGATCTTATGTCTCAGTGTGACGCGCGCCGGATCCCCGCGGCCGCCCGCTCGACCGCCCGCAATGTGGGCGATCGGGGCAATTGTGGGTCCGTCAACAGCTTGCGATAAATCGCAAGTGCGTCTATGTGCGGGCGGTCCGAAAGGGCGGCGCTCGGGATCCGGCGCGCGTCACAGTGGCGACTCCACTGGGGACATACTCGAGACTTCGATTCGAAAGTACCTTGATTAAAAATCATAATTGAGTTTTAATTTAAAAATTTCATCTTCTTTCAAAACTGCATTACATCTCATTAGAGCCTTAGAATACGCTAGTTTGGTCCCTCTTTTAGCCCCGGTGCGTTCCTGAATCACCTCCTCATTTTCACTCAATTTGGGGAAGTGTTAAGGATAATCACCAGCCCAAGCCACGTACCTTAATGGTATATCAAAATGGTGACCCGATCGGTCGTTACGCTCGTGATGAGCTAGACCCGTCGGCAGGGATCATGCTTGGGTAGCCTTAAAGTAACATCTCCCTTGTCCAAAGCTCATATAATGGCCATAGCTACTTTCCACAGGTGATATGAACCCTAATTCCATGCTTGCTGTATGGATCCTCATGTATTGGGTGAGTCCAGATGTCTCGCTTGGTAACCTAGCCAAAGGCTTCCATGCCCCGGCAGGGCCATGTCGAAATTTATGGAACATCTAAATACATGGCGATCACTATCCATCCGCTTGTACATTAGTATAGGAGTGTTATGCTGTCGGTTTTTCACCGCGCACCATACGTGTCCATTGGGTTCCACGTTAATCCATGGATCAAGCCCACCTAGGAAAGAGACCGCACTACCACGTGTGTGGGAGATATAAGGTTGGAAGGATCTATCTGCTTGCATGTGTTGGTCTATGTTGCATCAGCACGAGCATGCATTGCATTTTAATCATGCACCATCTTAACAATTTTTGCATTTCAGCCATCATAGATTCTCCTGGGTGGTCTAGAGGTCCCGACGGACGGTTAAGAAGGACGCCGCTTTTGGGGTTAACAGAGTTAGTGTTGGATCAGAGTTCAGATTCAATCTCAGAAGATAGTGTGGGGTTTTCTCTCGAATCATCACTAGAAGTAAGCATGGCTAATCCATCTAATGAGTCTGATGCAACCCGGGCAATAATTGCTGAGGAGGTAGGAAAGAGAATGGAGGAATTTGAAGCCCGCATGATTGCAATGATGGGCAATCTTGCCACCACAATAGCTGGGCAACAAGCTGCTGCTGCCCCTATCCGAGTACCAGCTGAACAAGGGGTTGTAAGAGAAGAGCGTCCTGCTGCAGTTAACCAACCAGTGGTTGACCCACCTATTGTTGAACAAAGAGTGCCTGCACCTATTGAGCGCAGAGAGGGCCCCAGGTCTGAAGCTGAGTTTGGGGGAGATGAGCTAGAGGAGCATACAGTAGCTAAAGAGAAGTCACCGAAACTGGATGAGGCAATGTGGAGGAAAATGGAAGAGAGATTTGAGGCCATGGCAAGGATGATGACCGTGGGAAAAGGAATGAACCCGGAAGACCGAGAGCTAGATGGGGATGACCTGATTCCCCAGAATTTTAAGATGCCGGATATTCCCAAATTTGATGGCACCTCTGATCCTGCCGCGCACATCAAGCAATACTCGCTGGTCATGAAGGGAACGTCCTTAACAAGAAAGCAAAAGATAGAGTATTTTTGCTTGAGTCTCACAGGAGCTGCTATTGATTGGTACCATGGGCTTGAGAGGAGGTCCAAGGAGGATTGGGACTTGCTAACCGAAGAGTTCCTTAAGCAGTACGATTGCAGTACCCGGATGGAGGTCACTTTGAAAGATCTCGAGTTGCTACAACAGAAGGCTGGGGAGTCCTTCCACGAGTACCTTACTCGGTGGAGAAACCGGGTTATGGAGATGAAACGCAAACCGGATACTTCTGATCAGATCCGGCTGTTCATTCGAAATGCTAGCCCCTACTTGAGAGATGGATTGAAAATGAAGGGACTGAAAGACTGGGAATCCCTGAAGGATATCGCCATAGAAGCAGAGGGAGAATATTTAGCCAAGAGGGCAAACAGCGAGTCCTATGCCAGGAAGGGATACAGCAATCAGGGGACAGCCAAGCCAGCAGGTTCCAGCAGTGGTAACAGAGTTGGGAAGACTGCCGAGGTGTCTGTAACCGGGTTAAATCAGAGGTATTTCTCCAACTTGGGTAGGCCTTTATCATGGGTACTGAAGAGGCTAATAAAAGAAGGAAAACTGCGACCCCTATCACCTAGGTCGGCCAAGACCCAAGGACAGCCAGGGCACAAGGAGAATGAATACTGCGCATTCCACCAACATACCGGGCATTTGACGGATGATTGTATAACACTAAGACATCGGGTCCAAGATCTAATTGACAATAAGCAGATCACCGATCCTGAGCAGAGGGAAAGCAAGAAGAAATCCGGTTATAATGCAGTGCCACCTCCAGTCTTTATGATTGGATCAAGCCTATCAGAATGGTATGTGATGCAAGACCTATATGGAAATGAGTATGTCGCTATTACTCGCCCTGCAGTGGATGGAGAAGGGGTTTCCGTGGCAGCAATAGACTGTTGGTCCACTAGTGAGAGTGGAGATGATGAGGATGAGAAAAATGGAGAGTTTACGGATCCGTGGGATTCAGAGGAAGAAGAAAGAGTAGAAGCAGTAACAAGAAGTGGGAGGGTCATTCCAGAAGCCGAGAAGCAGCAGGACCCAGCACAAGCAATCGCAGAGAACGAGCCGGAAGAAAATCCAATATTGAAGCAACTAAAAAAGACCACGGCTCAGATATCTATTTGGGACCTCTTGAGACAGTCCCCCTCTCACCGACAGAAGTTAGTTGAAGCATTGAGTGTATCCACCGTAGCAACTACAATCTCTCCATCCGAGCTTTTAGACCTTGTAAAGGGGGGATCCGGGGAGAAGTTGGTTTTTTCCGATGCAGACCTACCAACAGAGGGTCGCAGCCACAACCGACCTTTGTACATCAAGGCACAGATCAATGGTAAACACACCGCTTGCGTCATGGTTGATGACGGGTCGTCAATAAATGTTTGCCCTTTGGTAGCGCTTCAGGCCTTCGGGATGGATGAGAGTATGTTAAGCAAATCTGACCTGACCATCACTGCCTACGATAATTCTAGGAGGCAAGCATTGGGAACTTTCAAAGCTTTGGTAAAGACGGGGCCTATTGAGACAGAAACGGATTTTGTGGTTCTACCGATCCCAGCAAATTTCTCAGCTCTACTTGGAAGACCGTGGTTCCATAAGTTAGGGGGAGTACCATCTACCTTACACCAGATAATTAAGATACCTCATGAAGGAGAGGTAGTGACCATTAAAGCAGCAAGAGAGAACCAAGTGTCTGCTTTGGAGATCTCTAATCAGCCATTCAGTGGCTTTCATGTATCAGTGATCGGAGAAGAGCAAAGCTTAGAAGGTAGCCCTCAAGTGGTGAATATGCTGAAAAAGATGCACTTCCTCCCAGGGGCTGGTTTGGGAAAAGAGTCACAAGGACTGCAGGATGCTATCACTACACGTGGTCAGAAAGATCGAAAGGGATTGGGCTACCAAGGAAAGTATGGTAAGAAGAAAGTGTCAGGGAAGATTCCCCATATTTCAGAGAGCTTTGTGCCATTATCATCGGTTTGTGCTTACACCGGAGAAGAAGAGCCGCAGTGGGTAGATGGGAAGATTACCCCGGGTTTTGAAATTTTCAATGATGTCTTTGATTGGGAAATCGGAGTTATTAAAGCTGTAGAGAACTTTTGGGATGAGGAGATTATAACCCAATGCAGCATCTGGGACAGGGATGAGCCCGAAGAAATCGTCACTGATAGGATGTTAGCCACTAAGCTCAAAGGGAAGGAAAAAATAGTGGAACCAGAGCCGAAGATTGAAGATCTCAAAATTTCACCAAGCCAGGAAGCCAAAGCACAGTCAGCTACAGCATCGGCGTCGACTGAAGTTGATAGTCATTTAGATTCTCTTTTTATACCAGAACTCTTTGAGAACAATGTTAATGTTTCTGATTATGTTAATGAGATGAACAACTTTGCTTACTTGTGTGATATTTCTGATGATTTCATTTCGCATGATCATAAGCATGATGCATTCATTTTTGATATCAATTCAACTGGCACAACCACATTTAATCTCGGAACTTTGGAAAATCCAAAGGAAATTTTGCTAGCATCGGACATAACTCCTGAAGAGAGAATAAAATTTGAGAGAATATTAAAAAAATATGGAAAAGTCTTTGCCTGGACCTACGAGGATATGCCGGGAATAGATCGAGATGTTGCCGAACATGCCATCCCAACTTACTCAGAGTTTAAACCAGTTAAGCAAAAGCTTCGGAGGCTTAGGCCAGAATGGGCACAGAAAGTGAAAGAGGAGATCCATAGGCAGATTGAGGCCAAGTTTCTGATAGAGGTTCAATACCCGATCTGGTTAGCTAACGTGGTTCCTGTAGCCAAGAAAGATGGTAAGGTTCGAGTATGTGTCGACTATCGAGACCTGAACAAAGCTTGCCCTAAGGATGATTTTCCGCTGCCTCATATTGATGTGCTAGTAGATAGTGCTGCTACTTGCATGATGTACAGTTTTGTGGATGGATACGCAGGGTACAATCAAATTCTTAACAAGATAGTGGACCGGATCAAGACAGCCTTTATCACCGAGTGGGGGACATATGCCTACCGAGTTATGCCTTTTGGGTTGAAAAATGCAGGAGCGACTTATCAGAGGATGGCGACCAAGGTTCTCAATGACTTAATCCACAAAGAAGTGGAGGTGTACGTCGACGACATGATGATTAAGTCGGCTACCAGGGAAGGTCATTTTGAGGCTTTAGAAAAGTTCTTTCAAAGAATTAGTAAGTATGATTTGCGCCTCAATCCCAAGAAGTGCATTTTTGGAGTTACATCAGGAAAGTTGTTAGGCCATGTAGTAAGCCAGAGGGGAATCGAGGTAGATCCCGATAAGGTCAAAGCCATAAGAGAGATGCCAGTGCCCCAGAAGGAGAAGGACGTCAGAAGTTTCCTAGGAAAGCTTCAGTACATCAGCCGGTTTATTGCCAAGCTAGCTTCAGTATGTGAGCCTATTTTTAAGCTTCTTAGGAAGAATCAGCCGGTGATATGGAACGATGACTGTCAATTGGCCTTTGACACCATTAAGGAGTATTTGTTAAATCCTCCGGTGTTAAGACCACCATGTCGTGCCAAACCACTAATCCTGTACCTGGCTGTGGAAGATAACTCAGTGGGTGCTATGATGTCTCAGGAAGATGATTTTGGTGTAGAGTTTGCAGTTTATTATCTTAGCAAGAAATTCCTGCCGTACGAAGCCAAATATGTAGAGGTAGAAAAGATTTGTTTAGCAGTTATCTGGGCTTCTAAGAAGTTGCGGCACTACTTTCATTCCTTCAAGGTACAAACGGTTGCCAAACATAATCCGCTCAGATACCTCCAAGAAGCACCCTCTCTACTAGGGAAGATGGGAAGATGGTTACTGCTATTGCAGGAATTTGATATTGAGTACATAACCAGGAAAACCATTAAGGGAAGAGCCGTAGCGGAATTCTTAGCCGAGCATCCTATTGAGGGAGATCAGTTTGAATACAACTTCCCAGATGAAGATGTCACGGCCATAGCAGTGCAAGGGTGGCAATTATTCTTTGATGGAGCAGTCAATAATAAGGGAGCAGGCGTAGGAGTTATTCTTACGACCCCAGATGGTGAAAGACTACCATTGGCTAAGAAGCTGAGGTATAAGGCTACCAATAATGAAGCAGAATATGAAGCTTGCATCTTTGGATTGGAAGCATTACTCGCTCTGGGGGCAGAGACCTCAGAAGTATTTGGAGATTCTTCCTTGGTAATTCATCAAATCAGAAGGGAGTGGTCAGTCAAGGAAGAAAGGTTGTTGCCTTATGTAAAGCACTTGAGAACGTTGAGCAGCCAGTTCGAGATTTGCACTTTCCACTTCATCCCCAGAGACGAAAATCAGTTAGCTGATGCTCTAGCAACATTAGTGTCTATGTGGGATAACCCAACAGGAGTTGCGATGAAACCCGTGTTGATTTATAGTTCGGAAAGACCTTGCTTTGAAGCTGAACAGGTGATGGACATTGAGGCCATTGATGGAAATCCATGGTATTATGACATTCAGAATTATTTAGAGAGATCAGTCTTTCCAGAGGAAGCCACTGAGAAGGACCAAAGAATGATCAGGAAGTTATCCACTCAATTTATCAGTATTAATGGCACTTTGTATAAAAGGCAAGCTGATGGTATCCAGTTAAGATGTCTGGCAGAGAAAGAAGCTAAAAGACTTATGGAAGAGGTTCACGCCGGGGTTTGTGGAGCTCACATGAATGGCTTAGCCTTAGCAAAGAAGATCATGCGCCAAGAGTTTTATTGGCTCACAATGGATACAGATTGTTCAAAATTTGTGAAGCAATGCCAGTTATGCCAACAGTATGCGAATTTGAGGCATGTGCCAGTTTCAGAGTTACATAACTTAACATCTCCATGGCCATTTGCAGCATGGGGAATAGACATCATAG
This sequence comes from Excoecaria cochinchinensis, assembly GCA_947683425.1. Classification (NCBI taxonomy): domain Eukaryota; kingdom Viridiplantae; phylum Streptophyta; class Magnoliopsida; order Malpighiales; family Euphorbiaceae; genus Excoecaria; species Excoecaria cochinchinensis. Next base: position 4,522,231 of record CANTUQ010000161.1, read on the forward strand.
GCGAGATCCGTCCTACGGCTTCTAATGGGCATAGATTCATCATAGTTGCCATTGACTACTTCACTAAGTGGGTTGAAGCTGAGTCTTTCAAGAAGGTTGATGCAAGGGATATGGCTAAGTTCGTTGAGCGGAATTTGATATGCAGATATGGCCTCCCTCATCACATAGTGTCTGATAATGGGGTACAATTCCTAGCAGAAACTAAGCAGATGCTCCAGAAATATAGGATCCAACATCATAAGTCTTCTCCTTATCGTCCTCAAGCAAACGGTGCAGTTGAAGCGGCAAATAAGAATGTGAAGAGAATTTTGGCCAAGATGGTTCAGAACTACAAGGATTGGGCAGAAAAGTTACCCTTCGCACTTTGGGGATATAGAACAACAGTCAGAACCTCTACAGGGGCAACGCCATTCTCTCTGGTATATGGAACTGAAGCAGTCCTGCCGGTTGAAATTGAGCTGAAATCATTAAGGGTAGTCATGGAAGCTGAGATTCCTGAAGCAGAATGGGCACAACAACGTTTGTCACAGCTAAATCTGTTGGATGAAGACAGGTTACGAGCCTATTACCACAACCAAGTTTATCAAAAGAGGCTGGCTCGGTCGTTTGGCAAGAAAGTACGAAAGCACCCGTTGAAGGAGGGGGACTTGGTCTTTAAGATGATGAGGCCGGGTGTTCCAGACATACGAGGAAAATTCAGACCAACCTGGGAAGGACCTTTCATTTTGAAAAAGTTGCTAACAAAAGGAGCAGCAATTTTAGCAGACAGCGATGGGAATGAGTTCAAGGACCCGGTCAATGTCGATAGACTTAAAAGGTTCCATGGCTAAAGACCAAAAATAAAAAGAAGAGAATAAATGCCCCGCGGGTCGAAAACCGAAAAAAGGCGGCCCTGCTAAAATTGGGCGCCCTGTCAGGGTGAAAACCGAAAAAAGGCATCCTGGGCAAAAATTAAGGGCCAAGAGAAAATATTCAATCGAGAAAACCCGAGAGGGCCGATTGATAACAGGAGTTTGATGCTGACAAAACCCACTCCCAGATTATGTGTAGTCATATGCTTTTGAATTGTTGTCAAATGAAAATCATGTATGATGAAATCATATAGAAATGTACACAATTTCGCAATGAATAAAAGAATACATTTTTATTGATCTTTCAGTTCTGTCTTAAAAAGAAATATACCAATTGTTCATCTAATGATTATTGCTCAGTCCCTTCATTGGATATGTGCTATTTGCTCTTAACAGAAGCTTTGGTGATAACCTTAAAAAAAAAAAAAAAAAAAACCAAAGAAGGCCGTTAGAGATGAAAACCGTAACTGGCTCTCTAAGCAAAAGTTTGGCCAAAGGGCAGGGTGAAAACCTGGAAATAGGCAGTCTGCCCTACAAAAAAAAAAATAATAATAAAAGCCGCTGGATTGGGTTGGGTCCATTCCAGGCAAAAATTAGGCAAAGGGTTGTGTGAAAATCCCATAAGGGACGCATTTCCCGCAAAGAAAAGCTAGTGTGAAAATCCACAAGGGACGCACTACCTTTAAAACAATGACGTTCAATGCCTGGAGCGATAAGGCGGCGTTACTTCAGATGATCTTCTTTCAATCATATAACATACAACACAGAACATGAAACAGAATCCCGGGTAAATGATCATCGACCAGGGGGGGCAAGGATATATACCGGACGTCTCTTTCAGAAAACTTATCGACGATCTTCAGGTTTCAGGGGGCATTGTAGAGCAGGAAGGCTACAACCTCAGCGAACCATGGACCACCTAGGGCACAGTCTATACATTGTTGCAAGCATTTGCATTCCATATCATGCACACGTGATTTCTTGTATATTCCTATGCATACAATCTTGCAGGAGAAATCGGCGGGGAACACCAACAAAAGCCGAGTGACGACACCAGTCCAAACATCTAAAGGAGCACAGTTCCAAAATTCACAGCGGTTAGCACGATGGCGGCACAACCCACAAGAGGTTGGCACGACCACGGCACTACCAATTCACAGCGGTTAGCACGATGGCGGCACAACCCACAAGAGGTTGGCACGACCACGGCACTACCAATTCACAGCGGTTAGCACGATGGCGGCACAACCCACAAGAGGTTGGCACGACCACGGCACTACCACAAATTCACAGCGGTTAGCACGATGGCGGCACAACCCACAAGAGGTTGGCACGACCACGGCACTACCACAAATTCACAGCGGTTAGCACGATGGCGGCACAACCCACAAGAGGTTGGCACGACCACGGCACTACCAAAATTCACAGCGGTTAGCACAATGGCGGCACAACCCACAAGAGGTTGGCACGACCACGGCACTACCAATTCACAGCGTTTAGCACGATGGCGGCACAACTCACAAGAGGTTGGCACGACCACAGCATTACCAACTACAACCAAAAGACAGCAACAGCTATCATTACAATTCCATCAAGCAGGAAAGACGGCCGACTCAGGTACGCGTCTCTTTCCTTTTCTTCTTTGAGTTTAGGCTCACCTAGACACTAGTGTACTAGATTCTCCTAAACTGGGGGCAACTGTAGACACCGGGTCCTGAGTCAGCCTAGATCGAAGTTACCCAATGATGATAATTGCCTTCACAGGCTTAAAAGGTTAAAAGTGATGGTTTTCTCGTCTAATTTGCATTTTAGAGTGAAAAATTAGAAAATAATAAAAAATATTTAAAAAATTAATTTTGAAAAATGGGGGCTTAAAATTATAGTGTTTTTAGTCAATTTAAAATTTAAAAATAAAAAAAAAAAAAAAAAAAAAAAAAAAAAAAAAAGTCGGAGCGCGAGTGTCGGGCGCGGCGGCGCGCCTGCGGCAGCGCGCTGGCGCCCAGCTCGCAGGCGCGTGGGCGCCCAACTCGCAGGCGCCTGGGCGCCCAGCGCGCAGGCGCCCAGGCGCCCATCGCCGCGCGGGCGCAAAGGCGACGCTCAGCGTCGCCGATGCTGCGCGCCGCTAAAGGCGCGCGCAGCATCGCGCACGCTGAGCGCCGCACGGCGCGCTGGTGCGCGAGCGCCGCGCGCGGATCTTCGCGCGATTCGCGCCTCCTCGCCGCGTGAGTGCCCGTCGCTCTATAGCGACGGGCGGTGCCCCTTGTGGCGACGGTCTCCTGGCCGTCGGTATAGGGTCTGTTACCCTATTTTCCATTTTTTCAGCCTTTTTTCCGATTTTTTTTCACCCAAAAATCCGTTTTTATCCCAAAATTAAGGGTTTTTGACTTCAAATAAAATTCCAAAATATTTTTTATAGATTATTAATTAATAAAACTTGATTTTATCCCCAAAAATAAAGGAATTTGAATAAAATTAGAATTGTTTTCCATAATTAAATTAGGGCAACCTTTCTATCTTTTAAATAGTTTATGATGAATCAAAAAAAGGGGAGCCTCCACATTTTTGAGATCAGAATTTCCAGAATTCATCATCTTCTATTTTCTTTTCAAAATTTCATTTTTCTTTTTTTAATTAATGAGGTTTAATTGAAATTGAAAGATTAATTTTCAATTGTTAATTATTCCAATTAATTTCTTTGTTTTGCTCCATAAACACAAGAAATTAATCATCATTTTGACATCAATTTCTTTTTAATCTTAAGCATACAAATCAATTCCTTGGTTTTTCTCCATAAACAAAGAGAATTAATTTTATTGCTGAATTATTCTTTCAAGCAATTTTCCGGAAAATCATCACTTTTCCTTCATCAAATCCAATATTCTGAGGGTAAATATTCTTGGCTCCATTTCTATTTTATTTTATTTTTATTTAATTTATTCATATATATTTTATTGTTTTTATTGATTTATTTATTGTTTTCATCTATTCATTTGTTGTATTCATCTTATATTTGTTCCATTTAATTGTTTATATATATGATTTGATTTTTATTCATGTGAATATTGTCTTTTTAATTCCTAACATGTAAATAATTTATTTTGATTCCTCATTATTTTTAACATGCAAATAATTAATTAATTTAAACTAATCTTTTTGCCATGTAAATAGTTTGTATTAACTATGAACATATCAATTAACCTTGTTATATATCATTATTATTTTCATTCCTTTGTTTACTAATTTTTATCATTGTTACATGATTTTATTATCATTTGTTTATTTATTCATTCATTATTTTCGTTTATCATCATTATTATTTTCATCATGTTCATATTTTTACATGTATTATTTAATTAACATGTTTTATTTTATTTTCATCACATCATTTAATCATTTATCACATATAATCCATGTTTCTCATTTTATTTTGGTTTGTTAATATTTTTGATTCCATTATCATTCTTTTCATATCATCTTATGTTATTTTAATTTGTTATTCATTATTTTGTATGTTTAATTGATTTAATTACTAACATTATTTTATTTGTATTTGTTTTTATGTCTAAACTCATTTTTCGCTTGGGCATTTTTGCGAGCACATCGGGAGGTCCAAAAAGGCTCATTTGGTTCATAGGTTTATTTTCCTTTATTTGTAATATTTTATTCAATTTTGCCATATAATTTTCTTGTAAAATTCTTTATTTAGGCACGCTAAAAAGAAAATCACAAAAAGATTTTTATTAATTAACTTGACATTTTTTCTAAATAAAAATGAGACCAATGTCCTAGTTTTTCATACCCAAATAAATCATCACATCAAAACGGTTTTATAATAAATATGCATGCGAGGACCAATGTTCTCACTATCAATTAATAACCCGTTTTATGTATGCTTCGCACATTTACAAGAGGGAGTTGTATTCTGCTCCTTGTATTATTGTAATTTATTGCTTTCGATATTTATTTTGCTCATTTACCGCTTTTGATATGAATGATTGCGCCTTTAATTTTAAATTGCATTGTGTGGAAAGTTGATGAAACAATAAATTCAAAACTTAATTATAATATTAATCAAGGTATAAATAAATGAGAAGTCCCGAACCAGCTCTGGTCTTTGGGCTCAAGAGGTTAGAGGTCATCCTTCAAGATACTTCTTGAGTCACGAGGCTTTAGCGCTAATCCTAGGCCTCATGGCTCAATATGGATAAAAAGCGCAGTCTTAGGCTCTCCGAGGCGAGAGAAACTTTCCAATGTTCTATTGGGTGGCGACTCCATGAAACCTCCGTGTTGCTCAACATAGACGCACTTGCGATTCATCGCAAGCTGTTAACGGACCCGCTAATGCCCCGACCGCCCACGTGCGGGCGGTCCGAAAGGGCGGCGCTCGGGATCCGGCGCGCGTCACACTCAGCGTTATACAATCATCCGTTAAATGCCCTGTATGATGGTGAAAAGCACAATATTCATGTTCTTTGTGTTCCGGCTCACCTTGGCTCCTAGCTGGTCTGGGTGGCATTGGTTGGAGCTTCCCCTCCTTCATCAATATTTTCAAAACCCACGACAACAGCCGGCCCAAATTCGAGAAACGCCTCTGACTCACCCCAGTCGTAGATACTTTTACTGTCTTCCTGCTTCTGTTACCGCTGCTGCAGCCTGCAGGCTTGCTTACCCCTGGGTTACTATAGCCCTTCTTAACATAATTCTCACTGTTGGCCCTTTTTGCGAGATATTCTCCCTCAGCTTCTATGGCAATGTCTTTTAAAGACTCCCAATCTCGTAAGCCTTTCATCTTCAGTCCCTCTCTCAGATAAGGGCTAGCATTTCGGATAAACAATCGAATCTGGTCCGGGGTATCCGGCTTTCACTTCATTTCCATTACTCTATTTCTCCAACGGGTGAGGTACTCATGAAAAGATTCTCTCGCCTTTTGATGCAAAAGCTCCAAGTCCTTCAGAGTTATCTCCATCCTTGTACTGCAATCGTACTGTCTGAGAAATTCTTTGATCAGCAACTCCCAGTCTTCTTTTCTCCTTCGGTCTAAACCGTGGTACCAGTCCACTGCCGGGCCAGTTAAACTCAGGCAAAAGTACTCAACTTTCTGCCTCTTCGTCAGGGTGGTGCCCTTCATCACCAGGGAATATTGCTTTATATGAGCAGTGGGGTCTGAAGTACCGTCAAACTTAGGAATATCGGGCATCTTAAAATTCTGGGGTACCAAATCATCACGATCCAGCTCTCTATCCTCGGGATTCATTCCTCCCCCTATCTTTAGCATTTTTGTCATGGCTTCGAACCTTTCTTCCATCTTTTTCCACACCTCGTCTTCTACCCTAGGTGATTTTCCCTTGGCTACAGTCTGTTCTTCTGGCTCATCCCATGGGTCACCCTCAAATCTAGGGCCTTCTTTATGCTCAACCGGCGCTGGGGCTCTCGGCTCTACCACAGGTGGATCAACTGCTACTAAGGGCTTCAGTCTACTTTCCTCTTTTTCCCCCTGCACTCCAGCTGAGGCATTAGCCTGTTGCCCTACTCGTGGTGTCAAAGTGGCAGTAAGATTTGCCATCATGCCTATCATTCGGGCCTCAAATTCCTCGATTCTCTTCCCCACTTCCTCGGCAATCATTGCCCTGGTGGTATTAGTTCTTTTCAGTGAGTTCGACATCTTCGAAGTGGTGTGACTGGCTTATGAACAAGATTCTAAATAATTCCCTTCTTCTGATAGCTAAAACTCTGGGTTCCTGATCAATCTACCCGTCGGTCCTCTTGTCCACCTAGGCAGATCTATGATGGCTGCACAGACAAAGAGTCAGAATGATGCATGGATACGATGGAATGCATGCTCGTGATATGCAATATCCACAGAACACATACAAGCAGATAGGTCACTTCCACCCTTATCACTCCCACACACGTTGTCGCAGTCTCTTTCCTAGGTGGGATTAGCCCATGGGTCAACCGGGGACCCAATGAGCGCGTATGATGCACGGCAAAAATTCGGTAGCATATCACTCCTCAACTAATGCACAAACGCATGAGTGATGATCATTACATATTTAGATAGTTCGAACATATCAACATGGCCCTACCGAGGCATGAAAACCTTTGACTAAGTAACCAAACAAAACATTTGGACATCACCAATATGTAAGGATCCAAACAACAAGCACGGAATTATGGTTCATATTACCTAGGGGAAGTATCTATGGCCACTACATGAGCTTTAGTCAAGGGTGGTATTACTTTAGGGCTACCCAAGCATGGTCCCTGCCAACGGGTCTAGCTCATCACGAGCATAACGACGATTGGGTCACCATTTGATATACCATGATGGTACGAGGCTTGGGCTGGTGATTATCCTTAACACTTCCCTACATTGAGTGAACGTAGGGTCGTGCTTCGGGAATGCACCAGGGTTTAAGAAGGGACCAAACTAGCGTATTCTAAGGCTCTAATGGGATGTAAATGCAATTTTGAAAGAAAGAGAATTTATAAACTAAAACTTTAAGTGTAAATGTTAGTCAAGGTATTTTCAAATTGAAGTCTCGAACCAGCTTCCCCAGTGGAGTAGCCACTGTGATGCGAGCCAGACCCCGAGGCCGTGTAACACCCCAAAACCACCCCAGTAGTTTGAGCCTGTCCGTGTCGGAATGTGTGTATTTTATGTGTTGCATGTGTGCGTTAAATTGGTTTATTTATTTAATTTATGTATATTAGTTTGAGAAGAGGAGTTAGGATATAGTATATGGGAGTGTATAGAAGTAAGAGTATGAGTAAGGGTTAGCCTAGAGTGTATAGCCAAGTTTGGGGGTAGGGTCTGTTAAAGGGCATGTGGCTTAAGGAGAGTGTGACATGTGGCTAAGAGGATAAGTGCGCATTTAATGAGGTTTGGTGAAGAGTGAGAAATCAGCCATTTCCCTTTGATTCCCGTTCTTCCTCTCCTCCTCACGCCGTTCTTCCTTTCTTCTTCTTTCTTCTTGTTCTTTTCCTTCTTCTTGGCCCGATCTTACTTCCTCTCCTTCCCCTTGAGAAGATTTAGTTGATTAGCTTGTGGATTTTTGAAGCTTAGAGGTGAGTTGGGGATTTTGGGTGTTTTAGATTCTTCTCTTTCCTCTTCTCTAGGTTTAAATATTTGTAAATTCAATTGTGGGTTGTTTTAGAATTGATCTTGATTGTTATGGGTTTATGATTCAGAGGAGGCTCCTAGACCTGATAAAGGAAAAGGAATCGCTAGCGGAAGTGGAGCTCGCGATTAGGAGCTAAGGAGAGAAGGTTTGGGATTGTTCATCTTTTGTGCATTTTTGTGATTTGAGTTTGATAAATGTGTTTTTGCTTTGATTGGAATTATGAGTTGAGTTGTTATAACTTAAATCGAAATTAGTGTGATATGTGATGAGAAAGGATGAATATTGTTGAAGGATTGATGGGAAATTATGTGAATAGTTATAATTGTTGTCAAAATTGCTGTTTTAGAAATTCTTAGAATTGGACATGTAATTAACTCGATTTAATTGAGATAAATGGTGACAAAGTTGGGTTTTTATTTATGTTATGAGTTGTGAATGCTTGGATTGCTGAATTTTGAGTTTTGGGATCAATTTTGGAAGTTTGGAAGTGAATTTTGTGTGAATTCTGCAGAATTTGGGCGTAAGAGCTGAAAAACCCGTGTTTGTCGCGATCGCGACACTGTCGCGAGCGCGACAGAGCGCGGAGGTTTCGGCCCTCGCGCCGGCGCGAGAAGTGTCGCGCCAAAGAACTCGAGGGAGCTCTCTGTCGCGAGCGCGACAATTGTCGCGAGCGCGACAGAGTGCTCGAGCTCCGAGCTTATGCAAGGTTCTCTTCTGTCGCGAGCGCGACAAGCCTCACGAGCGCGACAGAAGAGCAATCCCTACGTCCTCTCACGACCACGAGATCTCTCGCGATCGCGAGACGAGGCGGGGAAGTGTAGCTTGGCTTCTGTCGCGAGCGCGACAGACATGACTTCCAAATTTGATTTCTTCTCCTTTTTGCTTAATGACTTAAATTCTTTTGTATGCAGTTTTCATTAAGCTTTGACTATCTTTTGCCCAACAATATATATATGTAAATTTGATAAGATTTTGCAAAACCTGCTAATGTCGGATAAGTGGATAGTTAGGCATGCCTAATAGAGTTATGTGCCGCTGCAGCTATATGTACGACTTGGACCCTGATCAGGTCCCACGATTGGATCCTCGCGATCCCTCCGTCTGAATCTTTCTTAAGATTCCACGTAATAACAATTTGGAAACAAAATAAAAAGAATGATTTGATGCCTTCGGGTATCTATATGTATATGTGACGATACCGATACTCTCAAGTATCTATATGTACTCGTTATCCACTCATTATGATTAAGCAGGTGTCATTATATTTGTACAAGAGTCTTTGGATGAGAATACAAATATCTGAATTAATTATGTATGATAATATGCTCATAATTGTATTGTTTTCATGTGTTTTCTGTTACCGTCACTGTGAGTGGCGGTCATGCATTGTGTTTTTCCCCACTAAGCGATTTCGCTTAGCACGGGTGTTTATCCGTGCAGGTGTGGAAGGTGTTGGTATGCGTATTCTGGGCGTGTCGCATCGGGAAGGCCAACGCAATTAGAGTTCTGAAGTTTTATAGTATAGGCTTTCCTTTATTTTTGGTAATGGATGTAATGTTTTGATGGCCCTTTTGAATAGTGTATCATGGGCTTTTGTAAATTAGTTCTTTTGTAATCTGATGTAATATGTAAAGACTTCCTTTTGGTAGATTAATGAAATATACGTTTTGTTCAATATCATCCTTCTCTGTATTAAAGTTTTTAATTATTCCTGATATGTCGCTCTATATATGTAATGTTTGCATGTTGTACTAGTGGGGTGTGACACTCCTATCTATCCAGGGAGGCCGCTCCTCCAATCTATATGGAAGTCTCCTTGGAATAGGTTGGGGTGTGACATTAGGTGGTATCAGAGCAGTTGGTTTAGATGTTACTGGGTTTCAGTGTGTTAGTTAGTTGTTGGAGTTGTGTTGGCCTGATGCACACTGCGTTTATGTTTTGTAGTTATGGAGTCCGCTCGTGGATCGCTTGAGGGGTCAGCGAAAAGTGCGAATCCCCAAGAGCAGGATCCCTCAGTTTCTGGTCCGACTCAACCTCCTAGGGGTTATCCTGAGGTGCCTTTGGGACCAATGGAAGCGATGCTTCAGAGTATGACAAGAGTACTTGAAAGGGTAACAGCGCCTAGTGCCCCTATTGAAAGGTTAAGAAAGCATGGTGCAGAGGATTTCTTTGGTACTGGTATAGATGAATCTAACAAAGCAGAGATGTGGTTAGAAAAGACAGCCAGAGTACTTAAGGAGATAAGATGCCCACCAGAGCAAGAAGTGGAGTGTGCCTTGTCTTTGTTACAAGGTTCAGCTTATGATTGGTGGAAGTTGGTGACTAGTCAACCGCAAGTTCCTGAACCAATAACATGGGAGTTCTTTGAGGATGAATTCCAGAACCGGTATGTGACCAAAGCTTATAAGGATACTAAGTGGGCACAGTTTCTCACTCTTAAGCAAAGAACAATGTCTGTGGCTGAGTATGAGGATGAGTTCAATAAGCTCAGTAAGTATGCACCGCCAAGGGTCCTTACAGAAGAATTCAGATGTCAGCATTTTGAATCAGGCTTGAATGAGTCGTTGAAAGTGATGTTAATATCGTTGATGTCGGCTCCAAATGTGAGGTATTATCAGTTAGTACAAGCAGCCTTGAGGGCGGAGCGTTCTGAGAATATATTGAGAGAAAAGGCTCAAAGAAGAAAGTCTGCAAGAGGTGGTTCTTCTTCAGGCAAGAGAGCAAGGGAGTCGCAAGGAAACCTTGCTGATAAATCTACAGCTAGTCCGGCCCCTAGAGGGAGAAGACAGGGTTCTTCTAGGGGAGCGGGTTCAGGTAGAGGAGATGGCCCTCCCCGATGTTCTTATTGTAATAGACCACATTGGGGTGAATGTCGGTGGTTAACAGGAGGCTGTTTTAAATGTGGCTCTACGGACCATTTATTTGCAAATTGTCCGAACCGACTTGGAGATCCTTCGGGACAACAAGAAGGGAGCCGAGCTGGATCTAATGTACCCCAAGGAAGTCGTAATAGGGGTAGAGGAAGGGGTCGAGGTGGACGGCCTCATGATAGAGAAGCCTCAGAATCAGTAGATCGCCCTGTGCCATCATCTTGTAGAGCTTATGCTATGAAGGCCCGAGAGGAACAGCATGCTCCGGAAGTGATTGCCGGTAAGTTCTCTTTGCTCGATACTGAAGTTTATGTTTTGATTGACCCGGGCTCTACCCATTCTTATGTGTGTTCTGGTAAGTTGTGGGATAGTTTGGGTAGTGAGGAGAAAATGGAATATGAGATTTGTGTATCCAGTCCGTTGGGTCAGAGTATTATGGTTAATCGTGTATGTCGAAAGTGTCCTTTAAAGATACAGGGTATCGAATTTGTAGTAGATCTGATTTGTTTGCTATTCCATGAGTTTGATATTATTCTGGGAATGGATTGGTTGGATAAGCACCGTGCAGTGGTAGATTGTCATAGGAAAGTAATGGTTTTGAGGGATAAAGATCAAATGCCTGTTGTGGTAAAGGGAATTGGAAGCAATTCTTTGCATAATGTGGTATCAGCTATGAAAGTTAGAAGATTTATCAGGAAGGGATGTGAAGCGTTTTTAGCTGTGGTTTTGGACTCTCGAAGAGGTCAAGTTAAGATTCAAGATATTCCGGTTGTAAGAGATTTTGTAGATGTTTTTCCGGAAGAATTACCGGGATTACCTCCCGAGAGAGAAGTTGAATTGTCAGTAGAGATTGTTCCAGGTACAGCTCCGATTTCTAAGGCTCCTTACAGAATGGCTCCAATGGAATTGAAAGAATTGAAGAGTCAGTTGCAGGAATTGTTGGATAAAGGGTTCATCCGGCCAAGTGTGTCACCGTGGGGCGCTCCAGTGCTATTTGTTAAGAAGAAAGATGGAACCCTTCGGATGTGCATTGACTATCGACAGCTCAACAAAGTAACTATTAAGAATAAGTATCCACTGCCGAGGATTGAGGATCTTTTTGATCAGTTGAGAGGAGCCGGGGTATTCTCTAAGATAGATTTAAGATCAGGCTATTACCAGTTAGGAGTTAAGGAAGCAGATGTGGCTAAGACGGCTTTTCGGACGCGTTATGGTCATTATGAATTTCTAGTGATGCCTTTTGGTTTGACCAACGCGCCTGCAGCCTTTATGGATCTGATGAACCGGGTTTTTCGACCGTATCTGGATAAGTTTGTTGTGGTATTTATTGATGACATTTTGGTATACTCTCGAGACCGCAAAGAGCATGAGGAACATCTTAAGTTGGTGTTACAAATGTTAAGAGACCATCAGCTGTATGCGAAACTCAGTAAGTGCGAGTTTTGGTTGAAAGAAGTGGCCTTTCTTAGACATGTGGTGTCAGCGGAAGGTGTGCGGGTTGATCCTAGCAAAATTGAAGCAATTGTTAATTGGATGCCTCCGAAGAATGTGCCAGAAGTGAGAAGTTTTCTGGGTTTAGCAGGGTATTACCGACGGTTTGTTCAGGGGTTTTCAGTGTTAGCATCTCCTTTGACCAGACTACTTCGAAAGGATGTTAAGTTTGTATGGAATGAAAAGTGCCAAGCCAGTTTTGATCGTTTAAAAGAGTTATTGGTTAAAGCTCCTGTTCTCACACAGCCAGTTTCGGGTAAGGAATACACTATGTACAGTGATGCTTCGGGAATTGGGTTAGGTTGTGTCTTGATGCAAGGGGATAAAGTAGTAGCATATGCATCGAGACAGTTGAAGCCTCATGAGCGGAATTACCCGACTCACGATCTGGAGTTGGCAGCGGTAGTATTTGCGCTTAAAGTTTGGCGACACTACTTGTATAGAGAGACGTGCAGAATTTTCACTGATCACAAGAGTCTCAAGTATTTGTTAACTCAGAAGGAGTTGAATTTGAGACAGCGGAGATGGTTAGAACTTTTCAAGGATTATGATTGTATCATTGACTATCATCCGGGTAAAGCTAATGTGGTGGCGGATGCTCTTAGTAGGAAGTCTCTGTCTGCGTTACTGGCTAGTCGAGGCAGATGGAGATTTGATACTGAAGGTGCTCTAATTGCTCAACTTAAAGTTAAGCCTAGTTTGAAATCGAAAATTGCAAAGGCTCAGTTAGATGATCATGTGCTTCAGCGTGTTTGTCAAGCAGTGAAAGAGGGCAAGCAGTCTGAGTACTTATTAGACAGTGAAGGAGTGTTGAGACATGGTAATCGGTTATGTGTACCTAATGTGGGTGAGTTAAGAAAGAAATTGTTGCAAGAAGCTCATTCATCAGTTTTCTCTATGCATCCTGGTGGAGATAAGATGTATCAAGATTTGAAGCAATACTATTGGTGGCCAGGAATGAAAAGAGAGATAACAGAATTTGTTTCAAGATGTCTTATTTGTCAGCAAGTGAAAACCGAGCATCAAGTGCCATCGGGATTGCTTCATCCCTTACCCATTCCTCAATGGAAATGGGATGATATCACGATGGATTTTGTATCTGGTCTTCCTATGACGCAGCGTAAGCATGATTCGGTATGGGTTATAGTGGATCGTTTGTCAAAGTCTGCACATTTTCTACCTGTACGAGTGGATTATTAGATGGACAAGTTGGCGGAACTGTATGTGGATGAGATAGTCCGATTGCATGGGATTCCGCTATCCATTGTATCAGACCGAGATCCTCGTTTTACATCTAAGTTTTGGAAGGAACTTCAGGTAGCCTTGGGAACACGGTTAAATTTCAGTACTGCTTTCCATCCGCAGACCGATGGTTAGTCAGAGAGGGTTATTCAGATTTTAGAAGATATGCTCCGAAGTTGTGCTTTAGAGTTCTCAGGAAGTTGGGATCGGTATGTGTCGTTGATGGAATTTGCATATAATAACAGCTACCAAGTGAGTATTGGTATGGCCCCTTCTGAAGCACTGTATGGACGGAAATGCAGAACACCAGTGTGTTGGACTGAACTGTCAGAAAAAGCTATGATAGGTCCGGATATAGTGAGGGATACCGAAGAGAAAGTGAGGGTTGTGCAGCAGAACTTGAAGGCAGCTAAGGATCGACAGCGTTCTTATGCTAATCTGAAGCGTCGGGACATTCAGTATGAAGTAGGTGATAAAGTTTTCTTGAAAGTGTCACCATGGCGTAAGGTTCTCCGTTTTGGAAAGAAAGGCAAACTAAGTCCACGATTTATTGGACCGTATGAAATTCTAAGGAAAATGGGTCCAGTAGCATATCAATTAGCGTTACCCTTGGAGTTAGCTAGATTACATGATGTTTTTCATGTATCTATGCTCAGGAGATATTGGTCAGATCCTTCGCATGTGTTACCAGTACAAGATATTCGGATTCAGTCAGACTTTTCTTTTGATGAAGAACCGAAGAGGATTTTGGATAGAGAAATCAGACAGCTTCGGAATAAGCAGATACCGTTAGTTAAAGTTCTATGGCAGCATCACGGTATTGAAGAAGCTACATGGGAACCAGAGGAAGCTATGAGATTGCAATACCCTCAGTTGTTCGGAACAGGTATGAATTTCGAGGACGAAATTCTGTTAAGTGGGGGAGTATTGTAACACCCCAAAACCACCCCAGTAGTTTGAGCCTGTCCGTGTCGAAATGTGTGTATTTTATGTGTTGCATGTGTGTGTTAAATTGGTTTATTTATTTAATTTATGTATATTAGTTTGAGAAGAGGAGTTAGGATATAGTATATGGGAGTGTATAGAAGTAAGAGTATGGGTAAGGGTTAGCCTAGAGTGTATAGCCAAGTTTGGGGGTAGGGTGTGTTAAAGGGCATGTCGCTTAAGGAGAGTGTGACATGTGGCTAAGAGGATAAGTGGGCATTTAATGAGGTTTGGTGAAGAGTGAGAAATCAGCCATTTTTCTTTGATTCCCGTTCTTCCTCTCCTCCTCACGCCGTTCTTCCTTTCTTCTTCTTTCTTCTTGTTCTTTTCCTTCTTCTTGGCCCGATCTTACTTCCTCTCCTTCCCCTTGAGAAGATTTAGTTGATTAGCTTGTGGATTTTTGAAGCTTAGAGGTGAGTTGGGGATTTTGGGTGTTTTAGATTCTTCTCTTTCCTCTTCTCTAGGTTTAAATATTTGTAAATTCAATTGTGGGTTGTTTTAGAATTGATCTTGATTGTTATGGGTTTATGATTCAGAGGAGGCTCCTAGACCTGATAAAGGAAAAGGAATCGCTAGCGGAAGCGGAGCTCACGATTAGGAGCTAAGGAGAGAAGGTTTGGGATTGTTCATCTTTTGTGCATTTTTGTGATTTGAGTTTGATAAATGTGTTTTTGCTTTGATTGGGATTATGAGTTGAGTTGTTATAACTTAAATCGAAATTAGTGTGATATGTGATGAGAAAGAATGAATATTGTTGAAGGATTGATGGGAAATTATGTGAATAGTTATAATTGTTGTCAAAATTGCTGTTTTAGAAATTCTTAGAATTGGACATGTAATTAACTCGATTTAATTGAGATAAATGGTGACAAAGTTGGGTTTTTATTTATGTTATGAGTTGTGAATGCTTGGATTGCTGAATTTTGAGTTTTGGGATCAATTTTGGAAGTTTGGAAGTGAATTTTGTGTGAATTCTGCAGAATTTGGGCGTAAGAGCTGAAAAACCCGTGTTTGTCGCGATCGCGACACTGTCGCGAGCGCGGAGGTTTCGGCCCTCGCGCCGGCGAGAGAAGTGTCGCGCCAAAGAACTCGAGGGAGCTCTCTGTCGCGAGCGCGACAATTGTCGCGAGCGCGACAGAGTGCTCGAGCTCCGAGCTTGTGCAAGGTTCTCTTCTGTCGCGAGCGCGACAGAAGAGCAATCCCTACGTCCTCTCGAGACCACGAGATCTCTCGCGATCGCGAGACGAGGCGAGGAAGTGTAGCTTGGCTTCTGTCGCGAGCGCGACAGACGTGACTTCCAAATTTGATTTCTTCTCCTTTTTGCTTAATGACTTAAATTCTTTTGTATGCAGTTTTCATTAAGCTTTGACTATCTTTTGCCCAACAATATATATATGTAAATTTGATAAGATTTTGCATAACCTGCTAATGTCGGATAAGTGGATAGTTAGGCATGCCTAATAGAGTTATGTGCCGCTACAGCTATATGTACGACTTGGACCCTGATCAGGTCCCACGATTGGATCCTCGCGATCCCTCCGTCTGAATCTTTCTTAAGATTCCACGTAATAACAATTTGGAAACAAAATAAAAAGAATGATTTGATGCCTTCGGGTATCTAAATGTATATGTGACGATACCGATACTCTCAAGTATCTATATGTACTCGTTATCCACTCATTATGATTAAGCAGGTGTCATTATGTTTGTACAAGAGTCTTTGGATGAGAATACAAATATCTGAATTAATTATGTATGATAATATGCTCATAATTGTATTGTTTTCATGTGTTTTCTGTTACCGTCACTGTGAGTGGCGGTCATGCATTGTGTTTTTCCCCACTAAGCGATTTCGCTTAGCACGGGTGTTTATCCGTGCAGGTGTGGAAGGTGTTGGTACGCGTATTCTGGGCGTGTCGCATCGGGAAGGCCAACGCAATTAGAGTTCTGAAGTTTTATAGTATAGGCTTTCCTTTATTTTTGGTAATGGATGTAATGTTTTGATGGCCCTTTTGAATAGTGTATCATGGGCTTTTGTAAATTAGTTCTTTTGTAATCTGATGTAATATGTAAAGACTTCCTTTTGGTAGATTAATGAAATATACGTTTTGTTCAATATCATCCTGCTCTGTATTAAAGTTTTTAATTATTCCTGATATGTCGCTCTATATATATAATGTTTGCATGTTGTACTAGTGGGGTGTGACACTCCTATCTATCCAGGGAGGCCTCTCCTCCAATCTATATAGAAGTCTCCTTGGAATAGGTTGGGGTGTGACAGGCCGCCCATTGACCGCCCGCTTTAGGGCGATCGGGCATTTGAAGGTCCGTTGGCAGCTTGTAACGATTACAAGTGTGTCTATTTTGGGCAACAAGGAGGTTTCATGGAGTCGCCACCCAATAAAACATTGGAAAAGTTCGTCTCGGCTCAGTGAGCCTAAGACGGCGCATATTTCCATTTTGGGCAAACCAAAGGGATCTTGGAGGCAATCACCCCAATAAAATATTGGGAATGACCCTCTAACCCTATAGAGCCTAGGATCATTAATTAAGCCTTTTGATGGTATACAAGAGGTGTCTTGGAGGTTCCAATGAGTGATCGGATAAACCTCTCGCCTCGTTGAGCCCAAAGACCAGAGCTGGGTTCGGGACTTCTCATCTATTTCTACCTTGATTTAACTTTACATTTAAGTTTTGAATTTATTAGTTCGCTTTCTCTTCACACGATGTAAATTTCAATTAAAAGCACAAATATTCACATTAAAAGCGGTAAATAAAATAAAGAAAATAAATAAATGAAATAAATGTTCGAAATTAAATTATAATAAAACTAGGAGCGGAATACAACTCCAATTTTAAAAGGTATGATATATATATACATACAAAAAGACGGGAAATTCATTTATTCTGAGGGCTTTGGCCCCCACATGCATTTATTATGAAAAACTAATTTTTATGTGATTTTTATGGGCTAAAATAGGACATTGGGTCCTTTAATCTTATGAAATAATCCCAATTTCAATTAATATAAACAAGTATCCATTTTTAATTTATGCAAAATAAAATAAAACAAATAAAAAAAAATGCATAAACAGAATAAGGAATAAGGAAAGTGAATAGATAAATAAAAAGGGATAAGAAAACTAAACCAAATATAGGCTTTCCCTGATGACATGATGGCTTATCTCCACAGCTCAACCCATCCAAGAAAAAGAAAATACAACACTCACAAAATAAAAGAAATATTAATATTTACAAATTAAAGCGATACATATGCAAGCAGAGAGTAAAATAAAATATGATAAATAAAATTGTTGAAAAAAAAATTTTGAAAATAAAATAAGAATTAAATAGAGGAAGAAATAATAAAAGGAAAAAAATGGAAAAAAATGGGAAACAAAGATGAGGGACGGGCTTAGTGGCCTACCGACAGCCATCCCTCATGTGACCGACGGACAATGGGCCTCACACGCCGTCGCTCGAACAACATACGGGTATATTGACCGTCGCTCGAGCGACAGACGGGCGTCAGTGAGCTACATCCCATCGGTCGCCTCTGGTTTCCAAATAAAAAAGAAAAAAACTTATTTTTCTATTTTCTTTTCAAATAAACAACTTTCAAGCAAAATAAAGACAAATAAAAGCTAAATAAAAGGTAAATAAATGCAATAAATGTGGAAATGAATGTAATAGATTAATAAAGCAAGTGTCCAGAATATTTACCCTCAGATTGTACCTTTTTGGAGTGAAACTTCGGTTGACTTGAACCTTGCACGTCTCACGAGAAGAGAGCAAAAACCAAGAAGGAAAAATGTCTATATTTTTCCTTGATTTTTACCAAATTTTTGAAATGTTTGAATCCACAAAATGGATGAAAACTAATGGATTTAGCTTTCTCCAAAGTAGGATAGATTCATTTAAAAGCGATATAAAACCAGAGAAAAAGTAGGTAAATATGGGAATTTAAACAAGTAAAGAAAAGAAAACTTGAGAAGAAGAAAATTTTCCTTTTTTTAGCTTGTTTTTAGTGAATTTTTATAAGAAAATCCGAACCCTCTTCAAAAGAAAAGATTTACTATTTATAGGAATGACCGACGGGCAGGCCTTGACTCACCGACGGGCAGGCCCTGAGCCACCGATTAGACACGTGTTCGTCTCAAGGGCCGACGGGACACGTGTTCCCGAGAACAAAATGGTGGCTGCCTCAATGACCGACGGGCATGTGAGTCACCGACGGGTTGTCCATCCCTGAGATAGGCGGTGACCGCCATGACGATCGACGGGATGCCAACTACAGATGGGCAGGCCGTCCGTGGAGCAAAAACTCAAATTTCAAGTTAAAACTCCCAATTTTCAAATTCTTTTTTCTATAAAATAAAACCTTTTACTTCTCGTAAGCCCAGAGGAGTAAAATTTCCGAGTTCCATCCACTCATTCGGGACCAGGCATCGGTTTTCTTCATTGGGTAATCTCTGATCTGGACCGCCCCGGGACATGGTGCTTACACAATCCTTACCTTCCGCGTTTCTTGTTGGGTAGACCTTGTCTCAGTCTGCTCAGCGGATAGTGATAGATGTCCCTACCGATCTGGTCTTGACTTGCAAGGGGTTGATAAGGTGTAGCATTCTCTAGCTACAACCTTGCTGTGAAGAGCAGTGTTCTCTAACCGCAACTTCATTCGTGAGATGCGGTGTTTGTTAACCACAATCCCGGTGTGAAGAGCAGTCTTCTCTAACTGCAGCTTCAGTTGCCCTACTGAACTCGTCTCGGTCTGCATGGCCTTCCGCTAGCCTCGTCTCGGCCTGCACGGGGAATATGAGACGCAGCACTCTCTGACTGCAATCCTAGTTGCAAGATGCAGTGTTATCTAACCGCAGTCCTGCCGCGATGTATTCTATCTCTGGTACCCTACTGACCTCATCTCGGTCTGCATGGTCTTCAGCTTGCCTCGTCTCGGCCTGCACGGGGAAGGTGAGATGCAGTGCTCTCTGACTGCAATCCCGGTGTGAAGAGTAGTGTTCTCTAACTACAACTTCGATTGTGAGATGCGGTGTTCTCTAACCACTATCTCGAGGTGGAGAGCAGTGTTCTCTAACTGCAACTCCGGTTGTGAAGTTCCCCTGCTAACCCCCGTCCAATCTGCAAGGTGCGTAGCACTCTCTGGCTGCCGCGTGAACTGTGAGATGTAGTATTCTCTGACTGCAATCTCGAGCTTGTTAGAAATTCCTTGCTAACCCCCATCCGATCTGCAAGGCGTGTAGTGCTCTCTGACTACACCGTGGATTTTGAGGTGCGGTACTCTCTAACCACAGTCTCTGCTCATTGGCATTTTCTTGCTAATCCCCATCCGATCTGTAAAGTGAATGCCCGTTGGAGTATGATTTTGGAGGACATAATGCTTGACGTGTCCATCCTCCAATGTGATTGATATCTGTATTTGGATCAATATTAGGCAATGTTCTTGTGCGACAAAGAATTTTTTGTTAATTCATATATAAGTAATTCTTACTTGATATGCTCATAAATGATTTTGGATTACCATTTATTATTTATCATTATTTTCTATGCATCATTTCGTGTGGTCATATAGTTTTAAAGTAGATAAACAGAAAATTTTACAACCATCTTTAATGCAAATAAATCGCAATAAAGATAGAAAAGAAATAAAAACATGTAAATCTAAAAGTAAATGTTTTTTTCACTAAAACTCTATTTTTGTATAATGTATATACAAGTGCACTAATAATAAATAGTATATAAAAAGAAACAAAATACAAAAATGTCATCCCAACTCCCTGAATGACTATAATGGCGGATAATCCGTGAGCTCCTCCTCAGGGTCATCATCCTCATCATCAGACAGATGCATCGGCTGAGGCTGAGGCTGAGGTGGAATAGGCTGAGGCTGAGATACAGAAGGTCCGGCTCCCGAAGTAGAAGGTTGGCTAGAAGGACCTGCTGGGTCGGGCCGCTGAGAGTTCCATACTCTAACCATGGGCTGGAACCTAGGAGGAACTGCCACTAGCACAGATCGAGGCTGTGGTCTCTCAGAACTCTGTGGCTGAAACTATACCCGAGCGTATCCGCTTAGGATGGGCTGCACGCACACTGTCAGAAAGCGCAAGGTGTCCGTGATCATCCCCCCCAACTCTTTGAAGGCTCTGCTCAACTGGTGGGTCTGCTCAGCAGAAGCGGTCCCCATACGATCTAGCCTCTGCTCTGTATGCTCCCAGAACCCTTGAATAGACTGAGCAAGGGGCAAGACGACCCCCTCCAATCCCTGGACTCTGGACCTAAGAGAGTCAAGTGACTCATCTATCATCTGAAGAGTCACGTCGATCCTCTGAGCTACCTGGTCCTGGGACGTCCTCAACTCCTGCCTGAGCTGCTCTCTGGGGCCCTCCTGCTCCTGTGTGATGTGCTCTATGAGCCTAACCTGCTCCTAACTCATACGCTCCATAATCCTGGCCTGCTCTCGGACCATATGCTCAACAAGCCCGGCCTGCTCCTGGCGCATGCGCTCAATAATGCTCGCCTGCTCCTGAATGATGGCCTGCTGCTGGTCCAGCCTCTCCTGAGTGAGTCTGTCCCTCTCTCTAAACTGCTCATGAAGGACCCTATCCCTCTCATCCTGCCTATGCTCAAATGCCACAAACATGGAGACCATGAGCTGGGAGATGTCTGGCTGTGATGGCTGAGGCTGAACTGGCTCCCGAGTCTGCTCTGGTGGAGGTAGATGCCCCCGGGTCGCCTCTGGAGTAGGGGTGGAACCTCTCTGATGGCCTAAGTATGGCTCGCTGTACCCTCGTAGCTGGAGGAGGAGTGGGGGTCGGCACCCTTGGTGCCGTAGGAGTGCCAAACAGGACATCCATAGTGAATTCCACCTCAAAGTTCGATGGCGTCCTGGGCTGCCCCTGCTCTGGCTGCTCCTCCTGATAGCCCTGGTGCTGGGGAGGCTGCTCCCCTGGATACTCTGGATGTAGGGGCTACTGCTCCTGCGGCTGTGGCGGTGCCTGCTCCTGTGCTGGTGCCTGCTCTGGCTGCTCCTGCGCTGGTGCTAGCGGAGGAAGTGCAAAGGCTCGCTGAGTCTTGTGTATGGTAAGGAGTCTGAATGCCTTAGGCTGCCCTGATAGCTGCAACACCATCCCCATCTGTACAGCGGCTGGTGCATCTACGTATATCCCCTCATCCAAGGCACCCCCAAGTCTGTCAGGGGCGACTCCTAATCCCAAGAGTAATCTGGTAATGACTCTACCGATAATCACCACTAGGGCTGTCCCTCTGGAAACCCTAAGCATGTTAGCCAATATCTCATGGCTAACATTGAGACGCCGGCCTGCCACCATGGCCCAAAGGCTCCAGATCTCTACCGCATTAAGCAACCCTGGGTTACCAGCCCGTCTGAGGTAAGAGCTAGAGAGCACTCTGTGCAAATACCGGAGCGCCTGTGAAACCAACACTATACTCTTTGCTATATCATGGTCATACAGCACTCCGGGTAGGGCTATGGCCGCCCAATGGGCGCGTCTCACTGCTCGCTGGGGCACTATCACTCCGTCGCCCCGTGGGAGTCCCATAGCCTCTGCAAAACGCCGACGCGTGATGCTGAACTGCTGACCATCGAACCAAAACTGTATCACTCCAGGCTCGGTATCGGATCTCTGGTACCCTCTGTAGCGTAATATGGCCAGGACCTGCCAAACTACCTCTAGATATGTCTGGAAGGCCGGTGTTAAGAACTCCGTCCAGCCTGCGCCCTCCAATAGTATGTCAATCTCCTCGGCCATCCCCAAGGCCTCTAGGAATGGCCTAGAAATGAAGCGACTGGCTCAGAACTCTACCTGAACCAGTGCTCTGTATCTTTGTGCAGCCTCGGGGTCCATCCAACCCGGAGCCTGTGGCTCAAGCTGGCCCTGTGGGACACGTCGTCGTGGAGGCATCCTGCAAGAAAGAAGTTATGCAAGTAGTTTAACATAACGGCCATAAATAGACCTGATTTCTGGTATAAGGCAAATCGGGCATCATTCAGACAAGGACGGTCTAACCCGAAAAAGAAATAAGACAAAAATAAAAATAAAATAAATAATAATAAAAAATTGGGCAGCATCCCTGCAGGGATGTGCCCAATCCCCTGCATTAGGAAAGGCAAAATAATAACAGGCCTCAGGCCCCAATAATCAATCATAATAAAAATAAAAATTTGGGCAGCACCCCGGCAAGGGTGTGCCCAACCTCTTGCATGAAAAACAAGAACACGACAGGCCTCAGGGCCCAACAACAGCACAACATTCATTGGTTTCACAACTAGTGCGTGCATAACAATTTCTCATTTCTAAGCAAGCATGCTTTATTAGAATTCAAGGCAACAAAAATTTTCATGTAAAGTTGTCTAACAATGTAACTGAGGAAAAATATATACCAAAATTAATTATTTAAACAGCACCTAAGGCTAATTATTAAGGCACAATATCTATACTAACAACAATCCTTAGTAATAAAAAATGGAAAAATTAAACTTATTTACTTGAAATTAAGACAAGAAGACGAAAATAATTAGAAGAAAATAAATAAAAAAATAGTTACTAACCTGTAATTGGTAGAAAAATGACGAAAATGCAGAAAATATACTTCACTGGGTGCCCGGTAGCGTAAGGAACGTGAAAATGCAAAATAAAAATGTGGAAAGATGAAGAAAAGTGAGAAAACCGTAATGAGGGATGGTTTGAAGGAGGAAAGCAAAAAGATAAGAGCCAAAAACTGCCTGTGCGTCGATCTCTGCTTGTTTTTATAGTTTTCGTGACCGGCGGGCTGGCCGTCTCCAGGAGTGATAGACGGGCTGCCCGTTTGTCGTTCAATATTCCCCCATTAAATGCGTAATTAATGAGCGTGATAAATGCAATGATGATGCGTGCATCTGCCAGGTGGACGACTACCGACAGGCAGGCCACCGCTACTGAGGCACGGGCAGGCTGTCTGTGGAGCGTTTCTATAAATTTGACAAATTTTCTTGGGATTCATGCCTTTTCTCTTATTTTGACCCTTTTCTATCTTCAGTCTTTGACTTTTAAAGGATGACTCCTCCTCTTTTCCAAAAGATGTACCGCATCTTGGATAACGCTCACACTTGGGAAAATAACGTCCTCACTACTCTGTCCGGGCTAAAACACTTACGGAGAGCCAAAATAGATCACAACTTACTCCTAGTTGCAACCCATTTTTGGAATCCCTGCTTCCATGTTTTTAAGTTTACTTATCAGGAGTTGTGCCCCCTGCCTGAGGAGTTTGCTGCTATCACTAGAGCATGGTATCCTCCCCATGCTCTGCCCTGCGTCCCCCGTTGCGGTCTGATTCAGATTCGGGATATCGCCCTATCTCTGAGCATAGCTCCTTCCGAGGCCGTTCGGCTGGTCTCACAGGGTCCTACTTTTCCATTGGAGCCACTGATCGAGGCTCTAGACAGACTTTCTGATGTCCCTACATACCGGGTCAGCATTGTGTTCTTATTCTGTATGATGAGCCTCTTGACCGTAGCTCCAGGGGACTTGGTTGGCGACCTTCGCCTGTTTGGGGTTCTAGATGACTTTCACCGCGGATTATCCCCCTTTCCCCTTATTCTGGCCGAAACCATTCTGGGCCTCGATGCTGTCCGCTCCGGATCCACCACCTCATTCACCGGAAGCCCCTTATTACTCCAGGTATGTCATTATTTTGAAAGATAGTGCGTCCCTTGTGGATTTTCGCACTAGCTTTTCTTAGCGGGAAGTGCGTCCTTTCGGATTTTCACACAACCCTATGCCTAATTTTTGCCTGAAGTAAACCCAACTTACTCTAGCGGCTTTTTTTTTTTTTAAGATATGGCTGCAGGAAAAGCTGAGGATGCTGTCAGAGCCACCTCCTCGAGTCATCGCAGAATATTCGCCGAGACACTTCCTCCCGCGTCGACGGTTGTATTTCTTCGCAACTCTTGATGAAGGCACCACTAGATTTGGCGAGCTATCAGACGATGACATCAGTTTCATGTCTACCTAGCTCCCTCTGTCCCATGCAGTCGTTGACGGATCATCAGGGTGCATTCCCCTATGCGAGCTTCGTCAGGCCACCTTCTGCATTACAGCTCGATGTGCTCGTCAGCTCGGGATGATCCAAGACATGGTGAGGGTCCCGTTATCCTTTCGGGGAGAAGTTTTTTCTGCTGCTTTTGCTTCTCGCTATCATGAGTTGTGGAGCCAACTTCCAGTTATGACCGTCATACCTTGATTCGGAGCTCATTCTGTGGCCTCGACCAGTGAATATAAGAGATGGGTCCTCAGCCCGGTGTCTGACAACAGGACGCGAGGACTTAAACATTTGGCCGGCGAGAGTAGTGGTAGGACCTAGTTTATCTTACACGTGTACACCACTTTAAGCATTATGTTTCTTTTCAAAACAGAACTAGAAAATAACGGAAATGAAAAGAATAATTCTTATTTTATTTCATAAAATTGTGTACATTTCCACAGTATTTTAGCATACATGATCAATTTTTGACGTTAACTCGACTATGTACGCCGTATTAATTCATGAAACCAAATCTTGATAGCATCAACTCCTGTTACCAATCGGCCCTCTCGGGTTTTCTCGATCGGACATTTTCTCTCATGCCTCTAATTTTTGCACAGGATGCCTTTTTTCGGTTTTCACCCTGTCGAGGCGCCCAATTTTAGCAAAGCCATCTTTTTTCGGTTTTCGACCCGCGGGGCATTTTATTCTCTTCTTTTATTTTATTTTTAGTCTTTAGCCGTGGAACCTTTTGAGTCTGTCTATATTGATCGGTTCCTTAAATTCGTTGCCATCGCTATCCGATAGAATTGCAGCTCCTTTAGACAGCAACTTCTTGAGGATGAACGGTCCTTCCTAGGTTGGTCTGAACTTCCCTCGAATATCCGGTGCCCCAGATCTCATCTGTTTGAACACCAAGTCACCGTCTTTCAATGGATGCTTCTTAACCTTCTTCCCAAAGGACCGGGTGAGTCTCTTCTGGTAGACCTGGTTGTGGTAGTAGGCTTTCAATCTGCTCTCATCCAGCAGGTTAGATGTTGCAACCTTTGCTGTGCCCATTCAGCTTCAGGAATCTGGGCTTCCATGACCACTCTAAGTGACTTAAGCTCTACCTCCACTGGCAGCACTGCTTCCGTCCCATATACCAGAGAAAATGGCGTAGCACTCGTAGATGTTCTAACCGTTGTCCCATAACCCCTCAGCGCAAAAGGTAGCTTTTCTGCCCAATCTTGGTAGGTCTGGACCATTTTGGCTAGAATCTTCTTGACGTTCTTATTAGCGGCCTCTACTGCTCCATTGGCCTATGGTCGGTATGGAGAAGACTTATGGTGCTCAATCCCATACTTCTCAAGCAGCTTCCTCGCTTCTCCCATAAATTGGACCCCGTTATCAGACACTACATGATGCGGGAGTCCATATTTGCAAATCAAATTCTTCTCAATGAACTTTGCCATATCCCGTGCATCAATCTTCTTAAAGGACTCCGCCTCTACCCATTTGGTGAAGTAGTCGATGGCGACTATAATATATCTGTGCCCATTAGATGCTGTAGGACGGATCTCCCCAATAATATCTATTCCCCAGGCTGCAAACAGCCAAGGCGACATTAAACTATGTAGTTCTGACACAGGCAGGTGCCTCAAATCCGAATACTGCTGACACAGCTAGCACTGCTTCACATACTTTGAACAATCATTATCCATAGTGAGCCAGTAGAATCCTTGTCTCATGATTTTTTTGGCCAGCATCAAACCATTCATATGAGCTCCACACACACCTGCATGAGTTTCTTCCATCACCTTTCGGGATACCCAAATGGAAATAGTGTCTCAGCTTCTTGGATACCCAAATGACGGCGAGGCAGATCTTTTCTACTTCTGCATATTTTACCTCGTAAGCGAGAAATTTCTTGTTGAGATAATAGACTGTAAATTCCACTCTGAATTCATCTTCCTGAGCCATTATGGCACCTACAGAGCCATCTTCCACTGCCAAATACAAAATGAGCGGCTTGACTGGTTGTGGCGGCCTCAGTACTGGTGGGTTCAGCAAATACTCTCTGATGCTGTTGAAGGCCTTCTGGCAGTCCTTATTCCATACCACAGGCTGATTCTTTCTAAGTAGCTTGAAAATTGGCTCGCTTATCGAGGTGAGCTTTGCAATGAACCGGCTAACATATTGCAACTTGCCCAGGAAACTTCTCACATCCTTTTCCTTTTGCGGCACTGGCATTTCCCTAATAGCTTTCACCTTATCCGGGTTGATTTCGATCCCTCTTTGGCTGACCACATGTCCTAGCAGCTTTCCTGAAGTTACTCCGAAGATACACTTTTTGGGATTTAGCCGCAGGTTGTACTTATCTATTCTGGTGAAAAACTTCTCTAAGGCTTCGAAGTGGCCCTCTCTGGTAGCTGACTTGACCATCATGTCATCTACATATACTTCCACCTCTTTATGGATCAAGTCACTCAAGATCTTGGTGGCCATCCTCTGGTAGGTAGCCCCTGCATTCTTCAAACCAAAAGGTATCACTCTATAAGAATATGTCCCCCACTCTGTGATAAAAGCCATTTTGATCCGATCGATTATCTTATTGAGGATTTAGTTGTAGCCCGCATAACCATCCCCAAAGCTATACAATGCGCAATTGGAGGCATTGTCTATCAATACATCAATATGGGGCAGTGGGAAATCATCCTTCGGACAGGCCTTGTTCAGATCTCGATAGTCCACGCATACCCTCACTTTTCCATTCTTTTTGGCCATAGGGACTACATTGGCTAGCCACGTGGGATACTGTACTTCCACCAGAAACTTAGCTTCAATCTGTTGCCGAATCTCTTCTTTCACCTTGTCTGCCCATTCCAGCCTGAGTCTTCTCAACTTCTGTTTCATAGGCTTGTGGTCTAGATAAGTCAGAATGGCGTGCTCCGCGACGTTCCGATCGATTCCCGACATGTTCTCATAGGTCAAGGCAAAGACTTTTTCATATTTTTTAATTTTTCTCTCAAATTTTTCTCTTTCCTCAGGAGTTATGTTTGATGCTATCAAGATTTTTTTCGGATTTTTCGAGGTTCCAAGATTAAATGGGGTAGTATCAGTAGAATCAATATCAAATATGGATGGAATGTGATCATGATCATGCATGTTGAAATTATCAGAAACATTGCACAAGTAAGCAAAATCATTCATTTCATTAATAAAATTATAATTGTCATTTACATCACTAAAAAGTTCAGGAACAAAAAGATAATCTAAACCGGTCTCTTCCTCATCTCCCGCTAGATCTGCCAATGCCGACGGTCCAACATCATCTGGGTTGACCAGAGACTCTTCATCCACCTCTTGAGCAGCTTCTTCCATCTTCGCCTTCCCTTTAATATGAGTGGCCAACATAGCTTCGGTCACCACTTCCTCAGGCTCTTCCCTATCCCAGATAGCTCTGTTGGTCAAGACTTCTTCATCCCAAAAGTCATCAGCTGGCTTGATCATCCCAATGTCCCAGTCATAAACATCACTGAATACCTCAAAACCTGGCACAATCCTTCCATCGACTAACTGAGGCTCGGCCTCCCCGGTGTAGGCGCAAAGTGCTGTTGCGGGCACGAAACTTTCCCAAAGGTGGGGAATCCCCTTTGCTGGCTTCACTCCTCTCTGCACTCCTCCTTTATAGCCCAGGCCCTTTCTATCCTTCTGACCTTTAGTGGCAATGGCCTCTGGCATCCCTTGGGAGTTCTTACCCAATCTAGCACCCCGAAGGAATGCCATCTTCTTCATCATAGCTAGCACTTGTGGGCTTCCTTCTATTGTCCCTTCCTCATTGATCATGGCCACGTGGAATCCACTGAAAGGCTGCCTCGCTATCTCGAGTATTGACACTTGATTCTCTCTTGCAGCCTTGATGGTCACCACTTGTCCTTCATGTGGTATCTTGACCATTTGGTGGAGAGTAGAGGGAACACCTCCCAACTTGTGGAACCACGGTCTCCCCAGCAATGCTGAAAAATTGGCAGGAATGGGCAAGACTATGAATTCTACCTCAGTCTCCACTAGCCCTGTCTTGACCAACGCCTTGAAAGTCCCTGAAGCATGCCAACGAGAATTGTCATAAGCTGTGATCATCAAATCTAACTTGGCTAGCATGTCCCTAATCACTTCAAAGGCTGCCATGGCTACTTGAGGGTCATCCACCATCACACAAGAAGTGTGCTTCTGATTGATTTGAGCCCTAATGTACAAGGGGCGATTGTGGTTAGGGCCTTCTGCGGGTAAATCAACATTCGTGAACACCACACTCTCTCTAGCCCCTCCTTTCACCACTTCCAGCAGCTCAGTGGGCGAAATCATTGTAGCCACAGTCGTTACGCATAGAGCCTCTACCAGTCTTTACCTATGAGAGGGGGACTGTCTCAGTAAATCCCAAATGAAAATCTGGGCCGGTGTCTTCTTCAACTGTTTGACTATCTGATCTCCTTTTGGCTCCTTTCCCTTCTCTTTCTGACCTTCCACTGGCTCTTGAGGCACTGCCACTTCCGGCACTACTCTCCCACTGCGGATCATCGCTCCTACCTTCATTTTTCCTTTGTGCTCTTCCGCTTCCTCCTCCTCTGAACCCCACGGGTCAGGAAACTCAGTAGCTTCATCATCATCACTTCCACTCTCACTAGTGGACCAGCAATCGATCCCTGCAGCGGGCATCCCTTTTTCACTTACCTTATAGAGGCTCGTGATAGCAGTGTTTACATCGATGCCATATAATTCATTCAAGACAAACTCCTCCGGTAAACTGGATCCGATCATGAACACGGGTGGGGGCACCTTGTTATATCCGGCTTTCTTCTGGCCTTCCCTCTTCTCAGGGTCTGTAAGATGCCGTATAATTCATTCA
The DNA here is from genome assembly GCA_947683425.1 of Excoecaria cochinchinensis. Lineage (NCBI taxonomy): Eukaryota > Viridiplantae > Streptophyta > Magnoliopsida > Malpighiales > Euphorbiaceae > Excoecaria > Excoecaria cochinchinensis. The sequence continues at coordinate 4,551,719 of CANTUQ010000161.1, forward strand.
AGACAAACTCCTCCGATAAACTGGATCCGATCATGAACACGGGTGGGGGCACCTTGTTATATCCGGCTTTCTTCTGGCCTTCCCTCTTCTCAGGGTCTGTAATCTGCTTTGTATCGATCAGGTCTTGGATTGCATGCCTCAAAGCCTTACAGTTGTCTGTCACATGACTAGTGTGCTGATGGTAAGTACAGTACTCATTCTCCTTGTGACCCGTCATTCCTTGTGTCCTAGGAGGCCTAGGAGGCAATGGCTGTAATTTTCCTTCCTTCATCAGCCTTCTTAGAACCCAGGACAAGGATCTCCCCAAGTTTGAAAAATGTCTCGTGGTTGCATCAGCAGCAGACACCTCAACCGTTCTTCTGGTGCTACCGCTGGGACCCACCGGCCTACTTGCCCCCTGGCTACCATTCCCCCTCTTGGCATGGCTATCACTGTTCGCTTTTCGGGCCAGGTACTCTCCTTCCGCTTCAATGGCTATATCCTTCAAGGACTTCCAGTCTTTTAATCCCTTCATCTTCAACCCTTCTCTCAAGTATGGGCTTGCGTTCTTGATGACTAATCTAATCTGGTCCTGAGTCTCCGGCTTCCTTCTCATTTCCATCACTCTGTTCCTCCAGCGAGTTAAGTACTCATGGAAAGATTCTCCAACCTTTTGTTGCAGCAATTCTAGATCTTTGAGGGTCACGTCCATCCTCGTATTACAATCGTATTGCCTCAAGAACTCTTCCATCAGCAAATCCCAGTTTTCTTTTGTTCTACGATCAAGACCATGGTACCAATCTATAGCCGGACCAGTCAGACTTAAGCAAAAATACTCCACCATTTGTCTCTTCGTCAAGGTGGATCCCTTCATGATCAATGAATATTGCTTCACATGGGCAATTGGGTCGAAGGTACCATCGAATTTGGGAACATCTGGCATTTTGAAATTGTATGGGATCGGATCCTCTCCTTCCAGCTCCTTATCCTCAGAATTCATTTCTTGACCCCTACTCAACATTCGAGCCATTGCCTCGAAATTCTCTTCCATTTTCTTCCACATGGTCTCTTCTGACTGGGGTGCCTTTCCCCTTTTTGACACAACACTTTCCTCATAATTTTGATCCACGCGGTCATCCTCTAACCTCTGAATCGGTCTTCTCCTCTGAATCCCCGATGCTACTGACCTCAAATCCACCGGTGGTGGTCGGATCTCTTCCTGCCTTTCTTCTCTTTCCTCCCCCCGTTCATTTTGTCTCATGGGAGGAGGAGGTGAGTCTTGCGGAGCAGCACACTGGGTCATCGCGGCCAGCATATTCATCATCCGACCCTCAAATTCCTCAAATCTTCTACCAACCTCTTCAGCAACCAAAGCCCTAGTGGCATCATTTCCCCTTGGCGAGTTAGCCATCTTTGATGCGGTACAGCTGGTCTCTGGATAGTTCTCTAAGAAGCTCTCCCTTTCTAGTGCTTCAGACAAGGAAGTTCGGATCAATCGCCCCGCGGGTCCTCTCATCCACATGGGCCTATCTATGATGGTTGTAGAAACAAGGAGTTAGAATGATGCATGAATGCAAATGAAATGCATGATCGTGATATGCAACACCCACAAATCACATACAAGCAGATAGGTCCTTCAACCCTTATTACTTCCACACATGTGGTCATAGTCTCTTCCCTAGGCAGGATTAGCCCATGGGTTAACAGGGAACCCGATGGACACGCATGGTGCGCGGTGAAAAATCGGCAGCATAACACTCCTAAACTAATGCACAAGCGCATGGGAAATGGTCATTACGTATTTAAGTAATCAAAATATATCGACGTGGCCCTACCGGGGCATGAAAGCCTTTAGCTAGGTAACCAAGCAAGACATTTAGACTCACCCAATACATAAGGACCCATACAGCAAGCACGGTATTACGGTTCATATTACCTAGGGGAAGTATCTATGGCCATTACATGAGTTTTAGTCAAGGGTGGTGTTACTTTAGGTCTACCCAAGCATGGTCCCTGCCAACGGGTCTAGCTCGTCGCGAGCGTAACGACCGATTGGGTCTCCATTTTATATACCAAATGGTACGAGGCTTGGGCTGGTGATTATCCTTAACACTTCCCTACATTGAGTGAACATAGGGTTGTGCTTCGGGAATGCACCGAGGTTTAAAAAGGACCAATCTAGCATAGTCTAAGTCTCTAATGGGATGTAAATGCAAATTTGAAAGAAAGCGAATTTATAAACTAAAATTTAATCATAAATTTTAATCAAGGTATTTTTAAATCAAAGTTTCGAACCAAAGTCCCGAGCGGAGTCGCCACTGTGATGCGCGCCGAACCCCATGGGCGCCCCTCGACCGGCCCGCTTGAGGGCGATCGGACAAGTGAGGGTCCGTTGACAACTTGTAAGGTATCAACAAGTGCGTCTATTTTGGGCAACAAGGAGGTTTCATGGAGTCGCCACCCAACAAAATGTTGGGAAAGTTCATCTCGCCTCATTGAGCCTAAGACGGCGCTTTTATCCATCTTGGGCCAACCAAAGGGGTCTTGGAGGTGAACACCCAAATAGAACATTGGGAATGACTCTCTAACCCTATGGAGCCTAGGATTGTTAATTGAGTCTTTTGGTGGGACACAAGAGGTGTCTTGGAGGTTCCAATGAGTAATCGGATACCTCTCGCCTCGTTGAGCCCAAAGACCAGAGCTGGGTTGGGGACTTCTCATCTATTTCTACCTTGATTAATTTTATGATTAGATTTTGAATTTATTAATTTGCTCTCTCTCCACACGATGCAATTCAATTAAAAGCGTACTTATTCACGTCAAAAGCGTAATGAATAAATATATAAATAAAATGTAACAAAAAAAGGACTATAAAGATAAATACAATAACACTAAGAGCGGAATACAACTCCCATTTGTAAAAGTGCAGTACATACATAAAACGGGGAATTCATTTATTTTGAGGACTTTGGTCCTCACATGCACTTATTGTAAAAGAAACTAGTTTTTATCGTGATGTTTTTATTGGATGGAAATTAGGACGTTGGATCCTTGAGTTTGAAAAAAAATCCCAATTTTATTTAATATAAAATATTTATCCGTTCTTACTTAATGCGGAATAAAACGATTCATTGTGAGCACAAAATAATCAATAAAAAAACGATTAAATAAATTATTAAATAAGCAAATAAATAAATAAATAAATAAACAAATAAATAAATAAATAAATAAATAAATAAAGGATAAAGAGGTAAACCAAATGAAGTCTCCCATGGCAAAACCCCTCTTAAGCTCCAAATTATCCCCAAGACATAAAAATAATATCACAAAATAATTAATAATGTTAATATAAAAAAATAAAACATTAATAAATATTAATTAAAATAAAAGTTAAAATTCAGAACTAAAATAATAAGAATAAACTATTGATAAAAGGCAGAAGAGAAAAGATTTAGAGATAAAAGAAATAAATAATAGAAAGCAAATGAGGAAAAGGCTTTGAAAATTACAAACAGAACCCAGGGACAGCTATTAACGAATGACAGACGGGCGTCGCTGGAAGCGACCGACGGATTTGCACGCCGTCGTTCATCCGAGAGACAGGCATATCTTGGAATGATCGGCGAGCAATAACGCATCACATACGCGCCGTCACTCAAACGAGTGACGTCGGTGGCCTTATAACCCGTCGGTCACTTCTGTTATTCCAAAAAACAGTAAAAACTAAATTTTCTCAAACAAAATAATTTTTTAACGCAAAAATCCAAAAAAAGCAAAATAATTAAAATTAATTAAATGAAATATGTGTCCAGAATATTTACCCTCGGATTTTACCTTTCGGTAGGATTCTTGATGATTCGGATCCCGCACGCTTCACGAGAAATGGGTAAAAATCAAGAAAAGAAGAATTTGGATTTTTCTTTCTTGGTTTTCACGAAATGCACAAATGTTGGAATCAAAATTCTTAAAAACAAATCAATTTTAGCTCCTTTGAATTAATTTAGATTCACAAAAATCAAAAATAGAATGGAGAAATCTTGAGTTGAAAAAAGAATGCTGGAAAATGTGTTTTTAGGTAGAAAAATATGCAAATCTGTCCAACTAGCTAACCCTAAAAACGGGTGAAAAATAGCTTTTTATAGGCTTTGAATTACCGACGGCCGTTTGAATCATACCGACGGGCGTCGGTTGAATCCTATTTCCTGTTTGAAACAGGATTCAATCGACGGACGTCTAAAGCCACAGACGGGCGTCGGTTAAATCCATTTTCCAATAGGAAATTGAATTCTACCTGTGGGCGTCATAGGACCACGGACGGGCGTCGGGGCTCTCCGTCGAGCGACGGGCATACCGCGATCGACGGGTTGGCCGCCGGTGGAGGTAAACTTCCTTTTTTTTCACCCTAAAACTCCCAATTCTCTTTTTCTCTTTGTCGTGAATAAAGAAAACATATTTCTCGTGAATCTAGAGGGCCAAAATCCCCGAATCTCAACCGTTCATTCGAACTCGGGCATCGATTTTTTCATCGGGTAATCTCTAATCTGGACTTCCTCGGGACACGGTGTTTACAAATATCTATCAATTATCACACAAAAACACATAAATCTCAAGCTAACAACACATGCACTTTAGCCAAATATAGCACATAATCCCTAACCTCTCAAAATGCAGCTTGAACCAATACTCTTCTCTTGATCAAATCTTATCCTTGTCTTAGTCCTTTCTCTTGTCCAAGGCTTCATACACAATCAATCAATTTCATAATATTAGTCCATTACACATACTAACTCAAAATCCGACAAAACAGAACTAAGTAGGAGGAGATAACTTCAATTCAACTTACCTTCTCAACTAGTCCTTAACCTCTTTAACCAACCAAGCCAAACTCTTGAAATAAATCAAACAAAGAAGAAGAAAACAGAAATGGGACTAGGGAGAGTGGAAGTGGCCGGCCAATGCATGTGAGGAGAAGACAAATTTCTGCCTCTCCACAAAACCTTATATTTGCATGTAAAGTCTAGGTGGCATTTCCAGCACAAGCCACTAAGCAGCCCTACATGCCACTTGTCCATTTCCAGCCACATGTCCAACCTAATGCAAACTTCCTACTAAGTCCTTGGCAAACTCCATTTAAGTCCCTTCATTAAATTCTTCCTTACAAATACTTTTTAATTCCTTTCAATTTCATCCTCACGTGTACCATAAACTCATACTTGCACAATCTCTCTTGTACCCTTACTATGCAATTAACACTATAATCCTTCTAGGGTACAATTCGGGTCATTACAACTCCTCCTTTTTTTTTTTAATTTCCATTTATTTTAAAAATGATTTCTTCCACTAAAATGAAAATGGTTAAATATTTGTACTAATTAAATTTGGATTTTTTTAATAAAATGGGACCAACGTCCCGATTTTTTATCAAACATAATTGACCCTTCTAAATTGTTTTTCTAAGTTCGCATGTGAGGACCAATGTCCCCATCCTACACAAATATCCCGTGTTATGTATGATCCGCATGCTATTTACAATGGGGGTTGTATTCTGCCCCTAGTTTTGTTGTAATTTATTGCATTCTTATTTACTCTATTTTAATCTTGTTTTATTTACCGCTTTCATTATGTGATTGATGTGTGCTCTAATTATTGCATTAAAATTGTTTGAGAAAAGGAACGAAATCTTAAATTCAAAATTTAATTATAATTTAATCAAGGTATGAATAAATAGGAAGTCACGAACCATCTCTGATCTTAGGCTCAACGAGGTTAAAGGATCATCTCAATGTCTTATTGGGATGGGGTGTCTAAAATATCTCTTGTTGCCAAAATAGGCCCAACTTGGATCGCCTTAGGCTCCATGAGATTAGAGTATCATCCCAATGTTCTATTGGGATGAGGACTTCAAAATATCTCTGGCTTGCCCAAAATGGATGTAAATGCTGTCTTAGACTCACTGGGGCTAGACGACCTTTCCCAATGTTCTATTGGATGGCGACTCCAAGAAATCTCGTTGTTGCCCAAAATAGACGCACTTGTAATTTCTTACAAGTTTCATAAACCTCTCTCGAACGCCCTAAAAGTTGGCTTTCGGAGCGCCCCGGGCGCGCGTCACACCAACCATTATTTATTTCTGATGATTCATTTACCTCATAGATATATTAACTTGTTTCATCTTTTTACTAACATTGTCATTACCTATTATTACAATTAATATTATTTTGACTATTGCCATTATTGTTATTAGCATTAACAGTAACATGCATGTATATTTATATTAATCTAAATATTGGCATAAACTTTAATATCAGTATTAATACTATCATTATAATTATTCTTATTATTAGATCATGAATTTCTTCATTTATATTCAATAATACAGTTATCATTCATAATACTTGCCGATTACGTTTTAATCCTAAACGTTTTACTAATTTATAGTATTACTTTTCTTTCCTCTTAATTACAGTAATGCCATTAATTAAGTTATTATCATCTGTACTTTATTATTTAACATGCAATTTGCCACTTAATCCTTATAAAATTACTCTTTTACTATATTACACTTATATCCTTAAAAACATTACTAAAATTACAATCTTACCCTTAGACAATTATTTATTTCATTCAATTATTTACATATAATAATTTTTATTTAAAATCATTTATGCACTTAGTATATTTAATTATCCACATTTGCATTTAGGTCCTTAAACTTTCTTATGTTTAGATAAATGCCACTAATTTATCTTATTTATTTAATCCACTAGACTAAATTCACATGCATACTTTATGAATATAAATAATACATTTAAAATCAAATAAACCAATATTTAATCCATTTAATTTCTATACATGCAAAAATATGCATAGTTGCACTTAAATCCTTCAATTAGTGGTAAATATGCAAATTGCACCCATAAAAATCCATATTTATGTTTTAGTCCCTTATTATGGCAAAATTATAATTTGGTCCTCAAAGTTTTTCAAAATTACAAAAATGCCATCAATTCATCTTATTTACCTTTTTAAACAATATTTTATTATCTAAAATATTCACATTATACTATCATTATTTTCCTTATATCCATAAATAATTTAATTAAATACCAAATTAAAATTCTAACTTACTTTGAATTCTAATCCAATTAGAGTTCTAATCCAAATAGACTTCTAATCCAATTATAGTTCTAATCCAAATTGACTTCTAATTCATTTAGAGTTCTAATCCAAATTGACTTCTAATCCAATTAGAGTTCTAATCTATTTACATTTTATACTGCCGACTTAACTATACTGTGCGATTACCATGAACGTTCTAAGGTCGACCTAAACTTTAATCAATTGGAGACTAAATTTTTTTTCCTACACTTAGCATAAACTTACCCAACCATTCATTATCTTATCAACTAATTTGCCGAATGACCTATAACCGTCTAAAGTTACTATTCATTTGGTAAAAATTTCGATAATATAACGGCTTGTAATTCTCACTACCCAAACCTGCAAATTCAAACTATCACAGCCCCAGCAAGGGTATAACAATGATATCATACATTCCATACCAATCACAGTCTAAAATATCCATCCATAGAGTTATATCATTCGCGTACATAAATACATATAAGTCATCACATAATCCAAACTCAAATCTTTATATACATGCCAACATAAACTATAACATGCAAAAATAACTTGATTTCTTCCTTGCGCTTGCTCCAACTTGATTGAGGTATGCTTGCTCTAACCTATGGCGTACCTACACGCAGTCAAAATAAACTACGTGCTGAGCATTTGTATGCCCAGTGATGGTTACAAATCCATAAATTTCTACTACTAACCAATATTCAATTAATTATACTATTATATTTTAATTATTATATTAATCCCATTTAATCAATAAATCCATCAGTTTAAATACATAATTAAGCATTAAATCATATTATCCACTAACTACATTTTAATCTTTTTATTAAACTTATTATTTCATCAACTACTTTTAAATCCTTAATCTTTTTCCTCAATTTTCAATTTTGTCCTTGTCTTTACTAATAACGACATCTATGTCCCCACTTTTACCATAATTCCATCCATGTCCCTTATTTTACAATAAATCCATTTATGTTCTCATTTACCACTTAATTACCAAAATGCCATTACATATACTTAATTTTACACTTTTAACCCTACTTATTTTTAATTTCCACCTTTACCCCTTTTATTATTTTTAATTACCAATTTACCCTTTTTACACTTAAATTCCACTTTTAACTTTATTCTTTTACCAAATTACATTTAGGTCCCTCATTTACCACTTTTATACGAAATTACCATTTTAACCTCACATTTTGTCCAAATTATCAAATTACCCTTATAATTACGCTTTTTACCTAACTTTACCACTTTTTACTTACTAAAAGCAAATTTACCATCTTACCCCTAATCTTTCTATTTATTTCGATTTAGTCCCGTTTTCACTTATTTTCACTTTTATTACTATTTTAATCAATATTATCATATAATTATCATTATGCCCCTAGTATACACCCGGTAGAAAATCTATTGACCGTATATGTGAGATATGGACTCCACAGATCCACTATACTATAGAATGGCCCCAATAGGACCGTTCTCACTGCACTGCACTACACTGATCATTTTTAAGCACTGTACACTGTGACAGACCATCATTGGCCTATCAATAGCGAGTTGCCGTGACTCGTACCGTGGTGTGGAATCCCTATGGCTAGCCAATTATATCCAGAACTAGATTTTACTACCAGACCACTACTAAGGGCAATATCTCATTAAAATTCACATAAATTCCACATTATACCAACATATACATTTCGGTCAACACATCACATTCACTTATAATTTTGCATACACACTCATTTATTATCAATTAATCATTTTATGCCATTATATACCATTCAACATCAAAATACACATTAATACTTTAACATACCATATTCGACCAAGGTATCACTTTCCCACCCTTATCATATTTAATTCACTTAAACCCTTTTTCATGCCATTTACTTATCTTATTCATTATAAACACTAGTTACATGCCTTATTAACCAACAAATCTTATTAATTCCTTTAATAACCCATTCGGCCAAACCTAAATTAATTCATTATGTTTGTTTTTCAATCCTTTAATTATTCCATCATACATTACACAAGTTATACACATTATAAATACCATTTATATGCCATAAAAACTTAATATACCATATAATTTCCTTAAGTTTCCATTCGGTCTCACTTAGCCATTTCATACCATATTGTTTTAATTCATTCTAACCATATTTATACACTTATTTAAGCCCATTAATCATGATTATCAAGCTAGATTTAACTAATCATGCCTAAATCACATACATACACTTAAACATAACTTAATATTCAACTTAAATCAATGGAAATAAAGGGATTATGTAACCACAAACCTCAAGTTCTTACTCTACACTCCCTCAAGCTTCTTTTTCTTTCCCTTTGGCCTTGGAAATCTCTTCCTCTCCTTGATTACCTACCATGGCCGAATATACACATCCACGTAACATTAAAACCATGCTTCCTTTTTATAAAATAACATCATAAATGAACTCTAAACCCTTAAAAACCCCCATAGGGACCAATAAACCTAATTAAAAATACCTAAATCTCTTACCTCAAAATTAACCCTAAACTTTGCACACTTGGAAAATCACACTTCCAAAGCTCTAAATGGACTCTAATCATTATATTTATGTTGTAGAGGGGCTGAAATTTGTTTGGGAGGCTAGGATTTGGGGAACGATTGAAGAAGGAGTGAAGAAAAATGGAGAAAAGTCAGAAAGAAATGGTTCGGCCTTGAGCGGAAGAAGGGAGACAGTTCTTAGCTGGATTTCTCTAGATAAATATGGCCTCCCACTCTCTTATATATGCGGTCCAATCGGTTTGAACCAAAATTTCATTTTCGGCTATTTTTCACTATTTCAAGGCATCTATATGTTCCTCACCTTATGTTCACTTCTAACTAATTTCATTATTCTCAAAAAATCAAAAATAGCTTCCTTGCAAATTTTTAGCTCAATCGGAGTCCACTTGGGGCCCGGTTCACTTAAATCGGTCCGATTCTACCACTTTTTGTTTTGCCGTAAAATCCAATTCCTATGCTGTAAAAAATTACAGAAAATTATTTTATGCCTTTACACTTCCCAGTATACACCCTTTAGAGCTCAATAATTATTTTTAAAAATTCAATCAAATCTCGGTCAAACCCTAGTTCAATTTGAATCGAACTAGAGGCCAACTTCAAAATGACTTTCGGATGCCTATATGACATCGTTTTTAGCTCAAATTTCACCACTAGACTCCTGATAGCCCACAGATCAATTTTGCGAAATAATTTTTTTTTTTGAAAAACGACAACCGGGTTTGCAGTATAGCTACCCCGAGGTCACCTTTTTCGGGATTGCTATACGTCAAGCACACTTAACACTGAACTTCACTATTGTTAACATCACTCAATACACTACTCTACACTATGGTCATCATAAAGACACTGTAAACATTTATTGTACACTTTTAACTCGGCAGTTGGGCCACTACAATTCTACCCCACTAAAAAGAAAATTTCGTCCTCGAAATTTACCTGAATCAAAAAGCTGTGGATATTGCTATTGCATAGTCACTTTGGGTTCCCAAGTTGCTTCTTCCACATTATGATGGTTCCAAAGCATTTTCACGAGTGGAATCTGCTTGTTCTTGAGTTGCCTGACTTCTCTGGCTAGGATCTTCACTAGGTACTCTTCATATGTTAAGTCAGGCTGCACTTGTACTTCTTCTGGCTTGATCACATGACTTGGATCCGATCTATACCTTTAAAGCATCGATACATGGAATACATCATGGATCTTTTCCAATGCTTGTGGAAGCTTTAATCTATATGCTACTGGTCCACTCGCTGTACTATCTCATGGGGCCCGATGAATTTTGGAGACAACTTACCCTTCTTCCCGAACCTGAGGACTCTTTTCCATGGGGAAACCTTCAAAATTACTTTATCACCCACTTGAAATTCTATGTCTTTTCTCTTCAAGTCAGCATAGGATTTCTGTCTGTCACTAGCCTCTTTCAATCGCTTTTTTATCACATGGACCTTTTCTTCTGTCTCCCGAATCAAATCTGACCCCACTAGTTTACTTTCACTCAACTTTGTCCAATATAGAGGAGTCCTACACTTTCTGCCATACAATGCCTCATATGGAGCCATCTTAATGCTCGATTGATAGCTATTGTTGTATGCAAACTCAGCCAATGGTAAATACCTTTCCCAGCTATTCTTTAACTCAAGAACACAACATCTCAACATGTCCTCAAGTATCTGGATGACTCATTCTGATTGATCATCGGTCTGAGGGTGGAATGTTGTACTAAAATGCAATCTAGTACCCAAAGCTTCCTGTAGCTTCTTCCAAAATTGGAAAATGAAATGAGGATCTCTATCAGAAATAATGGAAGACGGCACACCATGAAGTCTCACTATTTCACTGATGTACAGCTCAACCAACTTAGTCAATGGATAGTCCATCCGCACTAGCAAGACGTGGGCTGACTTAGTGAGTCTGTCAATGATCACCCAAATCGCATCATGCTTCTTTCGAGTGAGAGGTAATCCGGTCACAAAATCCATGGTCACTCGATCCCACTTCCATTCGGGTATTGAAATAGGCTGTAACCCGGATGGTACTTGATGTTCCGCTTTCACTTGTTGGCAAATCAAACATTTACCCACAAATTTTGTCACATCTCACTTCATTCCTGGCAACCAATAATGCATCTTCAAGTCTTGATACATCTTATTACCACCTGGGTGCATGGCATAGCTGCTGTGATGTGCTTCTATCAAAATACTCTTCTTCAATTTCGATTGATTAGGCACACACAATCTCTGTTTGTAGTATAAACTACCATCAAATGCTAATGAGTAATCACCACTATCACCATCTTTCACTCGAACCGCCACCGAAGACAATTTGTCATCTTACTTCTGAGCAACTTTCACTTGTTGCACAAAATCAGACTTTGTCTGCAATTCTACTATTAATGCTCTATTATCAGCCACATCTAACTTCACATTCATAACCTTCAGCGCCGCTATGAACTTTCTACTAAGTGCATCTGCTATAATGTTAGCCTTCCCTAGATGGTAGTCAATGAAGCATTCATAATCTTTTATCAATTCAAGCCACCTTCGCTATTTCAAGTTGAGTTCTTTCTGGGTGAGTAAATACTTCAAGCTTTTATGATCTGTGAATTGTAACACTTCTCACCATAAAGGTAATGCCTCTAAATCTTCAATGCAAACACTATAGCTGCAAGCTCAAGATCCTGTGTGGGGTAGTTCTTCTCATGATTCTTAAGTTGGTGGGAGGCATAGGCAACCACTTTACCATCCTGCATAAGCACATAACCCAATCCATTCAAGGATGCATCATTGTAGATGGTAAAATCTTTACCTGATTCGAGTTGGGTTAACACTGGAGCCTCAGTCAGCATCTTCTTAAGCCTATCAAAGCTGGCTTGGCATTTATCAGTCCACTCCAACTTCACCTTTTTTCTACAATAGGCGAGTTAAAGGCACTGCAATCATGGAAAAACCTTTAACAAACCTTCTATAGTAGCCTGTTAAACCCAAGAAGCTTCTAATTTCTGTGACATTCTTGGGTGTTCTCAACTACATCACTGCTTCAATCTTCTTAGGATCCACTTTGATACCTTTAGCTGACACTACATTCCCCAAAAATAACACTTTATTCAACCAAAAATCACACTTACTGAACTTAGCATATAGCTTTTTTTATCTCTGAGAGTCTGCAGAACAATTCTCAAATGCTTGTCATGCTCTTCTGGAGTCTTTGAATATACCAGAATATCATTAATAAAGACCACTACGAACTGGTCCAAATAAGGATGGAAAATCCGTTTCATAAGGTCCATGAAAGCTGCTGGTGCATTTGTGAGTCCAAACGGCATCGCCAAGAACTCATAATGGCCATATCTGGTACGGAAGGCAGTCTTGGGCACATCTACTTCTTTTATCTTCAACTGATGGTAGCCCGATCTCAAATCAATCTTTGAGAACACAACTGCACCTTTCAACTGGTCGAATAAATCTTCAATGCGTGGAAGAGGATACTTGTTCTTGATTGTCAATTTGTTCAACTACTAGTAGTCAATACATAGCCTGAGAGACCCATCTTTCTTTTTCACAAATAGCACTGGTGGTCCCCATGGTGATGTACTCGGCCTAATGAAGCCTTTTTCAAGCAATTCTTGCAGCTGAATCTTCAATTCCTTTAATTTTGCAGGTGCCATTCTATATAGGGCAATGGAAACAGGCACAATACCGGGGGCTACATCAATAGAAAACTCAGTTTCCCTGTCAGGTGGTAACCCTGGAAGATCCTCAGGGAAAATATCTTGAAATTCACACACTGTTGGTACATCAATCACTTTAGGATCTCCTTTCTTTGCATCCATTGCATAACACGAATAAACAATGCACCCTTTTTTGATATCCGCTTGGCAACAGTGGTTGAAATCACATCAGAAAGATAATCTAGTCTTTCGCCTACTATAGTAATTTCTTGATCATCAGGAGTTCTAAGGGTAGCTCTCTTTCTTTTATAATCAACCATCACATGATGAGTGGTCAACCAATCCATTCCCAAAATAACATCAAACTCTTTGAAGGGAAGTTCAATCAAATTGGCTGGGAGGACACAATCTTGAACACTAATGGGGTAATTTCTGTACATTTTGTTCACTATCACACTATAGCCTAGAGGGTTGCTCACTAGGATATTATGATCTAATGCCGAGTCATCTAACCCTTTACCCCATGTGTAGACACCGGGTCCCGAGTAGCCTTGATCAGGATTACCCGATGATGAAATTTAGCTATGCCGGCTTATAGGCAAAAAGATTGGAGCTCAGAAGTGATTTTCCTTGTCTTTTCTATGAGTAAAAAGGGTATTTTAAAAATATTTTAAAAATATTTTTTTAAATTATTTTGAAGAAGAAAAAGTGTGTTTTAGGTTGAGGGTATTTTATATAAAAAAAAAAGGGTAGAAAAATGATTAAAAAATGAAAAAAATAGAAAAGTAGAAAATAGGGGAAATTAATCGCGACGGAAAGGCGACGGCCAAAGGCCGTCGCGAATTTCCGTGCGCGGAGCGTGCGCTCCGCGCGGCCGATGCCCTGAGCGTCGGTCTCTCTGCGCGAGCGACGCCTCGGGCGTCGCTCGCTCCGCGCACGTCGTGCGCGGAGACTCCGCGGAACGTGCGCGAGGTGCACGGAAATCGCCCCTCACGCCGATTTCTCGCCCCATTTCGCCCATTTTTCGACCCAAACACGATTTTTAGCGGTTTTTGGACGGTTTTGGGTGGTTTTTTGGGTAGTTTTTGAGGGTTAAAACACTAGAAAAATTCAGAAACAGGAGGAGGACGAAAGGAGAACATTTTGTTAGAAAAAAACTGAATTTTGGAGCTTTGAGTTGAGAGAAAAAAATCCATCTTACACACTTGTTTCCAAGAGCTTTTCTTCAAGTTTTCAAGCTATTTTCTAAGGATTTTCACAAGAGAAGACAAGGAATTCAACACTTCTATCTTCAATTCTTCAAAACTGAATTTGAGGGTAATTATTCTTGGCTTTACTCATTAATTCTCTTGTTAATTTCATTTATTTTGGCTTCCAATTAACATATCAAACATGTAAATTCTCTTAGTCTCCATATTCTTCTTCTTATTTTTTTTATCTTCAATTATTCATATAATAAATAAGCTTTTTAAATTCTATTAATCTTTTTTTTTTTTTTCATGCCAAATTATTCTTTGTTCATGTAATTATGCATGTTTTAGGTTGTAAATACCTTTAATTTCTTAATGCTATATCATGTTTATTATTATGCTTTCTTTTGCATGTATGAGTGTTATAGTCATTATTTTATGCTAGTTATGCATGTCAAGTGGAATTATTCTCATGTTACACATTTATTCATGTCTTAACTATAATAAAATTGATTGTCACTAATCTTCCATGTATGTTAATAACTATTATTAATAAGTTGCATATGCCATGATACTTCATCACCTTATGCATGTTAAATTCCATCTTAATCACTTTATGCATGTTAAATTGCATCATAATTATTTTTTATGCATGTTATAGTATCTTATGCATGTTATATGGTCATTGTACATATTACCTTTTATGTTGTATTATTTCGTTGGCCTAATCACTAACATGAATTTCTTTTTGATTTTTGGTTGCAAATCATTGTTTTATTCTCATTTGAGCATCCATGCACATGAAGGAGGAGTTGCGGGGTTTGGTATTTCCTTTATACATTTTTAATTTTCATTTTATTTAATTTCCTTGTATATATTCATTAAGTGAAATGTTTTCTTATGCGCACCTAAATAAAAATCACAAAAATAGTTTTACTAAATTAGTTTAGATTTTTCATAATAAAATGGGACCAATGTCCTAGTTTTCATCCCAAATAAAATTACCACATCCAAAATATTTTCTTTAATTGAGCATGCGGGGACCAAAGTCCTCATAATTAATAAATTCCCCGGTTTTATGTATGTTTGCACTTTTAAATGGGAGTTGTATTCCGCTCCCGGTATTATTGTAGTTTACAATTGATGTTATTTTTGATATGTTTATCCTATCGCGTTCAATGTGAATATTTGCGCTTTTAGATTAAAATTGCATCGTGTGGAGGGAGAGCGAATTAACAATAATTAAAATTTGATCATAAATTAATCGAGGTAGAAATAGATGAGAAATCCCGGACCCAGCTCTGGTCTTTGGGCTCGAGAGGTTAGAGGTTATCCTCCAAAATACTTCTTGGGTCACGAGACTTTAGCGCTAATCCTAGGCTCCTTAGGGCGAGAGGTTTACCTTCCAAGACCCCTCTGGTTGGCCCAAAATGGATACAACGTGCAGTCTTAGGCTCTCCGAGGCGAGAGTAACTTTCCCAATGTTCTATTGGGTGGCGACTCCATGAAACCTCCCTGTTGCCCAACATAGACGCACTTGCTATTTATTGCAAGCTATCAACGGACCCGCAATGCCCCGATCGCCCTCAAGCGGGCGGTCAGATGGGCGCTCATGCCGGGATCCGGCGCGCGTCACACCATGCAATGTTTGTGCTAAAATAGGAGTGCATAGACCCGAGATCAATAAGTGCATATACTAAATCAAAAAATAAAGAGAATTTACCTATTATCACATCAGGGGCATCCTCCTGATCTCTGGCCCTAACAGCATACGTACGACCTACTGCACGTCCCTGACCCTGTGGTGGTGGAGGAGGTCTGGCTAAAGTATGTGAGGCTGTCCCCCTGCCTTGCCCCCTGGGTGCTGAAGATCCTGCACCTAGAGTTGGTGAAGTCACTGATAATGGTAATGCATTGTGGAAATCTTTAACAAGGTGTTCCTTCGAACTGCACTTGAAGCAAGCACCCGACAGATATCTACACTCGCTTGGATGAGATCTACCACAATGGTTGCACTGCTGTGAGATGCCTTGACCTCTGCCTCTCGGTGCACTAGCTACAGATGATATTGGAACACCACTACCGTCTGGATTCTTCTAATTGCGTGATGGTGCCAATAGCCGAAATAACTCTTCGATCCCCTTTTAAGTGAGCATGAAGGAACTAATGTTCCTAAATCGAATAAATATCCCGACTTATGTATGTCTCCTCTTTTGATTAATTTTGCTTGATTGTTTAACTTTATGTTTATATATATCTTGTGGGCCCTTGTAAAATAATTTTTGGGACAATTTTATTTAACTTTCTTTCATTTGGGGATTGTATTCTATCCCAATTTCCATTTTAATTTTATTTAGCTTTTCTTTTCATTTGGGGGACTGCATTTATCCCATTTTCTCCTTTGTAAATGGCATGGCTTTTTGTTTTTACCGCTTTATTTATAGCTTTCATTTACCGCTTTCTCGATGCTTGAAGTGTGCCTTTAATAAATTGTTGTAATCGTGTGAGATGAGAGATGGAATTTTCTAATCTAAAAACTCATTTATAATTAACCAAGGCATAAAAAAGAGTGGAATTCTGGACCGCTATCTTGTTTAGACCATAGAGATTATATGACCTTTCCCAATTTCTTGTAAATTGGGTGGCGACTACAAAATAACTCAAAGGTGCCTAAAGGTTTCATGAGACTAGATGAACTTCCCCAATGTTCTATTGGGTGGGGATTCCAAAATTTGTCATGTTATCCAAGATAAAATGACGCCAACCAATCCCTCGAGCCCTAAAAGCAGGCCTTAAGGGGGACCTTTCCGGTTCGGCGCGCGTCACAGTGACGACTTTACTGGGGACTTTATGACTTTGTTTCGAAAGTGTCTTGGATAAAATTTATAATTGAGTTTTTAAAACCTATAATTAGAGTCTTAGAATTATGATAGTCTGTACCCTTATTCTACCCCGGTGCATTCCTAAAATACAACCCTACTTTCACTTATTATAGGGAAGTGCTCAACATAATCTCCAGCCCAAGCCTAGTACCTTTTGGTATATCAAATGGAGACCCGATCGGTCGTTATGCTTATGACGAGCTAGACCTATTAGCAGGGACCATGCTTGGGTAGCCCTAAAGTGACATCACCTTGACTAGAGCTCATGTGATGGCAATAGATACTTCCCCTAGGTGAAATTAACCGTAATATGATGCTTGTGATGTGGGTGTGATGTATGCCGAACCCCGCGAGGCCCCGAAAGCTCACTTTTAGGGTGATCAAGAGAGGTCTATGAAAACTTGTAAGAAATTTTACAAGTGCATCTATTTTGGGCAACAAGGAGGTTTCTTGGAGTCGCCACCCAATATAATATTGGAAAAGGTCGTCTAGCCTCACTGAGCTGAAGACAGTGCATGTGTGTCTATTTTGGGCAATCATAGATATTTTGGACACCTCCTTCCAATAGAACATTGGGAGGAACATTTAATCTCATGAAGTTTAAGATGATGCATATATATCTATTTTGGGCAAGGCAGAGATATTTTGGTCACCTCTTTCCAATAAAATATTGGAAAGATCATCTAATCTCGTGGAGCCTAAGACAATGCAAATTGGGCCTATTTTGGGCAACAAGAGATATTTTGGAGGCCCCATCCCAATAGAACATTGAGATGGTTCCGAACCTTCTCTGGTCTTTGGGCTCAACGAGGCGAGAGGGTCATCTCAATGTTCTATTGGGATGGGGCCTCCAATACACCTCCTGTGTCTCGTAAAAAGGCTCAATTTGCACAGTCCTAGGCACCACGAGGTGAGAGGGCCATCCTAATATTCTATTAGGATGGGGCCTCTAAGACACCTCTGGTTTGCCCAAGCGCGAGGCTGAGATGGCCATCCTAATGTTAGGGTGGGGTCCAAGATGCCTCCAGCTTGCCTATGATGGACATAGCTGCGCTGTCTTAGGCTCACTGAGGCTAGACGAACTTTCCCAATGTTCTATTGGGTGGCGACTCCATGAAACCTCCCTATTGCCCGAAATAGACGCCCTTGCAATTTCACTTGCAAGTTTCATGAACCTCTCTCGATTGCCCTAAAGGTGGGCGTTCGGGGTGACCCGGGGTTCGGCCCGCGTCACAATGAGCCAATGCTCTGAATCTCTCCCTAGCCTCATCGCTCATCCACATAGGAGCCTGAGGTTTAGCTTGATCGCGGGGAACGTTACGTCGCGGAGGCATCCCATAAATAAGATGAAAAAATTAGGTTCATATTTTCATCGCAGGTAAAAGTTGATCCAAAGATTTTAAATTTTGGAAATTTCGGCAGCATTTCGGCTGAAACGTGCCTACCCAAAAAATTTCAGCAGGATCCCGGCAAGGATGTGCGTACCCAAAAAATTCTAAAAAATTTGGACAACATCTCGGCAAGGATGTGCCCAACCTCCTGCATAAAAAAAAACAAAAATAGAGGGATAGGCTTTAGGCCCCAAGCAACAATTTCATCATTGCATGTTATTTTCGTGTCTTATTCAGTTCAGATTACTCTTAAAACTAAGTTAGATTGGGGCAAGTCCATAAGTCCCTAATTTTCTTTTTTTCTATTTTTTGTTATTTTTTGTTATTATTTGTTCATGCATTTTTTTTTATTGTCATGCCTTGTACAAAGTCTAGAAAACTAAGCATAAAATAGGCAAAATTCAGTCCCACATTTTGCTAAAATATACTAGACATGCATCTTCCATGCAAATTATTTACAAAGAAATTAAAAAGAGTAGAAAAAACATGATAAACTAACCTGGTAGTCGACGAAACGTGCTAAAAAAACATGACAGAAATGTGGAAAAAGTACTCCTAAGTGTGCACGACACTATGAGGGTCGTTTTGGCGTAAGTGGTGAGCAAAACGGACAATAAATGGGGTAGAAAAGTGCAAAAAATGAAAGGGGTGTCGTTCAACTACTCCTACTATAGTTTTTCATGACTGACGGGATGCCTGTCGGAACACCGAGCAACAGGTATCCCGTCGGTCGTTAAGTATTCCATTTTTTTGCTTTGATTTCACCCCCTCATTAATGGCCTATTTATTAATGAATTAAAAAACTCATTAAATGCTTTTTTCTCCTTCTTCTTTTATTTTTTATGTAAAACTCCCTAAATATTTGCTCCGATTTTTGTTTTCGGTGCAAACCCCTATAAAATGGTAAAGAAATATGCAAAAAATAATTTTATGCGCGTAACATGCATGAGTTATGCAGGAAATAAATCTGCCCAAGGTCAACCACATTGATCGATGGGCTTCTCGTTGGATTACCGACAGACGGGCACCCCGCCGGTCAGCTCCTCCTTATAAATAACTACTCCTTTAACTTCGTGCATTTTTAACATTAAAGCATTTTCTCTACTTTCTTCCTTACTTTTCCTTGTTAATTTTAGTTTCTCAGTTGCAACACCTGGGAAATGTCTATCTCTGCCCTCCCCAAGATGCACCGAATTCTGGATAACCCCCAAACCTGGGAAAATACTACCCTTTCTCCACTTTTGTGGCTTGAAATTCCTAAGGAGAGTTAGGATAGATCACAACCTTCTTCTTGCTACAGCCCACTTTTGGGACCTGCATTTTTATGTCTTCAGATTCACTTATCAGGAATTATGCCCTTTACCTGAAGAATTTGCTGCGATTATTGGGGCCTGGCATCCTCCCAGTGCCTTACCCTGCATTCCCCGTTGCGGTTTGATTCATACCCATGACATCGCACTAGCCTTATGCATTCCTCCTTCTGATGCTGCCCGGTTGATCCCTCAGGGTTCTACTTTTACCTTAAAGCCCCTGATTAAGGCATTAGAGGATTTCTCTGATGTTCCCCAGTTCCGTATGGGTGCCATCTTCCTGTTCTGTCTCATGAGATACTTGACTATGACTTCTGAGGAGCTGACTAGTGACCTTTGACTATTCGGGATAGTGGATGATTTTTATCGTGGCCTAACCCCTTTCCCCCTGATCCTTGCGGATACTATTCTAGGTTTGAATTCTGTCCGTGCTGAGCCTTCAGCCTCATTCTCTGGAAGTCCCTTATTACTCCAGGTACGTTATTATTTTCTAAGGTAGTGCGTCCCTTGTGGATTTTCACACTAGCTTTTCTTAGCAGGAAGTACATCCTTTTCGCATTCTCACACAACCCTATGCCTTATTTTTGCCTGGGGTGAACCCAATTCACTCCAGCGGCTTTTATTAATTTTTATTTTTATTTTTTTTCTTTAATTTCTCTTTTATTGTTTTTCCTTTTTTTAATTTTAGATATGGCTGCAAGAAAAATCGAAACTGGTGTGAGAACCTCCTCCCAGGATTGTTAGTCAATATTCTCTGAGGCATTTTCGTCCTCGTCAGCGACTATATTTATTCGCGACTCTCGACGAAGTGATTACCAGACTTGGCGAGGTAACAGACGAGGATATTAGTTTCATAAATGCTTGGCTTCCGCTCTCTGCCGCAATAGTCGATGGCTCTTCGGGATGTGTTCCCTTATGCTGGCTTCACAAAGCCACTTTTTATATCAAAGCTCGCTGTATTCGACAGCTTGAGAAGACCCAAGATGTGGTGAGACTCCCTTTATCTTTTCGAGGTGGAGTTCTATCTTCAGCCTTTGCCTCCCGATATCTTGACCTCTGGATTGAACTACCAGTGAAGACCATCATACCTTCCTTCGGGAATCATTCTGTCACTTCTACAAGTGCATATAAGAGATGGGTGCTCAGCCTCGCAGTTGATAACAGGACTTGCCAGTGAGAGTAGTGATAGAGCCTAGTTCAGATTTGCATGCATTTGGGGCGATGTATTTTTTTTTTAAAATAGAACAAGAAAATAATATAAATGGATGAATTCAGTTTTATTTCATTTCACAAAATTGTATACATTTCAGTATGATTTCAGTATACATGATCATCATTTAACACTAATTCAAAATGCAAAGCTACATTCATTCATGGAATAAATCTTGATAGCATCAAACTCCTGTTACCAATCAGCCCTCTTGGGTTTTCTTGGTTGGACATTTTCTCTCAAGCCTCTAATTTTTGCCCAGGATGCCTTTTTTCGGTTTTCACCTTGACGAGGTGCTCAATTTTACAAGGCCTCCTTTTTTCGATTTTTGACCTGCGGGGCTTTTATTCTCTTCTTTTGATTTTTTGTCTTTAGTCATGAAACCTCTTGAGTCTATCCATATTGATAGGCTCCTTGAACTTATTGCCATCGCTATCTGCTAGAATTGCCGCCCCTTTTGACAATAACTTTTTGAGGATGAAAGGGCCTTCCCACGTTGGTCTGAATTTTCCCTTTATGTCCGGCGCACTCGGTCTCATTTGTTTGAACACTAAATCACTTTCTATTATCGGGCGTTTCTTAACTTTATTCCCAAATGACCTAGCAAGCCTCTTCTGATAAATCTGATTATCAAAGTAGGCCCTTAACCTGCTCAGATCTAGCATGTTCAGATGTTGTAACCGTTGTTAAGACCATTCAGCATCCGAAACTTGGGCCTCCATGACCACCCTCAATGATTTGAGTTCTATCTCAACCGGCAGTACCACTTCTGTCCCATACACTAAAGAATATGGCGTGGCCCCTGTGGAAGTCCTGACGGTCATTCTATAACCCCAGAGTGCAAAAGGCAACTTTTTCGCCCAATCTTTATAGCTTTGAACCATTTTGGCCAGGATTCTCTTGACATTCTTATTGGCGGCTTCTACTGCCCCGTTGGCTTCGGGAAGGTACGGAGAAGACTTATGATGCTCGATGCCGTATCTATGAAGTAACTTCTTCATTTTAGCCATGAACTGGACCCCATTGTTGGATATAACATGATGTGGGAGACCGTATCTACATATCAGGTTCTTTTTAATGAATTTGCCATATCTCGGATATCAACTTTCTTAAAAGATTCAGCCTCTACCCATTTAGTAAAGTAGTCGATAGCGACTATGATGAATCTATGTCCATTGGAGGCCATGGGGTGTATCTCTCCAATAATATCTATCCCCCAAGCTGCGAACGACCAAGGCGACATTAAACTGTGTAATTCCAAAACCGGCAAGTGCCTCAAATCTGCATACTATTGACACAACTGATATTGCTTTATGTACTTCGAGCAGTCCGTATCTATGGTGAGCCAGTAAAACTCTTGTCTCATGATCTTCTTGGCCAGCATTAAACCATTCATGTGGGCCCTGCAAATACCAGCATGGGTTTCCTCCATTACCTTTTCTGCCTCTTTCTCATCTAGGTATCTTAATTTGATACCGTCGACTTGCCGTTTATACAATACCCCATCTATGCAGATGGATTGAGTAGATAACCTGCGAATTAACCTTTGGTCTTTTTCGGTAACCTCTTCTGGGAATACTGTGTTCTCTAGATAGTTTTTGATATCGTGGTACCACGGCTTTCCATCCGCTACTTCCATTTTCATGACTGGTTTGGACTCAAAGCTAGGCCTCTCAGAACTAGAAATCAGTGCAGGTTTTATAACCACCCCTTTCGGGTTATCCCATATCAATACTAAAGTCGCGAGCGCATCCATCAATTGGTTTTCATCTCTTAGAACAAAGTGAAAGGTGCATACCTCGAACTAGTTGCTCAAATCTTTTAAGTACTTCACATATGGCATCAGTCGCTCTTCCTTGACAGCCCACTCGCCCCGAATCTGGTTGATTACCGGCGATGAATCTCCAAACACCTCTACGTTCTTTGCTCCCAAGGCTACCAAGGCTTCTAATCTGAACGTGCAGGCTTTGTACTCGGCCTCATTATTGGTGGCTTTATATCTCAGTTTCTTAGCAAATGGGAGTTTTTCATTATCCGGGGTTGTTAGAATAATTCCTACTCCTGCCCCCTTGCTATTTACAGCCCCATCAAAGTTCAATTGCCAACCTCGTACTGTGATAGCTACCACATCCTCGTCTAGGAAATTGGACTCATATGAATCTCCTTGGATTGGGTGTTCAGCAAGAAACTCTGCCACTGCGCGCCCCTTAATGGTTTTTCGAGTGATGTACTCAACATCGAATTCCTATAATAGTAATAACCATCTCCCTATTTTCCCAAGAAAAGATGGGGCTTCCTGCAGGTATCTGAGAGGATTCTACTTCGCGACTATGTGTACCTTGTAAGAGTGGAAGTAGTGTCTCAGCTTCTTAGAGGCCCAGATTACTGCAAGGCAAATCTTCTATACTTTTGCGTACTTGACCTCATAAGCAAGGAACTTCTTACTAAGGTAATAAATTGTGAACTCCACCCCAAACTCATCACCCTAAGCCATCATGGCGCTTACCACTCAGTGATGAAGGCTGTTTTGATCCAATCGGCTATTTTGTTGAGGATCTGATTATAGCCTACATAACCATCCATGAAGCTATACATCATGCAAGCATTTGCACTGTCCACTAACACGTCTATGTGAGGTAATGGAAAGTCATCCTTTGGACAAGCCTTGTTCAGATCTTGATAGTCCACGCACACTCGTACCTTGCCGTTCTCCTTAGCTATTGTAACCACATTGGCCAACCAGGTCGGGTATTGTACTTCAATTAAGAACTTGGCCTCAATCTGTTTGTGAATTTCTTCTTTCACCTTATCTGCCCATTCTGGCCTTAGCCTCCTAAGCTTCTGCTTGATAGGCTTATGGTTTGGGTATGTTGGAATGGCATGCTCTGCGATTTCACGGTCTACTCCTGGCATATTTTTGTAGGTCCAGGCAAAGACTTTTTCATGTTTTCTTAAGATTCTCTCAAATTTTTCTCGCTCTTCAGGAGTTACGTTAGATGCTATCAAATTTTTTTTTGGGTTTTTCGAAGTTTCAAGATTAAATAGAGTAGTATTAGTTGAATCAATGTCAAATATGAATGGATTATGATCATGATTATGCATATTGAAATCATCATAAACATCGCACAAGTAAGCAAAATCGTTCACTTTATTAATATAACTAAAAATGCCATCAACATTATTAAAAAGTTCAAGAGTAAAAAGAAAATCTAAACTATTTTCTTCCTCTTCTTCCGTCGGTGCAGATGTTGCAGCTGACGGTTCTGAATCATATTGGCACTTTGGAGGTATTACAGCGACCCCCTGTATGGCTTCACTCTGACCCTCTGTGGCTTCGTCTACCATCTTTGCTTTCCCTTTTACCCAGGCAGACACCAATCTCTCAGTAATGACCTCCTTGGGTGATTTGCGGTCCCAGACTGTCTCCTTGGTCATGATTTCCTTATCCCAAACGCCCTCTGCTGGCTTGATCAATCCAATGTCCCAATCGAAGACATCATTAAAGACCTCAAATCCCAGCACAATCTTCCCATCGACCCACTGAGGCTTTGCTTCCCCCGTGTAGGCACACACTGAAGTTGCTGGCACAAAGCTTTCCCTGATATGGGGATCTCATCCACTATCTTCTTGCCCTTTTTCATAATGCCTTCATACCCAAGACCTCTCCTATCCTTCTGGCCTCTGGTAGCAATGGCTATTGGTGACCCCTGCGAACTCTTTCCTAGATCCGCACCATGGAGGAATTACATTCTCTTCATCATATTTAGCACCTGAGGGCTTCCTTCCATATGTTCCTCTTCGTCTATCACATCAACATGAAACCCACTGAAAGGCTATCTCACAATTTCCAATATTGAGACCTGATTCTCCCTTGCGGCCCTTATAGTCATGACTTGACCCTCATGAGGAATCTTAACCATTTGGTGCAAAGTGGAGGGCACTCCTCCCAGCTTATGAAACTAAGGACTGCCTAAGAGGGCTGAGACGTTGACAGGAATGGATAAGACCACAAATTCTACTTCAATTTCCACTGGCCCCATCTTGACTACCGTCTTGAATATCCCAGATGCCTGCCTCTGCGAGTTATCATAGGCCATGATTGTTAGATCAGACTTAGCCAGCATATCCTCAGTCACTCCAAAAGCTGCCATCGCCACTAGGTGACATACATTAATTGATGAACCATCATCCACCATGACACATGTCGTATGCTTCTGATTGATATGAGCCCATATGTACAAGGGGTGATTGTGATTGCAGCATTCTGCCGGCAAGTTAGCACTTGTAAATACCACATTTTCCCTAGCTTCCCCCTTTACTACATCCAGTAACTCTGTAAGCGAGATGGTTGTGGCCACCGTAGTCTCTCACAAAGCCTCCACCAACTTCTATCTATGAGTTGGAGACTGCCTTAATAGATCCCATATTGAAATTTGAGCTGGCTTCTTTTTCAGTTACCTCATTATCGGATTGTCTTTCGGCTCTTTTTCTTTTTGGCCTATCTCTGGATCATGTAGCATACAAACTTCTAGAGCTACCCTTCCAATTCGGGTCACTGCTCCAACCTTCTTCTCTTCATTCTTCTTTTTTTCTTCCTCCGAACCCCATGAGTTTAGAAATGCTTCAACTTTAGAGTAATCATTTCATGTCCACTTTCATCAGTGGACCAGTAATCGATCACTGCCACTGGAAGCCCTTCTTCACTTACCTCATAGAGGTGCGTGATAGCAGTGTGGGCATCGATGCCGTAAAAATCTCTCAACACAAACCATTCGGGCAAACTGGACCCGATCATGAACACAAGTGGGGGTACATTATTATACCCGGACTTCTTCTGATTCCCTCTTTTCTCGGGATCTGTAATCTACTGGGAATCAATCAGATCTTGAATCGCATGTCTCAATGCCTTATATTTGTCAGTTGTGTGTCCAGTATGCTGATGGTATGCACAATATTCATTATCTTTGTGCCTTGGCAAACCTTGAGTCCTAGCCGGTCAGGGCGGTAAAGGTTGCAGCTTCCCTTCCTTCATCAGCCTTCTGAGCACCCCCGAGAGGGATCTCCCTAGATTGGAAAAATGACTTGGGGCAGTGCTAGTGGCTGAAACCTCAGCTGTCATCCTTGTGCCACTGCTGGAGCCTGCTGACCTACTTGCCTCTTGGCTACCACTGCCTTTCCTGACATAACTCTCATTATTTGCTCTTCTCTAGAGGTACTCTCCTTCTGCCTCTATAGCGATATCCTTCAAAGATTCCCTGTCTCTCAGACCCTTCATTTTCAGTCCGTCCATCAGATATGGTCTAGCATTTTTGATGAACAGCCAAATCTGATCTTTAGTATCTGGCTTCCTTTCCATTTCCATTACCTGGTTCCTCCATCGGGTCAGGTACTCATAGAAGGACTCACCTGACTTCTACTGCAGCAACTCCAAGTCCTTTAGGGTCACCTCTATCCTTGTGTTGCAATCGTATTGCCTGAGAAACTCTTCCGTCAACAAGTCCCAATCCTCTTTAGTCCTCTGGTCTAGACTATGGTACAAATCCACCGCCGGGCCGGTCAGGCTCAGACAAAAGTATTCAATTTTTTGCCTCTTTGTCAAAGTAGTACCCTTCATTACCAATGAGTACTGCTTTATGTGGGCGGTAGGATCAGAAGTGCCATCAAATTTTGGGACATCTGGCATTTTAAAGTTCTTAGGGATCAAATCTTCTCCCTCTAGCTCCTTATCTTTGGGGTTCATCCCTTGCCCCCTTACCAGCATCCTTGTCATTGCCTCAAATATTTCTTCCATCTTCTTCTAGATGGATTCCTCTGTCTGGGGTGCCTTCCCTCTCAGCGACACGTGCTCTTCATAATCATTCTCATCCTATAACTCCTGCATCCTATGGGCAAGCCCCTTTTTCTGTCCTGCCAATACATTGGCCCTTAGGTCTACTGGTGGTGGGTGAACCTCTTCTTGTGGGTCTTCTCTGACTTCCTCCTATTCGTTTTGTCTCATAGGAGGAGGAACTGGGTTCTGTGGTGCAGCAGGCTGGGCCATATTTGTAACACCCCGATACCCCCATTAGAAGGATACCGGAGCGCTACAATGAAACTCGACCATGAACACATACATATACACTTGCGCATAAGAGGAAGCATACAATTAGGAGATAAAACATAAACAAACTAAAACATAATATATATATATATATATATATATATATATATATATATATATATATATATACACTATAAATTATACATTATCCGAATATTACATATACAATAATATGCAGGAGTAGAACAAAATAAAACTCTTCTAGCTCCTATGTGGCCGAACTGCAGACGTACGACTCGAACGGAACCCAAAACCTGCCACCTACACGGGAAAAGAACCTGTGCTAAGCAATAACGCTTAATGGGGAGGAACAAAACAAAGAGCACTATATAATAAAATCATGCAAAAACATAAATATATATAAGCATCCACAGACTTGAATCTCTAAAATAACAGAAGACAAGGGTACATAACAAATAATCACTGAATTAAGCAACTAACATAACCACAATATACAAAAATCCAACAAACCAACTTAAGTCACTCAAAGAGACATAATACTTCACTAGGCAAAACTTAACACTTCAAAAACAGCCTGAATTTCATTCGTTGTGGATACGGGAACGGTTTGCGATAGGGGATACTGCGAACAGTATTAAAGTGAGAGACCGTAGCCTCAATCACACACTACACTGAGTTTTATCAAAAGTATGGGAGACTGAAGTCTCAAAACATTTTCGCTATCAGAATGACCATCTCAAAGGTCGGCCGCATGACCTAAACGGGGTCGACAGAATAGCTGCACTCAAACCCTTTATAAGCATGCTTATCTATCTACTACAATGACACTTCACGCTAAACTCACTCACCCTACACATAACGCTTGACAAGAGCAACCCACAAGTCAAAACACTAATCATAGCAATATTCACTACTCAAGGTACAAGAATCAGAAATCAAAACACTATCTTATCATAATTATTTACACAGAATTAGAACGATCAACATACACTTGCACGAGACACAAAAACAAAACCCATGCAATAGTGAGAAACCGTGCAAAGTGGGACAAAAGAGAAATAATTCAAAAAATAGGGCAGGCAGGATGGACTTCTGTCATGATGGCGATGGGCGTCGCGCCCATCACATGCTGGCAACAACGCGTGCTCGCGACGAAGCACAGTTTGGCAGAAGCACACTTATCCGAGCTCTGTCGCGCTCGCGACAGAGACCAAGCACATGCAAAATCAAGCTCTATCGCGCTCGTGATAGAGACAGGCCACTCCCCATCGTGTTCGTGCTTAGAAGCGCGCTCGCGCTAGGGCTCGACTTATAGCCGCTCGGCCTACCGAGCTCTTTGTCGTGCTCACAACAGAGGGATCCTCACCAACATAAAGGCTATTTTGCACTCTGTTGCGCTCGCGACAGACATCGCGGTCTTGACAGAGCCCAGAATTGCCTAGAACTCAGCATTCTGCATATCACTTCCAGCCCAACAAATTTCAAAACCACTCTTCATGCAAAAGCGCTTACCTCATCACTCAAATGCATACCAAGGCAAGCTCATAAACCACAATCCACTCAATTTAAACTAACTCAAACAATAAACTCAATTAAGAAATAAAAGAATGCAAAAACAAGAACATCACAATCAGAATTTTCCCCCAATACTTGCAATTTCACTACCAAAATTCACATACAAACTCATACATAAACTCAAACAAAGCACACAAGATTTCCAGAAAAATCAAACACAACGTGCACACATGATCCGAAAGGGAAAGCAACCAGACAAAGCTCCCAAACCTCTTATAGTTCAAAACTCAGCTGATCTTCAACCTTGAACCTTCTCCTTGCCTTTGCTCTTCTTCTTGCCACTCGATTCTTGCACAAACCCAACCAAAAACACACTTAAATCATGCCCAAAAATTCTTCCAAACCAAAAAACAAAGACGAAGAAAAAGAAGATGAAGAAGCCCAAAGCAAACCCAAGCACTTACCTTTACAAAACCCAACTCTAACTTAGAAATCCAACCTCAAATCTTGAAGAAATCACACAAGGAAGGAGTTGGGAGCAGAAATTGAAGAAAGGAAAGAGAGGAGAGAACGGGAAAGTGAAGGGAGAGGGGAAAAGTGACAGCTTCCACTGGAAGCTTCCCCAAAATCTGCCCTCCCTTACCTCTCTCTTCCTTTTTCCATAAATGCTCACCCACCACCATGCCATGTGTCACTCTCCAAGGCTACCAAGTGTCACTCCATCTTGATTAAACTTCTCAAGGCACCATACACATATCCTACTCAATCACCTCTTATATGAACACTTTAATCCTTGGTACCATACTCATAATCCACTAGATAACTTCTCACTTTAAGACTTTAATTAAAAATTCTTCAATTAGGTCCTTAATTTCTCAAATTCCAAATACACACATTACCAAAATACCCTCTAATTCCGACTTAACACATGAATTCCGACTAGGCCCTTTTTGGGTTGTTACAATCACTCGCCCTTAAGAAATTTCGTCCTCAAAATTTTCCAGCTAACTGTAAATCCAAGAACCCAACACCGAACAAAAACAAAAACTTGGCAACACAAACTTACCAGAAGGACCCGCGGACTCCTTTACTTCCTTCACAATCATTGCAAAAGCTCTAGCTAAGCCACCCGAAGTTCCTTGATCCTCAAGATCCACTACTGACGTTCGGTCGGCTACACTCTCCTTTTTACATGCTTATTGAGCCAAGTTCTCTCTCTTCTCAGGACAATTGTCGAGCAAGTGCTCCTTGCTGCCACACTTTAAACAAGCGCCCGTGAGCTTCCAACAATCAACCCAATGTTGCTTTTGACAATGCTAACATATCGGTATACTCCGACCTTTCTTTCCCACGGTCATGTCTTTACTCAATAACTTTATCTTCTTAGGCAATTTCTGAACAAAACCTTGAGAAGCCCGAGAAGCAGTCAATCGGTCCACTAACTGTAGCAACCCACGTACTAACATCTCATCATCGAGAACGGAACCAGAATCTTCAACTGGAGGACACTCAAAAATATTCTGATCAACTCCGACCGGGCTTACACTTTTCGTTGTCTCGCCCACATTCTCACTCGGATCAGACTCTGTAACACCCCGCCATCCCCGTTGGAAGGATGCCGGAGTGCCACGCGGGCAAACACATATAAACATATACATTTACACATGTATAAATAAACAAAAGAAAACCAAATGAGATTTAGAGAAACTTTTAATCATTTGATCAGAAAATTCCTGTAACATATATATATCAAGTCCTTATACATATATCATATTTATATCGTTTTTACAAAAAGGGCTCGTATGCAAATACATATACAAAAAGAATACTTGTTCCTTTACAAAAGATTTACTTTGCTATACACAAGCCATATACAAAAATTACAGCGGAAGACTTCAAATAACTTCAATCAAAAAGACTCCTAGTGGCCGACCTGCAGATATCTGACTCCAAGCTACACTCGCCACCTGCACGGGAAAAGAGCCCGTGCTAAGCGATAACGCTTAGTGGGGAGGAACAAAACAAAATAACAACATACATACAACATATGTGCAACAATACTATAATCAATATACAAGGTGCATATCATCAGGTTATACAAGAATTCATATGCATCATATCCATTTAATCTTGTTAATAAACATCTCAACATATACAATACATATACACATATAAACACGTAGCCTGATTAGTCTGGTATAAACCTAAGAAGTGGATACGGTCATTTGGATACTGATAGAACACCGTATCCCAAGCATATAGAGACATGAGTCTCAAACATGTAATTTTCATATAGAGACCGAGGTCTCGCTTTATTTCCATATAGATCCTAACAGGATCGAAACAAGGATCCAAACGGACCCGCATATAACATTTTTATCATATAGCAGCTGCACACACACTCTAACCTAAGTAAGCGCTTACTTATCCACTACTATGACTTATACAGGCTTATATGACACAACTCAATAATTCATATATCAAATCATGAGAATTTCATTAAATACTAGCTTATAAATCATGTATACTCGTATAATAATCAAATTCAGAAACAATTAAACATATAAATATTAACTACAGGAGGTAATAAGAACAATTAGCTCATATTGAAAAAGTCCCTGTTAAATAAACTATAAACACGTAAATCATGTATATTAATTATTAATCATGTATACAAAACCCAATATTATGCAATTATTAAAATACAATCAGATTTTAAAACTAATTAATCGTCATGTAGTGTAAAACCCTTGAAATCAGAAGTTAAAAAAAATCATGCTTTTAAGAAAACAGGCAACTGGAGGAAGGCTGGTCACGTCGTGACCTCCAGTCACGTCGTGACTCCAGCTTCACGCGAGCGCCAGGCAGAGGAGCAAGGCAAGGCAAAGCAAGGCAAGGCAAGGCAAGGCAAGGCAAGGCAAGGCAGTCACGGCGTGACCACCAGTCACGTCGCGTGACGCCTGTGAGAGGAGAGGGAGAAGTCGCGCAGGAAAGGCGAAAGTCACGGCGTGATGCCGCTTCACGCCACGTGACCTTCAGCAAAGAAGGAGTCACGGCGTGAAGCTGCTTCGCGCCTCGTGACCTTCAACCGAGAAGGGGGTCACGGCGTGACCACCAGTCACGTCTCGTGACCTTCTTCTCACACTTCTGCTTCTCTTCTCAAACTTCATCATCTTCTCAAAACCAAATCTCAGAAAAACGTAGAAAACCCAGAAAATTCCAGAAAACAGAGTACTTCCTAATTTCAAAACCCCAGCTTTCCCAAAACCATTTTTCATGTATTAATCATTCAAACACATACCCTCAAGACTCAAGAACTCATTTCCTGCAATTATAATATAACTATGTATTTTAAGTGTGAAAACAGAGACAAAACCAGAAGGTCAATATTCCATAATTCCTCATTCAAACTAATGCTTAATCAATTCATTTACCAACTCATGTTATTCCTTTCCACCTAAATCATGTAAACACAGTACATTTCTCATGCATTTAGGTAAACAAATACACATACTAACATTCACATTAGAACAGTAACTAGGATCCAAAACGAGAAAAGCAGACACACTCCCAAACCTGTATCGAAGTCCAAAAAGTCCACTGTATCCTCTTCAATCCACAACCTTGCCCTTTCCCTTCTCCTTCCTTTTATCCTCAGGAGCTTGCAAACAGATTAAAACCACAGTCAAAAATCCAAAAACCGAATCTCAAAGTAACTCAAATGAGAAGAAGAACCACCCGAAACCATAGCCTCTTACCTTCTGTAGCTTCTTTTCCAAACCAAACCCTAGTTCCTCAACAGCAATACTCACATGCAGATAATAGAAAGAACAGAAAAATGAAGAAAAGGCAGAATGTGCTTCGCGTGAGAGAGAACCAGAAAAGAAAGAGAAAACCTTTTTTTCAGTTCTTTGTTTTCCAACTAACTAAATTTTCTCAGACTTTTCCTTTCCCTCTCCACGTGCACATCCTCCTTCCACATGGCACACATGCACAAGAGTCACAATCCCACTAATTCTTCTCTTTTACAATTTGATCCTCATAACTCTAATAGGTCCCTATTAATTTCATTTTACTCACCTGAATAAAATCTGTATTCTAATTAAATCCCATCTAGCAATTAAATCCTCTTTCCTTGTACAAATTACCCAATTACCTTTAATTGTCCAATAAAAATCACTAATTCCAATTAGGCCACTTATGGGGTGTGACAATTGATTAAGCATTAGTTTGAATGAGGAATTATGGAATATTGACCTTCTGGTTTTGTCTCTGTTTTCACACTTAAAATACATAGTTATATTATAATTGCAGGAAATGAGTTCTTGAGTCTTGAGGGTGACCGTATCCACTTCTTAGGTTTATACCAGACTAATCAGGCTACGTGTTTATATGTGTATATGTATTGTATATGTTGAGATGTTTATTAACAAGATTAAATGGATATGATGCATATGAATTCTTGTATAGCCTGATGATATGCACCTTGTATATTGATTATAGTATTGTTGCACATATGTTGTATGTATGTTGTTATTTTGTTTTGTTCCTCCCCACTAAGCGTTATCGCTTAGCACGGGCTCTTTTCCCGTGCAGGTGGCGAGTGTAGCTTGGAGTCAGATATCTGTAGGTCGGCCACTAGGAGTCTTTTTGATTGAAGTTATTTGAAGTCTTCCGCTGTAATTTTTGTATATGGCTTGTGTATAGCAAAGTAAATCTTTTGTAAAGGAACGAGTATTCTTTTTGTATATGTATTTGCATACGAGCCCTTTTTGTAAAAACGATATAAATATGATATATGTATAAGGACTTGATATATATATGTTACAGGAATTTTCTGATCAAATGATTAAAAGTTTCTCTAAATCTCATTTGGTTTTCTTTTGTTTATTTATACATGTGTAAATGTATATGTTTATATGTGTTTGCCCGCGTGGCACTCCGGCATCCTTCCAACGGGGATGGCGGGGTGTTACAGCTTGGTATCAGAGCCTGGTTTGGTGGTTCTGGGTTATGTTGTGATTGTTTGAGTATAGAGTCGAGTCTATGCATGAGAGTCAGTTTTGTATAGTGGCCTAATGCAGATGTCTTGTGTTTTGTAGAGTTTATATGGAGTCGGATCCAAGTGAGTATATGGGCGACACTATGAGCAGTTATAATGTGGGTCCTAGAGAGAATCCAGCTAGAAGAGATGATCCAGTTAGACAGGATAGACATGAGCGGGAACCTGCACCAGCTGAGGGTGCAAATAGAGGTATTGCTTTTGATCCAGCGTTAGTTCATGGGTTATTACAAGTGGTTGATAGGTTGACTGCACCTAAGGCTCCAACTGAATTGTTAAGAAAGAGAGGAGCAGAGGATTTTCATGGGACTGCTTTAGATGAGTCCGATGTAGCTGAGTTTTGGTTGAAGAGAGTGGACAGGATTTTACAAGAGATTAGATGTCCTGCTGATCAGAGAGCTTCTTGTGCTATATCATTGCTTCAGGGACCAGCCTATGATTGGTGGGAACTTGTGATGAGGAATCCTCAGCGACCAGCCGAACTGACTTGGGATTATTTCAAGAAAGAGTTTGAGCAAAAGTATATAACAAAGGCATACCAAGAAGCGAAGTGGAGAGAGTTCATTAGTTTGAAGCAAAGGGGAATGACTGTCAGTGAGTACGACAAGGAGTTCAATAGGCTGAGTAAGTATGTGCCCGAGCAGTTGTTGACAGATGAGTTCAGATGTAGGCACTTTTTAGAGGGATTGCGTGAGTTATTCAGAGGCCCCTTGTCTGCGATGATTGTTTTGCAGCCAGTTGGGTATTATCAGATTGTGGCTGCAGCAATGAGGTTAGAGGAATCAGAGGAGATTAAACAGAAAATGGCACAGAAGAGAAGAGCACCAGAAGGGGGAAATGTGAGTGCTAAGAAAGCAAAGGGTACACCAGTTGAGCAAGGATCTAGAGGGAGTGTTCAGATGCCTTCACAGGTTGAGAGTGTAGCCCCACATGGTAGTAAAGGAAATCGAGCACCAGAATGTGAGCACTGTCATAGGTACCATTGGGGTACGTGTCGCAAGATTACCGGCGCTTGTTTCAAGTGTGGAAGCATGGAACATCGATTTGCCTTTTGCCCTAGTCGACAAGAGAACCAGAATCAACAAGAAAGCCGAAAATCCAATGTGATCCAAAGCAATCGTGAAGGAAGTCGAGCTCCGAGAGCACCATCTGAGACGGTGCAGCGACCTGGTGCTACGGAGGATAGTAATCGGCATAGGGCATATGCTATGACTGTTGAGAATGTAGCGGGTGCTGCAGGACCTTCGGGTAAGTGTTTACATGTTCAGTTTTGTTCTCTCGGTTTTGGTATTTGAGTTGTATTCGGTAAGCAAGGAAATTTCGGGGACGAAATTTTCTTAAGGAGGGGTGAGTTGTCACACCCCATAAGTGGCCTAATTGGAATTAGTGATTTTTATTGGACAATTAAAGGTAATTGGGTAATTTATACAAGGAAAGAGGATTTAATTGCTAGATGGGATTTAATTAGAATACAGATTTTATTCAGGTGAGTAAAATGAAATTAATAGGGACCTATTAGAGTTATGAGGATCAAATTGTAAAAGAGAAGAATTAGTGGGATTGTGACTCTTGTGCATGTGTGCCATGTGGAAGGAGGATGTGCACGTGGAGAGGGAAAGGAAAAGTCTGAGAAAATTTAGTTAGTTGGAAAACAAAGAACTGAAAAAAAGGTTTTCTCTTTCTTTTCTGGTTCTCTCTCACGCAAAGCACATTCTGCCTTTTCTTCATTTTTCTGTTCTTTCTATTATCTGCATGTGAGTATTGCTGTTGAGGAACTAGGGTTTGGTTTGGAAAAGAAGCTACAGAAGGTAAGAGGCTATGGTTTCGGGTGGTTCTTCTTCTCATTTGAGTTACTTTGAGATTCGGTTTTTGGATTTTTGACTGTGGTTTTAATCTGTTTGCAAGCTCCTGAGGATAAAAGGAAGGAGAAGGGAAAGGGCAAGGTTGTGGATTGAAGAGGATACAGTGGACTTTTTGGACTTCGATACAGGTTTGGGAGTGTGTCTGCTTTTCTCGTTTTGGATCCTAGTTACTATTCTAATGTGAATGTTAGTATGTGTATTTGTTTACCTAAATGCATGAGAAATGTACTGTGTTTACATGATTTAGGTGGAAAGGAATAACATGAGTTGGTAAATGAATTGATTAAGCATTAGTTTGAATGAGGAATTATGGAATATTGACCTTCTGGTTTTGTCTCTGTTTTCACACTTAAAATACATAGTTATATTATAATTGCAGGAAATGAGTTCTTGAGTCTTGAGGGTATGTGTTTGAATGATTAATACATGAAAAATGGTTTTGGGAAAGCTGGGGTTTTGAAATTAGGAAGTACTCTGTTTTCTGGAATTTTCTGGGTTTTTTACGTTTTTCTGGGATTTGGTTTTGAGAAGATGATGAAGTTTGAGAAGAGAAGCAGAAGTGTGAGAAGAAGGTCACGAGACGTGACTGGTGGTCACGCCGTGACCCCCTTCTCGGTTGAAGGTCACGAGGCGCGAAGCAGCTTCACGCCGTGACTCCTTCTTTGCTGAAGGTCACGTGGCGTGAAGCGGCATCACGCCGTGACTTTCGCCTTTCCTGCGCGACTTCTCCCTCTCCTCTCACAGGCGTCACGCGACGTGACTGGTGGTCACGCCGTGACTGCCTTGCCTTGCCTTGCCTTGCCTTGCCTTGCCTTGCTCCTCTGCCTGGCGCTCGCGTGAAGCTGGAGTCACGACGTGACTGGAGGTCACGACGTGACCAGCCTTCCTCCAGTTGCCTGTTTTCTTAAAAGCATGCTTTTTTTTAACTTCTGATTTCAAGGGTTTTACACTACATGACGATTAATTAGTTTTAAAATCTGATTGTATTTTAATAATTGCATAATATTGGGTTTTGTATACATGATTAATAATTAATATACATGATTTACGTGTTTATAGTTTATTTAACAGGGACTTTTTCAATATGAGCTAATTGTTCTTATTACCTCCTGTAGTTAATATTTATATGTTTAATTGTTTCTGAATTTGATTATTATACGAGTATACATGATTTATAAGCTAGTATTTAATGAAATTCTCATGATTTGATATATGAATTATTGAGTTGTGTCATATAAGCCTGTATAAGTCATAGTAGTGGATAAGTAAGCGCTTACTTAGGTCAGAGTGTGTGTGCAGCTGCTATATGATAAAAATGTTATATGCGGGTCCGTTTGGATCCTTGTTTCGATCCTGTTAGGATCTATATGGAAATAAAGCGAGACCTCGGTCTCTATATGAAAATTACATGTTTGAGACTCATGTCTCTATATGCTTGGGATACGGTGTTCTATCAGTATCCAAATGACCGTATCCACTTCTTAGGTTTATACCAGACTAATCAGGCTACGTGTTTATATGTGTATATGTATTGTATATGTTGAGATGTTTATTAACAAGATTAAATGGATATGATGCATATGAATTCTTGTATAACCTGATGATATGCACCTTGTATATTGATTATAGTATTGTTGCACATATGTTGTATGTATGTTGTTATTTTGTTTTGTTCCTCCCCACTAAGCGTTATCGCTTAGCACGGGCTCTTTTCCCGTGCAGGTGGCGAGTGTAGCTTGGAGTCAGATATCTGCAGGTCGGCCACTAGGAGTCTTTTTGATTGAAGTTATTTGAAGTCTTCCGCTGTAATTTTTGTATATGGCTTGTGTATAGCAAAGTAAATCTTTTGTAAAGGAACAAGTATTCTTTTTGTATATGTATTTGCATACGAGCCCTTTTTGTAAAAACGATATAAATATGATATATGTATAAGGACTTGATATATATATGTTACAGGAATTTTCTGATCAAATGATTAAAAGTTTCTCTAAATCTCAGTTGGTTTTCTTTTGTTTATTTATACATGTGTAAATGTATATGTTTATATGTGTTTGCCCGCGTGGCACTCCGGCATCCTTCCAACGGGGATGGCGGGGTGTTACAGACTCCATCTAGATATTATACAAGACACATCTGCATTAGGTCACAACACAAAATCGACTCACATGTAATGACTCGACACTTCAAATAATTAGAGACAACCAGAACCGCCTAAATCGGCGCTGATACCACTAAATGTAATACCCTGATACCCCTGATGGAAGGATACCGGAGCGCTACAACGAAACTCGACGATGAACACATACATATACACTTGCGCATAAGAGGAAGCATACAATTAGGAGATAAAACATAAAAAAACTAAAACATAATATATATATATATATATACATATATATATATACACACACACACACACACACACACACACACTACAAATTATACATTATCCGAATATTACATATACAAAAATATGCAGGAGCAGAAAAAAATAAAACTCTTCTAACTCCTATGTGGCCGAACTGCAGACGTGCGACTCGAACGAAACCCAAAACCTGCCACCTACACGGGAAAAGAACCCGTGCTAAGTGATAACGCTTAGTGGGGAGGAACAAAATAAAGAGCACTATACAATAAAATCATGCAAATACATAAATATATATAAGCATCCAAAGACTAGAATCTCTAAAATAATAGAAGACAAGGGTACATAACAAATAATCACTGAATTAGGCAACTAACATAACCAAAATATACAAAAATCCAACAAACCAACTGAAGTCACTCAAAGAGACACAATACTTCACTAGGCAAAACTTAACACTTCAAAAACAGCCTGAATTTCATTCGTTGTGGATACGGGAACAGTTTGCGATAGGGGATACTGCAAACAGTATTAAAGTGAGAGACCGTAGCCTCGATCACACACTACACTGAGTTTGATCAAAAGTAAGGGAGACTGAAGTCTCAAAACATTTTCGCTATCAGAATGACCATCTCGGAGGTCGACCGCATGACCTAAACGGGGTCGACAAAATAGCTGCACTCAAACCCTTTATAAGCATGCTTATCTATCCACTACAATGACACTTTACGCTAAACTCACTCACCCTACACATAACGCTGGACAAGACCAACCCACAAGTCAAACACTAATCATAGCAATACTCACTACTTAAGGTACAAGAATCAGAAGTCAAAACACTATCTTATCATAATTATTTACACAGAATTAGAACGATCAACATACACTTGCACAAGACAAAAAAATATAACCCATGCAATAGTGAGAAACCGTGCAAAGTGGGACAAAAGAGAAATAATTTAGAAAACAGGGCAAGGAGGATGGACTTTTATAGCGATCGCGACAGAGAGAGCAGAGTACCCCATCATGTGCTCGCGACAATACGCGCTCGCGACGAAGCACACTTATCTGAGCTTTGTCATGCTCGTGACATGTGTCGCCCTCGAGATAGAGACTGAGCACACACAAAACCGAGCTCTATCGCGCTGGCGACAAAGACCGGGCACTCCCCATCGCGCTCGCATTGGGGTTCGACTTACCGCCGCCCGGCCTACTGAGCTCCCTTTCGCGCTCGCGGCAGAGGGCTCCTCAGTAACACAAAGGCTATTCTGCACTCTGTCGTGCTCAGGACAGATGTCGCGGTCGCGACAGAGCCCAAAATTGCCCAGAACTCAGTATTTTGCACTTCACTTCCAGCCCAACAAATTTCAAAACCACTCTTCATACAAAAGCGCTTACCTCATCACTCAAATACATACCAAGACAAGCTCATAAACCACAATCCACTAAATTTAAACTAACTCAAACAATAAACTCAATTGAGAAATAAAAGAATGCAAAAACAAGAACATCACAATTAGAATTTTCCCTCAATATTTGCAATTTCAGTACCAAAATTCACATACAAACAACTCCATCACTAGCATGTCTTGCTAAAAAAATACCCATACTAACTCATACATAAACTCAAACAAAGCACACAAGATTTCTAGAAAAACTAAAGACAACACACACACATGATCCAAAAGGGAAAGCAAGCAGATAAAGCTCCCAAACCTCTTTAGTTCAAAACCCAGCTGATCTTCAACCTTGAACATTCTCCTTGCCTTTGATCTTCTTCTTGCCACTCGATTCTTGCACAAACCCAACCAAAAACACACTTAAATCAAACCCAGAAATTCTTCCAAACCAAAAAAATAAAGACGAAGAAAAAGAAGATGAAGAAGCCAAAAGCAAACCCAAGCACTTACCTTTACAAAACCCAACTCTAACTTAGAAATCCAAACTCAAATCTTGAAGAAATCACACAAGGAAGGAGTTGGGAGCAGAAATTGAAGAAAGGAAAGAGAGGAGAGAACGAGAAAGTGAAGGGAGAGGGGAAAAGTGACAGCTTCCACGGGAAGCTTCCCCAAAATCTGCCCTCCCTTACCTCTCTCTTCCTTTTTCCATAAATGCTCACCCACCACCATGCCATGTGTCACTCTCCAAGGCTACCAAGTGTCACTCCATCTTGATTAAACTTCTTAAGGCACCATACACATATCCTACTCAATCACCTCTTATATGAACACTTTAATCCTTGGCACCATACTCATAATCCACTAGATAACTTCTCACTTTAAGACTTTAATTAAAAATTCTTCAATTAGGTCCTTAATTTCTCAAATTCCAAATACACACATTACCAAAATACCCTCTAATTCCGACTTAACACATGAATTCCGACTAGGACCTTTTTGGGTTGTCACAATATTCATTTGATTTTCAAACTCTTCAAACCTTCTGCCCACTTCCTTTTCTATCATGGCCCTGGTGGTGTCTGCCCCTCTTGGTGAATTAGCCATTTCACTATGTAGGGAGAACTGGGATGATGTCATGTGTAACACCCCCATACCCCTGGTAAAGGATATCGGGGCGCCACGCGGCTACATACGTATACATATACATATACCGTAGCGGAAACATTAATATTAAAAGATAAGAATACTTTGGGCCAAACAATAAGAGCGTTTATAACATATATATAAACTGTACATAATACAAAAGCTTTATACTTGTTACATATTCATTTCGGTACACACATATATATAACAGTTAACTTTTACATGTCAATACTATACTTCCTATGTACATAATGATGTTAGTCAAATTGTAAGAAACTCTATTACTATCTTATACAAAAAGATGTAACGAAAGCTCCTAGTGGCCTTGACCTGCAGATGCACGCTCTCACTGATCCGAACCTGTACCTACACGGAAATAAACATCTGTGCTAAGCGATAATGCTTAGTGGGGATGAAAATAATGCAAAGGACTTCTTTACGAAGTCACACATATATCACACATTTCATATGACAAAATCAAATGTCACACGCATAATCTTGTCACACATATACAAATCATTTGTTCAAATACACAAGGGTCATGTGCTCCCATTCATGCAATACTTCTCATGTGCTATAACATTTAAACATAACAATCTTCTAAATCATTTCATGTTCACTATACCATATTAGTAAGCCTGAATTCCTTTCATGGTGGATACGGGTAACTCTGGATACTGTTCATAGTACTTTGCATATGGAGAATTAACTCAAACTCTACGAAATACACAAGGTATTCCGGACTCTGGGCACAATTAAGGCTAACTCTAGCAGCTGCACTCTAACCCTTTATAAGCATGCTTATCTATCCACTATAACGGTAATCAGGCTCAAAGAAACAACTCGATTATACTCTACTTTGATACCAAGCATGGATTATAATTCAAGTGCACTCATCAAATTCAAGGATAATTAACTCATGTACTAACATAATTAATCATGTTTAATAGTTAAAAACATATAACATTTAATTCCACTCATAAACTCTTATATCATACTATTATTTACATATAATGTCAATTGGGAACATTCATATGCTCATTTGATAGGGTTAAATATGAGTTGGACATGCTATAGGAACTTACCCTGAAGTTCGTGTGCAATACGGGTTCAATTCGGGAAGAAAAACACATAAAATGGTCAAAATAGAAGGGGTAGAGGTTGTCACTACTCGTGACAGATGTCACTACTAGTGATAGTAAGCTGCTGTTAGGACTCGTGACAGTCATCACTACTAGTGACAGAGGCCTACAGTCACGACTCGTGACAGTCGTGACTACTAGTGACAGAGCCACGGAAATCCAGACAAAAACCCAACAACATCAATTTTGTTCAGACTAAACGGACATCAAAACGACATTTTTAGGCAAAACTTCCTCATAACAAATCTTCCCTAGGATGTTAACTTTGAAATGGAACAATTTTCAAGTCAATTGGACATCTATAACATCATATATGATCTAAATAATCTTACCTGGTCAAATGAACCGGCCAAGGTAGAGACACCTCTGTTTTAAAAAATTTTCAGGGTCTTAGAGCAAGAATTTGCTCAAGCTTATTTCTGTGGTATTTATAGATATGTAAGTCAGTGTTCCAATGGAACAAGAATCACTCATTTTAGACGTCTAAAACTATACTTATGACAAAAACATCACACAGGGGTCAGATGACAAATAAGCAGAATTTGCCAAATCAAACTCTATCATTTACACACACGCTCTCTTGATCAATTCACATACTTATAAGCATATACACACATATTATAAGTAGCACAAACAATCAAAATAATGTTCACACACGATCCCTACCTCTAGGAGTTGAACCAAGCTCTCTACTCAGCTCCGACCTTCTCTTTTCCCTTATTTGGTCCCTTGTCCACAGCTTCCATGCACAACCATTCAAACTACGTGAATTACTCTTCTCTTTACTTTAAATCAAAAACAGAAATATTCAAAGAAAAAGGAGGTCAGATCGAGAAATAAATCCAACTTACCTTTTAAAAAAAATCTAATCAAGTCTTATGATGCTCTTTATAAGCCACTTCAAATGGTTCTACCCAAGAAACCAAACAAATGAAGAAGAAAAGGGACAAGAGAGAGGGAAAAGCAAGGTGAAAGGCTGACCAAAGGAAAAAGAGAAAGAAAGAAAGAATAGTGGCCAAAGCAAGGAACCCACGGGAAAAAAGGAAAAAAATGGGCAAATGGTCAAAGTTAATCCCACCATTAACTATGCTAATAAATGCCATCTACCAATTAAATACATACTTATCCTCTCTTTGACTCTTAATCCCCTTTTTCCCTTTAATCTCTTTTTAATTTTATGGAATAATATCCAACTCTTGCCACATGTCACATCCCTACAAAGCCATGTGTCAACCTCCTACAATGCCACTTGTCATACTCCTATGCCGCCACGTGTCCAATATACATCAAATAATCTAACTCAATTAGGCTTCACGGGAAGCATTCTGTCGCGCCCGCGATACTGTCACGCTCGCGACAGAACCCACACCCAACTACTTACTCAAATACACTCTCTTATACACACAAACTCTGGAATTCCCGAACCAAAATTCCAAAATTCTATGAGGGTCAAATCGGGTTGTTACAAATCTCTCTCCGTTAAGAAATTTCGTCCTCGAAATTTCCCCCGATACCCGACAAATAACTCAAATTACATACTGCATAACTCAATACCGCATAAATCAATAAGAGGACTTACCAGAAGATCCGATCAGTGCCTTTACATCTTCAGCAGTCATGGCAAATACACGTGGATGATCCTCAGGGAATGGCCTCTCGACTGTTTCCGATGGCGGTCTCTCAGCTCTACTTCTTCCTCTTCCACTTCTAACATTCCCAGAAGCCTTCCCTTTGTCTGTACTCGCTTGTGATGCCAAATTTTCCCTTAACTTGGGACACTGGGCAAGGAGATGTTCCGAACTGCCACATTTAAAACATGCGCCAGTGAGTTTCCTACACTCACCCCAATGACGCC
Source organism: Excoecaria cochinchinensis (assembly GCA_947683425.1). Taxonomy (NCBI): domain Eukaryota; kingdom Viridiplantae; phylum Streptophyta; class Magnoliopsida; order Malpighiales; family Euphorbiaceae; genus Excoecaria; species Excoecaria cochinchinensis. Next base: position 4,595,454 of record CANTUQ010000161.1, read on the forward strand.
TTCCACAATGTACACACTCTGGTGCCACACTTCTTCTACTAACTGGTGGCCTTACACTTCCAACTGAAGTTGGCATAAATGCGTATGCTTGCTCTTCTTTTCCTCTCTTTACTTCTCTAGCTCTGCCAATAACACCCTCATCTTCCTTTGGAAATCTTTTCTTTTGTTCTCTCTTCTGTCTCAACAGTTCAGATTCTTCTAGTCTTACAGCTGTCAATACCAGGCGATAGTAGCTCACCGGTTGCAAAGCAACCATGGTAGATAGGGGTCCCCGAATGCTCTCTCTTAATCCTTCTTCGAATTGTCTGCACCTGAAGTCATCAGTTAACATCCCTTTCGGTACATATTTACTAAAACGAGTAAACTCTTTGTCATATTCTCCTACCGTCATGTTCTTTTGCTTGAAAGTCACAAATTCTTTCCATTTGGCATCTCTGTATGCTTTGGTCACAAACTTCTCCTTTAACTCTTGGACAAAGAAATCCCAAGTTAACTCCACGGGTCTCTGAGGATTCTGCAACATTAACTTCCACCAGTCATATGCTGCACCCTGTAGTAATGACACAGCGCAAGCTACTCTTTGATTCTGTGGGCAATTGATTTCCTCCAAAATTCTTCCTATTTTCTCTAACCAGAATTCTGCTATCTCGGATTGATCCAGGGATGTTCCATGGAATTCTTCAACTCCTCTCTTTCTTATCAAATCCGATGGAGTCTTTGGAGTTGTCAACCTATCCAGAATCTGTACCAACCCTTGCATCAACTCCGGTTGCCCTGAACAACTCTTGCTCTTTCCTCTCTATCTTGTGCTTGTACACGTGGATCCACTCGAATCGGGTTCACACTACCCGAGGTCTATCCAACGTTCTCACTCGGGTCGAACTCCATCTAACCCTACAAAATAGCATCTGCATTAGGCCACACTCTAAGCAAACTTATACATGTATTCTATTACTATACTATACTCTGTCATCTTATAGACCAGAAACTCAAACCTAGGCTCTGATACCACTAAATGTAACACCCCCATACCCCCGGTAAAGGATATCGGGGCGCCACGCGGCTGCATACGTATACATATACATATACCGTAGTGGAAACATTAATATTAAAAGATAAGAATACTTTGGGCCAAACAATAAGGTCATGTTTGGTAAGTTGTAATGTATTGTAATGCAATGAGAAATGTAATGGATTAAAAAATGTAATGTAATGTAATGTAATTATAATTACATTACTATGTTTGGTTACATTGGTAATGTAATGTAAATATTAATACATTTCTATATTTTTTTATATTATATATATATATATATTGAAATATAATTATATTCATAATTATAAACTAATTTTTTATATGATTATTTTATATATTTATTATATTATGATCTCATATAAAAATATAATTATACTAAATTATAACATTGTTTTTCCCCCATATATATATATATATATATATATATATATATATATATATATTTCATAAAAAAAAAAACTCCAGTGCAATAATGCTTATTAATATACAGCGTTGAATTTAAAATTAAATCACAATTTAAAAAAATATGAATAGATTTTAATTTAGTGAAATTAATATGAAAATTAAAATAATAATATGGAATTTAAAGTTCAGTATAATTCTTTATTTGAAAAAAAAAATAGAGATTAACCTGAGTATGGAGAAAATTCAAATTTAAAGAGAAACATATAAATGTGATAATTAAAAGTTCAAGATCCAAAAAACTAAATCACATGTAATGAGAAATACAATACAATTTTAAGGGATTAAAAAATACACTAATAAATGTATTGAGCATTACTAATGCATTCACCATTACAATACAATATAAATATTTTACATCAACAAACAAAGTATTGATTACTAAGTTGATTACATTACAATACAAACCTCCCTACCAAACATACCCTAAGAGCGTTTATAACATATATATAAACTGTACATAATATAAAAGCTTTATACTTGTTACATATTCATTTTTGGTACACACATATAGATAACAGTTAACTTTTACATGTCAATACTATACTTCCTATGTACATAATGATGTTACTCAAAATGTAAGAAACTCTATTACTATCTTATACAAAAAGATGTAACGAAAGCTCCTAGTGGCCTTTACCTGCAGATGCACGCTCTCACTGATCCGAACCTGTACCTACACGAAAATAAACATCCGTGCTAAGAGATAACGCTTAGTGGGGATGAAAATAATGCAAAGGACTTCTTTATGAAGTCACACATATATCACACATTTCATTGACAAAATCAAATGTCACACGCATAATCTTGTCACACATATACAAATCATTAGTTCAAATACACAAGGGTCATGTGCTCCCATTCATGCAATACTTCTCATGTGCTATAACATTTAAACAGAACAATCTTCTAAATCATTTCATGTTCAGTATACCATATTAGTAAGCCTAAATTCCTTTCATGGTGGATACGGGTAACTCTAGATACTGTTCATAGTACTTTGCATATGGAGAATTAACTCAAACTCTACGAAATACATAAGGTATTCCGAACTCTGGGCACAATTAAGGCTAACTCTAGCAGCTGCACTCTAACCCTTTATAAATATGCTTATCAATCCACTATAACCGTAATCAGGCTCAAAGAAACAACTCGATTATACTCTACTTTGATACCAAGCATGGATTATAATTCAAGTGCACTCATCAAACTCAAGGATAATTAACTCATGTACTAACGTAATTAATCATGTTTAATAGTTAAAAACATATAACATTTAATTCCACTCATAAACTCTTATATCATACTATTATTTACATATAATGCCAATTGGGAATATTCATATGCTCATTTGATAGGGTTAAATATGAGTTGGACATGCTATAGGAACTTACCCTGAAGTTCGGGTGCAATACGGGTTCAATACGGGAAGAAAAACACATAAAATGGTCAAAATAGAAGGGGTGGAGGTTGTCACTAGTCGTGACAGATGTCACTACTAGTGACAGTAAGCTGCTGTCACGACTCGTGACAGTCGTCACTACTAGTGACAGAGGCCTACTGTCACGAATCGTGACAGTCGTCACTACTAGTGACAGAGCCACGGAAATCCAGACAAAAACCCAACAACATCAATTTTGTTCAGACTAAACGGACATCGAAACGACATTTTTAGGCAAAACTTCCTTCTTAACAAATCTTCCCTAGGATGTTATCTTTGAAATGGAAGAATTTTCAAGTCAATTAGACATCTATAACATCAAATAGAATCTAAATAATCTGAACTGGTCAAATGAACTGGCCAAGGTAGAGACACCTCTGTTTCGGCCAATTTTCAGGGTCTTAGAGCAAGAATTTGCTCAAGATTATTTCTGTAATATTTATAGATATATAAGTCAGTGCTCTAATGGATCAAGAATTACTCAATTTAGACGTTCGAAACTAAACTTATGACAAAAACATCACACAGGGGTCAGATGACAAATAAGCAGAATTTGCCAAATCAAACTCCATCATTTACACACACACTCTCTTGATCAATTCAGATACTTATAAGCATATACACGCATATCATAAGTAGCACAAAAAATCAAAATGATGTTCACACACGATCCCTACCTCTAGGAGTTGAACCAAGCTCTCTACTCAGCTCCGACCTTCTCTTTATCCTTATTCGGTCCCTTGTCCACACCTTCCATGCACAGCCATTCAAAATACGTGAATTACTCTTCTCTTTAATTTAAATCAAAAATAGAAATATTCAAAGAAAAAGGAGGTCAGATCGAGAAATAAATCCAACTTACCTTTTAAAAAAAATCTAATCAAGTCTTATGATGCTCTTTATAAGCCACTTCAAATGGTTCTACCCAAGAAACCAAACAAATGAAGAAGAAAAGGGACATGAGAGAGGGAAAAGCAAGGTGAACGGCTGACCAAAGGAAAAAGAGAAAGAAAGAAAGAATAGTGGCCAAAGCAAGGAACCCACGGGAAAAAAGGAAAAAAATGGGCAAATGGTCAAAGTTAATCCCACCATTAACTATGCTAATAAATGCCATCTACCAATTAAATACATACTTATCCTCTCTTTGACTCTTAATCCCCTTTTTCCCTTTAATCTCTTTTTAATTTTATGGAATAATATCCAACTCTTGCCACATGTCACATCCCTACAAAGCCATGTGTCAACCTCCTACAATGCCACTTGTCATACTCCTATGCCGCCACGTGTCCAATATACATCAAATAATCTAACTCAATTAGGCTTCACGGGAAGCGTTCTGTCGCGCCCGCGATACTGTCACGCTCGCGACAGAACCCACACCCAACTACTTACTCAAATACACTCTCTTATACACACAAACTTTGGAATTCCCGAACCAAAATTCCGAAATTCTACTAGGGCCAAATCGGGTTGTTACATCGTGTGACTGGTTTTAGAAATTGTGTCCGAATACTCTACCCTTTTCGGCAGTTGGAAGAATGGGTTACTGCACTGGCGCCCTTGAGGACCTCTTGACCACCTGGGTAGATCTATGATGGCTGCAAAACACGTCATGTTAGGATGATGTATGAATGTCATAAGATGCATGGTCATGCTATGCATCATTTGCAGCTCACATGTAAGCACATAGGTTCTTCCAACCTTGTCACCCCCGAATATGAGGTCATAGTCTCTTTCCTTGGTGAGCTTGGTCCATGTGTTAATAGGGAACCTGATGAACGTGCATGATGCACGGCAGAAAACCGGCAGCATAACCTCTCCTAACTAATGCACAGACGCATGGGTTGTGATCATTGTCTATTTAGGCAGTTCGAATAAATTGACATAGGCCTATCGGGGCATGAAAGCCTTTGATTAGGTGACCAATCAAAATATCTGGATTTCTCCAATACAAAATGATCCATACAGCAAGCATAGTATTATGGTTCATACCACTTAAGAGAAGTATCTATTGACATTACATGAGCTTTAGCCAGGGTGATGATACTTTAGGTCTACACAAGCATGGTCCCTACCAACGGGTCTAGCTCATCACGAGCGTAACGACCGGTCGGGTCTTCATTTAATATACCATGATGGTATGAGGCTTGAGCTGGTGATTATCCTTAACACTTCCCTACATTGAGTGAACGTAGGGTTGTGCATCGGGAACACACCGAGGTTAATAGAGGGGCCAAACTAGCATAGATCTAAGGCTCCAATGATATGCAATGCAATTTCGAAAAGGGATGAAATCTTTAAATTAAAACTCAATTATAAGTTTCAGCAAGGCACTTTTGAAGCGAAGTCTCTTTTAACTCCCCAGCGAAGTCGCCACTGTGATGCGCGTAGAACCCCGCGAGGCCTCGAAAGCCAGCTTTTAGGGCAATCGAGAGAGGTCCATGAAAACTTGTAAGAAATTTTACAAGTGCGTCTATTTTGGGCAACAAGAAGGTTTCTTGGAGTCGCCACCCAATATATTATTGGGAAAGGTCGTCTAGCCTCACTGAGCCTAAGACAACGCATGTGTGTCTATTTTGGGCAATCAGAGATATTTTGGACACCTCCTTCCAATAGAACATTGGGAGGATCATTTAATCTCATGAAGTTTAAGACGATGCATATATGTCTATTTTGGGCAAGGCAGAGTTATTTTGGTCACCTCTTTCCAATAAAATATTGGAAAGATCATCTAATCTCGTGGAGCCTAAGACAATGCAAATTGGACCTATTTTGGGCAACAAGAGATATTTTTGAGGCCCCATCCCAATAGAACATTGAGATGGTCTTCTAACCTTGTTGAGCCTAAGACAAGAGAAGGTTCGGGACTTCCCATTTATTCATACCTTGGTTAAAGTATAATTGAGTTTTGAATTTAATGTTTCATTCCATTTCTCATTCAATTTAATGCAGTTAATTAAAGCACAAGTTGGCCATATAAGGAAAGCGATAAAAAGGAGCAAAGATAAGATAAGATAAATGAAAATCCAATAAAGTACAACAAAACTAGGGGCGAAATACAACCCCTATTGTAAATAGCATATGGGTCATACATAAATCGAGATATTCATTGAGAATGAGGACATTGGTCCCTGCATGCATACTTACAAAGAAAACGATTTTAAGGTATTAATTTTATTTGATGAAAGAAATAGGACATTGGTCCCCAATTTATTGACAAAAATTGCAATTCAATTACTGTAAATATTTTAGCCATCTTCATGTGTTAGCAGAATAAAATAACATTTACAATAATATTACATGAGATAAAAAGAGATAAAGGTAAGAGAACAAAACCGAGTGAAGATCCTCAAATCACCGTGGTGTCCTCTATTTTTATAATCCAAATCCACCAAATAAATTAATAAAACTCACAAAAATAAGAATCATGTTAGTGCCACAATTAACACAAATTAACCGACGAAAAATAAATTATGTAAAAAAAATCCATGAAGAATTATCACAAAAATAATAAGAAAATAAGTGGTGAAGGAAAGGGAGGAAATGGAGAAGGAGAGGCCCAGGGACGGCCCATGGCACGCGAGTGACGGGTGTCCCTAGACTGACCTATGGGTGGAGGTAGAAATCCACGACGGCGTATCGCTCAGATGACTAAGATTTGGTGGGAAATTGGAGAAGAAGTGAAGAAAAATGGAGGAAAGAGAGAGAAAAGTGGTTCGGCTTTGAAGGAAGAAGAAGAAGAAGACAATTTTGGCTGGATTTCTTTAGAGAAATCTAGCCTCTCCTTCCATTATATAGTCGATAAATGAACCGAATCGGTCCGACCAAAGTGGTCTGACCGGTTTGATCCAAAATTTCAAATTTTAGGTTCATTTTCACTTTTTCAAAGCATCTATATGTTCCTCACCTCATTTCCACTCCCAACCAATTCTATTGTTCTTAAAACATCAAAAATAGTGTCCCTGCAAATTTTTAGCTCAATCGGAGTTTATTTGGGCATCGATTCACTTAAACCGGTTCGATTTAACCACTTTTTGTTCTGCCGTAAAATCCAATTCTAATGCTGTCAAAACTTACAGGAAATTATTCTAAGCCATTATTATTCTTACACTACACCTTTTTGAGCAAAATAACCATTTTTAATCATTCAATCAAACCGCGGTTCAATTTGAACCGAACTAGAGGCCAACTTCAGAATGACTTTCGGAGGCCTATTTGACTCTGTTTTTAGCTTTGAATTTTACCACTAGACTCCTGACGGCCCACGGATCATTTTTTCAAAATAATAAATTTTTTGAAAAATGATAGCCGAGTTCGCTGTATAGCTGCCTCGGGGTTACCCATCCCGGAATTGCTATACTTTCGGCACACTTAACACTAAACTTTAACACTGGCAATATCACTCATTACACAATTCGACACTGCGATTATCATGAAGAGACTGAAAACATGCACTAACACTTTTAGACCAGTATTTGGGCCGCTACAATTCTACCCCACTAAAAAGACAATTTCGTCCTCGAAATTTACTTGAACTGAAAAGCTATGGGTACTGCTGCTGCATAGTCGCCTCAGGTTCCCACGTTGCTTTTTCTACATTGTGATGGTTCCAAAGCACTTTCACCAATGGAATCTACTTGTTTCTAAGCTAGCTGTCTTCTCTAGCTAGAATCTTCACTGGATACTCTTTATAAGTCAGGTCAGGTTGCACTTGTACTTCTTTTAGTTCAATCAAATGGCTAGGATCTAACCGGTACCTCCGAAGCATCGATACATGGAACACATCGTGAATCTTTTCCAATGCCTGAGGAAGCTTCAACCTGTACGCCACTGGACCCACTCGCTGAATCACTTCATATGGCCCAATGAATCTGGGAGACAACTTACCCTTCTTCCCAAACCTGAGAACCCATTTCCATGGGGAAACCATCAGAAATTCTTTGTCACCCACTTGGAATTGTATATCTTTTCTTTTAAGATTAGCATATGATTTCTATCGATCACTAGCTTCTTTTAACCGCTGCTTGATCACATGAACCTTTTCTTCTATTTCTCTGATCAAATCTGGCCCCACTAGCTTGTCTTTACTCAACTCTTTCCGACACAGAGGAGTCCTACACTTTCTGCCATACAATGCTTCATATGGAGCCATCTTAATGCTTGACTGGTAACTGTTATTATTTGCAAACTCTGCCAAAGGTAAATACCTTTCCCAATTGTTCTTGAATTCAAGCGCACAACATCTTAGCATATCTTCGACTATCTGGATGACTCTCTCAGATTGTCCATCTGTCTATGGGTGAAAAGCAGTACTGTAGTGCAATATAGTACCCAAAGCATCCTGCAGCTTCTTAGAAAACTGGGAAGTGAAGCGAGGATCTCTATCTGATATAATAGAGGAGAGTAAACCATGTAATCTCACTATTTTATTGATGTATAATTCAGCCAGTTTGATTAATGAGTAGTCCATCCTCATAGGTAAAAAGTTGCCTGATTTGTTTAGTCTGTCAATAATCACCCAAATTGCATCGTGGTTCCTTCGGGTGAGAGGTAGCCCTGTCATGAAATCCACTGTCACTCGATCCCACTTCTATTCGGGTATAGCAAAAGGCTGGAGTAACCCGGATGGCACTTGGTGTTCTGCTTTCACTTGTTAACATATCATACACTTTCCCACAAATTCTGTCACATCTCGCTTAATTCCTGGCCACCAATATTGCATCTTTAAGTCTTAATACATCTTATTACCCCCCTGGGTGCATGGCATAACCACTGTGGTGTGATTCTGTCAGAATACTCTTCTTCAACGCTGGTTGGTCAGGCACACACAACCTCTGTTTGTAGTATAGGCTGCCATCTGCTGCCACTAAATAGTCATCACTGTCACAACCCTTCACTCGATCTATCACTATAGTCAATTTGTCATCTTGCTTTTGGGCGGCTTTAATTTGTTGCACAAAGTCAGGCTTGATTTGTAACTCTGCTATTAATGCTCCACTATCAGCTACATCCAGCTTTACATGCATAGCCTTCAATGCTGCCATGAATTTTCTAATGAGTGCATCAGCTACAATATTAGCCTTTCGTGGATGGTAGTCAATGAAACATTCATAATCTTTTATCAATTGAAGCCACCTCCGCTGTCTGAGATTAAGTTCCTTCTGAGTGAGCAAGTATTTCAAACGTAATTAATCATGTTTAATAGTTAAAAACATATAACATTTATTTCCACTCATAAACTCTTATATCATACTATTATTTACATATAATGTCAATTGGGAACATTCATATGCTCATTTGATAGGGTTAAATATGAGTTGGACATGCTATAGGAACTTACCATGAAGTTCGGGTGTAATACGAGTTCAATTCGGAAAGAAAATCACATAAAATGGTCAAAATAGAAGGGGTGGAGGTTGTCACTACTTGTGACAGATGTCAATACTAGTGATAGTAAGCTGCTGTCATGACTCGTGACAGTCGTCACTACTAGTGACAGAGGCCTACTGTCATGACTCGTGAGAGTCGTGACTACTAGTGACAGAGCCACGAAAATCCAGACAAAAACCCAACAACATCAATTTTGTTCAGACTAAACGGACATCAAAACGACATTTTTAGGCAAAACTTCCTCTTAACAAATCTTCCCTAGGATGTTAACTTTGAAATGGAACAATTTTCAAGTCAATTGGACATCTATAACATCATATATGATCTAAATAATCTTACCTGGTCAAATGAACCGGCCAAGGTAGAGACACCTCTGTTTCAAAAAATTTTCAGGGTCTTAGAGCAAGAATTTGCTCAAGCTTATTTCTGTGGTATTTATATATATATAAGTCAGTGTTCCAATGGAACAAGAATCACTCATTTTAGACATCTAAAACTATACTTATGACAAAAACATCACACAGGGGTCAGATGACAAATAAGCAGAATTTGCCAAATCAAACTCTATCATTTACACACACGCTCTCTTGATCAATTCACATACTTATAAGCATATACACACATATCATAAGTAGCACAAACAATCAAAATGATGTTCACACACGATCCCTACCTCTAGGAGTTGAACCAAGCTCTCTACTCAGCTCCGACCTTCTCTTTACCCTTATTTGGTCCCTTGTCCACAGCTTCCATGAACAACCATTCAAACTACGTGAATTACTCTTCTCTTTACTTTAAATCAAAAACAGAAATATTCAAAGAAAAAGGAGGTCAGATCGAGAAATAAATCCAACTTACCTTTTAAAAAAAATCTAATCAAGTCTTATGATGCTCTTTATAAGCCACTTCAAATGGTTCTACCCAAGAAACCAAACAAATGAAGAAGAAAAGGGACAAGAGAGAGGGCAAAGCAAGGTGAAAGGCTGACCAAAGGAAAAAGAGAAAGAAAGAAAGAATAGTGGCCAAAGCAAGGAACCCACGGGAAAAAAGGAAAAAAATGGGCAAATGGTCAAAGTTAATCCCACCATTAACTATGCTAATAAATGCCATCTACCAATTAAATACATACTTATCCTCTCTTTGACTCTTAATCCCCTTTTTCCCTTTAATCTCTTTTTAATTTTATGGAATAATATCCAACTCTTGCCACATGTCACATCCCTACAAAGCCATGTGTCAACCTCCTACAATGCCACTTGTCATACTCCTATGCCGCCACGTGTCCAATATACATCAAATAATCTAACTCAATTAGGCTTCACGGGAAGCGTTCTGTCGCGCCCGCGATACTGTCACGCTCACGACAGAACCCACACCCAACTACTTACTCAAATACACTCTCTTATACACACAAACTCTGGAATTCCCGAACCAAAATTCCAAAATTCTACGAGGGCCAAATCGGGTTGTTACAAATCTCTCCCCCTTAAGAAATTTCGTCCTCGAAATTTCCCCCGATACCCGACAAATAACTCAAATTACATACTGCATAACTCAATACCGCATAAATCAATAAGAGGACTTACCAGAAGATCCGATCAGTGCCTCTACATCTTCAGCAGTCATGGCAAATACACGTGGCTGATCCTCAGGGAATGGCCTCTCGACTGTTTCCGATGGCGGTCTCTCAGCTCTACTTCTTCCTCTTCCACTTCTAACATTCCCAGAAGCCTTCCCTTTGTCTGTACTCGCTTGTGATGCCAAATTTTCCCTTAACTTGGGACACTGGGCAAGGAGATGTTCCGAACTGCCACATTTAAAACATGCGCCAGTGAGTTTCCTACACTCACCCCAATGACGCCTTCCACAATGTACACATTCTGGTGCCACACTTCTTCTACTAACTGGTGGCCTTACACTTCCAACTGAAGTTGGCATAAATGCAGATGCTTGCTCTTCTTTTCCTCTCTTTACTTCTCTAGCTCTGCCAATAACACCCTCATCTTCCTTTGGAAATCTTTTCTTTTGTTCTCTCTTCTGTCTCAACAGTTCGGATTCTTCTAGTCTTACAGCTGCCAATACCAGACGATAGTAGCTCATCGGTTGCAAAGCAACCATGGCAGATAGGGGTCCCCGAATGCTCTCTCTTAATCTTTCTTCGAATTGTCTGCACCTGAAGTCATCAGTTAACATCCCTTTCGGTACATATTTACTCAAACGAGTAAACTCTTTGTCATATTCTCCTACCGTCATGTTCTTTTGCTTGAAAGTCACAAATTCTTTCCATTTGGCATCTCTGTATGCTTTGGTCACAAACTTCTCCTTGAACTCTTGGACAAAGAAATCCCAAGTTAACTCCACGGGTCTCTGAGGATTCTGCAACACTAACTTCCACCAGTCATATGCTGCACCCTGTAGTAATGACACAGCGCAAGCTACTCTTTGATTCTGTGGGCAACTGATTTCCTAAAAAATTCTTCCTATTTTCTCTAACCAGAATTTTGCTATCTCGGATTGATCCAGGGATGTTCCATGGAATTCTTCAGCTCCTCTCTTTCTTATCAAATCCGATGGAGTCTTTGGAGTTGTCAACCTATCCAGAATCTGTACCAACCCTTGCATCAACTCCGGCTGCCCTGAACAACTCTTGCCCTTTCCTCTCTATCTTGTGCTTGTACACGTGGATCCACTCGAATCGGGTTCACACTACCCGAGGTCTCTCCAACGTTCTCACTCGGGTCGGACTCCATCTAACCCTACAAAATAGCATCTGCATTAGGCCACACTCTAAGCAAACTTATACATGTATTCTATTACTATACTATACTCTATCATCTTATAGACCAGAAACTCAAACCTAGGCTCTGATACCACTAAATGCAACACCCCCATACCCCCGGTAAAGGATATCGGGGCGCCACGCTGCTGCATACGTATACATATACATATACCATAGCGGAAACATTAATATTAAAAGATAAGAATACTTTGGGCCAAACAATAAGAGCGTTTATAACATATATATAAACTGTACATAATACAAAAGCTTTATACTTGTTACATATTCATTTTTGGTACACTCATATATATAACAGTTAACTTTTACATGTCAATACTATACTTCCTATGTACATAATGATGTTACTCAAAATGTAAGAAACTCTATTACTATCTTATACAAAAAGATGTAACGAAAGCTCCTAGTGGCCTTGACCTGCAGATGCACGCTCTCACTGATCCGAACCTGTACCTACACGGAAATAAACATCCGTGCTAAGAGATAACGCTTAGTGGGGATGAAAATAATGCAAAGGACTTCTTTACGATGTCACACATATATCACACATTTCATTGACAAAATCAAATGTCACACGCATAATCTTGTCACACATATACAAATCATTTGTTCAAATGCACAAGGGTCATGTGCTCCCATTCATGCAATACTTCTCATGTGCTATAACATTTAAACAGAACAATCTTCTAAATCATTTCATGTTCACTATACCATATTAGTAAGCCTGAATTCCTTTCATGGTGGATACGGGTAACTCTGGATACTGTTCATAGTACTTTGCATATGGAGAATTAACTCAAACTCTACGAAATACACAAGGTATTCCGAACTCTGGGCACAATTAAGGCTAACTCTAGCAGCTGCACTCTAACCCTTTATAAGCATGCTTATCTATCCACTATAACGATAATCAGGCTCAAAGAAACAACTCGATTATACTCTACTTTGATACCAAGCATGGATTATAATTCAAGTGCACTCATCAAATTCAAGGATAATTAACTCATGTACTAACGTAATTAATCATGTTTAATAGTTAAAAAAATATAACATTTAATTCAACTCATAAACTCTTATATCATACTATTATTTACATATAATGTCAATTGGGAATATTCATATGCTCATTTGATAGGGCTAAATATGAGTTGGACATGCTATAGGAACTTACCCTGAAGTTCGGGTGCAATACGGGTTCAATTCGGGAAGAAAAACACATAAAATGGTCAAAATAGAAGGGGTGGAGGTTGTCACTACTCGTGACAGATGTCACTACTAGTGACAGTAAGCTGCTGTCACGACTCGCGACAGTCGTCACTACTAGTGACAGAGGCCTACTGTCACGACTCGTGACAGTCGTCACTACTAGTGACAGAGCCACGGAAATCCAGACAAAAACCCAACAACATCAATTTTGTTCAGACTAAACGGACATCGAAACGACATTTTTAGGCAAAACTTCCTGCTTAAAAAATCTTTCCTAGGATGTTATCTTTCAAATAGAAGAATTTTCAAGTCAATTAGACATCTATAACATCATATATAATCTAAATAATCTGAACTGGTCAAATGAACCGGCCAAGGTAGAGACACCTCTGTTTCGGCAAATTTTCAGGGTCTTAGAGCAAGAATTTACTCAAGCGTATTTCTGTGACATTTATAGAAATATACGTCAGTGTTCTAATGGATCAAGAATCACTCAATTTAGACGTCTAAAACTATACTTATGACAAATAAATCACACAGGGGTCAGATGACAAATAAGCAGAATTTGCCAAATCAAACTCCATCATTTACACACACACTCTCTTGATCAATTCAGATACTTATAAGCATATACACACATATCATAAGTAGCACAAACAATCAAAATGATGTTCACACATGATCCCTACCTCTAGGAGTTGAACCAAGCTCTCTACTCAGCTCCGACCTTCTCTTTACCCTTATTCGGTCCCTTGTCCACAACTTCCATGCACAACCATTCAAAATACGTGAATTACTCTTCTCTTTACTTTAAATCAAAAACAGAAATATTCAAAGAAAAAGGAGGTCAGATCGAGAAATAAATCCAACTTACCTTTTAAAAAAAATCTAATCAAGTCTTATGATGCTCCTTATAAGCCACTTCAAATGGTTCTACCAAAGAATCCAAACAAATGAAGAAGAAAAGGGACAAGAGAGAGGGCAAAGCAAGGTGAACGGCTGACCAAAGGAAAAAGAGAAAGAAAGAAAGAATAGTGGCCAAAGCAAGGAACCCACGGGAAAAAAGGAAAAAAATGGGCAAATGGTCAAAGTTAATCCCACCATTAACTATGCTAATAAATGCCATCTAACAATTAAATACATACTTATCCTCTCTTTGACTCTTAATCCCCTTTTTCCCTTTAATCTCTTTTTAATTTTATGGAATAATATCCAACTCTTGCCACATGTCACATCCCTACAAAGCCATGTGTCAACCTCCTACAATGCCACTTGTCATACTCCTATGCCGCCACGTGTCCAATATACATCAAATAATCTAACTCAATTAGGCTTCACGGGAAGCGTTCTGTCGCGGCCGCGATACTGTCACGCTTGCGACAGAACCCACACCCAACTACTTACTCAAATACACTATCTTATACACACAAACTCTGGAATTCCCGAACCAAAATTCCAAAATTCTACTAGGGCCAAATCGGGTTGTTACATCGTGTGACTGGTTTTAGAAATTGTGTCCGAATACTCTACCCTTTTCGGCAGTTCGAAGAATGGGTTTCTGCACTGGCGCCCTTGAGGACCTCTTGACCACCTGGGTAGATCTATGATGGCTGCAAAACACGTCATGTTAGGATGATGTATGAATGTCATAAGATGCATGGTCATGCTATGCATCATTTGCAGATCACATGTAAGCACATAGGTTCTTCCAACCTTGTCACCCCCGGACATGAGGTCATAGTCTCTTTCTTAGGTGAGCTTGGTCCATGTGTTAATAGGGAACCTGATGAACGTGCATGATGCACGGCAGAAAACCGGCAGCATAACCTCTCCTAACTAATGCACAGACGCATGGGTTGTGATCATTGTCTATTTAGGCAATTCAAATAAATTGACATAGGCCTATCGGGGCATGAAAGCCTTTGATTAGGTGACCAATCAAAATATCTGGATTTGTCCAATACAAAATGATCCATACAGCAAGCATAGTATTATGGTTCATACCACTTAAGAGAAGTATCTATTGACATTACATGAGCTTTGGCCAGGGTGATGATACTTTAGGTCTACACAAGCATGGTCCCTACCCACGGGTCTAGCTCATCACGAGCGTAACGGCCGGTCGGGTCTCCATTTAATATACCATGATGGTATGAGGCTTGAGCTGGTGATTATCCTTAACACTTCTCTACATTGAGTGAACGTAGGGTTGTGCATCGGGAACGCATCGAGGTTAATAGAGGGGCCAAACTAGCATAGATCTAAGGCTCCAATGATATGCAATGCAATTTCGGAAAGGGATGAAATCTTTAAATTAAAACTCAATTATAAGTTTCAGTCAAGGCATTTTTGAAGCGAAGTCTCTTTTAACTCCCCAACGAAGTCGCCACTGTGATGTGCGTAGAACCCAGCGAGGCCTCGAAAGCCAGCTTTTAGGGCGATCGAGAGAGGTCCATGAAAACTTGTAAGAAATTTTACAAGTGCGTCTATTTTGGGCAACAAGAAGGTTTCTTGGAGTCGCCACCCAATATATTATTGGGAAAGGTCGTCTAGCCTCACTGAGCCTAAGACAACGCATGTGTGTCTATTTTAGGCAATCAGAGATATTTTGGACACCTCCTTCCAATAGAACATTGGGAGGATCATTTAATCTCATGAAGTTTAAGACGATGCATATATGTATATTTTGGGCAAGGCAGAGATATTTTTGTCACCTCTTTCCAATAAAATATTGGAAAGATCATCTAATCTCGTGGAGCCTAAGACAATGCAAATTGGGCCTATTTTGGGCAACAAGAGATATTTTTGAGGCCCCATCCCAATAGAACATTGAGATGGTCCTCTAACCTTGTTGAGCCTAAGACATGAGAAGGTTCGGGACTTCCCATTTATTCATACCTTGGTTAAAGTATAATTGAGTTTTGAATTTAATGTTTCATTCCATTTCTCATTCAATTTAATGCAGTTAATTAAAGCACAAGTTGGCCATATAAGGAAAGCGATAAAAAGGAGCAAAGATAAGATAAGATAAATGAAAATCCAATAAAGTACAACAAAACTAGGGGCGAAATACAACCCCTATTGTAAATAGCATATGGGTCATACATAAATCGAGATATTCATTGATAATGAGGACATTGGTCCCTGCATGCATACTTACAAAGAAAACGATTTTAAGGTATTAATTTTATTTGATGAAAGAAATAGGACATTGGTCCCCAATTTATATACAAAAATTGCAATTCAATTACTGTAAATATTTTAGCGATCTTCATGTATTAGCGGAATAAAATAACATTTACAATAATATTACATGAGATAAAAAGAGATAAAGGTAAGAGAATAAAACCGAGTGAAGATCTTCAAATCACCGTGGTGTCCTCTATTTTTATAATCCAAATCCACCAAATAAATTAATAAAACTCACAAAAATAAGAATCATGTTAGTGCCACAATTAACACAAATTAACCGACGAAAAATAAATTATGTAAAAAAAATCCATGAAGAATTATCACAAAAATAATAAGAAAATAAGTGGTGAAGGAAAGGGAGGAAATGGAGAAGGAGAGGCCCAGGGACGGCCCATGGCATGCGAGTGACGGGTGTCCCTAGACTGACCTATGGGTGGAGGTAGAAATCCACGAAGGTGTATCGCTCAGATGACTAAGATTTGGTGGCAAATTGGAGAAGAAGTGAAGAAAAATGGAGGAAAGAGAGAGAAAAGTGGTTCGGCTTTGAAGGAAGAAGAAGAAGAAGACAATTTTGGCTGGATTTCTTTAGATAAATCTAGCCTCTCCTTCCCTTATATAGTCCATAAATGAACCGAATCGGTCCGACCAAAGTGGTCTGATCGGTTTGAACAAAAATTTCAATTTTTTGGTTCATTTTCACTTTTTCAAAGCATCTATATGTTCCTCACCTCATTTCAACTCCCAACCAATTCTTTTGTTCTTAAAACATCAAAAATAGTGTCCCTGCAAATTTTTAGCTCAATCAGAGTTTATTTGGGCATCGATTCACTTAAACCGGTTCGATTTAACCACTTTTTGTTCTGCCGTAAAATCCAATTCTAATGCTGTCAAAACATACAGAAAATTATTCTAAGCCATTATTATTCTTACACTACACCTTTTTGAGCAAAATAACCATTTTTAATCATTCAATCAAACCGCGGTTCAATTTGAACCGAACTAGAGGCCAACTTCAGAATGACTTTCGGAGGCCTATTTGACTCTGTTTTTAGCTTCAAATTTTACCACTAGACTCCTGACGGCCCACAGATCATTTTTTCAAAATAATAAATTTTTTGAAAAATGATAGCCGAGTTCGCTGTATAGCTGCCTCGGGGTTACCCATCCCGGAATTGCTATACTTTCGGCACACTTAACACTAAACTTTAACACTGGCAATATCACTCATTACACAATTCGACACTGCGATTATCATGAAGACACTGAAAACATGCATTAACACTTTTAGACCAGTATTTGGGCCGCTACAATTCTACCCCACTAAAAAGACAATTTCGTCCTCTAAATTTACCTGAACTGAAAAGCTGTGGGTACTGCTGCTGCATAGTCGCCTCAGGTTCCCACGTTGCTTTTTCTACATTGTGATGGTTCCAAAGCACTTTCACCAATGGAATCTACTTGTTTCTAAGCTGGCTGACTTCTCTAGCTAGAATCTTCACTGGATACTCTTTATAAGTCAGGTCAGGTTGCACTTGTACTTCTTTTAGTTCAATCAAATGGCTAGGATCTAACCGGTACCTCCGAAGCATCGATACATGGAACACATCGTGAATCTTTTCCAATGCCTGAGGAAGCTTCAACCTGTACGCCACTGGACCCACTCACTGAATCACTTCATATGGCCCCATGAATCTGGGAGACAACTTACCCTTCTTCCCAAACCTGAGAACCCATTTCCATGGGGAAACCATCAGAAATTCTTTGTCACCCACTTGGAATTGTATATCTTTTCTTTTAAGATTAGCATATGATTTCTGTCGATCACTAGCTTCTTTTAACTGCTGCTTAATCACATGAACCTTTTCTTCTAGTTCTCTGATCAAATCTGACCCCACTAGCTTGTTTTTACTCAACTCTTTCCGACACAGAGGAGTCCTACACTTTCTGCCATACAATGCTTCATATGGAGCCATCTTAATGCTTGACTGGTAACTGTTATTATTTGCAAACTCTGCCAAAGGTAAATACCTTTCCCAATTGTTCTTGAATTCAAGCGCACAACATCTTAGCATATCTTCAACTATCTGGATGACTCTCTCGGATTGTCCATCTGTCTATGGGTGAAAAGCAGTACTGTAGTGCAATCTAGTACCCAAAGCATCCTGCAGCTCCTTCCAAAACTGGGAAGTGAAGCGAGGATCTCTATCTGATATAATAGAGGAGAGTAAACCATGTAATCTCACTATTTTATTGATGTATAATTCAGCCAGTTTGATTAATGAGTAGTCCATCCTCATAGGTAAAAAGTTGCCTGATTTGTTTAGTCTATCAATAATCACCCAAATTGCATCATGGTTCCTTCGGGTGAGAGGTAGCCCTGTCACGAAATCCATTGTCACTCGATCCCACTTCCATTCGGGTATAGCAATAGGCTGGAGTAACCCGGATGGCACTTGGTGTTCTGCTTTCACTTGTTGACATATCATACACTTTCCCACAAATTTTGTGACATCTCGCTTCATTCCTGGCCACCAATATTGCATCTTTAAGTCTTAATACATCTTATTACCCCCCTGGGTGCATGGCATAACCACTGTGGTGTGATTCTGTCAGAATACTCTTCTTCAACGCTGGTTGGTCAGGCACACACAACCTCTGTTTGTAGTATAGGCTGCCATCTGCTGCCACTAAATAGTCATCACTGTCACTACCCTTCACTCGATCTATCACTATAGTCAATTTGTCATCTTGCTTTTGGGCGGCTTTAATTTGTTGCACAAAGTCAGGCTTGATTTGTAACTCTGCTATTAATGCTCCACTATCAGCTACATCCAGCTTTACATGCATAGCCTTCAATGCTGCCATGAATTTTCTAATGAGTGCATCAGCTACAATATTAGCCTTTCGTGGATGGTAGTCAATGAAACATTCATAATCTTTTATCAATTGAAGCCACCTTCGCTGTCTGAGATTAAGTTCCTTCTGAGTGAGCAAGTATTTTAAACTTTTATGGTCCATGAAGATGTAGCACTTCTCACCATACAGATAATGCCTCCAAATCTTTAATGTGAACACTATAGCTGCAAGTTCAAGATCATGTGTGGGATAGTTTTTCTCATGATTCTTAAGTTGGCGGGAGGCATGGGCAATCACTTTACCTTCCTGCATCAATACACAACCCAAACCATTCAAGGATACATCACTATAGATGGTAAAATCTTTACCTGACATGGGTTGGGTTAACACCGGAGCCTCTATCAACATCTTCTTAAGCTTATCAAAGATGGCTTGACACTTTTTGATCCACTCGAATTTCACCTTTTTCTGTAATACGCGAGTTAAAGGCACTGTAATAATGGAAAAGCCTTTAATAAACCTCCTATAGTATCTTGCTAAACCCAAGAAGCTTTTGATTTCTATGACATTCTTAGGTGTTCTCCACTGCAGTACTACTTCTATTTTCTTTGGATCTACTTTAATACCTTCATCTGACAATACATGGCCAAGAAAAGACACTTCATTCAACAAAAATTCACAGTTACTGAACTTAGCATACAGCTTCCTATCTCTGAGAGTATGCAGAACAATTCTCAAATGCATATCGTGCTCTTCTGGATTCTTTGAATACACCAGGATGTCATCAATAAAGACCACTACGAACTGATCCAAATAAGGGTGGAAAATCTGGCTCATAAGGTCTATGAAAGCTGTTGGTGCATTCGTAAGTCCAAAAGGCATCACCAGGAACTCATAATGACCATACCGGGTACGGAAGGCTATTTTTGGCACATCTACTTCTTTTATCTTCAGCTAATGATAGCCCGATCTCAAATCAATCTTTGAAAATATGCCTGCACCTTTCAACTGATCAAATACATCTTCAATGCGTGGTAATGGATACTTGTTCTTGATTGTCAATTTGTTCAGCTGCCTATAATCAATGCATAACCTGAGTGACCCATCTTTCTTTTTCATAAACAACACTGGAGCTCCCCATGGTGAAGTACTCGGTCTAATGAAGCCTTTTTCGAGCAATTCATGTAGCTGAATCTTCAATTCTTTCAACTCTGCTGGTGCAATTCTATAAGGAGCATTAGAAACCGGTGCAGTGCCTGGGGCCACATCAATAGAGAACTCAATCTCCCTATCTGGTGGCAAGCCTGGAAGATCTTCAGGGAGCACATCTTGAAATTCACACACTGTTGGCACATCTGACACTTTAGGAGTTCCCTTCTTTGCTTCCATTGCGTAGCATAAATAAGCCACGCAACCTTTTCTAATCAACCGCTTTGCTGCTGTTGCTGAAATCACAACAGAAAGGTAGTTTGGTCTTTGACCTACTACTGTTATCTCTTGACCATCTGAAATTCTAATGGTCACCCTCTTTCTTTTACAGTCAACCATCACATGGTGGGTAGCCAACCAATCCATTCACAAGATAACATCAAATTATTTGAAAGGAAGTTCAATCAAATTGGCTGGAACACACAATTCTGAACACTAATGGGACAATCTCTGTACACTTTATTCACTATCACACTATGGCCCAAAGGGTTGCTCACTAAAATGTCTTAATCTAGATAAGACTCATCTAACCCTTTACCCCGTGCAATGTCTATTCTAATATAGGAGTGTGTGGACCCAGGATCAATAAGTGCATACACTGAATGAGAAAATAGAGAAAATTTGCCTACTATCACGTCGGGTGCATCTTCCTAATCTCGGGCCCTCACTGCATAATTACGGCCTGCTGCATGACCCTATCCCTGAGATGGTGGTGGTCTAACTAATGTGTGGGAGGTTGTCCCCCTACCTCGCCCTCGGGGTGCTGAAGAACCCGCACCTAGAGCTGGGGAAGTCACTGAGAGTGGCACTACATCAGGACAATCTTTCACAAAATGTTATTTCGATCCACATTTGAAGCATGCACCTGATAAATATGTGCACTTGCTAGGATGGGATCTACCACAATAGTTGCACTACTGAGGAGTGCCTCTGCCTCTGCCTCGTCGTGCACTGTCCACTGAAGAAACTGGAACCCCACTTCTCACTGGATTCTTTTGATTGTATACCGGTGCTGCTGATCCCCTACTCTGGGATGGTGGTGGTCCTCTAGATCTCTTACTCTGACCACCGATACCACTAGACTGACCCGATTTTCTCTTCTGTTGAAATCGAGCCTATCTCTCTACCTCATTTGCCTGCGATGCCTCGACTTTAATAGCAACTGTGTAACACCCCCAACTCCCACATGTAGCATTTCGACGGGTGAAGAGCTACGGTGAGCAGAAGGTGCCACCAGACAAGCACACACATGGCAAAGCAGAAATCAAAACAATAAAATTTCTAAAATCATAACCTAAAAACATGCACGTCCTAAACCTATGTCATCCACACACCATTATTCGCACTATAAGATATTACAACTTATTACAAAGGCTAATAAATAAAGCTTAATTATATCCCAATCAATAACACTTCCTATAACTGCTACAGACTCGTTGGCCAAAGACTCGGCAGACCGCTGCGCTACTCTAATCTCTTAACCTGCACGGAAAAATAATCGTCCTAAGTGATAACACTTAGTCGGACTAAACAATAATGGGCAGCCACTCACAGTGGTTGCCAAGGCAAACACATGCAAACCAATATATATATGTACATAAACGAAAAAGGAATGTCAGCTAAGTTATTATAACGAATATCATTATTTTGCTACTGAAACTTAAGTCATTTCACACATTTTAGCGTATTATAATCCATAACCAGAAATAGTTATTTACTTTTTAGTAAAAACACATTATACATAAATTATCATATACTTTAAATCACTTAATGGCCCTATAGATAGTTACACTTCATAAATTCCCAAAATACGTTTTAAGGATCGAAATATAAAGTTTAGGAAATCCCGTTATTACTAATATTTCAAAATCATACAAATTACACTATCAATATTTTAATCAAAACCTTTCATTTAATCAAACCATTACTTGTTCAAAACTAAGCAAAATGTTTCAATACTAAAATTTGGTTCGGGCTTGAAACTATTATTCCAAGCTTCCTACGTATCCCTATAGTTGGGAATTAGAACCACGTAGTTCTACAGAAAACTTTTATACTTAAATAATCCAAAATTAACTCTAAATCCTTTCTTAAATTCGGTTATCTATTTCATTCTTACCACTTTATTTCCCTTTAACTATAACTCAATATGTAATAATCACGTCCATCGAAAACCAATAAACATTACACACAGATTCCTTACCTATATACTTACATTGGTCATCCAAGCTAAGGTTCAGAGGACAAGCAAATACATAACATACCTGTGTTCTCAATTCAAACATGTAAACGAATATATACATATACATAGAATTCATTCATTGATTATTCAAATATAGAGAAACATGCATATTAATTATTTCAATTATTCTTTACAAAGACTTATACAGACAGCCATACTCTTAACTTTTAAACAGATTTATAACATCCACATACGAATTCTTGGACAGTCAATATTAATTTATACACATTCATTAGAGCAACGTTGATTGCTTGATCATTTTCCATTTCACAGATATTGGTTGATTATACAAAACACATAGGTATCCATAAAGGATCCATAACACATTAGTGCGTGAGGCACGAGCTCAGAACATATTAACAAGCACTTTTAGTTGCTTAGTCACATATGTTTTGCACATCATTATAGAACATATTAATTCATTCACATAGCTTTATTCATTTAATTGCCCGCTAAGTCAAAAGGGGTGGATAAGCGAGTGAACACATAGCGGTCCTTGAGGGTATGATTCGTAAAGCAACATCTTATTTTTCTCATTCAAAACATTTTCAAAGGGGATCTTAAACAAGATCCGTACACATTGGGGATCATGAGGATCCAAACAGGGACCTGGTCAGGGTCCAAACAGAACAGAGGGCTGCAGCTAATGGAACTCTATAGCATGCCTATCTATCCATGTCTCGACTAACACAGGCTAAATTTTATCTCCGTCATACAATATTTATAACATTTCTTTATTTCCACATAGATTCGCATATCCATAAACATGCATATCATTAACACAAATCACACTTATCATATTACAACTAACATGTATTCTTTCATAGGTTAAACAATTCATATGAATATATTTAACAAATTCATGTTATTGGGTATTGCACTTATTTATACTTAACGAATACATTTACATTTCTCTTGTAACATTCATTTATAATTTCATAGTCATGGGCATTCATATTTTTGCACATCACATGTACTAATTACATTTATCATGCTCAAAACTAATCATATATTATTTCATGGATAAAAATATTCATACGAACATACCGAACATAACTATATTAATTGCATCATGCACTCATTTAGACTTAACAAATAAATTGCATTACTCTACCCACATTTAATCATTAAACAATAACAGTAGGAAAAATCACATAATTCAATTATTATCATGTATAGAAGCATTTGAAGGACTCACTTTAATTTATAAAGGCATAAAACAAGTGAGAAACCATGCAAAAAAGAAGATTTTTCCAAAAACATTTTGAAATAGCACGCGACAATGGCCAGACTCACCTGTGGAAAAAGGAACCCATCACGAGTCGTGCTCAGGGACACGACCTGTGAAGGCGAACCACAGAGAAAACAAGCGGACACAGGAGGGAGAGGAGACCACCACGACTCGTGCACAAGATGCACGACTCGTGCACAAGATGCACGACTCGTGCACAATGTGCACATCTCATGCACTCTTCCTCTGCAAGATGCTCACTGATCTCTATCACGATCGCGACCAGTGTCGCACTCGCGGCAGAGTCGTGATTTCCAGTCCCTCATCAAAAATTGCAGAAATTCTCTCTCTCAAAATCATACCCAAAATTTCCCATTCAAAAAAAACTTCAACACAATACAATTTGCTCATTCAAAACCTCATAATTAATACAAAACCCGACTTTTATACACATAAACACAATTAAATCATGCTATTAACATCATCAAAATCCCAAATTAATAAAACCAGAAATTTTGCTGCAAAAACTCATTCAATCATTTACCTTGGTTAAAAACTCATAATCAAGACATTTCAACTCAATTTAAATCATAATCCAAGACATTTAAACATACCTAAACAACTTTAATCCCAAATTTTTTCGAGAAATCAAACCAAACTCAACACAATCAATTAATTTACCAAAAACCTAAATTCCCATACCTCAACTCTTTTACTCCTAATAGCTTTCTTGGTTAATCATTCTTGTTCCCAAACCCATCAAAAGTCTTTCTCAACAAACATCCTCATCAACACACACACAAATATACAAATCACAAATCTAGGGTTTAAGTTAATCAAGAAGAAATTCAGGAAATCAAAACTTAGACTCACCTTTCCTCAACAAATTCCACACTTAATCCTCTTAAGTCAATCACCTTCATCATCAAAATCTTGGTCTTTGATCTTCAAAGGGAGTGAATGGCATGAAGCAAGAAGAAGAAGAAGAAGAAGAAGAAGGCGAGGAGGAGGAGAGAACGTGAGAACGGGAAAGGGAAGGGCAGATTTTCTGCCCTCTCTCTCCTTCTCTCTCCTCTTTTATACTCCATCTTACCCCTTGCCACTTGTCACATTCCCATTGTCCAATCTAGATATTTATGCCAAATCTCCTCTTTAGTCTTCCAACTCTCATACTCGCAAATATTGACACTCATAATTTACTAATCCTTCACATTGGCCCACCAAATAAATCTTTATTCCTTCAATTAAATCCCAATCTCATACTTCACAATTTTACCCTTAACTGTACTTGCCGAAACCTTTAATTAAATTCTTAAATGGTCCCTTTGACATGCCTAACACTTCAATTTACATAACTTTGGTCACCGCTCACTTCAATATGCACGAATCCTTCTAGGGTACTTTTCGGGTTATGACAAGCTGCTACTAGAGATCTCAAATCTAGATGCTTTTGACCACTCACAATCTGCTTGATACGGTTATGGAGGCCCCATTCAAATCTCTCCATCAGTCTGGCTTCAGTTCTTAATACGTCATCTAGATAAGCACTTAACCTTTCAAAGTCTCTTTCATACTCAGCTACTGTCTTGTTACCCTGCTTAAGCCTCCAAAATGTATCCTGCATCGAGGCTTTATACTCAACACCAATATACTTCTTCTCAAACTGATCAATGAAGAACTCCCAATTCAACTGGTCATCTGGGGTGTGTTTTCTGACTGAGTCCCATAAAAAATGTGCTGGACCCTAGAGTAATGCAACTGTCCCCTCAAACTTTCCTCAGAAGTACTGTGCAAGATCTTGAACAATCTCTTAATCCAAAACAGCCATTCTTCTACCTGTTCGGGCGTCATCGGATCCCGTCCAAAGAAATCCTCGGCTCCCATCTTTTTAAGCTGCTCCAAAATCGGCTTCCTCTGAGTTGGAGCTGCTAGTTGCACTGGCACTGGAAGTTGCTGAGCCATCTCCATCCAAATACGGTGTTGAATATAATCCGCCATTGTATTTAGGAAGTCAGGTTGTGCCGGAGGAGGTGGTGGCGTCGTTGTTGAAGGTGTCGCCTACTGACGTGGAGCCTCAGCTCGACCAACACTGGCCGAAGCCCCACTCTCACCATCACCTACGCTGTAGCTTTGATCGGACACCATTTATTCATTATAACAAGGAGCAAGCATACATCAGTACCATAATATAATATTCACTTTCATTGGCATGTATATACAATCACTTAACAATCCCCACTCCGATCTTAGAATCACCTAAACTGGCTCTGATACAAAAATAAATGTAACACCCTTATACCCTATACGTACACTGCCGACTCAGTACACTGTGCGATAACCATGATTGAATTATAGTCGACCTACACTTGTCTTAAAACGCGTCTAAATTTTTTTTTGACCTAGCATACAACTTACTTGCTCATTTAATTATTTGTTCACTTAATCATTTCACTTAATTCTTTACTTATCACTTAGTTGCCGATGACCTATAACTGTCTCATGTTACTATTCATTTGGTCAAAATTTCGGCAGTATAACGGCTTGCATTTCTTACTACTTAAACCTGCAAATTGAAAAATCCACAGCCCTGGCGAGGGCACAACAATAATATCATCCAATACCATGTCATTCGCAGTCTCAAATACCCATACATGCAGTCATAAAATCAATATAAAATAATACATCATAACCATCACATAAACCATCCCAAATTTACTTTACATAAATACATGCCATACTTAACCAAAATACATACAAAAATAAACTTGAAATTTCTTCTCTCGCTTGCTCCAATGGACTGAGGTATGCTGCTCCATGCAATAAAAACAAACTACGTGCTGAGCATTAGAATGCCTAGTGGTGGTTACCAATCCATAAATTTCCACTTCTAAATTAATTATTCAATTGACTATATTAATATATTCTATTAATTATCTTTAATTTAATTGCTTAATTCACTCATCAATTAATCACATAATTAAACATTAAAACGTATTACACACTAATTATGGTTTAATTCTTTCATTCTAACTCTTATTTCCTTAATTACATTTTTACCCTTAATATTTTCCCTTGGTTTCCAATTTTACCCTTATCATTTTCATTAATTACATCCATGTCCTCACTTTTCAATTAATACTATTTATATCCCCACTTTTACACTAATTCCACTTATGTCCCTTCTTTTACACTAATTCCATTTATATCCTCATTTTGCACTTAAATACCATTATGCCCTTAATTATCTTCTATTTACAATTTTGACCTCACTTAACCTTATTTTGCACTTTTACCCCTTTTTAACTTCTTTATTTACCAAAATGCCCTTTTTAGCTCAAATTTCTATTTTTAACCTTATAATTTCTTAAAATTACAATTAGGTCCCTACTTTATCACTTTTTTTCAAAATTATCATTTTAACCTCATATTTTACCAAAATTACCATATTACCCTTACCTTTACACTTTTTACCTAACTTTTACACATTTAGCAACTTTATGTAAAATTACCATTTTACCCCTAAACTTCCTATTTAATCCATTTTAGTCCCGTTTTCACTCATTTTCACAATTATTACTATTTTTACTCGATTTATCACATATTTACTATTATGCCTCTAGTATGAACCCGGTGAAAAATCTACTGACCGGATATGCGAGACGTGGGCCCCATAGACCCACTACACTATAAAATGATCCTAATAGGACCATTTATCACTCCACTGCACTACACTGATCACTGATATACACTGTACACTAAGATAAGCCGTCATTGGCCTATCTATAGCGAGTCTTCACGACTCATACCGCAGTGTGGAATCCTTATGGCTAGCCAATTATATCCTGAACTAGATTTCACTACCAGACAACTACTAAGGGCAATAAATTATTAATATTTACAAACATTCCACATTATGTCAACATGTATATTTTGGCATAGACATCATTCTCACTTATAATTTTGCATACATACTCATTTATCCATATTTAGTCATTTTATGCCATTATATAAGATAAACCATCAAAATATACACTTTAATCACCATGAACACCATTCGGCCAAGATTACAAGTTTTCATATTATGCACTTTAATTTCACTTACCAACTCAATCATACTCTTTACATGTTAAACATACCATTAATGCTATTTACATGCCATAATTCATCATATATCTCATTTAAATCCATAATAAACCATTCGGCCAAACCACTATAAATTCATTATGTTGTCTTTTAAATCCTTTAACCATTCTATCATTCATTACATATATTAAACACATTATAAACATTATTTATAAGTCTTAAAACTCATTAAAACATTATATTTCCCTTAGTTTATCATTCGGCTACTATTAGGATTTTTGTGCCAAATTAATTTAATTTAATCTAATCATATTTATACACTATATTAAGTCCATTAATCATAAATATCAAGTCAGATTTAATTAATCACATCATTGTCTCATACCTACACTTAAACATAACCTAAAATCCAACATAAATCAAAGGAAAAAGACGGATTTAGTAACCACAACCTCAAAATCTTGCTCTACACTTCTCTAAGCTTGCTTTTATTTCCCTTTGGCTTGAGAAATCTCCTCTTCACCTTAATTTCCTATTATGGATGAATATGAACAAGCTCATATCATGAGAACTATACTTCCATTATAAAAACTAACATCATAAATGAACTCTACACCCTTGAAAAAAACTATAGGGACCAATAAACCAATTTAAAACCACCTAAATCTCTTACCTCAAATTTGACCCTAAACCTTACACACAAGAAAAGTCCTACTACCAGTGCTCCAAATGAACTCCAATTACTGTCTCTATGTTATAGAGGGGCTGAAGTTTGCTTGGGAGACTAAGATTTGGTGGGAAATTAGAGAAGAAGTGAAGAAAAATGGAGGAAAGAAAGAGAAAAGTGGTTCAGCTTTGAAGGAAGAAGAAGAAGATGATTTTGGTTGGATTTCTCTAGAGAAATCTAGCCTTTCCTTCCCTTATGTAGTCCATAAATGAACCAAACTGGTCCGACCAAAGTGGTCCAACCGGTTTGAACTAAAATTTTTGTTTTTCAGTTCATTTTCACTTTTTCAAAGCATCTATATGTTTCTCAGCTCATTTCTACTCCTAACTAATTTTATTATTCTTAAAACATAAAAAATAGTCTTCTTACAAATTTTTAGCTCAATCGGACTCCATTTGGGTACCGATTCACTTAAATTGGTCTGATTCAACCACTTTTTATTTTGACGTAAAATCCAATTCTAATGCTGTCAAAACTTACAGGATATTATTCTAAGCCAATGTTCTTCTTACACTACACCTTTTTGAGCAAAATAACCATTTTTAATCATTCAGTCAAACCCCGGTCCAATTTAAACCGAACTAGAGGCCAACTTCAGAATGACTTTTGGAGGCTTATTTGACTCTGTTTCTACTTAAATATTACCACTAGACTCCTGATGGCCCACAAATTATTTTTGTGAAATAATAAATTTTTTGAAAAACGACAGCCGGGTTCACTGTATAGCTGCCTTGGGGTTATCCATCCCGAAATTGCTATACTTTCGGCACACTTAACACTAATCTTTAACACTGGCAATATTACTCATTACACTATTTGACGTTGTGATTATCATGAAGACACTAAAAACATGCACTGACACGTTTAGACCGGTATTTGGGCTGCTACAAATGAGGCAAAATTTTTTATTTAAGTGCAACGCCCGACTGGGTTGATCAACATCGTCCCCAATGGTTAAGAAGAGAAGTGTGTGTTTGTGTAAACTATCAGGATTTGAACAAAACCTGTGCAAAAAAAAAGAAGGCAAAAATTAATACAAAAAAAAGGAAGAAAAAGAATTAATATGTAGATCTGGCCGAAAACCGTTGATATGGGCCAAAGGAAAGTCACCTGGGGGCAAGTTTTGTTCAAATCCCTTTGATCTACACATACTCGTACTTTGCCATTCTTTTTGGCTACCGAAAAGGACCAAAATATTGATTCGCAAGCTATCCACCCAGTTCATCCTTGTAGAGGGTGTGCAGTGCAAGAGGTAAGCTGATGGCATATAGTTAAGATGCATAGACGAGAAAAAGGCCAAGAAGGTTATAGAGGAGACCCATGATGGGGTCTACGGATCTCATATGAATGGCCCAGCTCTAGCAAAGAAAACCATGCGACAGAGGTTCTATTGACTTACAATGGATACAGATTGCTCGAGCTTGGGGAATATATATCTTAGGGGAAGTGCGCCCTACGGCCTCTAACGGTCATATGTTCGCCATAGTTGCTATTGCCTACCTCACCAAGTGGATAGAAGTTGGGTCCTGCAGGAGAGTCGACGCTTGGGGTATGGATAAGTTTATCGAAAGGAATCTGATATGCCGATTTGGTCTCCCGCACCACATAGGGTTTAAGGACAGGGCGGGGGGGAGGGGGGGCAGTTTATGGCTAAGGCTATGGAGTTGCTCAAGAGGCATGGCATTCAACACCGCAATTCCTCTCTGTATCGTCCTCAAGCTAGTGGGGCAGGAAAGGCTGCTAAAAAGAAGATCTTGGTCAAGATGGTTCGAAACTACGAGGATTGGGCAAAGAAATGGCCTTTTGCACTTTGGGGCTAGAGAACAATCGTCGGAACCTCTACAGGAGTTACGCTTTATTCCTCGATAAATGGGGCAGGAGCAGTACTGCCGGTCGAAGTAGAGCCCAAATCTTTAGGGGTAGTCACGGAAGCCCAGATTCCAGAAGCCGACTGGGCGCAGCAACGGATATAGCAATTAAACATGTCAGACGAGAACAGGTTGTGGGATTATTATCACAGTCAGATCTATTAGAAAACACTTTGCTCAATCATTCGAAAAGAAAGTCAGAAAGCACCAATTGAAAGAGGGAGATTTAGTCTTTAAGCAAATGAGTTTGAATGTTCCAGACAGATGAGGCAAATTCAGGCCAGCGTATGAAGGCCCATTTGTTCTTGAGAAGTTATTACCCAAGGGAGTAGCGATTCCAATAAACAATGATTAAAACAAGTTCGGAGAACCACTTAGCATCGACAGACTCAAGAAATTCCATGGCTAAAGACTAAAAATCAAAAGAAGAGAATAAATGCCCCGCGGGTCGAAAATAAAAAAAAGGCGGCCTTGTTAAAATGGGCACATCGTCAAGATGAAAAATCGAAAAAAGGCATCCTGGGCAAAAATTAGAGGCTTGAGAGAAAATGTCCAATTAAGAAAACCCGAGAGGGCTGATTGGAAATAGGAGTTTGATGCTTACAAGATCCACTCTGAGATTAGATATATTTTTGCATGTTGAATCTATGTTAGATAATGATCATGTATAGAGAAATCATACTGAAATGTACACAATTTTGCAGAAAGATATAAAATAAAGGCAATTAGACTCATGTGTTCATTATCTTCTAGTTCTTTTATAAAAAGAAAAATATTATTTTTTTTATCGAATGTATCTAATAGCTATACCCTGCTACCACTCTCGCTGGCCAGATGCCTAAGTTGATGGGTCCTATTATCAGTCGCAAGGCTAATCACCCATCTCTTGTATGCACTAGTTGAAACAAAAGAGCAAACCTTGATAGAAGGAATACTAGTCTTCACCGGCAGCCGTGTCCAGAGGCCATGGTACTCAGAGGTGAAAGTCGAAGATAAGATGCCATTTGGAGAGGATAGGAGGGGCCTCACAACATCTTGAATTCCCTTTGAACTGTTGGACACAGCGGGCGGTGATATAGAAGGTAGCCTCATAGAGCCCACACAATGAGACACACCCTGAAGAGCCATCCGGAGTCACAACAGAAAAGTGGCGATCGGGAGCACATGAAGCTGATATCCTCGTCTGCCGTTTCGCCCAATCTGGTAACATCTTCCTCGGGAGAGGCAAATTAATGTGACCATAGTATGGGGAAGAAGATGCCTCAATGGGTAGCTTCTGATTGCTCTAAGAAGGGGGCTC
The DNA here is from genome assembly GCA_947683425.1 of Excoecaria cochinchinensis. NCBI lineage: Eukaryota > Viridiplantae > Streptophyta > Magnoliopsida > Malpighiales > Euphorbiaceae > Excoecaria > Excoecaria cochinchinensis. The sequence continues at coordinate 4,627,494 of CANTUQ010000161.1, forward strand.
TGATAGTTGCCTTGACTTTTCTTGCAGCTATACCCTTCACATAAAAAAAGGGCCGTTAGAGATGAAAATCGTGACTGGCTCTCTAAGCAAAAGTTAGGTTAAAGGGCAGGGTGAAAACCTAGAAACAGGCAGTCTGCCCTAGAAAAAAAAATAAATGGATAAAAGCCACTAGAGTTGGTTGGGTCAATTCTAGGCAAAAGTTAGGCACAGGGTTATGTGAAAATCCCCAAAGGGACGCATTTCCCGAGAAGAAAAGCTAGTGTGAAAATCCACAAGAGACGCACTACCTTTAATGAATGACTTCCGATGCCAGGAGTGATAAGGCGACATTGCTTCGGATGATCTTCCTTCAAGTAGGTAATGCATAATTCAAGACATGAGTCAGAGTCTTGGGGGCAAGATGTTGTATAGTGCATAGCAAATGGCGTATGATCATTGACCAGGGGGCAAAAGATTCACATCGGGTGGCTCTCTCTGAAAGCATTATGAGTCATAATCCCTAAGCTAATATGACACTTCTAGATCCTTGGAGGCATCAAGCAATGTGAGCAGTCAAGCCATATCCTCAAGGGACCCTTGACCACTCGAGACATGGTTTATCCATTTTTACATACATCTCATTTCATACAATTCCTTAACAAACATCTGCATATGGCATTTTACACATGCATGCACAATTCCTTGGATATCTGCCTGTGAACACAGCATTGTAGGAAGAGTCTAAATGAAGATCACACGCATGAAAGCGGGTCAATGACGACTTCGGCTCAACATTAGCATCCACTCGTACTGGGCAACCAAGCCAAGATGAAGTCTAATCAAGTTCAAATTTCCAAGTCCTTTGAGGAGGCCAGTTCCCAAAGTCCTCTGAGGAAGCAAACTTCAAAGTCCTATGAGGAGGCCAGTTCCCAAAGTCCTCTAAGGAACCAAACCTCAAACCTCAAAGTCTAGAGCAGACTCGGTGCATTCCAAGAGAACACTTCTCACATTTTGTAAGTCTGGAACAGACTCGGCGCATCACCATTTGAGGATGGCCCTCGCACTTTATAAGTCTGAGGAAGACTCGGTGCAGTCAAGGAGGACATTTCTCGCATTTTGTAAGTCTGGAGCAGACTCGACACATCACCATCTGAGAATGGCCCCCGCACTTTATAAGTCTGGAGCAAACTCGGTGTAGTCCAGGAGGACATTTCCTACATTTTGTAAGTCTGGAGCAGACTCGGTGCATCACCATCTGAGGATGGCCCCCGCACTTTATAAGTCTAGAGCAGACTCGGTGCAGTCTAGGAGGACATTTCCCGCATTTTGTAAGTTTAGAGTAGACTCGGCGCACCACCATTCGAGGATGGCACTTGCACTTTGTAAGTCTTGAGCAGGCTCGGTGCAATTGAAGAGAACATTTCCCGCATTTTGTAAGTCTGGAGCAGACTTGACCCATTGCCATTTGAAGATGGCACCCACACTTTGCAAGTCTAGAGCAGACTTGACGCATCGCTATTTGAAGATGGCACCCGCACTTTGTAACTGATCTTTTGCTTTATTTTTGCATAAATACGGTGTACATCATAGGGTAGCTACTCCTTACGATCCACAAACTAGTGGTTAAGTAGAGGTTTCCAATAGAGAGCTTAAGTGGATACTTGAAAAAATAGTCTCTAGTTCAAGAAAGGATTGGACACACAAGCTTGATGATGCACTTTTGGCATATCGTACTGCATTCAAAACACTTATTGGGATGTCACCATATAGGTTAGTGTATGGTAAAGCATGTCATTTGCCTGTTGAGTGAGAGTATAGAGCTTATTGGGCCATTAGGACATTGAATTATGACATTAAGGAGACTAGTGTGAAAAGATGTTTACAATTGAATGAACTTAATGAACTATGCCTTATGTCATATAAAAATGCAAGAATCTATAATTAAAGATCTAAGAAATGGCATGATGCTCACATTAGGTATAAGAGCTTTAAGGTAGGAGACAAAGTTCTTTTATTCAACCCTAGATTAAAGTTGTTTCCTGAAAAGTTAAGGTCTAGGTGGAGTGGACCTTTTGAAGTGATTCAAGTGTTTGACCATGGCTATTTACAGCATAAAAATGAAAAAGGGGAACTTTTTAAAGCTAATGGTTAACATTGTAAAGTCTATTTTGATGGAAATTTTCAAGGTATGGAGGACTCATGTATCCCTCTACATATGGGTTGAGGGTTATTTACACAATCTTTTTATTTTGTATTTATTGCATTTTTAAGTTATTTTTGTATGTTGTTAATTAGATTTTATTTTAAAATTATGAATTATAATATTACTGAAGAAATTCAGAAGAGTGTAATTTCTTATCTTTGCATTAACAAATAACAGGTATTTATACAAGAATTAGGTCAGTATTGTCAACAAATAGCAGCTCCTAAATCTGCTCCTAACAGCTACCATCTACCAAATTCAACATAACAGCTAGCTAATATCAATATATTCAATATTAATAGCTAACTAATATCAATATTCAACACTCCCCCTCAAGTTGGTGCAAAAATATTACACATATCCAACTTGTAAACTATGGTGTGAAAGGTTCGACTATTGAGTCCTTTTGTGAAAATATTAGCTAGCTATCTATCTGACTTCACATGGAATAAACTCAAGATGCCTTCAGTCTGCTTTTCTTTGATGAAATTTTGATCGATTTCAATGTGCTTTGTTCAGTCATGTTGAATAGGATTATTAGCAATATTGATTGCAGCTTTGTTATCACAATACAAGGATAGCTTTTCTTTTTCAGCCAACTTTAGTTCTATTAACAATTTCTACAGCCATAAAAGTTCACAGACACCTTGAGCCGTAGCTCTGTATTCTGCTTCTGCACTTGATCTAGCAAGTACATTCTATTTTTTGTTTCTCCAAGTGACAAAGTTACCTCCCACAAGTGTGCAGTATCCAGAGGTATTTCTTCTATCATCTAGAGATCTAGCCCAATCTGCATCGGTAAAGGCTTCAATTTAAAGATGATCATGTTTAGAGAAAAGAAGACCTTTCCCTAGAGCGGACTTTAAATACCTCATAATATGAAAAACAGCCTGTAAATGGGATTCTCTAAGATCATGCATAAACTGGCTCACCAAGCTGACTGCATAAGCAATATCTGGTCTGACGTGAGAGAGATAAATAAGTCTTCTAACCAATCTCTGATATCTAACTTTATAGACTGATTCTCCATTACTTGATTGCAGCTTATGGTTGCTTTCAACTGGCGATTCTGCAGGTTTACACCCTAGCATACCAGTTTCATCTAAAAGATCCAGAATGTATTTTCTCTGGGAAATGAAAATTCCTTTTATTGATTTGGCAACTTCAATTCCCAAAAAGTATTATAACTTTCCTAGATCCTTTATCTCAAACTCTCGTGCAAAAAGTTTCTTCATCCGAGCCATTTCTTCCTTATCATCTCCTGTCATCACTATATCATCAACATACACAATAAGAAGAGTGATCTTACCCTTGGAGTGTCTTATAAAGAGGGTATGATCAGTATTGCTCTGTTGATATTCAAAGAAGATCATGGCTTTGCTGAATCTATCAAACCAAGCTCTTAGAGATTATTTCAACCCATACAGGGCTTTTTTCAGTCTGCACACCTTCCCTTGAGTTCTCTTATTATCAAATCCAGGAGGAATCTCCATGTATACTTCTTATTCTAGGTCTCCATGAACAAATGCATTTTTCACATCAAATTGCTGCAGATCCTAATCCAACTTGGCTGTATAGGATAGCAATATTCTAATTGTATTCATTTTGGCAACAGGTGCAAATGTCTCCTGATAGTCAACTCCATAATTCTAAGTAAATCCCTTTGCCACTAATCTTTCTTTGAATCTCTCAATCGAACCATTAGCTTTGTGTTGTACTGTGAATACCCATTTGCTGCCAACTAACTTCTTGTCTGGATGAGCAACTAGTTCCCAAGGTTCATTTTTGTCTAAAGCTTTCATTTCTTCTATCATGGCTTCTTTCCAATTTGGATCTGTGATAGCTTCGCTCCATTCCTGTGGAATAGACATAGAGGAAAGAGACAAGGCAAAAGCTCTATAGGAGAAAGATAAAGAATCATAAGAGACAAAGTTCGAAATAGGATGATTTGTACATAACCTGACCCCTTTCCTTTGAGCAATGGGCAGGTTTAAATTAGAATCAGAAGATAACTCACCAGAGGATTCTTGTAGTGTAGGATGCATGATGGCTTCTCCTAACCTATTTTTCCTCGAGTATCTTAATAGATCAGGTCCATCTAGTCTCTTAGTAACACTTGCTCCCTCAATATTATCAATCTGCTCATTCTTATCAGCATTCTCTCCTTCATCAATCTCCTCTTGAACCAGATCATTAAGAAGTGTAGGATTCACTAATGCTGGCATCACTTCATTTTCACAATTCTCCCCCTGAAGAGGTGATTGAGTATTGCCAAAGTAGGGTTCCCGAAATGTGATATCCATACTGACATAAAACTTTCTAGATGGAGGATGATAACACTTATATCCCTTTTGGGTCGAAGAATACCCAATGAACACACATTTAAGAGCCCTTAGATTTAATTTCCCAACATTACTAATATGAACAAAACAAATACAACCAAAAACCTTTGGTGGAACAGTATAGCCATTCTTTCCTGTTAGGACTCCTAAAGGGGTCTTAAAGTTGAGAGTTTTAAGGGGCATTTTGTTAACAAGATAGGCTGCCACTAGTACAGCATTCCCCCAATATGGCTTTGGAATATTCATAGTAAACATAAGGGATCTAGTAACTTCCAATAAATGCCTATTTTTCCGTTCAGCTACTCCATTTTGAGCACTAGTATAAGGACAACTAGTTTGATGAATGATCCCTTGAGATTCTAAATAAGTTTCAAATCTACTATCCATGTATTCTGTCCCATTATCAGTTCTTAAAATCTTTATTTTAGCATCAAACTGGGTGTGGACCATTTGCTTTAATCAAATATACCCAAGTCATTCTGGTACAACAATCAATAAAGGTAACAAAGAATCGATTTCCAAATAAAAAGGGTGTCTATGTGGGTCCCCAAACATCAGAATGAACAAGCATAAAAGGAACAACGGCTTTATTATCACTTAAAGGATAAGAGTTTTTTTGTATGTTTAGCATACTCAGCATCACAAAATAAAGACTCAAACCAAGTTTTAGAAACAAACTGGGATATAGTTTTTCTAAAGCAAAAAAGGATGGATGTCCTAATTGTCTAGCCACTATATTATCTTCTGGTTTACATCCTTATGTCCTCCAAACAAGGCTAAGCCTTGACAATCTTCCATAAAGTATAAGTCATCATGCTCTCTGCCACTACCAATCCTCTTCCCTGTTTAAAGATCTTGAAAGATACAATAATTAGGAAAAATCTCCACTTTATAGTTTAGAGTTTTAGTGATAGCATTGACAGATAAAAGATTGATAGGAAATTGAGGAACATGAAGAACAAAAGATAACTTAATATTTGGAGTATAGACAATGGAACCTGTCCCAGAAATAGGAGTAAGTGACCCATCAACTACCCTGACACTATCCCTTTTTAGACAAGGAGAGTAGTTAAGAAAGCCTTTAAAAGTGCCTGTTATATGTCTATTCGCACCAGACTCAATAATCCAAGAGTCAAGATTAGCAAATGTGTTACCTGTTTTGACAGCACTTGATGAAAGATTAAGCTGTGACATAAGGCGTATGAAATGTTAAATTTCTTCAGAGGAGAGATTTTCAACTGGGGTTGTCTCCTTAGATGATTCAACTGTTTCTAACATATTTGCTTGAGCCCTAGTTGGTTTTGCTCATTTTCCCTCATGGCCTCTAGTAGGTCTCCCATGTAACTTCCTGCAAGTTTCTTTTGTATGCCTTGGTTTTCCATAGCATTCACAGTGCAAATGATCTTTACTAGAAGAAACACTGTAGACACCGGATCCTGAGACAGCCTAAACCGAAGTTATCCAGTGATAAAAATGATACCTGTTCACAGGCAAGAGGCAGATAAAAGTGATGATTTCCTCAAAAAATATATTTTTTATTTTTAATTTAAAAAAAAACCAGGGAAGAGGCTATTGCTGGGGGCCTGAGGTGTGAGGCCCATCTCACCCACGTGAGATGCAGCCTCACATTTGTGAGGCCCATCTCACGTTGGTGAGATGCAGCCTCACTACGTGAGGCCCATCTCATGTTTGTGAGAGGTAGCGTGAGATAGGTCTCACCTGCCTCACGCGCTCCAAAAATGATGGTTTATAACTTGATTTGGGGAAAAGAAAAGATTTAATCTTCTCTGAGATATAAAAAGAAAAAGTTAAGAAATTGAGGAGGGGATTTTAGGAAAAGGAGGCCGAAGAACTCAAAAAGAAAAATAGAGAGAAAAGAAAGCTTTGAGAGAAAGAAAGTTATTTGTGTTCTCAAAACATTTTAAGATTGCTTCTTGAATCCAAGAAATTAATTCTGGATGTTTGAGATTCAATCGTATTTGTTTTTTAATGTGACCTTCATCTTGAAGTTTTTATCACTCACTGTTTTATCCTTTTTAAGAGAAGCAAGGAGGAAAACCAGAACTTCTTCATCTGCAGATCAAAGATCATATCTAAGGGTAAACACTGGAATAAACATCTCTCTCTTTACTTTCTTTCTTTTCTTTTCTTTCTTTTTCCGTTTGGCTTTACATGTTATTTCTCTTCATTGTACATATTCTGTATATATTTATTATTTGATTTTATTGACTTGTATATCGCATGTTTATTGCTGTTTATTATCAGACATGAGCCTAAAATATTTATTATGGTTAATCGGCATGTTTGCTGTTCTTTTATGCATGTTTTGATGGAATAATGTCATGTTTATTCAGTCCGTTAATGTTACTCTGTTCGTCACTGTTTCTGTGTTTGTCTGATCGTCTTCTTGTTTTGTTCGAGTCATGTTTTTCTGTCCGAGTCGTATCAAGATTCACGTGTCGTGCTCCCGTTTCTCCCTTGTTTTCCCGTGAAGTCTTTGCATTGCATGTGCACTTCTGCACGAGTCGTGCATTAATTGCACAACTTGTGCAATGAGTGCACGAGTCGTGCACCCATTGCACGACTTGTGCAATGAGTGCACGACTTGTGCACTCATTGCACCACGTGCACTCCTAGCTTCACCCCTTCTTCAGCTCTTCTTCATTTGTTCCCTTCCCTTTGTTTCGTTGTATTTTTGCATGCATTCTTTGTTCCATTTATTCATTTTATCTCTTATTAATGCAACTATTTTATATTTAATTTATTGTTTATATCTGATTAGTTTAATTGATTATTATTTCATTGATTTGTTAATCGTTTTAATCAATGAATTTATTCAACTAATTTATTTGTTCACATTACATTAATTATCAAATTTACTTTACTAACATTCATTTTATTTTTGTTTTGTTGCCTCAAAATTGTTTATGTATGTGAGTCATATTTGCACACGAGTTGGAGGAGCGGGAGACCAAAGACCTTTAATTTAGGGTTTGCATTTTTTAATTGTTGTATTTCCCGTTTTATTATTATTTTTTATGTGTTGTAAGTAAAAATATATTTTAGATTCATCCGGATTATAGAAAATCACGTTTTTTTACAATAATTAATAACTTGAAATTTTTCTTAATAAAAAGGACCAATGTCCCATTTTAACCAATAAAATCTCACTTTAAAATGGAGAACTAATTTTAATAAAATGGGATCACTCATCCTCATTTTCTTAATTAATACCCAAAAATAGTTCTCCAATCTTTTTAAGTTATTAAAAAGGAACCAATGTTCCTAAAATTCAATAAATCTCCAAATTTATGTATGATGTTTTTTATTAATTATTTTGTATGTGTTATTTATTCATTTTTGGCCCTTGTAATTAATTTTGGGGCAAGTTTTATTTATTTATGCTTTCTTATTTTGGGGGATTGTTCTGTCCCATTTTTTGTTTTGTAATTTATTTTTGGGGGATTGTTCTGTAACACCCCCATCGCCGTCCCCGTTGGAAGGACGCCGACGGACGCGCTACCCGACGCTCACTCATACAGATATGCACATGCACAATACGGAAGCATACTTTCTTACATAACATGCATACGAAAATACGGATTAATTAAAAACTTACCTTACCTGCAGGTACGGATTGATCATGCGATAACTTACGCACACGCAGACACTAAGCTGAAGCATACACAGAAGCATACATATGACCATTCAACGGAAGCATAAGCGAAATAATAAAACGAAGGAGTAATAGAAAACTTAATTACAAAAAGATCCTTACATAACCAAATACGTAAATACAATACTAAAGAAATACAAAAGCTGAAGTACAGAAGCTGAACAAAATACAGAACTTCTAACTCCTACGTGGCCAACCTTGCAGAAGCGCGACTAGAACAGAACCAAACCTGCCACCTGCACGGAAAGGAAATCCGTGCTAAGCGATAAACGCTTAGTGGGGAGAACACACAAGAATATGGACGGCCATTCACAATGGTTACCGAGGCATAACACATTCAAATGACAAATGCGGATATTCATAACAAATATGATCATGCTGGCATAGTAAAGGCATTCATTCGATAACTCACAACCATAACATATACTCATGTCCAGAATAGGCCAAAACAGACATAAAACAATGCACGATACAAGTATCATCATGCAGAACTACATACTATATTACATTCATAAACCTACAATGGTAACAAATATCAGCATCTTACCGTGCGGAGTCACATAAGCTTTACACATGCAATTGACATAACTAAGTACCCATGCCTGAACTGACAACCCAATCATCATGTTGAGAATGCTAGCTAAACAACATACTTTGACATACTAAACACACACACTAGTCAAAAATCCAAGGTACAACATTTAGAGCATCACAATACCGCTGTGCAACTCTAATATATTAAGTATCATGCAAAAACACTCTGATAGCGGAGACTGAAGGCATAACCACATAGCATTACATTCATATCATCATCATGCAGAAAGTACAGCTAATCATTACATACTTACCATCACAACTGCTTCGGTTCACAAGCTAATATATAACAAAACCACGCTTAAGTCATATACTTAAATACATCAATCGAATCATTTCAAATCATTCAGAAACTTATAACAAATTACATGACAAGTACGGATAATCATGTTAGATATAAAAACATGCTTACATAAAACAAACATACCTTCTAAAGCCCATAGACACATCCATATACATATAAACTGATTCCTGAAATCCTTATCATGCTCAAATGGATATCACATTCTGATAGTTATTTCAAAGTAACAGAACCAATAAAGTACCTGCTGACTCATAATAGTGGATAACGAGTGTACTGATTAGTACCTTACGGGTACAAGTCGGCCAAAGGGTACCTTACGGGTACGAATCGAAAACCACTTTATTTTGTCACAAAAGCATTTTACTGAAGGGGGATCTTAACCCGATCCAAATACATTAAAAAGGATCACGAGGATCCGTACTGATAGAGGGTTCGCAAGGAACCAAACGGGGGACCTGATTAGGGTCCAAACCTCCACAGGGCTGCAGCTAAAAGACTCTATTAGGCATGCCTAACTATCCACTAGACTGACTCTCGCAGGTCATGCATAAAACAATTCACATTTCGAATTGCACAACGCATAATATATATACTTACATCATGCATAAACCAGAGTACAATAGACATATAAATATGCTCATAAAGTTGGTCATATATCATACAATTCCCATTGCAAAACATAATACAGTCAACACCTTTTAACATTCAATAGTGTTCTAAAGCATGTCAAGAATCAGGTATAGAAACACTATCTTGCCAATGATTATCAATACAAAATCCTAATCATGCGTTAGGTGAAGATAACTAAGTATAAATCATGCATAATCCAAATTACATTTAACATAACACAATGAGTTCTAAGGCTAAAGCATAACAATACATTCAGGCATTAACCATATTATTCAAATAAATATAGCATAGCATAATATCAATCATACCTCATTCAAGTCATATTCTGGAGCATGCGAAAATTCCATCAATCATATATTTGCAATACTCATCATACTAAAGCATGTCAGGAACACATGTGGAATCATATTATGCCAATGACCAAAGATGCATCATCTTAATCGGGGGAAGTTACAACATAATCTTAAGCATGGCAAATTATTCCTAAAGAAGAAATAGACCAAAGATATGAGTAACATAAATCACATTAAGACAGAACATGTTAGAGACTAAACAGTCAGAAAGTTAGCCTTCATAAAACCTTCGCATTCGAAATATGACATGCAATAAAGATCACAACAATAAGCATATCTCAATCCAAACCATACAGTTAAAATCTCACAGTCATTTAACAGGATCACTGTAATCCAAAACTTATTCCAAAATACCACATATAACTTATCATAGATAACATACTATTAATACCAAACAAATTGGGATAATCAATCATATCAGCAAGGTAATATTGCACACAGTAAAGGAAAATACCATAAAAAAAAAGTTTGGAAATCATTTTATAAAAACTGGTCGCTTAGGGAAAGAAAAACAGAAGCAAAACAGAAGAGTCGGGAGACCTGAGCAACCGTCACGTCACGTGAAGGTTGCTCACGCCTCGTGAGCATTGCTCACGCCTCGTGAGCATTGCTCACGTCGCGTGAGCATAGCTCACCTAGCGTGAGCATTGCTCACGTCGCGTGAGCATAGCTCACGTAGCATGAGCATTGCTCACCTAGCGTGAGCATGGCTCACGTCACGTGAGCATAGCTCACGTTGCGTGAGCCGCCTCCTTCTTCTTCCCTGCTATCGCAAACATGCAGATTTTCCATCGTTACCCAGAAATTCTTTCTAAAACCTCTCAGAAATCATTCAATCATGCATAAACTCTTACCTTATTACTCAAATGCATATCACAACATACTCAAGATCAAACTAAACTCAACATTCCATAAATTAATCAAAACAAACAAAATCAAGCATAACCACATTCACATTCCTCAAGAGTATAAACCCTAAAATACAGTAAGTTCAAAACCTAAACTCAGTAACTTCAATTCAATCCCTATCATGCATTACTAACACATTTACTCACATAATCATGCATACACATTTCAAAACACAGCAAATTCCAGAAATTAGGCAATGCAACCACATTATAACCTAAGTGAGAAATAGGGCAGAGACAAAAACCCAAAACCGAAATAAAGAACACAGAGCTCCCAAACCTCAAAATGACGATCCAAAATCAGGCTTCAAGATCAATCCTCAATCCTTTCCTTGCCTTTACTTTGCTTCTTCTTACAATCCAAGGCTTGCACAAACAAGAAACCCACAAATACCTTAGCCAAACCCTAACTGAAGTAAAACCAGGAAGAAGAAACACAGCACGTAACAAATCTTAAACCAACTCACCTCTTCAAACAAAGCACAATCCAAGCCAAACACAACTCCAAGCCAAATGAGAAAGAAAGGAAAAAGCAGAGAAAGGAGAAGAGAAGAGGAAGAGGAAGCGTGAGAGAAGGGGCCGGGAAACCAAAATCTGTGTTCCCTCTTCTCTCTTCCTCTTACTTCTTCTTTTTTTCTTCTTTCAATGCCCACCTAACAGTCCACTTGGCAGCTCTCAATTGGACCACAAAATCCACTCAAACTTTCCAACCATGGTACCATACTTGAGTCATACCCAAACATTTCCAATAACCCACTTATATCCTACTTCCATACACCACAAGCATACACTAACACTTCTCTTCTTAACATACTTAATTAATTATTTACCAAAAAGTCCTTATTATCCAAATTCTCATGCACAAATTACTGAAATACCCTTCCGATCCCGACTTAGCATGCACAATCCGACCAAGGCTATTTTGGGGTGTGACATGTTCTGTCCCAATTTTTGTTCGTAATTTATTTATTTACTTACTGCTTTATTTATCGCTATCAATGTGCTTGCAAATGCTCTTTAATTTTAATGCACAATCGAGTGAGATAAGAGATGGGATTTTGATTTCTTAGAAACTTATTTATAAACTTAACTTAAGTCATTAATAAGAATGAAGTTCCGAACACCATCTTTGGTTTAGACTAATAGAGGTTAGAGACCTTTCCCAATTTCTTGTAAATTGGGTGGCGACTCCAAAATACCTCAAAGGTGCCCAAAGGCGTCGTGAGGCTAAATGATCCTTTCTAATGTTCTATTAGGAAGGAGGCATCCAAAATGACTCATGATGCCCAAGATCAAAAAGAGACGAACCAATCCCTCAAGCCCTAAAAGCGGGTTCGAAGAGGGCCTTTGCTAGGTTCGATGCGTGTCACAAACACCCTTTGACTGCTCTTGAGTGAAATGGACAGTTAAACCCGACTTTTCAACTGGTGCAGTGTATAGTATGGCACCTCTTCTGGTCTCTTCCTATTGGATATAAGAGTGTAGCTCTTCAAGAGATGGAAAGGGAGATCTACCAATGACTTGAACTCTTAATTGGTCAAATTCAGAATTCAAATCGACTAAAAAATCATGCACTCGTTCTTTATCGATCATTTTTTGGATTAATAAGGCATTATCAACACACTTAGCTTGAAAATTTTGATAATAGTCCAATTCCTACCATAAACTGATAAATTTAGAAAAATAATCTGAAACAATAAGCTCACCTTGTTTTGTGTCATGAATTTTATTTCTGTAACACCCCAACACCCCCGGGAAGGAATATCGGGGCGTCATGAAAACACAAACGCATACATACAATCGTACTCAAAGCGGAAGCAGTAATAATAAAATAATTAGAATATCTTAGGGCCAAACATACTATTCTTATAACATATATATAAACTGTACATATTACAAAAGTTTTATACTTAATACATCATCATCTTCGGTACATGTACAAAATAGTTAACATTTACATTTCGATACTATACTTCTCTATATACATAATGATGTTACTCAAAACATAAAAAACTCTATCATATACAAAAAGAGATACTCATCAAGCTCCTAGTGGCCATGACCTGCAGATGCAAACTCTCTAATTCCATCCTGAAAACCTACACGGGAAAAACACCCGTGCTAAGCGATAATGCTTAGTAGGGATAAACAGAAGCAATAGACTTCGAACGATGTCACAAATATATCAAAGGCATAACGATAGTCATGTCATATACAAATAATCCTGTACACAACCTTGTAAGCAAATAGCATCATGCTATAACCCATTCATGTGCAAAATCCAAATATGGCATACAATATAGATCACATATCATACTATGTTCATATACATATACAAGTCTCTACTTCACCTCTTGTACACTACGGAATATACATTAGTCTGAATTCTCAATATGGTGGATACGAGTACTGTGGATACTGTATAAACTCTAGAGAACTAACTCAATAGCGTTGAATACAATAGGTATTCATCAAGTAGACACAACTAAGGTCACTGTAGCAGCCGCCTCTAACCCTTTATAAGCATGCTTATCTATCCACTACTATGACACTTTAGGTTCAACTCACTCACTCTTAACATTTATCACTTGATAGTACCCAAAATCATAAGTCAAAACACTATCACGTCATCAATTATTAATACAAAAGCTAGAACAATAATATAATCAAGGCATGAGCAAAACTATGTACCATGCAATAGTGTGAAACCATGCAAAGTGGGACAAAAATAATCAATTCAGAAAACAGCGCAAGCGGGAAGGGCCTCTATCACGATCGCGACGTGCGTCGTGCTCGCGATAGAGCATAGGGTACCCCATTGCGAGCTCGCGATAAGGTACATCTCGGCAGACGCTCACTTTACCGAGCACTGTCGTGCTCGCGATAGAGACCGGGCACTTCCCTTAGCGTTCGCGCTAGGGCTCAGCTTACCGAAGCTCGGCCTACCGAACTCTCTATCGTGATCGCGACTTATGTCACGCTCGCAATAGAGGGCTCCACAGCAACACAAAGGCCATTTCGCACTCTGTCGTGCTCTCGACAGGCATCGCTCTCGCGACAGAGATGAGAATTACCCAGAATCTGCAATTCACTGCACTTCTTCCCAACTCAACCAATACTCAATTCCACTCATTCATGCATTAACACTTACCTCATCACTCAAATGCATACAAAGACATGCTTATCATCAAATTATAATTACTAAACGCTAATTATTTATAGGAAATACACTCAACATGCGAATTAAACCACAAGAGCATTCAAATTACAATCTACCTTAATTTAGAAGTTCATATAAAGACCATACTCATTTAAACACTGCAAGCAATCAAAATAAGCATATAAACCAATATACAACTAATAGAGCTATTGAACTAATGAAAGTTCACTAGACATCACTACTCATACATATCTCTTTTTGAGCATAAATTACTCAAACATAAACGCATACAAAATAACTGAAATCACACTCGATCCCAACCTCTAGGTAGCTCAATCCCTGCTCTTTACTCGATTTCGATCTTCTCCTTGCCTTTATCTAGTTTCTTATCAACAGCTTCAACAAAATAGTTCAAAATAATCCATAAATCAATCCTCTTCTCACTTTAAATTAAAACAGAAAACTAAAGTAGAAGAAGAAGACCAATACTAACAAAATCACACTACTTACCTTCTAAAGAACCAATTTTACCCTTATCTCACTCCCTTCAAACCAATCCAAGTGATCCACTTAAGGAGCAATCAAAAGAAAAGAGAAGAAAAGAAAAGGAAATGGAAAAGCAAGAGGGAGCACGACAGAAACCAAGGAAAAGAAAGAAGAAGAAAACTAAAAGCAAAGCAAAATGGGAGGGAGGGAAACAAAGCAACCGATCAACCCTCACAAAATGCCCACCAATACACATAAATGCCACCAACTAGCCTTAAATGCCACTAATCCCATTTATTTATTCAAAACAAAAACTCCCATGCCAAGTGTCAATCTCCTACATTGCCACTTGTCAAAGCCCCTAGACACACTCCCAAGTTGCCACGTGTCCGATACACATCACTTAAACTCGAAGAGTCCAACTTAGAGAACCCGACAAAAGGAATGTTATGTCGCGCTCGCGAGACTTGTCGCGCTTACGATAGAACCCTCACTCAATCAACTACTCTTCTTCTGAAAACCACACTAGTACAATCAAAACTTTATACCTCCAATAATTTGCAAACTCACATATTTGCATCTAGACTGGCTCTTAAACTTGTCAAAATCCAACAAAATTTAGCCAAAACTTCTAGGGTCCAAAATGGGTCATGGCAAATCTCTCCCCCTTAAGAAATTTCATCCTCAAAATTTCTCCCATACCACATAGCATAATCTATCATAAATTATTGTATACATAACCAAAACAATGTAAAAACACCAAAAGAACTTACCAGAAGAACCAACAGGGGTATCTATAGCTTCTACAACCATTGCGTAGACTCATGGCTGTCCCTCAATAGGAAATGGCTTCTCCACCATTTTTGATGGCGGTCTATTAGCTCCACTTCTTCCTCTTCCACTTCTAAAGGTTCCAGATGCATTCACTTTATCTTTACTTGCTTGCGAGGCTAAATTCTCCCTCGACTTGGGGCACTTGGCAAGCATGTGCTCCATGCTACCACACCTAAAACAAGCCCTAATGAGTTTCCTACACTCACCCCAGTGGTGCCTCTCACAATGAAGACACTTTGGTGCTGCACTTCCTCTACTGGTAGGTGGCACTACACTCCCAACCGAAGTTAGCACAAGTACTGATTCTTGTTCATTTCCCCTTCTCATAACTTCTATAGCTCTTTTACCAGAACCTTCATTTCCTTTTAGGAACTTTCTCTTTTGCTTCAATAACTCTAAATCCTCTAATTTTATGGCGGCCAAAACCAATCGATAATAATTCACCGGTTGCAAAGCAACCATGGCAGATAGAGGTCCTCTAATACTTTCTCTTAATCCATCCTCAAACTATCAGCACTTGAAATCTTCTGTTAACAAAATATCAGGCACATATTTACTCAACCGGGTGAACTCTTTCTCATATTCCCCGACTGTCATATTCCTTTGTTTAAAGCTCACAAACTCTTTCCACTTTTCCTCTCTATATGCTGTAGTCACATATTTTTCTTTGAACTCGTGGACAAAAAAATCCCAAGACAATTCTACTGGCCGCTGTGGGTTTCTCAATACTAATTTCCCCCAGTCATATGCTGTACCTTGCAGTAATGACACAGCACAAGCTACTCTCTGATTCTGTGGGCAATTGATCTCTTACAGGATCCTTCCTATTCTCTCTAGCCAAAACTCCGCTATATCAGATTGGTCCATTGACATTCCACAAAATTCCTTAGCTCCACTCTTTCTTTTGAGGTCCGTTGGCGCCTTAGGAGCTGTCAGTCGATCTAAAATCTGTATTAGCCCTTGCATCAGCACCGAGTTATCCTGAACAGGATCAGCTCTTTCATCTCCATGTTGTTCTTGCACAAGCAGATCCCCACATACCGTATTCACACTACCTGTCATCTCTCTTATGTTCTCACTCGGATCCGACTCCATCTATACTCTACAAAACAAATAAATCTGAATTAGGCCACAACTCTAGACAAACTCTGACATTTAACCCATACTCTACATCGTATAGACCAGAACCTCTAACTTATGCTCTGATACCACTAAATGTAACACCCCAACACCCCCAGGAAGGAATATCGGGGTGCCACGCAAACATAAACGCATACATACAATTGTACTCAAAGCGGAAGCAGTAATAATAAAATAATTAGAATATCTTGGGGCCAAACATACTATTCTTATAACATATATATAAACTATACATATTACAAAAGTTTTATACTTAATACATCATCATCTTCGGTACATGTACAAAACAATTAACATTTAGATTTCAATACTATACTTCTCTATATACATAATGATGTTACTCAAAACATAAGAAACTCTATCTTATACAAAAAGAGATCTTCATCAAGCTCCTAGTGGCCATAACCTGCAGATGCAAACTCTCTAATTGCATCCTGAAAACCTACATTGGAAAAACACCCGTGCTAAGCGATAATGTTTAGTGGGGATAAACTGAAGCAATAGACTTCGAACGATGTCACAAATATATCAAAGGCATAACGATAGTCATGTCATATACAAATAATCCTGTACATAACCTTATAAGCAAATAACATCATGCTACAACCCATTTATGTGCAAAATCCAAATATGGAAAACAATATCGATAACATGTCATACTATGTTCATATACATATACAAGTCTCTACTCTACCTCTTGTACACTATGGAATATACATTAGCCTGAATTCTCAATAAGGTGGATACAAGTACTGTGGATACTGTATAAACTCTAGAGAACTAACTCAATAGCGTTGAATACACTAGGTATTCATCAAGTAGACACAACTAAGGTCACTGTAGCAGCCGCCTCCAACCCTTTATAAGCATGCTTATCTATCCACTACTATGACACTTCAGGCTCAACTCACTCACTCTTAACATTTATCACTTGACAGTAGCCAAAATCATAAGTCAAAACACTATCATGTCATCAATTATTAACACAAAAGCTGGAACAATAATATCATCAAGGCATGAGCAAAACCATGTATCATAATAGTGTGAAACCATGCAAAGTGGGATAAAAAGAATCAATTTAGAAAACAGGGCAAGCGGGAAGGGCCTCTGTCGCGATTGCGATGTGCGTCGCGCTCGCGACAGAGCATAGGGTACCCCGTTACGTGCTCACGACAAGGTACAGCTCGGTAGACGCTCACTTTACCGAGCTTTATCGCACTCGCGACAGAGAGCGGGCACTTCCCTTAACATTCGTTCTCGGAGGCATGCTCACGCTAGGGCTCGGCTTACTGAAGCTCGACCTACCGAGCTCTCTATCGCGCTCACGACAGAGGGCTCCTCAGAAACATAAAGGCCATTCCCAACTTTGTCGTGCTCGCGATAGGCATCGCGCTCACGACAGAGATGAGAATTACCCAGAATTTGCACTTCACTGCACTTCTTCCCAACTCAACCAATACTCAACTCCACTCAATCATGCATTAACACTTACCTCATCACTCAAATGCATACCAAGACATGCTTATCATTAAATTATAATTATTATACGCTAATTATTAATAGGAAATACACTCAACATGCGAATTAAACCACAATAGCATTCAAATTACAATCTACCCCAATTCAGAAGTTCATATAAAGACCATACTCATTTAAACACTGCAAGCATTCAAAATAAGCATATAAACCAGTATACAACTAATAGAGATATTGAACGAATCAAAGTTCACCAGACATTACTACTCATACATATCTTTATTTGAGCATAAATTAATCAAACATAAACGCATAAAAAATAACTGAAATCACACTCGATCCCAACCTCTAGGTAGCTCAATCCCTGCTCTTTACTCGACTTTGATCTTCTCCTTGCCTTTATCCAGTCTCTTATCCATAGGTTCAACAAAATGATTCAAAACAATCCATGAATCAATCCTCTTCTCACTTTAAATCAAAACAGGAAACCAAAGTAGTAGAAGAAGACCAATACTAACAACATCACACTACTTACCTTCTCAAGAACCAATTCTACCCTTATCTCACTCCCTTCAAGCCAATCCAAGTGATCCACTTAAGGAGCAATCAAAAGAGAAGAAAAGAAAAGGAAATGGAAAAGCAAGAGGGAGCAAGGTAGAAACTAAGGAAAAGAAAGAAGAAGAATACTAAAAGTGAAGCAAAATGGGAGGGAGGGAAACAAAGCAATCGGTCAACCCTCACTAAATGGCCACCAATACACATAAATGCCACCAACTAGCCTTAAATGCCACTAATCCCATTTATTCATTCAAAACAAAAAGTCGCATTCCAAGTGTCAATCTCCTACATTGCCACTTGTCAAAACCCCTAGACACACTTCCAAGCTACCATGTGTCTGATACACATCACTTAAACCCGAAGAGTCCAACTTAGAGAACCCGACCAAAGGAATGTTCTATCTCTCATGATAGAACCCTCACTCAGTCCACTACTCTTCTTCTGAAAACCACACTAGTACAATAAAAACTTTATACCTCTAACAATTTGCAAATTCACATATTTGCATCTAGACGGGTCGTGACAGTTTATAAGTTCAAAAATTTAGCCAAAACTTCTAGGGTCCAAAACGGGTCGTGACAGTTTCTAAGTTCAAAAATTCAAGAATCATTTCCCATACGAGAATACGTAGCTTTTGTAGTCTTCCATATCTTCTCTACAGTGTCAAGTAGTAAGTACTATCTGGAGATCTTAGGGTGCATCGAATTAAGAAGCCAAGACATAATCAATGAGTTATCAGAGTCTTATTGGCTATAAGTGGGGTCAGTAACAAGTGGTGGTTTTTTTATCTCCATTAATATATCCTTGTAACCTTTTAGCCTTAATAGAAAATAAATATGATCTAGACCAGGCTAAATAGGTATTCCTTCCATCTAATTTGACAGGACTAATTTAAGATAGTGACTGTCATTAGCTGTATAATATTTCTCTACTTCCCTAGTTTCAATTCCTAACATAATAGTAGAAATAAATTAAAAAACACAAGGAACCATAGAGAACAATCCAATTACAGAACCTGCTCACGAGAAATCCAAAAGACCAATACTTCAGAAATAGCTGAAGATTGGTTGAACAGAGTTAGAAGTGTCTTCGAGAAAAAAATCAGTGAGATGCTGGTCGGAGTTGCAAGAGGCCGGCGAACTGGTGTAGACAAGATCCGATGACAGACGGTGGTCGGAGGTATCAGCACGCGCTAAATGCGCTGGCGCATGAAGAAAGGTGCCGAAATGGTCTGACGGCACATGTGCTTACGCGAAGAGTCTGACAGCACCAAAATTGGATGCTCCGATCGATCTTGACTTGGGCTCTTTTTTTATGAGGGCAGTGTTGTTGAAAGAGGACGAAAAAGTGTCCTCTTTACAGCAGTATAAAAAATGCTTTCTGGATTTTTTTTTTCTTTTTAAGAACATACCTACTGCAAGGGAGATAACTCAACCTTCAATGGAAGAGGCTCTGATACCATGAAGAAATTCAGAAGAGTAATTTCTTATCTTTGCATTAACAAATAACAGGTATTTATACAAGAATTAGGTCAATAATGTCAACAAATAGTAGCTCTTAAATCAGCTCCTAACAGCTAATACCATCTACCAAATTCAACATAACAACTAGTTAATATTAATATATTCAACATTAACAGCTAACTAATATCAATATTCAACAATTACTAATCTAGTTTATTTTTGTTCTACAGGTTACATTAGTAAGTAAGTCTATTAGTATAGTTCAAATATTGAGTGTCTTCTTTAAAGTAAAATTTATATTGTGTTTTTCCTTACTGTCGCGAGCGCGACAGAAAAAGGAATTTGATTGAGAAAGCTTCTGTCACGATCGCGGGTGTAATCACGGTCACAACAGATCGATGGGTTTTGAAAATTTGATCTTTGTCGCGAGAGCGGCTATCTTTGCGAGTGTGACAGAGAGAGAAAATTATTCTATCGCGAGTGCGACAGAATTCGGGATTTAAAATTTTTAGGGGAAATCTAACTTTTGGACTTTAATTTTAACCCTACTATAAATAGTTTTTGAGCCCTAATTTGCCATTTTAACTCTATTTCCAGCTTTTTATCTATTTCCCCTTTGGTTTTCTCTCAAATTTCTTCTTCTCCTTTTGGTTATCCCTTGCTTTCTTTTTAGTTTTTTTGGATATTGTTCTAGGTTTTTGTTATTGCATCTTGAGTTTGCTGTGGATTTCTGTTTGTGTTGCTGTGATTTTCAAAATTATACGTACAAAAACTTTGTTAAACAAGGGGATGAAGGTTACGAGAGGTTCTAGCTCCTAATCCCATGATTTCAACTATCTCCAACACAGGTTTGATTGTCCTTTTCATTTACTTTCTAAAGATGAGGGTGAAAAATTTGAAGCATTTTCTAAAAAATCCATAGTAGGGAGTTGGAATTTAGACTTTGAATTTTTACAAACTTTAGGGCTCGATAATAAAATTGACAAGTACTTAAAATGCATGAAGTTGGATAAATTTATGCATATGAAATTTCCTATTCGTAGGGAATCGGCTTTAGAATTCTTTGTTACATTATCTTATGTTGATGATAAAAAAACATGCATGCAATTTAGGCATAATGGCATTGAATATGTGTTTGGCTTTCATAAAATGCATGAATGGTTTGGATTTCCAATTAATGGTAAGAAATTTAATCTTAATCATTTTATTGCGTATGACATTTGGAAAAAATTGACTAGGATTGATCGTTTTGATACTAAGAATTATACTAATCGTTTGATTAGGAATGAGGCCATTTTGTTGATGCTTAAGTACTTGTGCTATGCAATGTTAGGTCGGGTGAAAAGTAACAAAATGCAAGTTAAGGATTTTTTTTATTTTGTCCCTAGTTCAGAGCAAGAAAATACCTTGTGTGACGCGCTCCGAACCCCAGGAGCCCCAAATTGACCCGCTTTTAAGGCATTCGAGAGAGGTTTATGGAACTCGTAAGAGATTACAAAGGCGTCTATTTTGGGTAACAAGAAGGTTTCTTGGAGTCACCACCCAATAAAATATTGGGAAAGGTCGTCTAGCCTCATTGAGCCTAAGACAGTGCATCTGTGTCTATTTTGGGCAAGCAAGAGATAATTTGGAGTCCCCATCCTAATAGAACATTGGGATGGTACTCTAAACTTATGGAGCCTAAGACGACGCATATACATCCATTTTGGACAAGCAAGAGATATTTTGGAGATCCCACCCCAATAAGACATTGAGATGGTCTTCTAACCTCATGGAGCCTAGGACTATGCAAATTGGGCCTATTTTGGGAAACAAGATATATTTTGGAGACCCCACCTCAATAAGACATTAAGGTGGTCCTCTAACCTCATTGAGTCTCAGACCAGAGATGGTTCGGGATTTCCCATTTATTTATACCTTGGTTAAAGTTATGATTGAGTTTTAACTATAAGATTTCATTCCATTTTCTCATTCACTTTCATGCAATTAATTAAGGCTCAAGTCGATCATATAACAAAGGCGGTAAATAAAAACGAGATTAACATAAGATAAAAGAAAATCTAGTAAATTACAACAAAACTAGGGGCGGAATACAACCCCCATTATAAATGACATGTAATCATACAAGGATTGATATGTAATGTGTAACTTCCGGAGATCTTTGACGGCAAAATGGTACTTTTTTAAAAAAGATCAAGTAAAGAAAATTATATTTTTCCTTCTTGATGTTTTGGTAGCAATTATGAATGCTAAAAATGTCTAGATCGGATAGAAACAAATTAATCCCATTTCCTCAGATTCGCCTTGATTTGACTATTATTTGATAAAAATTTGATGAAAATAAAGCAAGAACCTTTTTCGTGAGAAAACTCTCTATTTTATAAAAATTGCTAACCTTGAATAATGAGCTTCGATCCCCTATTTATAGGTTAAGGAAAATAATTCAAATAAATTCAAATTTGGAATTTAAATTTGAGAAAGATTTTTAAAATCAGAATTAAATCCGAATGATTTGCAAAATATTCTCAAAATCGAATCAGATATTTGAAAATATTTGAAGAGATTTGGAAGATATAGGAAATCTTGCAAATATATTCGAAAAGATTTTGAAAATATTGGAAAATCTTTCAGATATATTTGAAAAGATATGAAAATCTTGGAAAATCTCGTTTAATTTTGCAGCAGATCAATGACCGATAGGCGTCGCTCACGGGGGCATTCTCGGTCTTTCCTGCAGCAGACCACTCTAAGAGAGGCGGGTGCGAGAGACCGCCGTTGCTCATGAGGGACAGGCATCTCTCGCATAAGCGACAGGTGTCTCTCAGAATGAGAGACGGTCTCTCGTACGCGAGCAACAGCCGGCGCTCGCTGCAAGAGACAGGCCTCTCACGTTAGCGACAGGCATCGCTGTCGCGAGAGACGGGCCCCTCACGTGCGAGGGAGGTCATCTTTTGGAATGAACGACGGGCATCCCTCCTTACCAATAGGCCTCCCGTCGGTGGAGCAAAAACAAGATTTTCCAAAGACAAACTCATCCTGATGCCCAAAAATCTCCTATCCTCAAGAAAAATCCTCAATCCTTATAAATCCGAAGAGTGAAAGCCCACAACTTTCATCCATTTGCCCAGAAATAGGCATCGATATCTTCATCGAGTAACTCTAATCTGGACTACCTCGGGACCCGGTGTATACAGTTGTCCCAAATTTTGGGGAAACTAGTACACTAGTGTCCAGATGAGCCAAAATTCAGAGAAAAAGGAAAGAGATGCGTACCTGAGGCAGTCCTTTACCTTCCATGCTGTGTTCAAGCAGGCGACCACTCGCTACAGAGCTGTAGTGTATTTTACCACGACCCTTTGATGATTCGTTCGACCACCTTTAACCTAATGGCCTCTTCTCGGCCTACACGGTATCTGACTTTCATGAGATGTAGTGTTATCTAACTACAACCCAAGTGCGATTTGTTCTATCGCACGTGCCCCGCTGGCCTCGTCTCGACTTGCACGGTGTCTGAATGTCGTGAGAAGTAGTGTTCTCTAACTACAACCAAATTGTGATTTATTCAATCGCTGGTGTCCCGCTGGCCTCGTCTCAGCTTGTATGGTGTCTGGATGTCGTGAGAAGTAGTGTACTTTAACTACAACCCAATTGTGATTTGTTCTATCGTAGGTGTCCCTCTTGCGTCGTATCGGCTCGCACAGTGTCTGTATGTAGTAGTGTTCTCTAACTACAACCCAATTGCGATTTATTCTATCGTAGGTGTCCCGTTGGCCTCATCTCGGCTTGCACGGTGTCTGAATGTCGTGAGAAGTAATATTCTCTAACTACAACCCAATTACGATTTGTTCTGTTGCAAGTGTCCCGGTAGCCTCAACTCAGCTTGCATGGTGTCTGAATGTCATGAGAAGTAATGTTCTCTAACTACAATCCAATTGTGATTTGTTCTATCGCATGTGTCCTGCTGGCCTCGTCTCGGCTTGCACGGTGTCTGGATATCGTGACAAGTAGTGTTCTCTAACTATAACCCAATTGTGATTTGTTCTATTGCAGGTGTCTCACTGGCCTTGTCTCGGCTTGCATGGTGTCTGGTTTGCTAACCATGCTTGGGTCGGCATGGTGCCATATCCCTATGGTTTTAAAAGATTTTATTAATTCATATTAGATTGATTCGTTCCAAACATAATTTCGTAAAGATTTTTTATGTTGTCTTTTATTTTCGTCTTTCTTACTTATTATGTTATCTAATATTTTGTAAGCATAAGTAAGATGTTAGCAATAATGTAAATATACAAGATGAAACATAAATTCAACAAAATGTAATTTTCACTAATAAAGCATAGACTTTGCACAACAAATATACAAGTATAGCAAAATAAACTCCTTGAAAACACTAAAGAGGGTAATAATTTGAGGGCTCCTCTGGGTCATCCTCATCATCTGATATTTGTACCGGCTGACTATGGGATGAAGGTGCGGATGGCCTGGCTCTGGAGGCTGAGGGCTGACTGTGAGGTTCTAAGGGCTCAGCTCTAGGATTTAAGCACCGAGGGATGGCGACTGGTGTGAATACTGGCTTTCCTGCCGTGGGGGTAGCTCGCTGGAACTGAACCTGAGCGTACCCATCCAAGAAAGGCTGAGCACACACAACGATGAACTCCAACGTGTCTCTGACCACACCGTCCAGCTCCATAAAAGCCCTCGATAGCCTTGTGGTTTGGTCTCTAGCTACGTCCCTGATGTCCATGAGCCTGGTCTCTGTCTGCTCCCTGAACTCCCTGATGGATGCAGATATGGGCGGTATGGCACCCTCCAACCTCTCTACCCCAAACCTAAGAGCAGTGACGGGCTCATCAATCATCTGGACCGCCTCATCCACCTTCTAGGCCGCCGCATCATGGGAGGCACCCAAACTATGCCTCAAGTCCTCAATGAGCATCCCCTGCTCCTCTATAAGAATCTCTTGCTGGCCCAGATGCTCAAGCATAACCCGATCCCTCTCCTTATATCGATCGAGATGCTCAAGAAGGGATCGATCTCTCTCCTCCTGTCGACGCTGCATGGCAGTGAGAATAGAGGTCATAGCGATAATAACATCAGGCTGGATCGGCTGCGGAGGTGGCGAAGAAGTGGGCCGTGCTGGCTCTGCGCTGTAATCTAGGGGAGGCGATGTGGAGGTGGATGCCCTCGGGTGTCTTGACCTGCTATATGGGTGGAACCTCCCGGTCTCCAGGAGCATGGAATGCTGGACTCGTGATGGTGGCGGTGGAGTGGGACTTTGAACTCTCTACGACGGAGGGGTGGTTATCAGCTCATCTATACTGAACTCAATACCCATATCGAACGGAGTCTGAGGCTGCTCCTCCTCCAGCTGAGACTGATGTGAGGGTGTTTGTGTGGGCTGTGGCCCCTAAGACTTGAGCTACTGCAGGGCTATTCCTCCATCTGGGGCTCGTCCTCTACTGGCTCGAGTGGAGGGAGACCGAACATATGCCTAGTCTCTGGCATGGAAAGCAGCCGGTACTCCTTTGGTCGATCAGTCACCTATGCAATCATCCCCATATTCAGAGCCGCCAGCGCATCCACATAAACACTCTCGTCAAGTGGAGGCCCATAGCTATCGGGATCAACACCCAAGTGTAGAAGTAACCTAGTAACTACTCCTCCGGCCCATACTATCGGGGCTGCACCCCGTGAAACTCTGACCAAGTTAGCCACTATCTCGTTGCTAATGTTAAGGCGTTGTCCTATTGCTGTCACCCATAAGCTCCAAGTCTCCACCCCATTCACGGACCCTGAATTACCTGCCCATCCCAGGTATGAACTGGAGAGGACACTGTGTATATATTTGAGGGCCTGCGATGAAAGCACTGTACTCTTTGTCATGTTATGGTCATATGGCACCCCCAGCATGGCAATGACCTGCCAGTGATGTCTCCTAACAGTTCTCTGGGGGATCATCACATCATCCCCATAAGGAAGCCCCATGGCCTCTGTAAACCTCTGACATGTGATACTGTGATGATGACCTCTAATCCAAAACTAAATGAGCCCCTCCTCCGTGTTCGACCTCTGAAAACCCCCATAGTGGAGAGTGGCCAAGAAATCCCTGATAACCTTAGCATGGGTCTGAAATGAGGGCCATAAAAACTCTGTCCAACCTACCGCTACTACCAGGGCATTGACCTCCTCTAGCATCCCCATGCTCTGCAAAAACGGTCTAGAGATAAAGCAGCTAGTTCAAAACTGTACATTTCCTAGGGCTCGGAATCTCGTCCTGGCCTCGTCACTCATCCATATGGGAGCTTAAGACTCGGCCTGGTTGTGAGGGATGTTGCGTTGTAAAGGCATCCAGAAAAGAAGTAAAGTTAGATTTGCATTATGATCGCAAGTAAGCTAATTAAAGGGTTAAAACTTTTGCAAATTTCAGCAGCATTTCGGCTGAAATGTGCATACAAAAAAAATTTCGACAGCATTCCGGCAAGGATGTGCCTACCCAAAAAATTCTAAAAATTTTTTAGGCAGCATCGCGGCAAAGAAGTGCCCAACTCCCTGCATAATAAAGAACAAAATGATGGTACAGGCCTCAGGCCCCAAACAACAATTTAATTATTTTATTACACATTCCATTTAGTCCAATTTGGTTCCAAAATGGGATCAAGTTCGCAAGTCCATAGACCTCTTTTTATTTGTCCTTTATTTGCTTTTATTACTATAATGGTCCACATTTCATATACTGTCCAAAAAAATATCAAAAATAAAAAGACAAAGTTTGGTCCTACATTTCGATAATATACACTAGTCATGCATTTTACATGCAAATTTGGTTAAAAAGAAATAGCAAAGAGTAGAAAAAGGCGACAAACTAACTTGGTGGGCAACGAACTGCACTGAAAAAGAACTTGACGAATTTGCAAAAAAAATAGTCCAAAATGTGCGTGACGGTGCAAGTATCATTTTGGCGCAAGTGGTGCACAAAACGGATCGCGAAGAAGGAAGGAAGAGGAAGAAGAAAGAAACTGAAAGAACATCGCTGGGCGCTCCTTCTATAATTTTTGATGACCGATGGCCAGCCCGTCTGAACACCGAGCGACGGACATCCTGTCGATCGTTAAAAATTCCGTTTTTCATTATCTTTTCTTCCTCGTTCCACTCTTTCATTTATTAATTAATTACTTAACTAATTAGTGAACTCTTTTTTTTATGCAAATACGCCCTGAATATCTTGCTCCGATTTCCAAGTTCGTTAGTCATCTCTGCCAAATTTCCTTCATTATAAAGACAATAGAAATATGCGAAAATTATTTTATGCGTGTGACATGCATGAAATATGCAAGAAAATAGATCTCCCAAGGGTCAGCCAGGTTGACCGACGGGCTTCCCTTCGGAACACCGATAGATGGGCGTCTTATCGCTCGATGCTACCCTGTAAATATCCCTCCTTCCTTGAAATTTGTGCACTTCAACCTCGCGAATCTCTGAGCTTCTTTTCCAGGTTTTCCTTTCTTTTTCCATATTTTTCCTTGTTAATTTTAAGTTTCTAGTCGCAATATTTAGAAAATATCTTCATCTGTTCTCACCAAAATGTACCAAGTTCTGGACAACCCCCAAACATGGGAAAATACCATTCTAGCCCCATTTTCTGGTTTGAAATTTTTGAGAAGAGTCAGGGTAGACCAAAACCTTCTTCTGGCTACAGCCTGCTTATGGGACCCCCGTTTTCATGTCTTCAGGTTCTCTTATCAAGAATTATGCCCTTTACCTGAGGAATTCGCTGTTCTCATTGGGGTGAGGATTCCGCTTGGCACCCCTCCTTGTATCCCGACTTGTGGTTTTGTATGTGCAAGGGACATCGCACTGACGTTGGGCATTTCTTCTACCGTTGCCACTCAGCTGGCCCCTTAGGGAGCGACCTTTGCTCTAAAACCATTGGTCGAGGCACTGGAGGGCTATCCTCATATATCTACCTATCAGGCCAGTGTTGTCTTATTGTTCTGCCTCTCTAGATTTTTGACGGTGATTTCTCCGAATTTGATCGGTGACTTTCAGCTATTCGGGATAGTGGATGACATCCATTGTGGGCTTACCCCATTTCCTCTCATTCTGGCTGAGACGATCCTAAGTTTAGACTCTATCTATGTCGACCCTTTGTCATAAAATGTGAAAGGTGCAAGGTGCCTACCATGCATTAGGTATGCAACACTCGGCCTAATGATGCATGCTAATATGTACCCGAAATGATATGCAGCGACATGTATATGCTCCAGCAGACGATATTTATGTACATATGCAATGTGAGCATACTAAGATATATGTCAATATGTACATGCTATGACACATGATGAGTGTATTATTTTTATGTTTTTTTTGGTATATATTATGGTGGAGGTTTTGTCTATGCATGTTATGGTGCATGCCAATATGTACTTTTTGTGATGTATGTGTACGTATTTATTATGGTGCACAATGGATGTTATGTATGTCATAGTGTATGCTAATATGTACATGTTACAACATGCATTGCTATGTACATGCATGATAAGTGTATATACATGTCGTGATGTATGCTATGACATGCATCACTAAGTACATGCATAACAGATATATGTATATGTCATAAAGTAGACATGCACTGCTATGTACAGGTATGACATGTATATGTATATGTATATAATATATGTTTATTTGTACATGTTGTGATTTGCATTGATGTGTCTAAGCCATAGTTCATGACATGGTATATGTCATGTTAATATTCACACATTATGATACAAGAAATTTTACACATAAAATGCACATGTTTTATTATTGATTGTATAAAAATTAAACATATCACAATATGTATATGTTATTTTTGTTTCAAAACTAACCAAATCATTCTCTACATAAAAAAGAGTGTTAGCAGCAGCACCCCCCCCCCCCCCCCCCAAAAAAATATGCAAGTGAAAAGCCTTTCCAACCTTATTTCTCTCACAAAAGAGGTAGTGCGATCTCTTTCCTAGGTGGGTTTAGCCCAAGGGCTAGCAGGGAACCCAATATGCATGTATAGTGCACGGCAAAAAGCTGACAACATAATCTCTCTTTATTGAAAGTGCATACATATAGATTTTGACCATTATGTATTCGAACATTTCAAATAAATTAAAGTAGGCCCACCGGGGTATAAAAGCCTTTGATGGATAACCTTTTAATCTAAGAAAATTTGTTCAATACATAATAGTCCACCGAGTAAGCACAGTATTACGGTAGATGCTACCTAGGCGAAGTATCTATTTCTCATTACATGGGCTTTAGTCAAGGTGATGATATTTTTGGTCTACCTAAGCATGATCCTTGTCAACGGGTCTAGCCCATCACGAGCGTAGGGACCGGTCGGGTCATCATTTGATATACTGAACGGTATTAGATTTGGGCTGCTGATTATCCATAATACTTCCCTATATTGAGTAAACGTAGAGTCATACTTCGGAATGCACCGGGGTTAAGAAAAGGACCATGTAGCATAAATTTAAGGCTCTAAGATGAAATGCAATATAGTTTTTGAAAAGAGATATAAACTCAAGTTTAAAAACTCAATTACATCTTATTTAAACAAAGTACTTTAGGAGCAAGGTCTCTAAAGTCCCCAGTAGAGTCGCCACTATGACACACACAGAACCCTATAATTCCCGGAGGCCCGCTTTTAGGGTTTGAGGGAAGTTCATCAAACTCATAAAGGTTGATCATTTCGCAAGGGACAGGGAATCACCCCTAGTTAATTGCTAATGATCATATTAAAAGTGCATCTATTTTGGGCAACAAGAGATATATTGGAGTCGCCACCCAATAGAACATTGGGAAAGCTCGTCTAACCCCGTGAGGCCTAAGACGAGAGAGTGTTCAGGACATTGCTCTTATGTCTATTTTGGGTGATAGAAGGTATTTTGGAATCACCATCAAGTAGAACACTGGAAATGGTCATCTAACCTTGTGAAGCCTAAAACCAAAGAGAGTTTGGGACGTCATTCTTACTCTTACCTTTGTTAAAATTATAATTGAGTTTTTAAGTTAAATTTTCATCTCTCTTTTCACACGATTATGCAGTTAAATTAAAGCACATTGCAATCCTATAAACGAAAATAATAAATAAGCAGTAAATAAATTAATCTTAGAATAAACAAGGGGCATAATACAACCTCGATAAAATAAGAAAAGATAAAACACATACGTAAAACGGGATATTGATTTGGATGGAAACATTAGCTCCCGCATGCATATTTACAAAATTGAATATTTTTTGAGTGACATTTTATTGGAAGAAAACTAGGACATTGGTCCTATTTTGTTTAGAAAAATCCCATTTTAGTAGAAAACATTTTGTGTGTTGATTCTTTTTAATGCGGTCACAAAACCTTTATTATTACAAACCTCAAGGAAATAAAAGAAAATAAAATAATAATTAATACATGCCTCGAATGTTAAATAAATCCTAAATTATTCACCTCCACCATCCTTCGCCTAGCCCCAAAGATGAACCGTATGCTCCTCCAGGTTGCGGTCGCAGTCACGATCATCATAGAAAATAATATTGGTCAGTAATAGATTAAATTAAACAAAATGATAAATGAATAAATAAATGAATCAAATAAATTGGAAAAATAATTGATCTAATACAATAGAAATAGAATAAACTGATATAATTAACAAATTAACAAATATAAGAAATAAATGACATAATTATAATAATAATAACAAGAACAATAGTAACAACAACAACAACTACTACAATAATAATAATAATAATAATAATACAACAATAATAACATTAATAATAATAATAATAATAATAATAATAATAATAATAATAATAATAATAATAATAATAATAATAAAAATAATATTCACATCACAATAATAATAATAAAAATAATAATAATAGTAAAAATAACACTAATAATAAAAATAATAATTAAAAAATGACACTCACCGAATTTTTTAGCCGGAACCTCACCGTCGATGACATTGCCATTACTGTAAGATCAGAACATCAGGAGCCGTTGACTGATAGTCACGAGTTGAAAGGAGGCTCCGCTTGGCCGAAAATGATGCCGGAAGCTCGTGATTCGGCCTCCTCTAATCTCCCTGTTGCTGGTAAATGGGGACGATCGAATGGTATTGGGAGGTTTGTCTTGTTGCCGGAAGTCCTTCGTCGGTGGTCACGTGCCCGAAGTCGGCATGGTTTGGCCAGAATTATCATCGGCAGTTTTATCTCCTCTATCGCTGATTTGCTCTACGATGGATAATGGAGGCGAACAGACCATCTCGGCTCCTAGGGTGGCCTGCCACATCGAGCATCGTTATTTGCCGTTGGAGATGGCTGGTGCCACTTCTTCCTTCCTCTCCCTTCTTTTCCTTTTTTCCTTTAGGTTTTCATCGTCCAGCATTTTCCGTTGTCCTTTGGCTTTTCTTCTTTTTATTATTTTTCCTTATTTTGGTCCCATATCTTGTTCTTTCAAAATGCCAACCCTCATCCCCTCTTTCTTTTAGGTTATTTTCTTTTTATACCCTATTTTAGGTTGGGTTATTTCCTTGATTTCCTACTTGATATTCTCTCCTAAATTTATTTATTTTAATTTATTATCCTATAATATTAATTAATTAATTTAATCTAGTCTTTATTTATTTTTATTTGTTATTTTTTTTGTCGCCTTAAGACCCAGTGTTTACATCGGCATATACATTAAATCAGGTAAGGGGTGTTACATTTAGTGGTATCAGAGCAAAGGTTTAGGCATTTCTAGGCATAGAAGAATAGATTGTGGATAGGAAGGGAACAAGTTGTGATACTTTAGGTACTTGTTAGTCATCCTTGACAGCGGGGCAATCATTTAAATAGTTCGTGCAAGGGATAGGTTAATATGCATTGCCATTACATGAGACATTTGCATAGTGCTGCATATACGAAATATCATACATTTATTGCATTAGCATCATGTGACCATTCATGATAAATATCAAATTATGTGCATAAGCCCCAATTAAAAGGAGACTCACATGATATATAGTAAGTACATAGAAGTGAGATAGATGTGCTTATGGAAATAAGATAGTGGGTTAGAGGTAATAAGGAATTAAGTAAGCATTGAGGAAAGTAAATAATAGCATGATGTAGATGCCAACGATTATTGAGTAAGGTGTACATGCCAAAGATGGAATAAGAAGAAATGATATGACTCTAGAATAGATATATTATTAACTAAGTATAATGCCAGTTGGGCTCTGACTCATAAATGTAGTTAAGAAGTATGAATTTGATACTTGAAACACTTCTTAAATGTTCGAAAAGGTCATCTACTAGCCCTTTAATTCTATGTTGGATGATTATTTATTGAAATAAGGTTGAAAAGGAAGATGTTATCTGGAAATGATGAAATGTTATCTCCCAAATTCAATGATTAGATTTGAAATCTCCACTAATTTAGAGGTTGCAACTTCTAAAATTTGTATTAGGATCACCTTACTATTATTGTGACAATATAGTATATGCCTCAAAAAAATGGTTTGGAATACGATATCTTGGTTCTGGTGTAATATGGAGCTAAAAATTGTACCTCTAAGTGTTTTTATGTGCTGCAAGGTAAAGGTGTTTATGTATATAATTGCTTTATTCAAACAAATTTCCCCTTCTTCTATTGTCCCCAGAAACTATACATAAAGCATTGCCATTGATAAAAACATAATGGCTTCTGTGGGATATGGGAATACAATTAAGCCATTTGCAAGCTTGCATTGGGAGTGCAAGATTGATTGAAAGAATGAATCATACTAGATTGTACAAGTCTAGATAAATTTTGTGGAAGAAATTTTTCTAAAAGGGGAAGAAATGTAACGCCCCAAAAATTTCTGTGTTGCGAATAATAACTTAGTAAGTTAAAAATTCATCGAAGGTTAATTTTTAACCCATAAGATCTGGAATTTTCTTTAAAAGCTACATAATTAAAAATTTGGATAATTTTAGTCAAATAGATGTATAATAAATAAATGCATGTATATGTAAAATGACAAGTAGATAATGGGCAAAGAAAATACTAAATAAATGTAGACATATTTAAATAGACAAGTAAATAATAATGATAATACATAAAAATCTCATAAGTCTAGAATTATCTAGGGAAATTAAGAAAGATAGAGAAGGGTGAAAAAAATGGGAAGAAAAAAAGGGAAGAACAGGGGTTAACAAACAAGAAAAGGGAGAAAGAAGAGAGAAAGAAATGAGAGAAAGAGAGAGAGAGAGAGAGGCCAATAGAGCATGGTAGAGGGGCAGGAGACAGGCGATGACAACGGCAATGCATCGACACCGATACAGTACTGTCTAGCCAGCTGATCTTTATCGTTCTGCGTCACTTCCAGGAGAGAGAAACTTAGGCTTTTCCCTCACACTCAGACCACCACCAGCAACTGGTGGTGGCATGCATGGTGGTGGAGGAATCCTTGCGGTCAATCAAATCTCCTGTGGAGGAATCCTTGCGGTCAATCAAATCTCCTGGTGTCTATGGATCGTCCTCACTTGTCGGTTATTAAGAAATCGACGATGGGGTGAACCAAAGCTTCTGACGGCGATTTCGGAGAAACAGCAGGGTGGGTAGGTATGTGACCACCGAAAAATCAGTCCCGATGTCTTGAGCTTCGGTGATGGTAGTATGCTAGGTGGAGCTCCGGCGAGGCTCCAGTGATCGGTGAAGGAGATATAAACGACAAAATTGATCTGAAAAAACTATAAGTGACTACCAAATTTACTTTTCCAAGTGATTTATACAAAAATTAACTTGATAAGGATTGATTTAGTAAATTACAGAATATGAAAAATATGTTGGTTAGTTAAATTGATTTACTGATTTTGTGATACATGAGTTGGCTTGACCAAAGAGGAATTTAATTAATATACAGAGTTTAGAATGAATGAAAGAATTAGAAAATTGTCAAGTATTTATATTATAGTAATTAATTAAACAGGGAACTTATATAAGTGTTGCTTAAATTGAATTTTCTTCAAGTTAAAATAACAAGTTTAATTTAAAGAATTTAGTTAAAATTATAATTTGAGACAAAAGAAGTTATAGGTATACGTTTAAAAGAAATTAAAATTGAGCTTAAATATTAAAGCGATTCTTTTTAAATTAGGATTAACTGTGTATTTTAATTGAGTGAAATTTGTAATGAACTAAGATATATGTGTTATGATGCAAATATTGAGGAAAAGTGAACTTTGGATGGAAACCCATTGTGTCGGAATTGTGTAAGATGTGGCTATTGATATTAAGTATGTTTATGAAATTTACCTTGTAAAGAATTAAAAAATAAATAAATACACAAATATATATGTGTGTGTGTGTGTGTGTGTGTGTGTGTTAATTAATTAGGTAAATTTAAGATATGTGTAACCTATGTAATGACATGTTATAGTGTTTACGGGAATATTTTGTGTAGACGTGGTAATAATTCATATATATATATATATATATATATATATATATATATATATAATGGATGGATATTGTTAAATAAATATGCTATATGAATGGAATATGTTGTCTATGGAGATATCATGTACATTGGAATTAAGAGAACAAGATTATATGGTGAAAGACTATGTAATATAACTAGATTTACAAATGTTGGTGTTTTGCTAAATGGAAATAGGAGTTAGATGATGATTATAAGTGTATAAATATGGTAAGTGTGTGTATGTTATACTGTAACACCCCCTTCCCATACGTAGGCGATCCCATCCGATAAGGAGTGAGATGCCGTATGAGTAAAGGTGCCACCAAGCAAGTACAAAGTAAAACACACATTCATTCATAACATACATTCAGCAATATAGAATAATTAAAAACTTTACATGCAGTAAGCAAAAGCTGATCATGCATTACTATAATAAATTATTACAATAATGATCTGATCAACTAGCTGAAATAAAATAATATTACATAACCAAAATATAATTACAAATGCGGAAGCTGATACAAAACTGATACATGAGAGTTCTATACAAAAAGAATCATTACTGATACAAAAATAGCCCTACACTAAAAACTCTTCTGTGTTGTCTTGATGACGGCGACTCTCTCAAAGCAAAACGTCTTCCGCACCTGCACGGATAAAAACACCGTGCTAAGCGATAAACGCTTAGTGGGGAAACACACATAAATTATGGACGGCCATTCACAATGGTCGTCAAGGCATAACACATACACAATAGCAGAATACAAAGGCTATAACATAATCCATACAAACATGCTCATGTAAATTAGCCATACAATCAGTATTTCATAATCATAATCATTTAGCAATAATCCGATATACATTACATCGATATACTCATCCAGTTAATACTTTTGTAGCCAAATCAGATCAGAGCAGCTCAAATAAACATTCAAAGAACACCTGCTGACTCTAGGTAGTGGATAACGAGTGTACAGACAGTACTTTCCGGGTACGAGCCGATTACAGACAGTACATTACGGGTACGAACCGATTAAACCATCTTACTTTAACTTTCACAGATATTTTCAAAAGGGACCTTAAACAAGATCCAATACCGAAAAGGGTTCGCGAGGAACCAAACGGGGACCTGATCGGGGTCCAAACAGAACTATGGGCTGCAGCTAACAGACTCTATTAGGCATTCCTAACTATCCACTTACTCGACTCTAGCAGGTTATGCGACATTCAAATCACATTTCAGAGTACGGAATATAATTCATCAGAAAATCATGGTATCACGCATATCGAAGCATCAAACAGTAAGACATGCATCATACAACAGTAAAGTCCATTCAGAAGAAATACCAAATTCATTTCTGAGTTAAAAACTAGGAAATTTCAGAAAAACGAGCTGAACGGAGAAACGGGCGAGATTGGCTGGTCACGAGGCGTGACTGGCCTTCCCAACAGGCAAGTCACGCGACGTGACCGAGGGTCACGCGACGTGACTTGCTTGTTCCTCGCCGATCACGTTGCGTGATCTTCACAAATCACGCAACGCCCTCGCAGGTCACGACGTGACTGGACGTCACGTCTCGTGACGTGCTACTCCCTCGCAGATCACGTTGCGTGATCTCGCAGATCACGCATCGTCTTCGCAGGTCGTACGACGTGACCGAAGGTCACGTCACGTGACCTGCTATTCTTCAGCTGGTCACGCGACTGGCTTCTCAGCAGGCAGGTCACGACGTGACAGAGGGTCACGTCTCGTGACTTGCCTTCTTTCGTAGCGAGTCACGCGAACAAAGAGAATTCAACAGTACTTCGATTTTCCAGAATTTCCAGAATTTTCAGAACAAAGAATTCAATCCCAATTTGATTTAAAACCATACAAACCTGTTTTTACCTTCCAGAAATCATCTCAAACAACATAGGCAACAATTATACAACTCAATTCATCAACTAATTAATCAAATCAAATCAAGAACATATGCATTCAAACTTACAAGAACATAAACCCTAGAATTTTACAGTAAAATCAAAATCACACAATTTCACAAATAAACATTCCCAAACCTGGATTCTAAGCTTCTAACACTTAGTCCCACTGCTCCCAGCAACCTCTTTTCCTTTGGGATCGTGTGGAGCCTCAGCTAGAACACAAACACAGTAATGAACATCAACATGCAACCCTAAATTAAAACTCAACCTAAAGAAGAAGATGAAGAATTACAGCAAGATAAAAACAAGGATATGCACTTACCAAGCTAGGGAATGCCAAGAGAGATTAACTTCACCAATAATTTCTTGAATCCACACACAAGAGCCCTTACGGAAAAGGAAAGGAAAAAGAAGAAGACCAGAGAAGAAAGAACGTGAATCTATCAATTCCTTTTCTTTCTTTCCTTTTTCTTTTTCTTTTCTTTACCCTAAGTAAGTGTCCATTTCTTATTGGTGGAGTTAACCACTCACACTTAAATTCCACACACATCACACACACCTAATGCACTTATAATTAAGGTACCCTACAATGGCATAAACACACACACCCAAGTGTTTCTCACTTAGTAAACACACTAATGCCATGTATGTACCCCCAATAATAATAAAACCCAAAAACATATATTTTACTAAAATACCCTTATGAAATGCTGAACACATGCGAATGCTTACACATACAGACAGACAGACAGACAGACTCATTCTACTAGGGGG
Organism: Excoecaria cochinchinensis; assembly: GCA_947683425.1. Taxonomy (NCBI): domain Eukaryota; kingdom Viridiplantae; phylum Streptophyta; class Magnoliopsida; order Malpighiales; family Euphorbiaceae; genus Excoecaria; species Excoecaria cochinchinensis. The sequence continues at coordinate 4,664,778 of CANTUQ010000161.1, forward strand.
CAAATGGGGTGTGACAACTCTCCCCTACTAATAAGAATTTCGTCCTCGAAATTCTCACCTGAACTGAACAACTGTGGGTACTGAGCTCTCATCGACTCCTCTGGTTCCCAAGTCGCTTCTTCGACTCCATGATGGATCCACAATACTTTAACCAAGGGAATCTGCTTATTCCTCAACTGCCTCACCTCTCGAGCTAGAATAGCTCGCGGTTCCTCATCATAAGAGAAGTCTGGCTGAACCTGGATATCCTGAACTGACAGAACATGCGAAGGATCTGATCTGTACCGACGAAGCATCGAAACATGAAATACATCGTGCAACTTTGCTAACTCCATCGGTAACGCCAATCTGTAGGCTACAGGTCCCACCTTAGCCAAAATCTCATAAGGTCCAATGAAACGAGGACTAAGCTTGCCTTTCTTGCCAAACCGAAGCACCTTCCTCCAAAGTGAAACCTTGAGGAAAACCTTGTCCCCGATCTCAAAATGCACATCTTTTCTTTTCAGATTGGCATAAGACTTCTGTCGATCCTTGGCTGCCTTCAAATTCCGCTGCACCACTCTGATTTTCTCTTCAGTATCTCTAACCAAGTCTGGTCCAATCTTAGATCTCTCGGATAGCTCGGTCCAACAAATCGGAGTCCTACACTGACGGCCATACAAAGCCTCATATGGTGCCATACCGATACTCGACTGAAAACTGTTGTTGTAGGCAAACTCCATCAACGATACATATCTGTCCCAGCTACCCGAAAAATCCAAAGCACAAGCTCTCATCATATCCTCCAAAATCTGAATAACTCGCTCTGACTGACCATCGATCTGAGGATGAAACGTTGTACTGAAGTTCAACCTAGTGCCCAAAGCTCTCTGTAACTCCTTCCAAAACTTGGAAGTAAACCTCGGATCCCGATCTGAAACTATGGACAAAGGCACACCATGCAACCGAACTATCTCATCCACATAGATACTGGCCAATCTGTCCATCGAGTAGTCCACTCTAACCGGCAGAAAGTGAGCTGACTTCGTAAGCCGATCCACAATAACCCAAACTGAGTCATGTTTCCTCTGAGTCAAAGGCAAACCAGAAACAAAGTCCATGGCGATGTCATCCCATTTCCACTCAGGAATAGATAAAGGCCTAAGCAAACCTGAAGGAACCTGATGCTCAGCCTTTACCTGCTGACAAGTCAAGCACTTGGAAAAAAAATCCACTATGTCACGCTTCATACCGGACCACCAATAAAATTGCTTCATATCTCTATACATCTTCTCACTGCCCGGATGCATAGTAAAGACTGAACTATGCGCCTCACTCATGAGCTATCTCCTCAAATCCTCAGATTCTGGCACACACAAACGATCTCTGAACATAAGTACCTCATCCTGAACTGAGAACTCTGATGGCTTACCCAATCTAACCTCATGCACAATCTGCTGAAGCCTCTGGTCATCTCTCTGAGCATCCACTATCCTCTGTCTCAAAGTAGGCTTCACACGCAACTGAGCAATCAAAGCCCCATCTGAACCAAATCGCCATCTGAATCGCCTCAAGAACAAAGCTGAAACTGATTTCCGACTCAAAGCATCGGCGACTACATTGGCCTTACCAGGATGGTAATCCACAATGCAGTCGTAGTCCTTAAAAAACTCAAGCCAACGCCGCTGTCTCATGTTCAACTCTTTCTATGAAAGGAAGTACTTCAAGCTCTTGTGGTCCGAGAAGATCCTACACTTTTCCCCATACAAGTAGTGACGCCAAATCTTCAAAGCAAAGATCACAGCTGCCAACTCTAAATCATGCGTCGGATAGTTCCTCTCATGTGGCTTCAACTGACGAGAAGCATAAGCCACCACTTTACCTTCCTGCATCAGCACACATCCCAAACCAACTCCAGAAGCATCACTGTAAATGACAAACTCCTTACCCGAGATGGGTTGAGTAAGGATAGGAGCCTCAACAAGCAACTGCTTTAACCGATCAAAACAAGACTGACACCTGTCTGACCACTCAAATCTGACTCCTTTCCTCAACAATCTAGTCATCGGAGCAGCAATCACAGAAAATCCTTTAACGAACCGACGGTAGTAACCTGCTAAGCCGAGGAAACTCCTCACTTCCTGAACATTTCGAGGCGCTTTCCAATCAACTATCGCCTCAATCTTGGCTGGATCCACCTGAATACCTCTAGCTGAAACAATGTGACCCAAGAATGAAACTTCTCGAAGCCAGAAATCACACTTGCTAAGCTTAGCAAACAACTGATGCTCTCTCAACATCTGCAGAACTAATCGGAGATGCTCCTCATGCTCACTCTCATCCCTGGAATATACTAAGATGTCATCAATGAACACTACTACAAATCGATCTAAGTATGGCCTAAACACATGGTTCATCAGATCCATAAAAGCCGCTGGAGCATTTCTCAAACCAAACGGCATTACAAGAAACTCATAGTGGCCATACCTAGTCCGAAATGCAGTCTTAACCACATCTGCATCCTGAACTCGAAGCTGGTAGTACCCTGATCGAAGATCTATCTTGGAGAAGACACCCGCACCTCGAAGCTGATCAAACAAATCCTCAATCCTAGGCAACGGATACTTGTTCTTCACTGTAACTTTATTAATCTGGCGGTAGTCAATACACATCCGCAGGGATCCGTCTTTCTTCTTGACAAACAGCACTGGAGCTCCCCATGGAGATATGCTAGGTCGAATAAACCCCTTATCCAATAACTCTTGTAGCTGAGATTTAAGTTCCCTCAACTCTACAGGAGCCATCCGATAAGGTGCTCTCGAAATAGGTGCAGTACCTGGCATAATCTCAATGGACAACTCAACCTCTCTCTCAGGAGGCAAACCAGGCAACTCGCTCGGGAACACATCACTAAACTCCCGCACTACAGGAATGTCCTCAATCTGAACCTGATCCCTCTTGGAATCTAACACAACTGCTAGAAAAGCCTCACAACCTTTCCTGATGAATCTCTTAGCTTGCATCGCAGAAATCACATTATTCAACGAACTAGCACCCAAACCTTTCAGAAACACAAGAGACTGACTTCTATCCCGAAGTACAACTGTCTTCCTATGGCAATCAACTATAGCCCGATGCTTACCCAACCAGTCCATACCCAGAATCAAATCAAACTCTCTGAAGGGTAACTCAATCAAATCCGCTGGAAGCACAGCTCCCTCAACAATCAGAGGACAACTCCTAAAAACTCTACTCACACTGACACTATGCCCTAATGGACTGGTCACACAAATCTCATAATCTAACTGATCAACTGAATGCAATTTATCAACAATTTTATCTGTGCACAAGTATGAGTGTGTGGAACCAGGATCAATTAGAGCATACAACTCAGTGTCATGGAGTAGGAACTTACCAGCAATAACATCAGGCGCGTCCTGCTCATCTCTGGCTCTCATAGCATACGCTCTAATGGCACCCTGAGGAGGACGCTCAACAGTCTCAGAAGCAGCTCCATCTCTATGCCGTCCACCTCGACCTCTACCTCGGCCTCTACCTCGGGTAGCCTGAGAAGCATTCGAACCAACCCTACTAGCTCCTCCCTGAGGTCCTGAATCCTCAATCGACTGGGGACAACTAGCCACACGGTGCTCAGTGCTCCCACATCTAAAACATCCCCCAGTGAGCCACCTACACTCACCCCGGTGAGCCTTGCTGCAATTCTCACAAACAGGTATGGCATCAGATCTACCTCCCCTACCGGAACCTGACACAGCTGCAGAACCCTGACGTCTACCTCTAGAAGCCGGACCAGATGCTGACTCATCCTGTGGGTTCCTCGATCTCTTACTCGAAGAAGATCCTCCACGAGAAGAACTCCTCCTCTGAGCTCTCTCTCGCAACACAGTCTCAGATAACTCAGCTCTCACAGCAGCCTCAACAATCTGATAGTAGCTAACCCCAGGTATGCACATCAGGGAAATCAAAGCAATCTTCAAAGACTCATTTAACCCTGCCTCGAAATGCTTGCATCTAAAGTCATCAGTCAAAACTCCTCGTGGGGCATAGCGAGACAATCTATTGAACTCTTTCTCATACTCAGCTACAGACAAAGCCCTCTGCTTCAAACTCAAAAACTACGCCCATCTCGAATCTCTATAAGTCTGAGTAATATACTTCTTTGTGAACTCACCCTCAAAGAACTCCCAGGTAATCGGATCCGATAACTGAGGATGCCTGCAAACCAATTCCCACCATTCAAATGCAGACCCATGCAGAAGAACTAATGCACACTCTGCCTACTGGTCAGGAGGACACCGAATCTCTCTCAAAGCACGCTTTACTTTATCTAACCATCTCTCTGCCATCTCAGATTCATTTACACCAGTACCATAGAAATCCTCAACTCCTGCCCTTCTCAAATTCTCCATAGGTGCTCTAGGAGCAGTTACTCTCTCCAAAACCCTAGCCATGTCCTGATGCAGTCTAAACATAGCCTCAAAGGGCATGGCTGCGGCCTCGGGCTGGACCCTAGCATGCTGAGCCGACACAGTAACAGAAACAGACGGGTCTATAGCTGGAGGATTCACACTCTCGGCGGATTCCTCACGCGCACCATGAGCAGAATTAGAAGCCATCTAAACAAACAAGAAACAACCGTATCAGCCAACACAGATCTAGACACATACACATCTAAGAAACTCAAAACAATCACAACAACACCCAGAAACGCCTAAACCTATGCTCTGATACCACAAACTGTAACACCCCCTTCCCATACGTAGGCGATCCCATCCGATAAGGAGTGAGATGCCGTATGAGTAAAGGTGCCACCAAGCAAGTACAAAGTAAAACACACATTCATTCATAACATACATTCAGCAATATAGAATAATTAAAAACTTTACATGCAGTAAGCAAAAGCTGATCATGCATTACTATAATAAATTATTACAATAATGATCTGATCAACTAGCTGAAATAAAATAATATTACATAACCAAAATATAATTACAAATGCGGAAGCTGATACAAAACTGATACATGAGAGTTCTATACAAAAAGAATCATTACTGATACAAAAATAGCCCTACACTAAAAACTCTTCTGTGTTGGCTTGATGACGGCGACTCTCTCAAAGCAAAACGTCTTCCGCACCTGCACGGATAAAAACACCGTGCTAAGCGATAAACGCTTAGTGGGGAAACACACATAAATTATGGATGGCCATTCACAATGGTCGTCAAGGCATAACACATACACAATAGCAGAATACAAAGGCTATAACATAATCCATACAAACATGCTCATGTAAATTAGCCATACAATCAGTATTTCATAATCATAATCATTTAGCAATAATCCGATATACATTACATCGATATACTCATCCAGTTAATACTTTTGTAGCCAAATCAGATCAGAGCAGCTCAAATAAACATTCAAAGAACACCTGCTGACTCTAGGTAGTGGATAACGAGTGTACAGACAGTACTTTCCGGGTACGAGCCGATTACAAATAGTACATTACGGGTACGAACCGATTAAACCATCTTACTTTAACTTTCACAGATATTTTCAAAAGGGACCTTAAACAAGATCCAATACAGAAAAGGGTTCGCGAGGAACCAAACGGGGACCTGATCGGGGTCCAAACAGAACTATGGGCTGCAGCTACCAGACTCTATTAGGCATGCCTAACTATCCACTTACTCGACTCTAGCAGGTTATGCGACATTCAAATCACATTTCAGAGTACGGAATATAATTCATCAGAAAATCATGGTATCACGCATATCGAAGCATCAAACAGTAAGACATGCATCATACAACAGTAAAGTACATTCAGAAGAAATACCAAATTCATTTCTGAGTTAAAAACTAGGAAATTTCAGAAAAATGAGCTGAACGGAGAAACGGGCGAGATTGGCTAGCCTAATGGTAGTGGGATTCTAAGAATTAAAGGACTTATCCCCAGGTCCTTGGTTCGAATCCCACGGAAGGCAAAAATGCACAAGGGGAGTGTGAAGTTCTGTGAGTAATGGCTGGGACCCGGTCTGTCCTCCTCCTGACGGGATGTGTTCCGGGGAGTTCAGTCTGTTCTGTACGGGCCCGGTCGTTACAATAAAAGGCGCCTTTTATTATAATGACCGGGCCCGTACGGAACAGACTCAACTCCCCAGAACACATCCCGTCGGGAGGAGGACAGACCGTGTCCAGCCATTACTCACAGAACTTCACACTCCCCTTGTGCATTTTTGCCTTCCGTGGGATTCGAACTCAGGACCTGGGGATAAGTCCTTAAATTCTTAGAATCCCACTACCATTAGGCTACTAGCCTAATGGTAGTGGGATTCTAAGAATTTAAGGACTTATCCCCAGGTCCTGAGTTCGAATCCCACGGAAGGCAAAAATGCACAAGGGGAGTGTGAAGTTCTGTGAGTAATGGCTGGACCCGGTCTGTCCTCCTCCCGACGGGATGTGTTCCGGGGAGTTGAGTCTGTTCCGTACGGGCCCGGTCGTTACATATACTATATGAAATTAAGAAATAGAATTGCATGCATGTTGATACTGTGACGCCCATTCCCTAACAACAGACTAGCTCAGCTAATCTTAGTTAGAGAAGACCGCACACACACAACAGAACACATGCTTAGCCTGAATAATAAAATTTCATCATATACGATCTTAACTCACACATCACATGCCAACTACTTATAGTGCATTTCCATAGCCACGCGCATTGCACATACATATTTAGGTTAACATTCATAGTTATCAGATTATTACATGCCTTTACATACCCACTATACATACAATGGTACAAAAGCTTATATAGAAATCCCAAAATATTAAACCCAGAACCTACACTTTCTATTTCCTACTGTTGACCGTACAAAATGCGGGGACGTCCTTCAGTCACCTCTCGTCCGTACCTGCACGGATTAGAGTAAATCCATGCTAAGCGATAACGCTTAGTGGGGAACTCATATATAGTACATAATTTATCACACATCAGAGACATCATACATTACATGCTAGTAGACATGCCAAAGCAATCATTATCAAAGCAAGTATCATTTCAAGCATAGTATTGTCCATTACTATATTCAATCATAAAGCATCAATCACTTATTCACATAACCATATCACATGCTTTATTATATTACAGTCACTTCCCTGTGTTATTTGATTAATCAGTTAGCCTGCAATTCAATGACGCGGATAACGGGTATCGCATTGGTACCACTCAGGTACTAGAATCTCATCGAGATTACACTTACGCATGGGTACCATCAGGTACCAAAATATCATTTCACTTATAATAAAATCCAGCAAGGATTATTAACATTATTTTCGCATTGTGATTCCCATGGAATCAGACACATTATACGTATGGGGCTGCAGCACTTGACCCTATAGGCATGCCTAACTATCCACTACTTGACTTGCAGGCTTAAGTTGTTAAACAAATTATTTAGTTCACATTGATCGCTTTTCACACCACATAAAGAGATAGCTCATATCACATTCACTGGCATATTCAATATGCTTCCAAATTCATTCTTCATAGTTCATAACTACATATTTGATTGCATTCAAGATTTATCACACAGTATGCAAGTGTACCCGCTTAACACTTATTCATAATGTCCTTCATTTCACTTGAAGACTTACCATTAGAAAGTCTGAACACATTAGGGTTATATTTCCAAAATAGGGTAGGTCACGGTCACAATGAATTTCATTGTCACCGTGACATGTTGAAGTTCAAAACAGAATGCAAACTGGGGACAGGTCACGGTCACAATCAATTTCATTGTCACCGTGACATGTTCCCAAGTCTCGGCATAATGCATCTTGAGGGTATGTCACGGTCACAATGAACTTCATTGTCACCGTGACATATTCTCACCTTGCAAAACAGAATACTCTCTTAAGTACCTCACGGTCACAATGAATCCCATTGTCACCGTGACATACAAAAATCAAGTAGACAGAATTGAACTCAAGCATATCTCACGGTCACAATCAATTTGATTGTCACCGTGACCTATGCAAAAACACCATAACATAATTGTGTTTTCAGTCCATTTCTTCCTACTCATTAGAGCTTCAAATCTCACTCTCACTTTTGGCAATCAACCCATAAACATCAACCACATAGTCAATTAGCACATACCTGTTTTCCCTTCTTGTTTTGGCATTCCATAATAGCACAAATCATAATCATTCTCAAGCATTATATCACCAAGCATATTACTATTACAATCACATAATCTAGCATCACATAATTCATGCTCAACTTCAATTCCGCATACACATACAGTTCAATTCAAATCTCTATTCAACCAACACAAATCATACAACCACACAATTAAGGTTTGTTCCCAAACCTCGTCGCCTTAGCTCCTAATCACGACGGACGCTCGGCTCTCCGATCACAGCTTTTCCCTTATCTCTCTTCACTTCTTCAGCTAGCAAAACCAATTCAAATTCCAGGATTGAACACAACCCATCAATTCTCATACCAATACCAAATCAAAACCAAGAAGAAGAGTAGAAGATGAGAATAAGCACACATAATCACTTACCCTTAGGTCTTAACACTTAAGTCTTGCTCCAATTAGCTATATGCATACATCCACTTAAACCACTCTCATCCTCACTCACCGAAACAAGAAGAAAGATAAAGTCAAATGTAGAAAAATGAAGAATGAGGCCAACACATACTCACCTCTCACTTCTCTAGGCAAATGCATGCAAAGAAAGAGGTGGCTTACTCTCATGATGCCACACGGATTCCACTCTCAATTCTGCCTCCACTATTCATTTAATCAAGTTATTTTATTCTCTAATCCACACTTACTTAACTTAGTTAATCCACTCTTACTAATCATGCACAATTCCCTTTTTAACCTCTTAAATTTCCTTAGCCTTTCAATTAAGTCCAATCCTACACACTTAATTTCAGTTAGACCCCAAATTAAACTAATTGCAACTAGGGTACAAGTCCGGCCATAACAGATACGAGATAAGATAAATACATATAGGAATAGTTCATATAAGTGTATTATGAATGAATTACTAACATAATTAAGTAATATCTTATGCATATGCTAGGAAACCAATGATGGTAGGAAAAGCGAAAGTGAGATGGGAATATTCATAGATATATGCTCATGTATAACATGATTGTCGGTTACTTATATATATATACATATATATATATATATATATATATATATATATATATATATATATATATGAAATCATAAAATAAAAATAATGTGAACTATGATAATAAGAGTGAAGAGTGTGATAGTAATGATATGAATAACACTAATAATAATAAAAGCAATAATTAGGCAAAGGTTAATAATAAGAAAATGCATAAAATATCATGACTCGTCTACTTTATTTTATTTTATCACATTTAAAACATTTTACTGAGGGGGATCTTGAACAAGATCCAAAACACATTAAAAAGGAATGTGAGGATCCGAACACATTAAAAGGGTTCGCGAGGAACCAAACGGAGACCTGATCAGGGTCCAAACATCCAAAGGTGCTGCAGCTAAGAGACTCTATTGGGCATGCCTAACTATCCACTAGACTGACTCTCGCAGGTCATGCATAAAGCAAATCATATTTTGAATCACATAATTTGTATCATCTTGCATAATCCATAATGGGTTAGACATATAAATAAGTTCATAAAGTCAGTCATGCATCATACAATTTATATTGCAGAGCATATAATATAATTCATGCGAACATGCTATACCCATATCCCTATTCCATAGCACCAGGGTCACGTAGGGAAAATATTATTATGCCGATACTTAACAATGCAAAGTCTTAATCATGCCATGATACAATTTACACTTAAGCATAACATAATAATCTTAGAGAAGGATCATAAGCATAGATATGCATAATACATTTCAGGTTCTAAATAGTAGCATCTCATTATCATAATATACCTATAAATAAGCCTTTATACAACATACAGGGATGAAACTCATAAAGATATCATTCGAAATTCATTTTAAAAGAGAAAACGGAATCAGAAAAATAAGGCAAAAACTAGAATCACTGTCTTGATCGCGACGATTGTCGGGCTCGCGATAGAGGCGAACTCGCCGAATCGCGACCACTGTAAACCTCGCGACATCGCGGGGAAGCAAAATCAACTCGTTGTCGCGCTCGTGATAGTGAGCTGCCCAGTTGCTCCATCGCGCTCGCGTCAGAGGCATGCTCTAAAACGGATCGGCAAATGAGCTTTTTATCACGCTCGAGACAGAAGCGTTGCTGCTCTGCTCGGCGGAGAGCGCGAGGGCGTGCGAGGGCTGCTTTCACCAAGCTCTGTCGCGACCTCGCGACAGAGTCGTGAATTCCAGCCCTCACACGAAAAATCTACAGAAATCCAATTTTTCAACACCCAAAACTCAAACCATTCAACTCAAATCAGTTCTTACCTCAAATCCAGCCACCCATAGCCACTATCAACATAAATCACAACATCTATACCAAGAAATTTCAACTAAATCATGCCAATAGCAACCTCAATTTACTCAATTTGAAATATCAGCACTATTAATCATCATCACACTCAAGAACACAATTAAGTTCATCAAACCACATTTGAGTTTCCTTAACTCATCTAAAGCAAAACCCATAACATATGAACCACAAAACACATCAAAATCACCCTAATTTCCAGAAATCAAATATAAACACACATATACACACAAACTTGATCCTAGAAAAGAAAAGGGGAGAAACATTCTCAAACCTTTTTCGAAGCACAACCCACAACTCTTCAAGCTTTAATCTTCAATCTTCCTTGCCCTTGAACTTTCTCTTACCACCCAAAACTTGCACAAACCAAAACCCACAAAATCTCTTAATCCAAACCCTAACTCACATAAAACCAAAAGAAGAAGAAGAGGAGGAACCCAAATGTTGTAAATCCAAAAACCCAAACACATACCTCTTTAATCTTGTTCCAAAAATTCAATCAAAGCACCCCTAGGCAAGCACAAATCCCAGCCAAAGGTGAAGCAAAGAGGAAAACAAGGAATGGAGAAAAAAAGAAGAAGAGGAGGTGTGAGAGGGAGAGGAGAACGGGAACAAATTCTGTGTTCTTTCTCTCTCTCTCTGTTTTCTTCTTTCCTTCATTCAATGCCCACCAACCATGCCACATGGCAAGATCTCATTGGACCACAATCCCACTTACTGACTTAATGCACTAACACACCATACAACACATGCACCATAGTTGCTCCCTCAAATCAATGACTTAAATTCCATGGCACCAAACACTTACCTCACTAGATAATTCTTAGGTAGATATTTTCCAACCTCAGTACCATACACACAATCCACTAGATAATTGCCATAACAAAACACCCTACAACCATACACCACATGCACACCAAATAATTTCCCAGACTTAACTTATTTAATTTAATTACTTTGCAATTAAATCCTTATCATCCAAATTCCTCATGCATAAATTACTGAAATACTCTTCACTTATCCGACTTAGCTTGCCAAATCCGACTAGGCCCCGATTTGGGGTGTGACAGTTAGCTACATCAAGTTTTACATTCATAGCTTTCAATGCTACCATGAATTTTCTGCTAAGTGCATCAGCCATAATATTAGCCTTCCCTGGATGATAATCGATAAAACATTCATAATCTTTTATCAATTCAAGCCATCTTCGCTGTCTGAGGTTAAGCTCCTTCTGTGTCAGCAAGCATTTCAAGCTTTTATGGTCGGTAAATATGTAGCACTTTTTACCATAAAGGTAGTGTCTCTAAATCTTTAAAGCAAACACTATAGCTGCAAGCTCAAGATCATGTGTAGGGTAGTTCTTTTCATGAATCTTAAGCTGGCGGGAGGCATAGGCTATCACTTTTCCATCCTACATCAGTACACAACCTAAGTCATTCAAAGATGCATCACTGTAAATGGTGAAGTCTTTGCCTGATTCGGGTTGAGTCAACACGGGGGCTTCGGTCAACATCGTCTTAAGCTGGTCAAAACTGGCTTGACACTTTTCGGTCCACTCAAATCTCACCTTCTTCTGCAATAGGCGTGTTAAAGGTACTGCAATGATGGAAAAACCTTTAACAAACCTTCTGTAATAGCCTGCTAAACCCAAGAAGCTTCTAATTTCAGTAACATTCTTGGGTGTTTTCCGCTGCAACACATCTTCAATCTTCTTTTGATCCACTTTGATACCCTCTATTGACACTACATGGCTCAAGTGCTTATCATGCTCTTCTGGAGTCTTTGAATACACCAGAATATCATCAATGAAGACCACTACGAACTAATCCAAATATGGATGGAAAATCCTATTCATAAGGTCTATAAAAGCTGCTAGTGCATTCGTGAGTCCAAAAAGCACCACTAGGAACTCATAGTGTCCATATCTAGTGCGAAAATCTGTCTTGGGCACATCTGCTTCTTTAACCTTCAACTGATGATAGCCCGATCTCAAATCAATTTTTGAAAATACAGCTGCACCCTTCAATTGGTCAAATAAATCTTCAATATGTGGCAATGGATATTTGTTCTTGATTGTCAACTTGTTTAGCTGCCAATAATCAATACACAATTTGAGTGATCCATCTTTCTTCTTTACGAACAAAACTGGAGCTCCCCATGGTGATACACTGGGCCTAATGAAGCCTTTCTCAAGCAATTCTTGCAATTGAATTTTCAATTCTTTCAACTCTGCTGGTGCCATTCTATATGGAGCAATGGAAACTGATGCAGTTCCTGGAGCTACATCAATGGAGAATTCAATCTCTCGATCAGGTGGCAAGCCTGGAAGATCTTCTGGAAACACATCTGGGAACTCACACATTGTAGGTACATCTACCAAGTTAGGCGTTCCCTTCTTTGCTTCCATTGCGTAGCATAAATAGGGCACACATCCCTTTTTGATCAACCTTTTTGCTGTTGTGGCCAAGATAACATCAGATAGAAAATCTAGTCTTTGGCCCACCAATGTTATCTCTCGATCATCTGATGTCTTAACGATCACTCTCTTCCTTTTACAGTCAACCATCACATGATGAGTGGCTAACGAGTCCATCCCCAATATGACATCGAGCTCTTTAAAGGGAAGTTTAATCAAATTGGCGGGGAAAACACAATCTTAAACACTTATGGGACAATCTCTATACACTCGATTCACTATCACACTATGACCCAATGGATTGCTCACTAGAATATCATGGTCTAAAGGAGAGCTATTTAGCTCATTTCCCCATGCAATGTCTGTGCTAACATAAGAATGTGTGGACCCGGGATCTATAAGTGCATATATTGAATCTAAGAACAGAGAGAATTTACCTACGATCACATATGGAGCATCCAACTAATAACGGGCCCTGATTACGTATGCTCATCCTATAGGGTGACCCTGTCCCTGAGGTGGTGGTATTCTAACTGATGTGTGGGAGGCTGTCCCCCTGCCTCGCCCTTTGGGTGCTGAGGGACCCGCTCCTGGTGCCGGAGAGGTCACTCATTGTGGTACCGCATCAAGGCAATCTTTAACTAGATGTTGCTTTGACCCGCACTTAAAATAAGCACCCGAAAGATATCTGCACTCACCAGGGTGAGATCTGCAACAATAGTCACACTGTTGGGGCACTCCTCTACCTCTGCCTCGGGGTGCACTCCCTATTGATGATGCTGGGATGCCACTATTGTCTTCATTCCTCTGAATGCGAGCCAAAACTGCAGAACCCTTACTCTGAGATGGGGGTGGTCCTCTAGATCTTTTACTCTGACCACCAGCTCCACTGGTCTGACCTGGTTTCCTTTTCTGTTGAAACTGTGCTTGCCTCTCTGCCTCATCTGTCTGTGATGCCTCTACTTTAATAGCTGCTGATACTAGAGATCTCCAGTCTGGATGCCTCTGACCACTGACTATCTTCTTAATTTTATTGTGAAGGCCACGCTCAAATCTCTCTATCAATCTGGGTCCAGTTCTTAGAACATCATCGAGATAGCCACTCAATCTCTCAAACTCTCTTTCACATTCCACTACTATTCTGTTGCCCTGTTTTAACCTCCAAAAGTTCTCTTGCATTGCAGCTTTGTACTCCGCACTAATACATTTCTTTCAAACTGGTCAATTAAGAACTCCTAATTTAATTGATCATCTTGAGTATGTTTTCTAACTGAGTCCCACCAGAAGTATGCTGGACCCTGGAGTAATGCCACTATGCCCTCAAATTTCTCCTCTACAGTACTATAGAGAATCTCAAATAGTCTCTTCGTTCGAAACAGCTACTCTTCCACTTGTTCAGAAGTCACTGAATCCCTACCAAAGAAATCTTCAGCTCCCATCTTTTTAAGCTACTCCAGAATTGGCTTTCTCCATGCTAGAGCTATTGGTGGCATTGGCACTAGCTGCTGTTGTTGCTGTTGCTATTGCTGTTGGTGTTGTTCCATCTCAATATGAATTCGGTCTCGAATATAATCCGTCATCACTGTCAAAAATTCAGGTTGGGGCGAGGGAGGTGGCACTGACTAAGTAGATTACTGTCGTGGAGTCTCAACTCGGCCCACACTGACCGAGGCTCCACTCTTGCCATCCCAAACACAAAAGCTTCGATCATATGCCATTTGTACACTATAAAAAGGAGCAAGCATGCATAAGTACTATAACAAGATATTTACTTCCATTGGCATGTATATACAATCACTTATAAATCCCCACTCCGAACTTAGAATCGCTTAAACCTTTGCTCTAATACCAAAATAAATGTAACAAACTTATACCCTAAACATATACTACCGACTTAACAATACTATGTGATTACCATGATCAGTTAGAAGTCACTTACTTATGAAATTACGGGTAAATTTTTTTTTCTGCACTTGAAATTAATTCACTATATCAATTGTCTTCTAAATAGTTATTCATTTACACATCTGTAAGCGCCGTGTCCCGGAGCAGTCCGGATCAGAGGTTACCCTATGATGAAATCAATGTCCGAGCCTGTATGAGGGGCTGGATTTGGAGGCTTTAGTCCTGCATTCCATGAGAAATGAGGCTTTTTACCATTCCTGGGCAAAGGAAGAGAAAAACAGAGATTTTTTCGAGTCGAAAGGAATTTTGTCCTCCACAAACAGCCAGCCCGTCTGTGAAGTCAGCCCGTCGCTTCGAGTCACCGACGGCTTGTGGTATTTTCCGATGCCCGTCGGAAAGTCACCGCCCCTGTCAGAACGCTGCCTGGTTTCCCGGAGCACGCAACCGTTCTGACGCCCGTCGGTGGATGTGGCAGGGCCGTCAGACGAATCCTTGTGTCAGAAGGATTCTTCCGACGCCCGCCCCCATACACCGACGCCCGTCGGTCGTGTCTGGCTATAAAAGCTCCGGATTTTCACTTGAAAAGGGTTGGAAAAAATTTTCAAAGGAGGAAACTCTGCCCAATTTCAAGCAAATTTTCTCTCTCTTCCAACAAAACACATTCACTAAAGAAATTCATTTAATCAAGGATCAAATCAATTGAAAGGAACTAAAACTAATTAGTTTCCTTTAGATTTTGACTCCAAAATCAATCTTTTGAGGGGTTGAAGAAGAAATAGTTCATTTTCTTTCTTTAAATCCTTCATCTTTTGCTTCTCGTGGAACGCGCGGGACTCTAATCAACACAAAAATCTCACCTGAAGCGATTATCTGAGGGTAAATATTCCGGATCCCTTCTCCATATTATCTCATATTTATTTCTTACTTTGTGGTTTTTTTTTATTCTGTCATTATTTTCTTTTATTTTGACTCTCTTATATCCTTTTGAGATAAAACCCACTTTTTAACTTTGAAAAGGTTTTTTTTCTCTCCATTCTAATTTTTTTCGGAGAGAGTGGTGACCGACGGGTCATCTTCATCACCGATGCCCGTCGGTCACCCACCTACAGATGCCCCTCCTTGAGTGACAAACGAACATCTCGGTTACCTTAACCGACGCCCGTCAGTTAGCCAAGGAAGGCCGTCGGTGGGTTCTGTGTCCATCCTTTTAAATCATTTTTTTATCTCTTTCAGGTCTCTTTGACTTCTTATATGTTAATTTTTTGTATATTAACATCTCTTAACTTTCTATGAGTGTATATTGATCCTCTTGGAAAATCCCGAGTTTGAGCGGCAGTCTACTATGTTTGGAGGACTTCATCCGGTTTAGTTTCCTAATCCTCTTAAGTATTTTCTTCATTTATTATTTATTGATTATTTTATGTATACGAATGTACTCCTTTCATATCCCGTTAATGTATAAAAATGACTCAATGTTTTATATTCAATAAAATGAAGTTTACATAAAAGCAAGGGTCCAATGCCCTATTTTTATCCAATAAAGATCATCACAAATAAAGATCCCCAATTTTAATAATGATGCAATGTGAGGACCAAAGTCCTCAAAATAAGCCATGCCCCGATTTATGCATGCTTCGCGCATTTACGAAAGGGAGTTGTATTCCGCTCCTTGTATTATTGTAATTTACCGCTTTCATTATCTATTTGATCATTTATCGCTTTCAAGATGTGAATAAGTGCGCCTTTTAATCAATTGCATAGTGTGGAGAGAGAATGAATTAATGATTTTAAAATTTGATCATAAAATAATTGAGGTAGAAATAGATGAGAAATCCCGGACCCAGCTCTTGTCTTCGGGCTCAAGAGGTTAGAGGTCATCCTTCAAGATACTTCTTGAGTCACGAGGCTTTAGCGCTAATCCTAGGCTCCTTAGGGTGAGGAGTTCACCTTCCATGATCCCTCTGGCTGGCCCAAAATGGATGCCAAGCACAGTCTTAGGCTCTCCGAGGCGAGAGAAACTTTCCCAATGTTCTATTGGGTGGCGACTCCATGAAACCTCCATGTTGCCCAACATAGACGCACTTGCGATTCATCGAAAGCTGCCAACGGACCCGCAAATGCCCCGATCGCCCACGTTGCGGGCGGTCCCATGGGCGGCGCTCGGGATCCGGCGCGCGTCACCGTGGAGACTCCACTGGGGACGTTTATGGTTCGAGATTTCGATTCGAAAATATATCTTTTAACATTTATGATTAAAATTTAATTCATAAATTTGCTTTCTCTCAAATTTGCATTTGCATATCATTAGAGCCTTAGAATACGCTAGTTTGGTCCCTCTTTTAGCCCCGGTGCGTTCCTGAAGCACCTCCTCATTTTTACTCAATTTGGGAAAGTGTTAAGGATAATCACCAGCCCAAGCCACGTACCTTAATGGTATATCGAAATGATGACCCGATCGGTCGCTATGCTCGTGATGAGCTAGACCCATCGGCAGGGATCATGCTTGGGTATCCTTAAAGAAACATCTCCCTTGTCCAAAGCTCATGTAATGGCTGTAGTTACTTTCCACAGGTGAAATGAACCCTAATTCCATGCTTGTTGTATGGATCCTCATGTATTGGGTGAGTCCAAATGTCTCGCTTGGTAACCTAGCCAAAGGCTATCATGCCTCGGTAGGGCCATGTCGAAATTTTTGGAATGTCCAAATACGCGACGATCATTATCCATCCGCTTGTACATTAGCATAGGAGTGTCATGCTCCATCGGGTCCCTCATTGACCCTTGGGCTAATCCCACCTAGGAAAGAGACTGCACGACCACGTGTGTGGGAGAAATAAGGGTGGAAGGACCTACTTGCTTGCTTGTGCTCTGTAAGTGTTGCATATCATGATCATGCATTATACCTGCATTTCATGCATCATGCCTAACTTTTTGTTCCTGCAGCCATCATAGATCTGCCCAGGTGGACTAGATCACCAACCGGACGACTGATCCGAGTTCCTACTCCCGAGCTGTCAGATAGAGAGGGTCTACCAGAAATCTTATCAGAAATCAGTGGTACAGTATCTCAGATGGCAAACTCGCCTAGGGGGGATGACGCCACCAGGGCCATGATTGCGGAAGAAGTGGGCCGCCGTTTTGAGGAATTCGAGGGCAGAATGATGAATATGTTGACCGCCTTGGCACAGCAGAATGCTCCGCAGAATCCTACTCCTCCTCCTCCTCCAGTGAGACAGAATGAGCCAGAAGAAGAAAGGGTTGAAAGACGAGAAGAACCTATTCGGCCGCCTCCAGTAGAGTTAAGGTCAGTAGCCTCGGGAGAGCAGAGGAGAAGGCCTGTGCTGAGAATTGATGATGATATCGAAGATGATAGGATGAGCCTCGCATCTGAGAAGGGGAAGGCGCCTCAAGCTGACGACTTTATTTTAAAGAAAATGGAAGAGAGGTTCGAAGCTATGGCCCGTATGATAGGCAGAGCTCATGGGATGAATCCGGAGGATAAGGAGTTGGACGGAGAAGACCCGATCCCTTATAACTTCAAAATGCCGGATGCGCCAAAGTTTGATGGTACTTCTGACCCGACCGCATATGTCAAGCAATATTCTCTGGTCATGAAGGGGACCACGTTGTCCAAGAAGCAGAAAGTGGAATACTTTTGTCTGAGTCTGATCTCTCATGCCATTGATTGGTATCATGGCCTTGACTGCCGCACTAAAGAAGATTGGGATGTGCTTACTGAAGATTTTTTGAAGCAGTATGACTGTAACACCAGAATGGAGGTGACTCTGAAGGATCTTGAGCTACTCCAGCAGAAGACCGGGAAATCTTTCCATGATTATCTCACCCGATGGCGGAACCGAGTAATGGAGATACGCCGAAAGAAGGACACCCAGGATCAGATTCGTTTATTTATCAAGAATGCAAGCCCGTACTTGAAAGAGGGGTTGAAGATGAAGGAGTTGAAGGACTGGGAATCTCTCAAAGATATAGCCATCGAAGCAGAGGGAGAATTCTTGGCTCGAAAGACTAACAATGACAATTTCGCCAAAAGGGCTAGCCCCGGTCAAGGAACCAGCAGGCCGGCAGGTCCCAGTAACAACACTAGAAGAACGGGTGAAGTGTCTGCTACTGAGGCAACCACCCAGAGGAAGTTTTCAAACTTGGGGAGACCATTATCTTGGGTCTTGAGGAGGTTAATGAAGGAGGGAAAATTGCACCCTCTGGCTCCTAGGCCAGCCTTGATGCAAGGGAAACCTGGACACAAAGATAATGAATTCTGTGCATTCCACCAGCACTCAGGCCATATCACAGATAAATGCAAAGTGCTCCGACACTCTATCCAAGACTTGATTGATAGCAAGCAAATCTCTGACCCCGAGAAGAGGGAAACTAAGAAGAAGCCCGGTTATAATGCTGTACCACCACCCGTGTTTATGATCCGATCTAGCCTGCCAGAGTGGTACGTGCTACAAGATCTATATGGGAGTGAGAAGTTCACTGCTGGTTATCCCGAGGATAGAGAGGAGAAGGCAGTTGTGGCGACCCTTGATTGCTGGTCTAGCAGTGAAAACAGTGGAGAGGCCGAGGATGAAGAAGGAATGAACCTTGATTTGTGGGGCTCCGATGGAGACGAGGGAGAGATAGGGGCTGTAACGAGGAGTGGAAGAGTGATACCCGAGATTATGAGGCTACCTGAGCTAGTGCAGCCATCAGCCGAGAAAGAGCCAGAGGAGAACCAGATTGTCAGACAGTTGAAGAAAACTGCAGCTCAAATATCCATCTGGGATCCGTTGAGACAATCCCCCTCTCATAGGCAGAAGGTAGTAGAAGCTTTGGTTGAGGCCACGGTCGCCACCACTATTTCCCCGTCAGAACTTTTGGGTTTAATTAAGGGAGGATCCGAGGAGAGATTGGTCTTTTCTGACACCAACCTAACTGTTGAAGGCCGCAACCACAACTGACCCTTGTACATTAAAGCGCAGATTAACGATAAGCACACTGCTTGCATTGTGGTGGACGACGGGTCTTCTATCAATGTGTACCCTTTGATAGCCTTGCAAGCTTTTGGTTTAAACGAAGATATGCTCAGTGGATCTGATCTGACTATCACAGCCTGCGATAACTCGAGGTGGCAAGCCTCAGGAACCTTTAAGACATTGGTCAAGACGGGACCTATTGAAGTGGAGGTGGAATTTGTAGTTCTGCCCATACCCGTTAACTTCTCAGCTTTGCTCGGGAGACCCTGGTTTCATAAATTTGGGGGAGTGCCATCCACACTGCATCAGATGATAAAGTTCCCACACAAAGGGGAGGTGGTGACTATCAAAGCGGCCAGGGAAAACCAGGTCTCAGCGCTGGAAATAGACAATTAGCCATTTAGCGGCTTCCACGTGTCCATGATAAGGGAAGAGTACGGGTCAGTGGATAGCCCAGCTGTAGTTAATATGATGAAGAAGATGTATTATCTTCCTGGGGCTGGTTTAGGCAGAAACTCCCAAGGATCGCAAACCGCAATCACCACTCAAGGGCAAAAGAGCCGGAAAGGTCTGGGGTATAGAGGTGGCTTCGGCAAGAAGAAGGTAACGGGTAAGATCCCCCACATAACAGAGAGCTTTGTACCGGCATCCTCAGTTTGTGCTTACACTGGCGAAGACGAGCCGCATTGGGTAGAGGGGAGGATTGTCCCTGGCTTCGAAATCTTTAACGATGTGTATAACTGGCATGTCGGGTTTGTCAAGACTGTCGAAGACTTCTGGGATGAGGAAGTTATGACTCAGGGTATCACCTGGGACATATGCGAGCTTGAGGAGGTCGTTACTGAGAAGATGATAGCTGCCAGGCTGAAAGGGAAAGGGAAGATAACAGAATTAGAGCTGAAAATGGAGAATTTGAAATTTTCTTCCGACGAGCCTGAGGGGCCTCTGCTAAATCAGGAAGCCAGTGAACAAGCTGCAATGGGATCAACCTCTGGAGTGGCAGAAGAAGACTCTAGTTTAGACTGTCTTTTTATTCCCGAACTCTTTTATGATGTAAATGATAACTATAATATTATTAATAAGACAAACAATTTCTCTTATTTGTGCGATGTTTCTAATGGTTTCGACATGCATGAACAAGATCATACTACATCAATTTTTGAGATTGATTCCACTGATACAACGCCTTTTAATCTTGGAACCTCGGAAAATCCGAGAGAAATTCTAATAACATCAAACATAACTCCTGAGGAGAGAAAAAATTTTGAGAGAATAATAAGAAAACATGAAAAGGTCTTCGCCTGGACCTATGAGGACATGCCAGGAATTGACCGAGATGTGGCAGAACATGCTATCCCAACTTACCCAGATTGCAAGCCTGTGAAGCAGAAGTTGAGAAGGCTGAGGCCAGAATGGGCTGACAAGGTCAAAGAGGAGATTCGGCAGCAGATAAAAGCCAAGTTTCTTGTTGAGGTGCAGTATCCTACATGGCTGGCAAATGTGGTCCCTGTAGCAAAGAAGAACGGAAAGGTCAGGGTGTGTGTGGATTATCGAGATCTGAATAAGGCTTGCCCTAAAGATGATTTTCCACTACCCCATATTGATGTATTAATAGACAGTGTCACACCCCCATCGCCGTCCCCGTTGGAAGGATGCCGACGGACGCGCTACACGACGCTCACACATACAGATATACACATGCACAATGCGGAAGCATACATTCATACATAACATACATACGGAAATACGGGTGAATTAAAAACTTACCTTACCTGAGGCACAGACTGAACATGCAATAACTCACGCACACGCAGACGCTAAGCAGAAGCATACACAAAAGCATACATAAGACCAATCAACGGAAGCATAATCGAAATAATAAAACAAAGGAATAACTAAACATAAAAACATACTAACTATTACATTCCCAAAAGAAAACTCAAGATCAAAACATAATTAATTACATATACAATACTACAGAATTACAAAAGCTGAAATACAGAAGCTGAACAAAATACAGAACTTCTAACTCCTACGTGGCCGACCTTGCAGAAGCGCGACTCGAATAGAACCAACCCTGCCACCTGCACGGAAAGGAAATCCGTGCTAAGCGATAAACGCTTAGTGGGGAGAACACACAAGAGTATGGACGGCCATTCACAATGGTCGCCAAGGAAAAACACATTCAAATGGCAAATGCGGATATTCATAACATATAAATAATTAGGCTTGCATAATAAAGGAATTCATTTCAATACTCACAATCAAACCATAAACTCATGTCCAGGATAGAACAAAACAGACATAATACAATACACGATACAAGCATCATCATGCTGAACTACATACTATATCACATGCATAAACCTACATGGGTAGCAAATATCAACATCTTACCGTGCAGAGTCACATGAGCTTTATACATGCAATCGACATAACTAAGCACCCATGCATGAACAGACAACCCAAACCATCATGTTAAGAATGCTAGCTAACCAACATACTTAGACATGCTAAACACACACACTAGTCAAAATCTAAGATACAAAATCCAAAGCATCAAATTACCGCTGCGCAACTCTCATATATAAAGTATCAAGCAAAAACACTCTAATAACGGAGACTGAAAGCATAAACAAATAACATTACATTCATATCATCAACATGCAGAAAGTACAGTAATCATCACGTACTTACCATCACAACTACTTCGGTTCACATGCTAATATATATAACGAAACTATGCTTAAGTCATATACTTAAATACATCAATCGAATCATTTCAAAGCATTCAGAAACTTATAACAAATCACATGACAAGTACGGATAATCATGTTAGATATTAAATCATGCTTACTTAAAACAGACATACATTCTGAAGCCCATAGTCACATTCATATACACATAAACTGATTCCTGAAATCCTTATCATGCTCAAACGGATATCACATTCTGATAGCTATATCAAAGCAGCGTAAAACAAACCATCAAAGCACCTGCTGACTCACAATAGTGGATAACGAGTGTACTGATTAGTACCTTACGGGTACAAGTCGGCCAAAGGGTACCTTACGGGTACGAATCGAAAACCATTTATTTTGTCACAAAAGCATTTTACTGATGGGGGATCTTAACCCGATCCAAATACATTAAAGAGGATCACGAGGATCTGTACTGATGGGGGGGTTCGCGAGGAACCAGTCGGGGGACCTGATCGGGGTCCAAACGTTCAAAGGGCGCTGCAGCTACATAAGACTCTATTAGGCATGCCTAACTATCCACTAGACTGACTCTCGCAGGTCATGCATAAAACAATTCACATTTCGAATCGCACAACGCATAATTATATATATACATCATGCATAAACCAGAGTACAGTAGACATATAAATATGCTCAAAAAGTCGGTCATATATCATACAATTTGCATTGCAAAACATATTACAGTCCATACACTTTAACACTAGACAATGCTCTAAATCATGCCAAGAATCAGGTAAAGAAGCACTACCATACCAATGATTATCAAAACATAATCCTAAACATTCGTTTTAGGTGAGGATATTAAGTATAAATCATGCATAATCCAAATTACATTTGAACATAACACATTGAGTTCAAAGGCTAAAGCATAATAATGTATTCAGACATCAACCATATTATTCAAATAAGTTTGGCATAGCAGGATGCCAATCATACTTCATACAAGTCATATACTGGAGCATGCAATAACTCAATTGATAACATCTTAGCACTACTCATCATTCTAAAGCATGTCAGGAACACATGTGGAATCATATTATGCCAATGATTAAAAATGCATCAAATTAATCACGGACTGTTACAATGTACTCACAAACATGGCAGATTATTCTAAGAGAAGGATCCGATCAAGGATAAGCATCACAATAGGGGAAAAAGGCATAAAAGCATTTGAGAATCATTTTAAGAAAACCAGTCACTTGGTGAACCAGGCAAAACAGAACAGACCATACAAGAGCATATAACAGTATAGCATGAAACATACAACAGTATACGTCCATACCAGTTCATACAGAAGAAATAGGAAATTCAATTTGGTTAAAACTGGGCTAAATCGGAAAATGGGGCTGAAGAGGGGTCGGTCACGAGCCATGTCATGACTCATGACTGGCCTCAAAGGAGGGTCACGGGACGTGACCTAGTGTCACGCCTCGTGACCTACAAGAGAGTCACGGGACGTGACTCTACGTCACGCCTGGCTCTTCACAAGAGTCACGAGTCGTGACTCTATGTCACGTCTCGTGACATGCCTGCAAGAGAGTCACGGGACGTGACTCTAAGTCACGCCTCCTCACAAGAGTCACGGGACGTGACTCTAAGTCACGAGACGTGACTTGCTTCTCACAAGGCAGTCACGCTTCGCGACTGGGGGTCACGCCTCAAGATTTCGTCCAGCCCGCCGAGAAGTCACGCGTGGTGACTGAGAGGCAGAGTCACGTGGCGTGACTGGAAGTCACGTCTCGTGACTCATCTCTCTCAGGAAGTCTCGACACACTGGAAATGGAAAATTCCACAGAAACGCGATTTTCCATTCCCAGCTACCCAGAATTCAAGAACTCGATAAAAATCATTTTCAATCTGATTCAAAACACAACCAAACTCATCTTACCTTACCATCGATCTTCCAAACATCGAAATAACATAAAAACAGCTTAATCCAACAATCAAATCAACCAAAATCATGCTTGAACACATTTAATCCATTCTAGAACATAAACCCTAAAAATACAGTATGTTCAAAACCTAAACTCAGAACTTCCAATTCAATCCTGTTCATGCATTATTAACACATAATCATGCATATACACATTTCAAAACCCACCAAATTCCAGGAATTAGACAATGCAAACTCATTTATAACCGTGGTGAGAAATAGGGCAGAGACATGAACACATAAGCTCTTCAAACATTGCATGCATTCAAGACAATCTCCCAAACCTGGAAATGACGATCCAAAATCAGCTTCAAGATCAATCCTCAATCCTTTCCTTGCCTTTACTTTGCTTCTTCTTACAATCCAGGGCTTGCACAAACAAGAAACCCACAAAGTCTTAGCCAAACCCTAACTGAAGTAAAACCAGGAAAAGATGAAGAAGAACAGTACGTAGAAACCTTAACCCAACTTACCTCTTCAAGCAAAGCACAAACTCCACCAAGCCAAACACAACTCCTAGCCAAATGACAAAGAAAGGAAAAGCAAAGAAAGGAGAAGAGAAGAAGAAGGGAGGGCATGAGAGGAGGGGACGGGAAAGCCAAACCAAAAATCTGTGTTCCCTCTTCTCTCTTCCTCTTACTTCTTCTTTTTCTTCTTTCAATGCCCACCTAACAGTCCACTTGGCAGCACTCAATTGGACCATAAAATCCACTCAAACTATTCCAAATCAAATCACCATACTTGAGTCACACCCAATCATTTCCAATAATCCACTTATATCCTACTTCCATACACCACAAGCACACACTAGCACTTCTCTTCTTAACACACTTAATTAATTAATTACCATTAAGTCCTTATTATCCAAATTCTCATACACAAATTACTGAAATACCCTTCCGATCTCAACTTAGCATGCACAATCCGACCAGGGCTATTTTGGGGTGTGACAACTCTTCCCTCCTAAAAGAATTTCGTCCTCGAAATTCACAGTGAAACACTTACATCCACACAACCCAAACAAACAAAACTTACTTAAACAAAAGCTTGCAATGTAACTTACCAGAAGAACCTGCAGTCTCCTTCGAATCCTTGCTAGATACTACAAACTCTGAAGACACTCGAGAAGATCTGAGCAAATGCTCCACATCCTTTCTAGCTTGCCCAGCTAGACTCTCACTCATCTTTTTAGGACAACCGGCAATCTGGTGTTCCATACTGCCACACCTGAAACAAGCACCTGAAAGCTTCCGACATGAACCCCGATGTCGCTTCTGGCAGTGCTGACATACTGATGGTACCCACTTCTTACACTTGCTCCCATGTTGCTTCTGAAATTGTTGACACATCAAAGGTTCTCGAACCCTTTTCCCTGCTGACACTTCACTAACCGATCCTTTTCTCTTCTGAGGTACATGCCAAACAAATTCTTGAGAAGTACGAGGAGCAGTCAATCTATCCAAAATCCGAATCAATCCTTGCACTAGAGCCCTATCTTCCGAAACACGACCAGAATCTTCAACTGAAAGACGCTCGGAAACATCCTGATCAGCACTAACTCGGTTCACACTTTCTGTTGTCTCGCCCACATTCTCACTAGGATCAGACTCCATCTAAACATGACACAAAACAAGACGCATCTGCATTAGGCCACGACACAAAACCGACTCTCATGCAAAGACTCAACACAAAACAAACAACATACCCAGAACCATCAAACCTGGGCTCTGATACCACTAACTGTCACACCCCCATCGCCATCCCCGTTGGAAGGACGCCGACGGACGCGCTACACGACGCTCACACATACAGATATACACATGCACAATGCGGAAGCATACATTCATACATAACATACATACGGAAATACGGGTGAATTAAAAACTTACCTTACCTGAGGCACAGACTGAACATGCAATAACTCACGCACACGCAGACGCTAAGCAGAAGCATACACAAAAGCATACATAAGACCAATCAACGGAAGCATAATCGAAATAATAAAACAAAGGAATAACTAAACATAAAAACATACTAACTATTACATTCCCAAAAGAAAACTCAAGATCAAAACATAATTAATTACATATACAATACTACAGAATTACAAAAGCTGAAATACAGAAGCTGAACAAAATACAGAACTTCTAACTCCTACGTGGCCGACCTTGCAGAAGCGCGACTCGAACAGAACCAACCCTGCCACCTGCACGGAAAGGAAATCCGTGCTAAGCGATAAACGCTTAGTGGGGAGAACACACAAGAGTATGGACGGCCATTCACAATGGTCGCCAAGGCAAAACACATTCAAATGGCAAATGCGGATATTCATAACATATAAATAATTAGGCTTGCATAATAAAGGAATTCATTTCAATACTCACAATCAAACCATAAACTCATGTCCAGGATAGACCAAAACAGACATAATACAATACACGATACAAGCATCATCATGCTGAACTACATACTATATCACATGCATAAACCTACATGGGTAGCAAATATCAACATCTTACCGTGCGGAGTCACATGAGCTTTATACATGCAATCGACATAACTAAGCACCCATGCATGAACAGACAACCCAAACCATCATGTTAAGAATGCTAGCTAACCAACATACTTAGACATGCTAAACACACACACTAGTCAAAATCTAAGATACAAAATCCAAAGCATCATATTACCGCTGCGCAACTCTCATATATAAAGTATCAAGCGAAAACACTCTAATAACGGAGACTGAAAGCATAAACAAATAACATTACATTCATATCATCAACATGCAGAAAGTACAGTAATCATCACGTACTTACCATCACAACTACTTCGGTTCACATGCTAATATATATAACGAAACTATGCTTAAGTCATATACTTAAATACATCAATCGAATCATTTCAAAGCATTTAGAAACTTATAATAAATCACATGACAAGTACGGATAATCATGTTAGATATTAAATCATGCTTACTTAAAACAGACATACATTCTGAAGCCCATAGTCACATTCATATACACATAAACTGATTCCTGAAATCCTTATCATGCTCAAACGGATATCACATTCTTATAGCTATATCAAATCAGCATAAAACAAACCATCAAAGCACCTGCTGACTCACAATAGTGGATAACGAGTGTACTGATTAGTACCTTACGGGTACAAGTCGGCCAAAGGGTACCTTACGGGTACGAATCGAAAACCATTTATTTTTTCACAAAAGCATTTTACTGATGGGGGATCTTAACCCGATCCAAATACATTAAAGAGGATCACGAGGATCCGTACTGATGGGGGGTTCGCGAGGAACCAGTCGGGGGACCTGATCGGGGTCCTAACGTTCAAAGGGCGCTGCAGCTACATAAGACTCTATTAGGCATGCCTAACTATCCACTAGACTAACTCTCGCAGGTCATGCATAAAACATTTCACATTTCGAATCGCACAATGCATAATTATATAGATACATCATGCATAAACCAGAGTACAGTAGACATATAAATATGCTCAAAAAGTCGGTCATATATCATACAATTTGCATTGCAAAACATATTACAGTCCATACACTTTAACACTAGACAATGCTCTAAATCAAGCCAAGAATCAGGTAAAGAAGCACTACCATACCAATGATTATCAAAACATAATCCTAAACATGCGTTTTAGGTGAGGATATTAAGTATAAATCATGCATAATCCAAATTACTTTTAAACATAACACATTGAGTTCAAAGGCTAAAGCATAATAATGTATTCAGACATCAACCATATTATTCAAATAAGTTTGGCATAGCAGGATGCCGATCAGACTTCATACAAGTCATATACTGGAGCATGCAATAACTCAATTGATAACATCTTAGCACTACTCATCATTCTAAAGCATGTCAGGAACACATGTGGAATCATATTATGCCAATGATTAAAAATGCATCAAATCAATCACGGACTGTTACAATGTACTCACAAACATGGCAGATTATTCTAAGAGAAGGATCCGATCAAGGATAAACATCACAATAGGGGAAAAAGGCATAAAAGCATTTGAGAATCATTTTAAGAAAACCAGTCACTTGGGGAACCAGACAAAACAGAACAGACCATACAAGAGCATATAACAGTATAGCATGAAACATACAACAGTATACGTCCATACCAGTTCATACAGAAGAAATAGGAAATTCAATTTGGTTAAAACTGGGCAAAATTAGAAAATGGGGCTGAAGAGGGGTCGGTCACGAGCCATGTCATGACTCATGACTGGCCTCAAAGGAGGGTCACGGGACGTGACCTAGTGTCACGCCTCGTGACCTACAAGAGAGTCACGGGACGTGACTCTACGTCACGCCTGGATCTTCACAAGAGTCACGAGTCGTGACTCTATATCACGTCTCGTGACATGCCTGCAAGAGAGTCACGGGACGTGACTCTAAGTCACGGGACGTGACTCTAAGTCACGCCTCCTCACAAGAGTCACGGGACGTGACTCTAAGTCACGAGACGTGACTTGCTTCTCACAAGGCAGTCACGCTTCGCGACTGGGGGTCACGCCTCATGACTTCGTCCAGCCCGCCGAGAAGTCACGCGTGGTGACTGAGAGGCAGAGTCACGTGGCGTGACTGGAAGTCACGTCTCGTGACTCGTCTCTCTCAGGAAGTCTCGACACACTGGAAATGGAAAATTCCACAGAAACGCGATTTCCCATTCCCAGCTACCCAGAATTCAAGAACTCGATAAAAATCATTTTCAATCTGATTCAAAACACAACCAAACTCATCTTACCTTCCCATCGATCTTCCAAACATCGAAATAACATAAAAACAGCTTAATCCAACAATCAAATCAACCAAAATCATGCTTGAACACATTTAATCCATTCTAGAACATAAACCCTAAAAATACAGTATGTTCAAAACCTAAACTCAGAACTTCCAATTCAATCCTGTTCATGCATTATTAACACATAATCATGCATGTACACATTTCAAAACCCACCAAATTCCAGGAATTAGACAATGCAAACTCATTTATAACCGTGGTGAGAAATAGGGCAGAGACATGAACACAGAAGCTCTTCAAACATTGCATGCATTCAAGACAATCTCCCAAACCTGGAAATGACGATCCAAAATCAGCTTCAAGATCAATCCTCAATCCTTTCCTTGCCTTTACTTTGCTTCTTCTTACAATCCAGGGCTTGCACAAACAAGAAACCCACAAAGTCTTAGCCAAACCCTAACTGAAGTAAAACCAGGAAAAGATGAAGAAGAACAGTACGTAGAAACCTTAACCCAACTTACCTCTTCAAGCAAAGCACAAACTCCACCAAGCCAAACACAACTCCTAGCCAAATGACAAAGAAAGGAAAAGCAAAGAAAGGAGAAGAGAAGAAGAAGGGAGGGCGTGAGAGGAGGGGACGGGAAAGCCAAACCAAAAATCTGTGTTCCCTCTTCTCTCTTCCTCTTACTTCTTCTTTTTCTTCTTTCAATGCCCACCTAACAGTCCACTTGGCAGCACTCAATTGGACCATAAAATCCACTCAAACTATTCCAAATCAAAGCACCATACTTGAGTCACACCCAATCATTTCCAATAATCCACTTATATCCTACTTCCATACACCACAAGCACACACTAGCACTTCTCTTCTTAACACACTTAATTAATTAATTACCATTAAGTCCTTATTATCCAAATTCTCATACACAAATTACTGAAATACCCTTCCGATCTCAACTTAGCATGCACAATCCGACTAGGGCTATTTTGGGGTGTGACAGACAGTGCCGCCAATTGCGCGATGTACAGCTTTGGAGATGGATATGTGGGGTACAACCAAATCCTGAACAAGATAGCTGATCGGGTTAAAACCGCCTTTATCACAGAATGGGGGACCTATGCCTACCGAGTCATGCCTTTCGGCCTGAAGAACGCAGGGGCCACATACCAGAGAATGGTGACCAAGATCTTAAGTGACCTGATTCATAAAGAAGTAGAGGTATATGTCGATGACATGATGGTCAAATTAGCCACCCGAGAGGGGCACTTTGAAGCTCTAGAGAAGTTCTTCACCAGGATTTATAAGTACAATCTGCGACTTAACCCCAAGAAGTGCATTTTCGGAGTGACTTTAGGAAAGCTATTAGGGCATGTCGTCAGCCAGAGGGGAATAGAAATTGACCAGGACAAGGTGAAGGCCATCAGAGAGATGCATGTGCCGCAAAAAGAGAAGGATGTAAGGAGTTTCCTGGGCAAGCTGCAATATGTCAGCCGATTCATTGCCAAGCTCACTTCAATATGCGAACCCGTCTTTAAGCTGCTTAGAAAGAATCAGCCTGTGGTCTGGAACAAAGATTGCCAGAAAGCTTTTAACAGCATCAGGGAATACCTGTTGAATCCGCCAGTGCTAAGGCCGCCGCAGCCAATTAAACCGCTTATCCTGTATTTGGCAGTAGAAGGCAGTTCCGTGGGCGCCATGATGGCTCAAGAAGATGAATTTGGGGTGGAGTTTGAAATTTATTACCTTAGCAAGAAATTTTTGGCTTATGAGATAAAATATGCTGAAGTAGAGAAGATCTGCCTTGCAGTAATTTGGGCGTCAAAGAAACTGAGGCATTACTTCCACTCGTACAAGGTTCAAGCAGTGGCCAAGCAGAATCCGTTGAGATATTTACAGGAAGCACCGTCTTTGCTTGGAAAGATGGGGAGGTGGCTGCTCTTGCTACAGGAGTTTGATGTGCAATACATCACCCGCAAGACTATTAAAGGGCGAGCCGTAGCCGAATTTCTTGCTGAACATCCCATTCAAGGAGACACCCCCGAGTTCACCTTTCCTGATGAGAGCATAGTCGCGATTTCTGTTCAGGGATGGCAGTTGCACTTCGACGGGGCGGTAAATAACAGAGGAGCCGGAGTTGGAATCATCTTGACAACCCCAGATAATGAAAAACTTCCCCTTGCTATGAAGCCGAGATACAAAGCAACCAACAATGAAGCCGAATACGAAGCTTGCACCTTCGGGCTAGAAGCTTTAGCGGCATTGGGGGCAAGGAACATAGAAGTCTTTGGTGACTCATCCTTGGTGATCAATCAGATCCGAGGTGAGTGGGCCGTGAAAGAAGAACGGCTGATGCCCTATGTTGAGTAGTTGAAAGGGATATGTGGACAGTTTGAGACTTGCACCTTCCACTTCGTGCCCAGAGATGAGAACCGTTTGGCTGATGCGTTGGCAACCTTAGTGTCGATGTGGGATAACCCTGAAGGAGTGGCTATGAAGCCAGTGCTGATCTCGAGCTCTGATAAGCCCAGTTTTGAAATCGAGCCTGTAATGGAGATAGAAGTGGCGGATGGGAAACCATGGTACTTCGACATCATGAACTACTTGGAAAACAACAAATTCCCAGAAGAAGCCACTGAGAAAGACCAGAGAATGATCCGTAAGCTATCTACTCAGTTCATATCCTTAGAAGGGGTGTTGTACAAAAGGCAGTCGGACGGGATTCAGCTCAGGTGCTTGAATGAAAAAGAAGCCCGCAAAGTGATGGAGGAAACCCATGCAGGTGTCTGTGGGGCTCACATGAATGGTCTGACCTTGGCTAAGAAAATCATGAGACAAGGCTTCTATTGGCTTATGATAGACAATGACTGCTCAAGATACGTCAAACAATGCCAGTTGTGCCAATAATACGCTGACTTAAGACACATGCCAGTATCGGAACTACATAACTTGACATCACCGTAGCCGTTTGCTGCTTGGGGGATAGATATCATCGGAGAGATTCGCCCTACGGCATCCAATGGGCACCGATACATCATAGTCGCAATTGACTATTTTACCAAATAGGTAGAGGCGGAATCCTTCAAGAAGATTGATGCGAGGGATATGGCCAAGTTCATAGAGAGGAATCTGATTTGCAGATATGGTCTTCCTCATCACATAGTATCTGATAATGGGGTGCAGTTCATGGGAGAAACCAGGAAGCTCCTCGAGAAGTATGGTGTCGAGCATCATAAGTCCTCCCCCTACCGACCGCAAGCAAATGGGGCAGTAGAGGCCGCCAACAAGAATATGAAGAAGATCCTGTCCAAAATGGTCCAAACCTACAAACACTGGGCTGAAAAGTTACCCTTCGCCCTGTGGGGATATAGAACGACGGTGAGGACGTCTACAGGTGCTACACCATTTTCCCTGGTATACGGAACGGAAGCAGTATTGCCAGTAGAGATAGAGCTTAAATCACTGAGGGTGGTCATGGAAGCCCAAGTCCCGGAGGCCGAATGGGCGCGGCAGAGGCTACAGCACTTGAACTTGTTAGATGAGAGTAGGCTGAAAGCCTATTATCATAGCCAGATTTACCAAAAGAGACTGGCAAGAACTTTCGGAAAGAAGGTGAGAAAGCATTCGCTGAAAGAGGGAGACTTGGTGTTCAAACAGATGAGACCAGGCATGCCAGACATCAGAGGGAAATTCAGACCTACCTGGGAAGGGCCGTATATCCTTAAGAAGCTGCTGTCCAAAGGAGCTGCAATCTTGTCGGATAGTGATGGGAACGAATTCAAGGAGTCGATCAACGTCGACAGACTCAAAAGGTTCCATGGCTAAAGACCCAAAAATAAAAAGAAGAGAATAAAATGCCCTGCAAGTCGAAAATCGAAAAAAGGCGGCTGTGCTAAAATTGGGCGCCTCGACAGGGTGAAAACCAAAAAAAGGCATCCTGTGCAAAAATTAGAGGCACGAGAGAAAATGTCCGATCGTGAAAACCCGAGAGGGCCGATTGGTAACAGGAGTTGATGCTGTTAAAATTTGATTCCTTGTATTGACAGCGAGTAAGCAGCTGAGTAAATGCCAAAACTGATCATGTATGCTGAAACTGTATGAAAACGCACACGAATTTGGGAAATAAAATGAATATTATTCTTCTCATTTTTGTCGTTTCCTAGTTCTGCATTAAAAAGAAATGTAGCACCAAAAGAAATACATATGAAGACTAAGCTAAGTCCTACTGCTGCTCTCGCCAACCAGATGCTTGAGCCCCCGAGTCCTGTTATCAGACGCTGGACTAAGGATCCACTTCTTGTACGCACTAGTCGAAGACACAGATTGATTGCAGAACCTCGGGATAACAGTCTTCACGGGTAATCTGCCCCACAGCTCATGATACCGAAAAGCAAACGCAGCCGAGAGAGCTCCTCCTCGGAAGGACAGGGGAACCCTCACTACATCCTTGGTTGTCCCGAGCTGGCGTGTACATCAAGAAGTGATGCAGAAGGTGGCCTGACGGAGGCCGCAGAGGGGAACACACCCCGATGGCCCGTCAATGACTACATGAGACAGTGGGAGCCAGACAGATGTAAAGCTGATGTCATCGTTTGACAGCTCACCAAATCTGGTAATGCCTTCACCAGCAGTGGCACACCCATGAAGTCGTCGACGCGGTAGAAAGTGGCTCGGCGAATACTGTGGAATAACACGAGGGGGTGGCTCAGACAGCATCTTTAGTTTCTCTTGCAGCCAGATCTGAAAAAAGGAAAAAAAAGAAAAAAAAAAGAAAAAAGAAAAAAGAAAAAGAGAAAGAAGAAAAGAAAAAGAAAAAAAAAAGAAAAGCCGCTGGAGTAAGTAGGGTTTAATTCAGGCAAAAATAAGGCACAGGGTTGTGTGAAAATCCGAAAGGACGCACCTCCCGCTAAGAAAAGCTAGTGTGAAAATCCATAAGGGACGCACTACCTTTAAAATAATGACGCACCTGGAGCAATAAGGGGCTGCCGGTAAAGGTTGAAGTGGATCCAGATCTCACAGCGTCCAAGCCCAGAATGGTTTCAGCCAGAATGAGTGGTAAAGGTGATAACCCCGAGTGAAAGTCGCTCAGGACTCCGAACAGGCGAGGAGCACCTGTCAGACCCCCTGGAATAATAGTGAGGAAGTTCACCATGCAGAATAAGAATATGATGCTTACCCGATAAGTGGGGATGTCGGTGAACTGATCCAAAGCCTCGATCAGTGGCCCCAGGGAAAAGGAAGAGCCCGGAGTAATCAGCCTGACGGCCTCGGAAGAAGGTATGCCCAGAGCCATGGCTATGTCCCGGGTCTGAAATAGGCCGCAGCGGGGGATGCAAGGCAGAGCGCTAGGTGGAAACCGGGCTCCCAGAATGGAAGCTAACTCTTCAGGCAAAGGACACAATTCCTGATGGGTGAACCGAAAGACATGGAACCGAGGGTTCTAGAAGTGGGTCGCCGCCAGCAGGAGGTCCTGGTCAACTCTCACCCGGCACAGATATTTCAGCCCAGACAAAGAAGAGAGGGCGCCTTCTTCCCAAGTGTGTTTGACATCTAAGATACGGTGCATCTTTTGGGTTAGAATGGAAGACATGTTGAGAAAGGTGAAAAGGCTCAAAACGCTGGAAAATGAAGAGACAAATAGAGCAAAATTTTGTAAGATTTTATAGGGAAGTGTCACCGACGGCCTACCCGCCTCTCTACAGGGACGGCCTGCCCGCCTGTTCAAAGGGACGGCCTGCCCGCCTCTGCATAGGGACGGCCTGCCCGTCGAAAGGAAATCCACCTGGCAGATGCATACGTCAGCATTGCATTCATCACGCGCATTAACTCGCATTAATTGCATGACAAACGGCCTGCCCATCGGTCGCTTGTACAGATGCCCTGCCCGTCGGTCACGAAATGCTATATAAGGGCGAGTAACAGACGGTGCAAACGCTGCTGTCCCTTTCATTTCTTCTCCCAAACCGTTTTTCTTTGCGTTTTTTGGCGTTTTTTCAAGCATTTCTTCATCTTTTTTCGCGATTTCTTCATATTTTCGCATTTTCTACTCACCAGGCGCTGTGATATTTATATTTTTCTTCAGTTTCTACACTCTTCGCGATTCCAAGTAAGTAAATAACCACTTCTTTTGAATTTTTTTCAATTTATTTCTTCATTTCTTCTCCTTTTAAACTTTAGGAGTGATTAAAATGCTTTAGATGCCTTAAGAAATTAGAGGAAATGCTGCCCATTTTTCTTTTAAAACTGAACTTTTGCATGATCACATAGAAATAGAATTTTTCTATAATTTTGGTGCTTTAGAACTACATTTTTAGCGCACCATTCTGTACATATGTTGCTTTTGCGGCCTGAGGCCATTATTTTGTATTGTTGGGGACACACTCTTGCCGGGGTGCATCCCATTTACATGCATGTATTATTGTTGAGGCCTGAGGCCTATGTTTTTGCCTTTTCATGCAGGAGGTTGGGCATACCCCTGCCGGGGTGCTGCCCAAATTTTTATTATTATTTATTCAAGAATTGAATATTTTCATGTAAAATGCATGCCCTGGGACCTGGAAAGCCCATTCTTACTCACTTTAATTATTTCCATGCTAATTGCATGTTGTTTTTGCCATGATGCGTGCGAGGCATATTAGGCTATTTCCTTAGACAGGACGTTTGCTCTTTTCATTTTTTTTTTATCAATTCTCTATCTTGTTTTGGGCCGCTATTGCCCCGGTGAGGCCTAAATTGGCCTTCACCTTGGACATAAGTTTAAAAATATTTATTTTGCCAAATTCCCGATATTTAATCTCTTCCCTTTTGCAGGATGCCTCCTAGACGTAGAGCGCCGCAGGCCCAGCCCGAGCTTGCAGCTCCGGATTGGATGGATGATGAGTCGGCTCAGAGGTATAGAGCGTTGGCTCAGGTAGAGTTTCGGGCCAGTCGTTTTGTGTCCCACCCATTTCTAGAGGCCCTAGGGTTGGCCCCAGAGTTTGATCTACTTGCCGAGAGTGCTGGTTGGACAGAGTTTCTTGAGCCCTCCTTTCAGACTTTTCCAGAGGCTACTCGCCAGGTCCTAGCCAGTCTCCGCTACGCCGGTTTTCAGAGTGCAGACACCGACCCAGGGGTGGTTCAGTTTTGGTTTGATGGCGATCACTTCAGTATCATT
Organism: Excoecaria cochinchinensis; assembly: GCA_947683425.1. Classification (NCBI taxonomy): domain Eukaryota; kingdom Viridiplantae; phylum Streptophyta; class Magnoliopsida; order Malpighiales; family Euphorbiaceae; genus Excoecaria; species Excoecaria cochinchinensis. The sequence continues at coordinate 4,701,212 of CANTUQ010000161.1, forward strand.
AGGCAGAGATTTGCTTAGGCCATCGGGCTCCCTACGGAGGAGGGGGTCGAGATCCCGCGGCGAGAGGTGAGACGCGCCCATTGGGCCGCCATTGCCATACCGGGAGTGCTGTACGATCACGATACAGCGAAGAGCACCGTACTGGTGTCTCAGGCACTCCGGTATTTGCACAGAGTGCTTTCCAGTTCGTACCTCGGTCGAGCTGGTAATCCAGGGTCGCTTAACGCGGCCGAGATCTGGAGCCTCTAGGCTATGGTGGCAGGCCCACGTCTCAACATTAGCCACGAGATCTTGGCCAGCCTGACCAGAGTCAGCAGAGGGTTGACACCGGTGGTGATGGTAGGAGGAGTCATCACCCGGTTACTTTTGAGATTAGGGGTTAACCCCGAGAGATTGAGAGGACCCTTGCCGGAGGGGATCCATGTAGACGCCACGGCAGCAGTACAGATGGGGATGATCTCCCCGATTTCAGGCCAGGCAGAGGCTTACAGGGTGTTGACCATTCATGAGACCCGGCAGCTGTTCTCGCTTCCACCCTTGGGTGCAGATCTAGACCACCCGGAGCACCCGGAGGAGCAGCCTCCACAGCCCGAGCCTCAGCCAGAGCCCGAGCCGCAGCCAGAGCCCCAGCCTCAGCCGGAGCCTCAGCCTCCTCAGCCACAGACTGTGCCTCCACCACAGCAGCAGGAGCCGCCTAAGACCCCCTCGGACTTCGACTTCGAGATCACGATGGACGACCTCTTCGCCGCTTCACCGGCGTCCAGAGCACCGACTCCAGTCCCATCACCGAGCGCCAGGGTACAGAGGTCTATCCATGGGCCCTCCGAGAGATATCATCCGTACTCCCGAGGTGACCCAGGGGCATCCACCTCCTCGGCACCACCGCCAGAGCCAGCACCGCAGCAGCCTGCACCACCTGACTTCTCTCAGCTCCTCACGTCCATGTTTACAGCCTTAGAGCAGCGGCAGGATGAGAGAGACAGGGCCATTCATGAGAGGTTGGATCGCCAACAGGCTGCCATTCAGGAGCAGTCCCAGTTGGTGGAGCGCTTAGCCTGAGAGCAGGCCGGCTACATTGAGCATATGACTCGGGAGCAGGCTCGGGCCTTGGAGGTTTTCAGGGATGAGCAGGCTCAGGTCCTGGAGGCTTTCAGGGGGGAGCAGATGAGGATGATTGAGCAGATTGCTCAGGGGCAGACGGAGTTGAGACAGCAGCTCGCTCATGACTTGAGGATGTCACAGGACCAGGCGTCTCAGAGGGTCGATATGACCCTACATATGATTGATGAGTCACTTGACTCTCTGAGATCCCGCATCCAGGTGATGGAGGGGATTCTCCCACCTCTTTCTCAGACCATGAGGGAGTTTAGAGAGCAGACGGAGCAGAGCCTGGAGCAGAGGAGAAAGGCCGCCAGCGAGCAGACCATTCAGTTGAGCCAAGCCTTCAAGAAGTTGGGAGACAATGTTTCTGAGACCTTAGGGTTTATGAGTACCTGTACCCAGCCCTTCTTAGATGGCTACGCTCATATCCGGTTCAGGCGGGCCCATGATCACAAGGCAGGACCCTCCACAGCTCCACCACCACATCCGGCACGTCCACCTCCACCATGGACCGTGCATATATCGGATAATGAGGATCCCGATGAGCCCTCAGACTACACACCTCTCTGATCTTCAGGGAGTTATTTTTGTATCTTTTGTACATTTTCATTTTGTATATGCACTGTACAAAAATGACATTTCTAGTGAAACTTTTATTTCATTTTTGCATGATCATGCGATTGCTTTATCACATCATAGAAGGTGTATGTCCTCATATTTACTTATATGTCAATGAAAATGACAAAATAACAAAAAACAAAAAAACTGATCAATGGCAGCTCAGAAAAAAAAAACGAAACACGGTATAGCAAATAAAGCTAGATCACGCCATCAATAGATAGGCTAAAAGATGACCACTCAAACATGAACTAACAAAATATTTTATCACATAGGTACAGAGAAATACCGATCTGAACATAGACATCGATTAAAAAGATCTCTTTTGGAACAAGGAACCCAGCGGAGTTTCCACACTTCAAACCGAGGTTGTAGCCAAAGCATGCTACATCTCACCAGATCGAGGCTGTAGCCAAAGCATGCTGCATCTCACCAGATCGAGGCTGTAGCCAAAGCATGCTACATCTCACCAGATCCAGGCTGTAGCCAAAGCATGCTGCATCTCACCAGATCCAGGCTGTAGCCAAAGCATGCTGCATCTCAACAGATCGAGGCTGTAGCCAAAGCATGCTGCATCTCACCAGATCGAGGCTGTAGCCAAAGCATGCTGCATCTCACCAGATCGAGGCTGTAGCCAAAGCATGCTGCATCTCACCAGATCGAGGTTGTAGCCAAAGCATGCTGCATCTCACCAGATCGAAGCTGCGGTCAGAGCAGATCGCACTTCAAATTGGGGTTATAGCCAAAGCATGCCTCATCCCGCCAAGTACCTACCGGTCGAGATAAGACCGATGGAAGTATCTTCGCATCACCGAGCGGATCGAGACAAGGTCCACCCGGCAGAAGGCACGGAGGGTGAAAAGCCGTCGCAGGTACGCTTACTTTCTGACCTTTCTCTGAGTTTTGGCTTATCTAGGCGCTTGTGCACTAGTAGCTCCAAAACTGGGGGCAACTGTAAGCACCGTGTCCCGGAGCAGTCCGGATCAGAGGTTACCCTATGATGAAATCAATGTCCGAGCCTATATGAGGGGCTGGATTTGGAGGTTTTAGTCCCGCGTTCCATGAGAAATGAGGCTTTTTACCATTCCTGGGCAAAGGGAGAGAAAAACAGAGGTTTTTTCGAGTCGAAAGGAATTTTGTCCTCCACAGACGGCCAGCCCGTCTGTGAAGTCAGCCCGTCGCTTTGAGTCACCGACGGCTTGTGGTATTTTTCGACGCCCGTCGAAAAGTCACCACCCCTGTCAGAACGCTGGCTGGTTTCCCGGAGCACGCAACCGTTCCGACGCCCGTCGGTGGATGTGGCAGGGCCGTCGAACGAATCCTTGTGTCAGAAGGATTCTTCCGACGCCCGCCCCCATACACTGACGCCCGTCGGTCGTGTCTGGCTATAAAAGCTCCGGATTTTCACTTGAAAAGGGTTGGAAAAAATTTTCAAAGGAGGAAACTCTGCCGAATTTCAAGCAAATTTTCTCTCTCTTCCAACAAAACACATTCACTAAAGAAATTCATTTAATCAAGCATCAAATCAATTGAAAGGAACTAAAACTAATTAGTTTCCTTTAGATTTTGACTCCAAAATCAATCTTTTGAGGGGTTGAAGAAGAAATAGTTCATTTTCTTTCTTTAAATCCTTCATCTTTTGCTTCTCGTGGAACGCGCGGGACTCTAATCAACACAAAAATCTCACCCGAAGCGATTATCTGAGGGTAAATATTCCGGATCCCTTCTCCATATTATCTCATATTTATTTCTTACTTTGTGGTTTTTTTTTTTATCTGTCATTATTTTCTTTTATTTTGACTCTCTTATATCCTTTTGAGATAAAACCCACTTTTTAACTTTGATAAAGGTTTTTTTTCTCTCCATTATGTTTTTTTTCGGAGACAGTGGTGACCGACGGGTCATCTTCATCACCGACGCCCGTCGGTCAGCCACCTACAGACGCCCCTCCTTGAGTGACAAACGGACATCTCGGTTACCTTAACCGACGCCCGTCGGTCAGCCAAGGAAGGCCGTCGGTGGGTTCTGTGTCCATCCTTTTAAATCGTTTTTTTTATCTCTTTCAGGTCTCTTTGACTTCTTATATGTTAAATTTGTGTATATTAACATCTCTTAACTTTCTATGAGTGTATATTGATCCTCTTGGAAAATCCCGAGTTTGAGCGGCAGTCTATTATGTTTGGAGGACTTCATCCGGTTTAGTTTCCTAATCCTCTTAAGTATTTTCTTCATTTATTATTTATTGATTATTTTATGTATACGAATGTACTCCTTTCATATCCCATTAATGTATAAAAATGACTCAATGTTTTATATTCAATAAAATGAAATTTACACAAAAGCAAGGGTCCAATGCCCTATTTTTATCCAATAAAGATCATCACAAATAAAAATCCCCAATTTTAATAATGATGCAATGTGAGGACCAAAGTCCTCAAAATAAGCCATGCCCCGATTTATGCATGCTTCGCGCATTTACGAAAGGGAGTTGTATTCCGCTCCTTGTATTATTGTAATTTACCGCTTTCATTATCTATTTGATCATTTATCGCTTTCAAGATGTGAATAAGTGCGCCTTTTAATCAATTGCATAGTGTGGAGAGAGAGTGAATTAATGATTTTAAAATTTGATCATAAAATAATTGAGGTAGAAATAGATGAGAAACCCGGACCCAGCTCTGGTCTTCGGGCTCAAGAGGTTAGAGGTCATCCTTCAAGATACTTCTTGAGTCACGAGGCTTTAGCGCTAATCCTAGGCTCCTTAGGGTGAGGAGTTCACCTTTCATGATCCCTCTAGCGGGCCCAAAATGGATACCAAGCGCAGTCTTAGGCTCTCCGAGGCGAGAGAAACTTTCCCAATGTTCTATTGGGTGGCGACTCCATGAAACCTCCATGTTGCCCAACATAGATGCACTTGCGATTCATCGCAAGCCGCCAACGGACCCGCAAATGCCCCGATCGCCCACGTTGCGGGTGGTCCCATGGGCGGCGCTCGGGATCCGGCGCGCGTCACAACATCACTTAAACAAATACACTAAATTACTTAGCTATCGATTGACCTATAACTGTCTTATTTACTATTCATTTGGTATAAATTTTGGCAGTAAAACAACTTATAATTTGCACTACCCAAACCTGCACTTTTGAAAATGCACAGCCCCGACAAGGGCACAACAATAGTAATAGTCCACATCCATTTAATCACATCCCACATTCCATCACACAGACATAATAATAAAATACATAGATAATATGACATATGACATCATTACATGCTCAAATACCAATACTAGATTACGTATATACATGCCAAAATAAAATCCATTACGTACATAAAAAATAAACAAACTTCAATTTCTTCAGCTTGCTCCCAAAAAGACTGAGGATGCTGCTCCACCTAACGCGTACCTACACGCAGTAAAAAATAACTACGTGCTGAGCATTAGAATGCCCAGTGGTTATAATGCCTTGAATTATACCTTGGTAGTGATTGGTTTTGTAACAACCCAAATATGGCTTAATCAGGATTTGTGTTTTGACTTGAAAAGTTTAAAGTATTTTCGGTATGCGAGTCTTTGGAATTGGAAATTTCGAGGACCCAATTGAAGAGTTAATTAAAGTGTTATTTGAAAGAATTTTTATTAGTGAGTGATTAGTATTTAAGTAAAGATTTGTAAGAGTTTTTGTTAAAAATTAAAAGGAAGTTTAGTGAGGAGGTCCAATGGGAGATAGACAAGTTGCTTGGTAGGTGAGTGCATTTATGTGGATTTGAAAGAGAGAGATAAGTGGGAAGGCAAAAAAAGGGAGCTTGCTTCATGGTTGAAGCATTCTTCATCTTCCTGTTCTTTCCCATTTTCTCTCCTTCCACCGGTTTTGCTCTTCGTTTCCTTGGTGTAGTTTTTCAGTTTGAGGGAGGGTTGCTTATTTGAATTGGCTCTGAGGTAAGTGGTTGTTTTGGCATTATCTCCTTCTTTTTCTTCTCTGTTTTCTATTTGTCGAAGGTTGTGTTTGTGGTTTTATTGGTTTTGGTTATCTGAGCTTTGGTTTTGTTTGAATCTGTGCAAGAACCTGAAGATAGAAGAAAAAGTAAAGGTAAAGAGAAGGTTGGATACTGACGAGATCGGTTTGAAGCTTTTGTTTCCAGGTTTGGGAGCGTGTGTTGGTTGATTTATTTGATCATCTTCCTTGCTCGGATATGTGTGAATGTGTATATGTTGTATTGATTTGTTAGTGTTGTGATTTTGAGTTTTGATTGTTAAAAGTCTATTTTGTATGTTATGGAAATGAGTTTTTACATGATTTTCTAGTTCTGTTCTGTTTTGTTTTTCTGGGTTTTGAGCAGGAGAATCTTCACGAGACGTGAAGTCTTTCACAAATTGTGAAGATTATTCCGCTCAGCGTGCTTGTTCTCTGGATTCCTGATATAGTTGGCTTTATGCTTGTTTTGCAAGTATGTGAGTATTATTGGTAAGAGTTTTTGCTTATTTGAGTTGCGGGTGTGTATTGGCTTGAAATCAGATCGGAGAAGTGCATTTTTCGAAAAAATATACAACTCTATCACGAGAGAGACGTTCGTCTCGATCGTAATCGAGCTAGATTTTCCTCAGTATCCTCTCAGATGCATTGCACTTTGCTCTGAGATGTGATTGTTAGCTGCTCAAAATGCAGAGCTCGGCTCGACATGAAGAGCCGTTCAGCATGTAGAGCTCTGCTCGGCATGTAATGTGCTCGTCATGAAGAGCACCGTTCGGCATGAAGAATTCGGTCAAAATGTAAATGTTCTTTCAGTACTTTACTTCGTTTTGATTTCTTATTGATGCATGACTCATGGTTTGTGATTGTTTTGTTATGATAGTGTTTTGACATGTGATTTTGGGTTAGAGAATGCTTTGGAATTCTAGTGAGTGGGTTGAGCCTGAAGGGTCATAGTAGTGGATAGATGAGCATGTTTATAAAGGGATAGTGAGTGCAGCTGCCCATATTGGCCCGTTCGGGTCTAGTGATATGGTTGACCTTCGTTAAGGGTCTAGTGAAAATGTTTTTGAGACTCCGGTATCCCTTGTTGGCTCCGGGCTAGTGAAAATGTTTTTGAGGCTTCGGTCTCCACTGTAGAGTTCTCCCGTATCCACCACCAGTGAAGTTCAGGCTATTGTGTTCTGCTTGGTTTGTAAGGTGCTCAGTAGTGTAGTGTTCGAATTTTGTATGCAGTTAAGCGATCAGTTATGTGTTTCTGTTTAATGCCCTAATTTAATGAATGTACTTCGCATATTTTCTGACCATCTGGCATATGCATGTGATATTTTTGTATAGTGTTGTCTTTTTCTTTGTTTCCTCCCCACTAAGGGTTATCGCTTAGCACGGGATGTTTTATGTTTTCTCGTGTAGGTGGCAGGTTTTGTTTCCGGATGGAGTCGCACATCTGCAAGGTCGGCCACGTGGGAGTTAGAGTTTTATTTTTGTAATCTGCTCCTGTACCTTTTTTGTATATAAGGATATTTTTGTATTTTGTAAATAGATCGAATATTGTATATTTTTGGACTTGTATGTATATTGATATTTGTATTATTGTCAGTTGCTATTTTCTGCTTCCGCGTTATGTTTTGCTTGTTTATGCATGTGGTTTTGTGTCCGGTTGGTTGTGGCGCTCTGATCGGGGTGTTTCCGTGGCATTCCGATTGGGGTGGTATATGTTTAATTAAGGTTGTGTGGGAATTTAAGTATGCTATTTAACTAAATTGAAATAATAAATGAAGGACTTAATTGAATAACTAAAGAAAGTTAAGTGGCTTATTGGCAATTGTGTATGTTTAACACTAAGATGAATTAATAAGCTTAATTGAAAACCAGATTTGCTTAAGTGGGATTTAGGTGAATAGTGGAATTCTGGGTGTCCTTTGGTAGTGATGCCACCTCAACCATTCTCATGCAATATTTAGCTTGAGGAGAGAGAAATTTCAGACTATCATACATGCATTTGTTTTCAGTTTCTGCTTTCTTCTTCTTTTACCCGTGGTCTCTCTCTCTTTCACTATAAAAGCTGTAAATTGACTGCTGAGTTTAAGAGTTGTTATATATATAGAGAATCCAAAAATTAAGGTAAGTTTTTTGTTTGGGTTTGCTCATACTCAACTTCTTCTCTTTCTTTAATTTTGGGTTGAGATGGAATTTGATTTGGATGTCCCATTTCTAGAAATTGGACTATGTGTGTAGCTGAGAAATCAAAGCAAGACAAAGGGAAAGCTAAGATTGGAGAACCTAGCTCAAAAGGAGATCTTTAGGAGCATAGGAGAAGAGGTTTGGGAAATTATTTTATGTGTGTGTGTTTATTGCTATATTGTACTTAATTTGAATGTTAGATGCATATTTGTGATGAGAATGACTTGGATAAATGGTTATGGTTATAAGTGCTGGAATTTAGAACATGTAGTACTTTGACAAGTACCCTATTTTAGTTAAACCATGTTTGGTATGAGTGAGAATTGATTGGAGAAAAATGAGCTTAATGGCATGTTAATATGTTCACAAGTGGCTGAAATGAGAACTATTTTATGGAAGGGTTTTAAGGCATGGTTAACTTGGTAATTGGTGTAGAAAACTAGAAATTTTAGCTTGACTTTGCCTAAATTTCTTAATTTGGGGTGATCTATACGGCGGTATGAAATGGGCATACCACCGTGTAATCACATTCTGTTCCTTAATAATGCTTGTCTGTGGTTTTACACGGCAGTAAGGACTTTGCATACCGCTGTGTAAAGTCATTCTGTTTTGATCATATTATGTGTTGAGCATTTTTACACGGGGGTATGGCTTTGCCATTCTGCCGTGTAAATGCATTCTGTTTCTAGGGAATTGTGTACGGCATACGACACGGTGGTATGGTTTTCCCTTTTGACCGTGTAGGATGTTTTACACGGCAGTAAGGTCTTGTCATACCGCTGTGTAAATGCCATCTGCCTTGAAAATTGAAAGTTTGAATCTTATTATAAACATGAGATTATGGTTGATAAATAAGTATATACGTATGATTGTATGCATATGTGATGACGAGGAAATTGTGATGTGTACCATTATGTATTTGAACAATATGATGGGTTATAATTGAATGATATTATATTGCTATACTTATTATGGCAATGAAAATGATCAGATTTATAATTTAGCCTGTGAGTCAAGTAGTGGATAGATAGGCATGCGTATAGGCTTAAAGTGCTATAGCTCAATGCCACCAATTCCTCTGGAATCACAATGCGATTGGAATCCTTGCTGGAATCTTTAATGTGAACATTGATTATGTTAACTTTTATTGTACCTTAGGGTACCATTATGAATGTGAGTATCCACGGATACACTGAATTTATTGTACCCGAGGGTACCAATACGATACCCATTATCCCCATCTTTGAATTGCAAGCAAAGCTAAATAAATGAGATAAAAATAAACTTAAGCATTTAACTTGATATGTATGATTTACTGTGCACATCAATGAGTATATGATAATCATACGAATGTTGATTTGAATTGGATATAAGCAATTGTGCTATGTGCATAAATTATATGCATGCTTATGAGTTAATAACCTAAGTAAGAATTTTCATATGTTGTTTTTATGATACATGTTTTTATATATTTATGTATGTATATGCTATATGTTATTTCACCACTAAGTGTTTTCAGCTAGCACGGGTTTGCTAATCCATGTAGGTTTAGACGCGAGATGATCTTGAAGGACAGAGACGCATTGCCATCCGGTCAACACTAGGAGTACTATTAGTGTAGGTTTTGGGGTAATTGGCAATGAGTTTTGTATATTTAACGTTTATTCCTTTTATAACGAAGCAATATATAAGAATGTAATAACTAAGCATGGTATCAATATGTGTGTATGATATGTATATAAGTATATGAATGTATCAGTCTAGCGTGTGATATCCATTGCATGTGAATGCATGAGTTATGAAATTTAATTGTGCAGGTTTTAACATGCATGTATGATAGTGTTGTTTGCATGTGTTTGCTATGTGGCGATCATTCTCGACTGCGCCAATTGAGTTGTTCTTATGGTCGGGAATTGGCATCACAAGTTGTGGTATCAGAGCCTGGTTTAGTCTTTTCTAGGAATTGGCTAGATTAAGATGTGTATAGTTATGTTGACCTAATGCGAACGTCCTAGTTTAATTGTGTAGTGATGATGGATCCTTCTCATAATTTAAGAGAAGAAACAGCTGAAAGTGTTTACCCTCAAGAAGCGAAAGTTTCTGGGTCTAGTAAATCTAGGCTAGCCAGTTTTGGTAATGAGGTTTCGATGGTTCCGATGGAGGCTTTATTAAAGATGTCTCAGGATATGGCAAGAGTATTGGATCGAATGACAGCACCAAAGGCTCCACTTGAATCACTGAGGAAACATGGAGCAGAGGAATTCCATGGTACAAGATTAGATAAATTTAATAACGAAGAGTATTGGATAGAGAAGGTACAGAGAGTTCTTAGAGAAATAAGGTGTTCTCCGGACCAACGAGTAGAATGTGTAGTATCATTGCTTCAAGGTGCTACTTATGATTGGTGGAAATTAGTTTTGCAGCATCGAATGCTTCTGGACCCGATTACTTGGGAATTTTTGGAAAAGGAATTCCGGAATAAGTATGTAACCAAGGCGTATAGAGAGGCAAATTCGAAGCAATTTTTGAATCTGAGACAAAGGGAAATGTTAGTGGCAGAATATGCGAAGGAGCTTTGCCGATTGAGTAAGTATGCACCGCCTGGGGTCTTGACTGAAGAGTTTAGATGCCAGCAGTTTGAGGAAGGCTTAATTGAGCAAATCAAGGCATTGTTGATTTCATTTACAACTGAACAGAATGTGAGTTATTTTCGGATTGTTCAAGCCGCTATGCGAGCTGAGAGGTCTCTGGAGATATAAAAAGAAAGAATACAGAAGAGGAATTCCAATCGTGGTGGATCTCATTCAGGCAAGAGATCAAGGGATTCTCGAATGGTACCACCGGCTGAATCTGTATATAGTTCAGTGGGTAGAGGTAAGAAGCAAGGGACATCTGCCGTGTCAGGGTTTGGTAGAGGTACATCTGGTACCAAGAGTGAAGTGCATGAATGTTCTCATTGTTGTAAAAGACACCGAGGGGAATGTTGGAGAGCAACTAGTGCCTGTTTTAGATGTGGGAGCACCGATCATTTCCTAGCCAACTGTCCGAAGGCATATGAAGTAGCCGGGAATCAACAAGAGCAGAGTAGAGGTGGTTCTAATTTGCCACCAGCTAACAAAGGAAGAGGAAGAGGATGTGGCAGAGGTGGCCAGTCCAGAGGTGGAACTGAATTAGAAACGGTGGATAGGCCATCTGCAGCACCAGCTCAGGCTTATGCTATGAAAGCTCGAGAGGATCAGAATGCACCTGAGGTTATAGTAGGTACCTTCTTACTTTATGGTGTAGAGATGTTTGCATTAATTGATCCTGGATCGACTCAATCATATGTGTGCACTAAGAGGATGTGTGATAAAATGCTGAATGTTGAATATTTACAACATGATATTTGTGTAACGAGTCCATTAGGAAGTAATGTGAATGTGAATAAAGTGCATAGGGACTGTCCATTAGTAGTGCAAAGTTGTGCATTTCTGGCTGATTTGATTGAGTTGCCTTTTGATGAGTTTGATTTAATTTTGGTTATGGATTGGTTAAGTAAGCATAATGTGATAGTCGACGGTAAGAAAAGGACAGTGGTACTCAGTGGTAGTGAGGGAAATAAAGTGACTGTGAGGAGTTTATGTGCTAATCCGCTTGTTAATGTGTTATCAGCAATGCAAGCATATCGGTGTTTGAGAAAGGGATGTGAGGCTTATTTGGCTCATGTTTTAGATTCTAAATGAGAGCAAGTGAGAATTCAGGAAATACCCATAGTTAGGGAGATTCCGAATATGTTTCCAGAACAATTGTCTGGTGTACCGCTAGTAAGGGAAGTGGAATTGTCTATTGATATTGTGCCTGGAACAGTACCAGTGTCTATAGCGTCGTATCGTATGTCTCCTACTAAGTTGAAGGAGTTAAAGACTCAATTGCAGGAGTTGTTAGATCGAGGCTTTATAAGGCCTAGCGTGTCTCCATGGGGAGCACCAGTTTTGTTCGTTAAGAAGAAGGATGGGACCATGAGGATGTGTATAGATTACCGACAGTTGAACAAAGTAACAGTGAAGAATCGATCCCCTCTACCAAGAATTGAGGATTTATTTGATTAGTTGAGAGGGGCAGGTGTATTTTCTAAGATAAATTTAAGGTATGGGTATTATCAGTTGCAAGTGAAGAAGGATGATATACCTAAGACTGCATTTAGAATTCGGTATGGGCATTACGAATTTTTAGTAATGCCATTCGGGTTAAATAATGCGCCTGCTTCATTTATGGACTTCATGAATAGAGTGTTCAGATCGTATTTAGATCAGTTTGTTATGGTATTCATCGATGACATCTTGGTTTATTTAAGGAATGAGGAAGAGCATGAGCAGCATTTGAGAATTGTACTTCAGACTTTCAGGGAACATCAACTGTATGCTAAGTTGAGTAAGTGTGAACTTTGGTTAAGAGAAGTATCTTTTCTATGGCATGTGGTATCTTCAAAAGGTATAAAGGTGGATCCGACCAAAATTGAAGCGATTGTGAATTGGAAGCCACCTAGGAATGTACCAGAAGTTCGCAGCTTCCTGGGATTAGCTGGATACTACAGAAGGTTTATGAAAGGGTTTTCTATAATAGCTTCACCTTTGACCATATTTCTTCGAAAGGGAGTTACATTTGAGTGGACAGAAAGGTGTCAATCAAGCTTTGAACAATTGAAACAATTGAAGTGGATGTTGGTGGAGGCACCAATCCTAACTCAACCTATATCTAGCAAGGAATATGTTCTGTATAGTGATGCTTTGGGAATAGGTTTGGGTTGTGTGTTGATGCAAGAAGGAAAGGTTATGGCGCATGCTTCAAGGCAATTGAAGCCACATGAGCAGAATTATCTGACCCATGACTTGGAGTTAGCAGCAGTGGTGTTTACCTTAAATATTTGGTGACACTACCTGTATGGTGAAAAGTGTAAGATCTTCACTGATCACAAGAGTCTCAAATATTTGTTAACTCAAAAGGAATTGAATTTGAGACAGCGTATATGGCTTGAGTTATTTAAGGATTATGACTGTATAGTGGATTATCATCCTGGTAAAGCCAATGTGGTGGTTGATGCGTTGAGTACGAAATCTGTTTCGGCTTTGATGCTAAGACAAGTAAAGTGGAGGTTTACTGCAGATGGGGCATTGTTATCTCAATTGAAAGCAAGACCGGTACTACGGGATGAATTGGTAGCTACACAGAAAAATGATGGCAAGTTACAACAGATTGTGCGATCAATTTTGGATGGTGACAAGACTGGTTATTCAGTGGATGAGGAAGGTGTACTGCTTTATAAAAATCGGATGTGGTGCTAATGATAGTGGATTGAGGAAAAGATTAATGTATGAGGCGCACAACACTGTCTTTACTATGCATCCAGGTAGGAACAAAATGTATCAAGACTTGAAACAATTATATTGGTGGCCTGGAATGAAAAGGGATGTGGCAGAGTATGTGTCTAAGTGTTTAACTTGTCAACAAGTGAAAGCGGAACATCAGGTTCCACATGGTCTGTTGAATCCTCTTCCCATTCCACAATGGAATTGGGATAACATCATCATGGATGTTGTTTCTGGATTACCTTTGACTTCAAAGCAACAATATTAAGTATGGGTAATTGTGGATAGATTCTCTAAATCAGCTCACTTTATACCGGTTCAAATAGATGATTCCATGGACCGATTGGCTGACTTGTATGTGAAAGAGATTATTAGATTGCATCGAGTGCCCTTATCTATTGTATCTGATAGGGATCCAAGGTTTACTTCTAAGTTCTGGAAGAGTCTACAAGTTGCATTGGGTACTAAGTTAAATTTCAGTATAGCATTCCATCCACAGACTGATGGGCAATCGAAAAGGGTTATCCAGGTATTAGAAGACTTAATGAGAGCATGTGTTTTGGACTTTTCCAGGAGTTGGGATAAGTACGTTCCATGAATGGAATTTGCTTATAATAACAGTTATCAGGCAAGTATTGGCATGGCACCATATGAAGTGCTACATGGAAGAAAATGTCGTACGCCGGTTTGTTGGACAGAACTGGGAGAACATAAGGTTATTGGACCGGATTTAGTAAAAGATATAGAAGAGAAGGCAAGAATCATTTAGTAGCGATTAAAAGCAGCTAGTGCCAGACAGAAGTCGTATGCGTACTTAAAAAGGAAAGATATCGAATTTAAGGTAGGCAATAAAGTATTTTTGAAAGTGTCTCCTTGGAGAAAGGTATTGAGATTTGGGGAAAAGGGAAAGTTGACTCCGAGGTTTATTGGACCGTATGAAGTGTTGGACAGAGTGGGTTCAGTGGCTTACTGGTTAGCTTTGCCTCCGGCTTTAGCCAAACTCCACAATGTTTTCCATGTGTCCATGTTGAGGAAGTACCGATCAGATGAGTCTCATGTTATACCTGTGCAAGAAGTTGAGGTTCAACCGGATTTCTCCTATGATGAAAAGCCGAAAACAATTCTAGCAAGAGAAGTGAGGCAGCTTCGTAACAAACAAATTCCGTTAGTAAAAGTGGTTTGGCATAATCATGGAGTGGAAGAGGCAACTTGCGAGTTGGAAACTGCTATGCAAGAGCAAGATCCCCACTTATTTGATTTAGGTATGAATTTCGCGAACGAAATTCTTTTTAAGAGGAGAGAGTTGTATTGCCCCGAATTATACCCTAGTAGTGATTGGTTTAATTAAGGTACTGTGGGAATTTAAGTATGCTGTTGGACTAAATTGAAATAATAAATGGACTTAATTGAAAAACTAAAGAAAGTTAAGTGGCTTATTGGCAATTATGTATGTTTAACACTAAGATGAATTAATAAGCTTAATTGAAAATCAGATTTGCTTAAGTGGGATTTAGGAGAATAATGGAATTCTGGGTGTCCTTTGGTAGTGATGCCACCTCAACCATTCTCATGCAATATTAAGCTTGAGGAGATAGAAATTTCAGACCATCATACATGCATTTGTTTGTAGTTTCTGCTTTCTTCTTCTTTTACCCATGGTCTCTCTCTCTTTCACTCTAAAAGCTATAAATTGATTGTTGAGTTTAAGAGTTGTTATATATATAGAGAATCCGAAAATTAAGGTAAGTGTTTGGTTTGGGTTTGCTCATACTCATCTTCTTCTCTTTCTTTAATTTTGGGTTGAGATGGAATTTGATTTGGATGTCCCATTTCTAGAAATTGGACTATGTGTGTAGCTGAGAAATCAAAGCAAGACAAAGGGAAAGCTAAGATTGGAGAACCTAGCTCAAAAGGAGATCTTTAGGAGCATAGGAGAAGAGGTTTGGGAAATTATTTTATGTATGTGTGTTTATTGCTAAATTGTACTTAATTTGAATGTTAAATGCATATTTGTGATGAGAATGACTTGGATAAATGGTTATGGTTATAAGTGCTGGAATTTAGAACATGTAGTACTTTGACAAGTACCCTATTTTGGTTAAACCGTGTGCTTGGTATGAGTGAGAATTGATTGGAGGAAAATGAGCTTAATGGCATGTTAATATGTTCACAAGTGGCTGAAATGAGAACTATTTTATGGAAGGGTTTTAAGGCATGGTTAACTTGGTAATTGGTGTAGAAAACTGGAAATTTTAGCTTGACTTTGCCTAAATTTCTTAATTTGGGGTGATCTACACGGCGGTATGAAATGGGCATACCACCGTGTAATCACATTCTGTTCCTCGATAATGCTTGTCTGTGGTTTTACACGGTGGTAAGGACTTTGCATACCTCCTTGTGAAGTCATTCTATTTTGATCATATTATGTGTTGAGCATTTTTACATGGGGGTAAGGCTTTGCCATACCGTCGTGTAAATGCATTCTGTTTTGAAGGGAGTTGTGTACGGCATACTACACGGCGGTATGGTTTTCCCTTTCCACCGTGTAGGATGTCTCACACGGCAGTAAGGTCTTGTCATACCACCGTGTAAATGCCCTCTGCCCTAAAAATTGAAAGTTTGAATCTTATTATAGACATGAGATTATGGTTGATAAATAAGTATATACATATGATTGTATGCATATGCCATGATGAGGGCACTGTGATGCGTACCATTATGTATTTGAACAATATGATTGGGTATAATTGAATGATATTATATTGCTATACTTATTATGGCAATGAAAATGATCGAATTTATAATTTAGCCTGCGAGTCAAGTAGTGGATAAATGGGCAGGCCTATAGGGTCAAAGTGATGCAGCCCAATGCGACCAATTCCTCTGGAATCACAATCCGATAGGAATCCTTGCTGGATTCCTTAATGTGAACATTGATTATGTTGACTTTTATTTCACCTTAGGGTACCAATGTGAATGCGAGTATCCACAGATACACTGAATTTACTGTACCTGAGGGTACCGATACGATACCCGTTATCCGCGTCTTTGAATTGTAGGCAAAGCTAAAAAATGCGATAAAAATAAACTTAAGCAATTAACTTGAAATGTATGATTTACTGTGCACATCGATGAGTATATGATAATCATATGAATGTTGATCTGAATTGGATATAAGCAATTGTGCTATGTGTATAAATTATATGCATGCTTATGAGTTAATAACCTAAATAAGAATTTTCATATGTTGTTTCTATGATATTTGTTTTTATATATGTATGTATGTATATGCTATATGTTATTTCCCTACTAAGTGTTTTCGCTTAGCACGGGTTTGCTAATCCGTGTAGGTTCGGACACGAGGTGTTCTTGAAAGACGGATCCGCATTGCCATCCGATCAACACTAGGAGTACTATTAGTGTAGGTTTTGGGGTAATGGGCAATGAGTTTTGTATATTTAACGTTTGATCCTTTTGTATTGAAGCAATATATAAGAATGTAATAACTAAGCATGGTATCAATATGTGTGCATGATATGTATATAAGTATATGAATATATCAGTTTAGCATGTGATATCCGCTGCATGTGAATGCATGAGTTATGAAATTTAATTGTACAAGTTTTAACATGCGTGTATGATAGTGTTGTTTGCATGTGTTTGTTGTGTGGCGATCGTTCTCGACTGCGCCAATTGAGTTGTTCTTATGGTCGGGAATGGGCGTCACAGTGGTGGTTACTAATCTATAAATTCCCTAACTAAATTCCATTTAATTAACGTATTAAAAATACATATATATTATTTTCACTTATTATTATTTACGCCTAATTCACTTAATAATTCACTTAATTAACCACATTATTATTTATTTAGTCACTTAATTAACTATATATTTAATATTCTAACTAGTTTTCCTTAATTTCCATTAATTACACTTTAATCACTATTCTTTTCACTTAATTCCATCTACATCCTTACCTTTCTATTAATTACAATTATGTCCCCTTAATTACACAAATACCAATCCATCTTTTACCTTAATTACATTTATGTCCCCATTTTACACCTAAATTACCAAAATACCCTTATTTATTCAATATTTACACTATTTATCTCATTTATGCCCTTTTTCCACTTTTACCCCTTTTTAACTTATCTAATTACAATTTCACCCTTTTACATTATTTTTCCCCTTTATAACTCACAATTTAGCCAAATTACAATGTAGTCCCTAAATTATCACTTTTTCACTATTTCACCATTTTAACACCATATCTTACTAAAATTACCATTTTACCTTTCCACATACACTTTTAACTTATTTTTACCAAATTTTACCAACTTTTAGTAAAATTACTGTTTTACCCCTAAACTTTCTATTTCATTTATTTTAGTCCTGTTTTCACTCATTTTCACCAATTTCACTATTTTAACTATTTTTATCACATATTTACCAGTGTGCCCCTAGTATGGACCCGATAGAAAACCTACTAACCAGATATGCGAGACATAGGCCCCACAGACCCATTTCACTATAAAATGATCCCAGTAGGACCATTTTCACTGCACTGCACTATATTATACACTGAATTTTACTGTACACTGCGATAAGCTCTCATCGGCTTATCGATAGTAAGTCACCATAACTCATACCGCGGTGTGGAATCCCTATGGCTAGTCAATTATATCCTTGACTAGATTTCACTACCAGATAACAACTAAGGGTAATATTTCTCAAAATTCATATAATTATCACATTATGTCAATATGCACATTTCATCATACATCTCATTCTCACATACCACTTCACATACACACTTTTTTATCATTGTATAGTCATATTTTGCGATTATATTACATGTATTATCAAAATCCACTTATATATTA
This sequence comes from Excoecaria cochinchinensis, assembly GCA_947683425.1. Classification (NCBI taxonomy): domain Eukaryota; kingdom Viridiplantae; phylum Streptophyta; class Magnoliopsida; order Malpighiales; family Euphorbiaceae; genus Excoecaria; species Excoecaria cochinchinensis. The sequence goes on from CANTUQ010000161.1 coordinate 4,719,319, forward strand.
CCACATATACCATTCGGCCTTAACACTAAAATTTCTTCATGAATTCTTTTCAACCTTTTTATCATTCTATCATGTTATACCCATGTTAAACATATCATATGCATCATTTACATGCCATAAATCACCTTAGAATTCAATAGTTTCCTTAATGTTCAATTCGGCCACACTTAGGTTTTTCATACCACTTTGATTTAATTTCATCTAATCATGTTTATACACTAATTTAAGCCTACTAAACATGAATATCAAGTTATATTTAATTAATCACTTCATTATCTTATACCTATACTTAAAAATAACCTAAAAATCAACACAAATCATAGGAAATATGTAGATTTAGTAACCATAAATCTCAATTCCAAGCTTTAGATCACTCTAGGATTACTTCTCTTTCCCTTTAGCTTGAGAAAGTTCCTCCTCTCTTGAAAAACCTACCATAGCTGAATATAAACATACCCATAACATCAAAATCAATCTTCCAACGTAAAATCTAACATCATAAATGTGTTCTACAGCCCCAAAAACCCCTATAGGGACCAATAAACTCAATTAAAAACTCTTAAATCATAAACCCAAAAGCTTACCCTAAACCTTGTACACTTGATTTATCGAACTTCCAGTGCCCAATTTAAACTCCAATTGCTTCAATAGGGTAATAGAGAGGCTGAATAATGTTTATGAGGTGAAAATTTGGGGAAAGATTGAGGGAAAATTGAAGAAAAATGGTGACACTAGTCATAATGGACTAGTCACACACATATCATAGTTTAATAGATCAGCATAAGGCAAATTAACACATAGATTTTCAGAGCATACATATGATTATGTGGATCTAGGGTTAATTAGAGAATGCATTTCAGTATCAAGGAGCAGAAAGGTACTAGCTATAACTTCTGAGGCGTCTTGCTCCTCATGAACCTTCATAGCATAGGCCCATGCTAGTGCTATAGGAGGATGATCAATAGTTTCTGATACTGCCCCATCTATAGGTTGGTTACCTTTGCCATGTCCTCTACCTCTACCTCGGGTAGCTTGAGGTGTATTAGATCCAGCTCTACTGGTTTCTTATTGATCTCAGCTAATATCATAAGCTTTCGGACAATTTGCTAGGAAATGTTTGGTGCTCCCATATCTAAAACACCCACCTGTCAACCACCTACACTCACCTCTATGACGCTTATTACAGTGAGAACCCTCTGGCGCATTATTCTCTTGCTCACTAGATCCACCTCTACCAGTACCAGATGCATTAGAGGATCCCTATCGTCTACCCCTAGTAGTAGCACTACAAAAGAAATAGCAAATTAATGACTAAAATTAGCGACTGCACTATTTTCGTTGCTAATTAGTAGCTGATTAGCGACCGTTTTAAGAATTGGTCGTGAAAATTCATTTTTCATTTTTTGCGACTAATTTAGCGACGGAAAGAAGAATCTGTGACTAATTTTAGCGACTAAAAAAACCGCGCTAATTTTAGCGACTAAAAAAACCGTCGCTAAAATAGCGATGGCAATATCAGTCGCTAAATTTGGAGGCAATTTTAGTGACATTATTTGCGATGGATGTAGCAACTAAACTTGTTGTCACTAAATACACCTTAATTAGAGACGGAATAGTGACTGATATTTCAATCGCTAAAAAATTTTCAAATTTTTTAAATATGAAAATAATTTTCAAAAATTTTAGCGACGGAATAATCCGTCGCTATTTTATAGGTAAAATTAATTATGCATACATACTTATAGTTATTAATTATTTTTAATATTTTTGCTTTACATATAAATTTTAATTTGTCTAAAATAAATTTTAATTTTACATTCAATTTGTCTACAATAAATTTTTTATTATTCAATTTTTTAAAAAATTAATGAAAATATTATATGGGTGAACTGAAATTAATATTAATAAAGAAATTTATTAAGGAATTAGTCTCCAGTGACAGATGAAGGGGGGCCAGAATAATGTAAAACAGATTGCAGAATATTTTTTGGACCGGTTCAACCGGCAGAAAAATCGAAAACTTTGAGGAGTCATAACATTTGACTCGAGTTCAGTTACAGCAGCCACTACATACTAAAACGAAGTGATTTGTGCGATCTGAATGTGTTATGGGTGGGTACCCGTAATCGCTTTTGGCGAACTCAAATTAAATCATCTTGAGCTATTTCAGACTGATTTAAGTTTTTATTCTTTGTAATTTTCAGTTTATTTTCATGTAGGGTTTGTTTTACCTTATAAATAGCTTTATTTGTAAAACATTTGGCAGAGAATAATTATAGGATGATTTTTAAGGTTTTCCAATTTTATTTGTTGCGTCTTTCGTTGTGTCACAGAATGATAAAAAAAAAGTGTAAGTGACTACCAAACTAACCATTATAAAATTAATATAATATATATATATATATATTGTAATGCCTTAAAAATTCTGACATTGTGAATAATGGCTCGGTAGGTTATAATAAATAAGTCAAAGGTTAATTTTGACCCATGAGCATTAAATATTTTTAAAAAAATTTATAATTAAATATTTGGATATTTTAGTACAAATAAATGAATGAATATTTAAATGGACAAGTGAATTGTACATATATAAAATAAGTGTATATGAATAAATAAGTGTAAGAATAGATAAATATATGCATATGTATTAGTTAAGTAAATATATGTACGTGTATGTGAATTATCTGGGGAAATTAAGAAAGAAAGAGAAGGGTGAAAAAGAAAGGGCAAACACGAAATGGGGAGAACATGGGAGAGCAGAAATCGAAGAGAGAGAGAGGGGGGGGGGTACGACGGAGTGACAAAAGGGCAGCACTGGCGACGATTGACAATCGACAAATTAATGCCCTCCGCTGAGCCGATTAGTCGCTACATTCACCTTGCCGTTCCCGATGTCACAGCCCTTTCTTCGAGACAAGTAAGTCGAAGCTTCTTCTGTGATTTTCGGCCACCTTCGGTGACTGGTGGCGACATGCGTGGTGGCAGAGAACTCCTGGCGGTCAGGCGAAGCTCCCAATGTCCATGGATCGTCCTCACTCACCGGCGATAAAGGGATCGACATTGAGGTTCTTTTGATGTTCTGTTTAGTTTATTGTTTTCTAATACCGCTTAATCATAAATTGCGCACTTTTATTTAGGTTGATGTTCTGTTTAGGTTCTTTTACCCTCCTAGGCACTTCTCATCTGTTCAAATATTTTTTCTCTCTGCAGTTCCAATGTCAGGTGAGGAGGAAAGGCTTTGGAATATTGTGAGGGCTAATTCAAAGGAGGACAGAAAGCAAGCTCCCGTGAAAGCCATGGATGGCCTCTTGTGCTCCATATTTGGCTCGCCTAGTGTATCAACACCTTCAAAACTACCATTTCACACTAAACTATCACTTTTTACCCCTAGAAAGACATTTCCTTTCTCTTCTAAACACTCCAATGTTTCCTTCTCTTTATTTTTCTCTACCTCAATTCGTTCATCCTCTTCAGGTAATTTAATTTTTATACCATTTTCACTTTGTATATATATGTGTTGTCTCTTTGCTTTCTCCCTAAAATTCTGCATGGGATTTTATATAATGCAAAAGGAATTTAATGAGATTCTTTTGATGTTCTGTTTAGTTTATTATTTTTTGATACTGCTTAATCACAAATTGTGCCCCCAATTACATTTTTTCTGTTATTTTTGTTTTTTAAAAAATATTAAAACATCATAATTAAACAGGGCATTGGTGTTTTCTCTATTTGCTTATTTGATTCACTAGTCTCCATTGTGTTCTACTATTGGTGGGCCTTGGTTTACTTTGTGTAATTATTTTGATTTTAAGGTAGGTATATGTGCAGCACTAGAGAGCCAGTTGAATGTGGAAGTGGACTTAGACGCAAGGGAATTGGCTATACAAGGTATATTATATCTTCACAATTTCGATTCAGTTTTTATTCAAGAGTTAAAAGTTTAGTATTTTTTCAGCAATTAGATATTGGTTTTAGGGGTTAACTTGGTGATCTTATTTGATTAGCTTGCTAAAGTTTTGTTGTCTGAGTGATTATTGTAATTTTCGTTTTGATAATAATAGGAAAAAGTTAAGGTTACATACTTAGATGGCATTTAAAAGGCACCACTGCTTATATTATGATTATTGGTTTACACTGTTGCCTTGAATACTAGTTTGTCTTTGATCTTAAGAAACTTGGTAAGTGTCTTTGACATTTGTTTGCAATTCAGGTATTAATGACAAATTTCTATAGCTTAAGTAGGGATGTATAAGCTGCCTTAGAGCAAGTTGAGGAGATTATAGCCTCTATTAGCATGCAGCAATCAGAGCAAGAAGTTGCGGATTTAGTATCAAAAGCATCTGATAGCTCTTTTTGGGATGATCGTGCTAAGGCTCAAGAAACCTTTGTTGCTTCAAACCAAGGTTTAATTTTTCTTCATCCTCTAATTAAGATATTGCTTCAAGCATGGCTATAGTTTTGTAATAATCCATGAATGGTGCCAATTATTTATTTTCTTTAGAAAGCTCAATAGCAGCTCATCAATATATTTCTAAAAATTACGAGACTTGCACAAAATTTGGTCTGTGGAACTTATAATGGTGTAATAATGGACGATCGCATTAAGAGTACTAATTATTGGAACTTCTGACAATGTAAATGCTTTGCATGTAAAGTATTTGGATAGTGTAAAATGCGGGCAACTTGGTGAAGAGAAAAGTATTATTTTGCTAAAACTCTAAAGAACATGAAAAACAATAAAAAATAATGTAACACTCTTTGAATCAATTGCAGATTGCATATTTATCTTCATCCATAAATCCGAACACCAAGGAAAGTTGGAAAGAGTATTTTGCATTTAATTAATTGGTCCTAGAATTGAAAAAGTAGAATAAATATAGGTTATTTTGTATGTTAGAAGTCCCTATACATAAATAATGTTAACACATAATTATTATAATACAACTTTGTTCTTATTATTAATCTTTGGAGATTAATTCATTTGAATTTGCTCTGTAATCTACATATATTGTTGCTTTGCTTATTTTTTTTTTATTTTAGGCCTCTATTCAAGATTAGACTTAACATCAGTCCGGGACCAATAAAACTATGAAATCATAGGCAACATCTAATGTAATTTATGTATATTTATTTTTAATGTAATTTTGCTTAGTATTTATTAGGAGCATAATATGAAAATTGATATATGTTATTTTTCTTTTATTTATTTTAAATGGTTTTATTTTGTTTAATATAAGTTTGATTTTCGATTTTTGATCTGTTCGGTTCCGTTTAGAATCGAACCAAACTGACTATTTGTACGCTCTTAATTGTACAATTTAATATATTTTTATAATATTATATTTTTAAATTAATAGTATTCTTAATAATATTGCATAATTATTATTTATATAAATTAAAATTTTGACGTAATAATAATAATAAATTAAATTGAATTTAATAATAAAAAATTTAATAATTTTTGCGACGGAGTAGCGACGGAATTTTTTGTCGCTAATATTTCTTTCATATTTACAACTACTAATTGAGGAGTTATTTAGCAATGGAATTTTTTGTTTTTAGCAACAGAATTTGTTATCGCTATTTTTAGCGACTGTTTTATGTTTTGGTCGTAAAATTTCTTGCAACGGTCAAATTAGTGACGGTTAGTCATTTTGTCGCTAAGAGTAATTAGTGAAGAAAATTTATGTCGCTAATTTCCTATTTTTTTGTAGTGTAGGATTGCCAACAGACTTAGCTTGAGACGCTACTTGCGGGTTTCTGGGTCTTTTTCCTGAAGATGAACCACCTCAAAACATACTTCTTCTTTGTGCTCTCTCTCTCTCTAAATCATTTCTGATCTTTCTGCTCTCATAGCTCCTTGCATAATCTAATAATAGCTCACATTCTAGGCAATTATCATGGAAATCAATAGTGCTTTGACATATTCATTGAGCACTTCCTCAAAATGATAGCACCGAAATTCTTCAGTAAGCACCCCCGCTGGTGCATACTTACTAAGCTTACTGAACTCCTTCTCATAATCTGCTATAGACAAAGATCTCATCTTCAAATTCAGAAACTATTTCCACTTTGCTTCCCGATACGCTTTAGTAATATACTTGTTATGAAATTCTTGAATAAAGAACTCCTATGTAATCGGGTTAGGAAGCATTGATTGCCTCAGAACCAATTTTCACCAGTCATATGCAAGGCCTTACAATAGAGATACTACACAACCCACTCTTTGCTCTGGAGAGCATCTAATCTCTTCCAGCACCCTCTGAACTTTCTCTATCCAAAACTCAGCTTTATCGGACTTATCAAAACTGGTTCCACAACAATCTTTCGCTCCATGCTTCCATAACAAATCTATCAGAGGTTTAGGTGCAGTCATCCGATTTAGAACCCTTGCTATATCTTGTGATATTTTAAGCAAAGCCTCCATAGGCACAACTGGGACATCAGGTTCCTCTGTAATGTCTTCAATTAGACTGAAAATAGATGGATCTTAGTCCTTGGGGTTCACACTTTTAGCTGTCCCCTCAATCAATTCTTAGGAGGGATCCATCTCTAAACTATAAAATACGAAGACATTCGCATTAGGCTAACACAAATCTATACGTATTTTTATCCTACAGTTATCCAGAATCGCATAAACCTATGCTTTGATACAAATAAATGTAACACCCCCTACCCGTACGTAGTGAATTGCACCTTTGGGAGATAACTTACCATGACGGGTGAGGAATGCCACATAACAAATATGCAATCTTGTTATCTTATGCATTAACCCATTCGTATACATTAAATTAGATCAAGTATAATGAAATTTCTTTTCATTATATTAAAGGCATACATTCCCATACATACACCATAAATAATTTACAAGCACCATACTTAAATTATATTACATCATATTTTCTTATACATATACATCACTCCATCTTTATATATTAGATGCCGTAAATTCTAACATCGCATATGTAGACACTGGGTCCTGAGGTAACTCAAGTCAGAGTTATCCAATGTTGACACCAATACCTGTTTTATAGGTAGAGGGTTGAAGCTATAGGTTTTCACCTATGAATTTCACAAGTTTTGGAGTTATTTATGACCCAAGATCCTTTTGTTTCCTCAATGATTTAAAAATTTGTTTTTTTTTAGCATAATTTTAAGTTTTTGGTGACCGACGCTCGTCCCTTGAACAAGGGACGCCCATCAGTCGATGCTAAAGCACGCTTGCCTCTTGCGACAGATGGATCATGTGAATTGCGTGTTAATGACAATCGTTGCCTGTCCCTCATATGAGGGAATGCCTATCGGTTGATCACTATGGACATCCGTCCCTTCCAGGGACGGCCATCCATCCATGCTCACTCTTTTGTGAAAGACACCTGTCCTTCACATGAGGGATGGTTGTCCCTCATGTGAGGGGTGCCTAACCTCTAGTGAGACGGGCTGTAGAAGGGCATTTTCAAATATCTAGTTTTCTTAGTGACTGATACCCATCCCTCAAGCGAGGGACGCCTGTCGGTCTCTACCTGACAGCGAACTTGGATTTTCTTTTTGAAATGAAATCTAAAATTTTATCCTAGAAAACTAAAATCCTAGTTTTTGTAGATTGAAAATATTTATCCTTAAGGATCGATTAAGGAGATTTGATTTTATCCCCAAGGATAATTTGAAGTCACTTTATCTCTAAGGATAAATCAAATATATGACATTTATCTTTAAAGATAAATTAAAAGTATTTGATTTTATCCCCAAAGATAATTTGAGATCATTTATCCCTATAGACAAATCAAATGCAATATTTATCTCTAAGGATAATTAAAAACTTTACGTTTATCTTTAAAGATAAATACATAGGTTTTATCTTTATCATTAAATCAAATGCTAACCTATAAATATAGGTGCAGGAAAAGCATTAGAAAAAAAAATGATTTTGGAGTGCGAAATTGATTTTCATAAACAAAAAGTTTTCTATTTATATTTGTTTTCTTTTGAAATTTATTCATTAGAATCAACAGTGAATTTGAGAAAAGGAAATCAATTCTCTTTTCCTAATTTACTTTCCTAAAATTTTAAATCATTTTAAAAGAACACTTTTTAGAGAGAGAAAATTATTTTCAATTTGTTCAACTTTTAACCGATTCTTGTAGAATTCAAGGGAGATCTATACTGCTTTTGCCTTCCAGAGATCAATATTCTTAGCTTAAATATCCTGGGTTACAAGTAGACATTCTTGTATTAATTTTGACATGTTGATATGAAATATATGTTCTGCTTCAAAATTTAGGTTTATTTGATAATTTGATAATTTTATGTTAGATTTGTTTTATTGATAGGTTGTTCAACTCAATTGCATGAAAAAATATTTTAAAATCTATAAAAGTTAGCATTTAAGCTTTGTATATGTTAAAAATGGAGTTTTCCCTCGTTTTTTGAATTTGGAGATAACTGACGGGAAGAAGGCTCGACCGATGGCCGTCGCTCAAATGAACGACGAGACGTTATGAAAATCCTTTTCCTCCCATCGGTAGCCTCTCAAACGGCCGTCCCTCAACTATTTCGCTATGCTTAGTCCATTTCTTCTTTATTTTTTATTATCTCTATTTTTTTTCTTTACTTATATTATGTTTTGTTTATTTGACTTAAATATTTTTTTAATATTTCCTTACTGTTTTGTCATTTATTTTATTTCAATACTTTATTTTGACGTTTCTAACATGTTATTTTGATTTCATGAGTTTTATTTTTGAGTATGGATGATAGAATGGGGGCTCAAATGTGACAATATTATTTTGTTTCATTCTTTTTAATCCTTCTCTTTTCGTATTATTTGACTTTTATGGTTCTTAGATTTTATTTATTTTATCAATTATCATAAATTTTATTTTGTTTTGTTAATATAAAAAAGCACTAAAACATTTTTTACGAATAAAATAAGATTTTCCTTTAATAAAATGGGACCAATGTCATGGTTTTCCTCCAAAATTCCATCTAAAAATTATTTTTATAAACATGATAGGAACCAATGTTCCTACTTCTAAATGAATGCTCCGTTTTTATGCAAGGTTTCCATTATTTGGTTGGGGTTATATTCCGCCCTATTTTATTGTACCCTTTTTTATTGCCTTATTTAAATTATTTTATTTACTGCTTTCGTTATGTGCTTGAATTGCATTCTAAATAAACTGCAATGAATTGAATGAGAAAATGATGAAAATTTAACTTAAAAACTCACTTTTAACTTTAACCAAGATATAAATAAGAGTAATGAACGAGAATTGCATTCTAATTAATTATATAGTTTGTCAAATAAAATATAATAACAGTATTTAATTAATTATAGTGAGCAATAATAAATGTAAAGATAATAGTAATGAATAGTAATGTAATTTTAAAATAGTGATAAAACGAAAGAGAATAATGGACACTGTAATGTTAATTGTATAATGGAATGTAATTGAAAGGGGTTTATGTATTAATAATAACAACAATAAAAATGACAGTAATGTAAAATTTATATTAATGTAATTGACAAGGCCATAATTAAAATTTATATCATTGTAAATGTATATGCAATTATTAGTGTGAATATTAAGATTGATAATAATGTCATTAATGATAGTAATAGTTTTGATCGAGAGAAATAAAAGAGTAATGATAGAAATAATAAGTGTCCACATAAGTCATTAATTTGTAATCTAGTGTTAATAATTCAGGAGTATAGTTCGAAGTACAGTTAATTGAAATTAAGTAGGAATGAAAGATTTGAATAAGATGGAAAATATTAATGCAACTATAAAACGCAAAAGATTTAGTGTAATAAAAAGAAAAATGTAAAGGAAGCGTTAAGGACATAAAGAAAATAAAAGTGTTAAATTGGTACTGCAAAGAGTATCATTAATGACTATTCTATGAGTGATTAGATTACTAATGATGTGCCCAAATATAGATTGTAAATAAGTTATAAGCAAAATAAAGGAAACTAAAGATTATAAATATAGATAAGCAATCACAAGGATTGTTAACGTAGTTGATTATTAATTGACAGCCTAAGCGTAGTGTTACAAATGTTAAGATTAATAGTACACATAATAGAGATACTGATAATAGAAATAGAAATGATAAAGTAATTGTAACGCACACCTAACCCCGAGGGCGCCCCTTGACCTCTCGCTTAAGGGCGATCGGGCAAGTGAGGTTCGTTGACAACTTGCGACGAATTGCAAGTGCGTCTATTTTGGGCAACAAAGAGGTTTTATGGAGTCGCCACCCAATAAAACATTGGGAAAGTTCCTCTCACCTCGGAGAGCCTAAGACAGCGCATATATCCATTTTGGGCCAACCAAAAGGGGTCTTGGAGGATGAACCTCTCTCCCTTGGAGCCTAGAATTTATTGAGTCATTTGGCGGGATGCAAGAGGGGTCTTGGAGGTCTTATTCCAATGAGTGATCGGATAGACCTCTCGCCTCGTTGAGCCCAAGTACCAGAGATGGGTTCGAGACTTCTCATCTATTTATACCTTGATTAATTTTACAATTAAATTTTGAATTTAATAATTCTCTCTCTCTCCACACGATGCAATTTAATTAAGGCACAATTATCCATTGCTGAAAGCGATAAATATAAATAGAATAAAGAAAAACATTTAAAATGAAATACAATAACACTAGGAGCGGAATACAACTCCCATTTTAGAAGTACAAACCATACATAAAACCGGGGAATTAATTATGAGGACATTGGTCCTTGACTTTGATTATTATAAAAAACAATTCTCGATGATAAATTCATTGGATAAGAAAAATAAGACATTGTTCCTTGGCTTTGTTAAAAAAAACCCAATTCATTACTATAAAACGTTTGTTTATTTTTATTTGCGCGAGATAGAATAATTTGCATATAATGAAGACTAAGAATAAATAAATAAATAAATAAACAAATGAAAGGAATAAAGTTACAGAATTAAACAAAAAGGGGTTCTCTCGGGGTGTGAACGGCGACCGTTGTCTCCTCGCCAAAAAAACAAGAAAATGACATTTCACAAAAATAATAAAATATGTTAGTATCGAAAAAATTCAAAATTAACCAAAAATCAAGATAAAGTTATAAGAATAATAAATAGTAAAATCAAGTAGGGTTAAGAAAAATATGAAAATAACTAAAATAAACTAAACAGAACGCGTGTCCATAATATTTACCCTCAGATTTTACCTTTTTGGATGAAAATTTGGTTGGATTTGGTCCCACGCGTTTCACGAGAAGAAAATAAAACTAAAGAAAGAGATTTATTGAACCTTTTTGGAGTGAAAATTGGATTCTTCTTTATAAGGGTAAAATGAGAATTTTTCCAACCTCAAAAAAGTGTGAAATTTCCCTTTTTATAGAAAAACACGACCAACGGGCGTCGGAGTCTAACCGACGGGCGTCGGTTAAATCCCATTTCCACCACGAAACAGGATTTAACCGACGGGCGCCTAACCTACCGAAAGGAACATGCCAATGGACACGTGTTCGTTAGTTCAGACACGGCCGTCGGTAAACTCACAGACGGCCCGTCCGTCGTGGCGAGTGAGACAGGCTGCCGCTATGACCGACGGATGCCCCGCAACCGACGGCCTGACTGTCTGTGGAAGAAAACTCAAAATTTAAGTCTAAATTCTCCTGATTTTCTGCTTCTTTCTACCGCAAATAAAAACCTTTAATTCTCGTGAACTCAAAGGACCAAAATCTCTGAATTTTATCCATCTATTCGGAACCAGGCATTGATTTCTTCATTGGGTAATCTCTGATCTGGACTGCCTCGGGACACGGTGCTTACAGTTGACCCCAATTTTGGGGAGGCTAGTGCACAAGTGTCTAGGTGAGCCAAAATTCAGAGAAGAAGGAAAGAAAAGCATACCTGGAGCAATCCTTACCTTCAGGGTGTTCATCTAGCAGGTCTCGACTCGATCTGCTCGTTGATGAACGAATGTAGGTGCCCTTACCAGTCTCGTCTTGACCTGCATGGAGCGAGGTGAAGTGTCTCTAACTCCATCCTTTGTTTGCGATCTGTTCTATCGCTGGTGCCCCGCTAACCTCGTCTCGGTCTGTATGGTGGCTGGTCTGTCCCGCTAGCCTCATCTCGGCCTGCACAGTGTGAGATGTAGTGTCTCTAACTCCATCCTCTATCCTCAGTTGCGATCTGTTCTATCTCTGGTGCCCCGCTAACCTCGTCTCGGTCTGCACAGTGGCTGGTCTGTACCGCTAGCCTCATCTCGGCCTGCGCGGTGTGAGGTGAAGTGTCTCTAACTCCAACCTCTGTTTGCGATCTGTTCTATCACTGGCGCCCCGCTAACCTCATCTCGGTCTGCACGGTGGCTGGTCTGTACCGCTAGCCTCATCTCGGCCTGCGCGGTGTGAGGTGAAGTGTCTCTAACTCCATCCTCTGTTGCGATCTGTTCTATCGCATGTGATTGAACATTCTGTCTTGGTTGCCGCTTCTAGGCTTGTACATCCTATCTATTAACTATTGTTCGGCTAGTGTAATATCTGCTAACCACCATCTGGTCAATACAATATCCTGATCTGCTAACCCTCATCTGGCTAATGCATTATCTGATCTTCTAACCCCCATTCGGCTAGTATAATGTCTGATCTGTCGACCATTCTTAGGTCGGTATGGTGAACTATTCGTCGCTTTCTTTGCTGGCGCTTATCCTAGACCTCTTCTTTTTTACTAAAACAAGGGAAAAGCAAACGTACAGGGCATATAAAAGATGCATACTTGTGGCGGTACATACCTGTTGGGGCAGGTGTCAGACGGGTGCCCCCTTGAAGGACAGTTGGTCGCTCCCCATTTTTTTATTGTACTTATTGTGACATGCCAGATATCGATTCCTCTATCATCTCCAATGCAGCCTCCTTGTTAAAAAGACCTGCATACTTCTCAAGAGGGTGAGAGAACTTGATGTTGAGCCTCCGGGGCAGAAAAAAGATTTGAGCTTTCTCAAAGGAAAAAATTAGATTGGAAATTTTGTCGTTTGCCTGCAGGCGGGTGATCTTTCTATTTTGTTTTCGTTTTCGTTTTTGTTTTTCCTTGTTTTGTTTTTGATCTTTACATTTTTGGATGTATTTAGAGTATATTGGATTTTCAAGGCCTTGAAAATGTATTTTCTTTTTGTTTTGTTGTTTTGTTTGTGTTGTTTTTGTTTGAGAATTTGTATTCTTCATATATTTTCATTTTTTTTGAGAATTTGTACATTTGAATTTGGCTTTTGTACACCTTGTGTGATGTGTGTGAGTGTGCCTCTTATGATAGAGAAACTCACCTGATTACCCCCTGGCACAGCGTGGACAGGCTTGCTTTTCTGGATAGTGTCTGACAACATTGAGCTAAACCCGTCATCTGGATCACCTTTAAGCATGGGGTCTATTCGGACCTTTCCCCTGAGTCATGTACATGACAATATATACAAAATATTGTGTGTGGGGGGGGGGGGATTACATGTCGTATGAATACATCTTAATCCGGATTGTGTGAGGTGTGTGAGCGTACATCTTATGAAAGAGAAACTTACCTATTTTCTCCCGGCATGGTGCGCATGAATAGGCCTGCTCTTTTCCCTCTTGGGAGCGGGTCCGTAAGATTCTTCTCTCGTAAGGACTTCATCTTGATTATTGTGTGATGTGTACAAGCATACATCTCCTGGTACAGAAACTTACCTCACCATTCCAGGCATGGTGTATCCGGATAAGCTTGTCCTTGTTGGACATTCCATCTCTGTACATATTCACCTGACTTTATGCTGGATACAGTGGCAACTAATGTTGGGCTTAATCCGTCCTTTAGACTATCCTTGTTCATGAGGTCTATTTGGACCTTTCACTTAAAATCATGTACACAATAACATATACAATAGATTGTGTGTGCATATCTATACGTGTAAAAGACTGAATGCACGTGACATGCATGTGATATGCAAAAATAAATAGACCACATCCCAGGTGGTTAAGGGATTCGTTGAGGGTACTGCTCAGCTGCACGCATTGTCTGATGCTCCCAAAGATCTAGAAAAGCGTTATCTTGACTTTACGGACTCTGACCCATAATCTTTTTTTTTAAGGAGAACTGACTCGTATATATCTTTGCTCCCCGATCAACGAGCATTTTGCCCCCGGGACTCAGAATCATGATCTACATTATGCATTATCTGCCTAAAGGGAAGTTATTCGGAGTAATGCCGCCTTATCGCTCCAGGCGCCAAAGGTCATTATTTTAAAGGTAGTGCGTCCCTTTTGGATTTTCACACTAGCTTTTCTTAGTGGGAAATGCGTCCATTTAGAAATTTTCACATAACCCTGTGCCTAATTTTTGCCTTGACTGGACCCAACCAAATCCAGCAGCTTTTATTCATTTCATTTTTTGAAGGACAGACTGCCTGTTCCCAGGTTTTCACCCTGCCCTTTGGCCTAACTTTTGCTTAGAGACCCAGTTACGGTTTCATCTCTAACGGCCTCTTTTTTTTTCTTCTATTTTTTTGAGACTTTCCACCCTTTTAGGTATAGCTGGAAGAAAAGTTAAAGCTGCCATCAAAGCCCCTTCCTAGAGTAATCCGCAATTATTCTTTGAGGTATTTCCCTCTAGGCATCATTTGCATTCCATAGCCTTCCTTGATGAATGTGTTGCTAGATCGGGTGAAGTAGCATATGAGGATCGGGTTCTTTAGGACTTCATGAGGTTGCCTTTTTACCTTACCACCCATTATACTCGATAATTCAGAGGGATTAACAATATAGTGAGGCATCCCTATCTTTCCAAAGTGGACCTTTATCTTCGACTCTTACCTCTAAACATCATGGCCTCTAGGCGAGCTGTCGGTGAAGACTATTATGCCATCTATCGGGGGTTGTTCTTTCACTCCCACTAATGCACTCAAGTGGTAGGTGCTCAGTCCTACAATCAGTAGCAGAACTCACCGACTTAGACATTCGGATGGTGAGAGCAGTAGCAGAGTGTAGCCATTTAGATTTCATACGTTCAGCAAGTAACAACATTTCTCTTATTATAAATGAACAAGAAAATAATGAACACATGTATTTGCAAAGATTGTGTACATTTTTGTATGATTTCTCCACACATTATCGTTATCTAACATTGATTCAAAATGCAAAACTATATCCATTCTCAGAGTACATCTTGTAAGCATCAAACTCCTGTTTCCAATCAGCCCTCTCGGGTTTTCTTGATTGGATATTTTCTCTCAAGCCTCTAATTTTTGCCCAAGATGCCTTTTTTTCGGTTTTCACCCTGACGAGGAGCCCAATTTTAGTAAGGCCGCCTTTTTTCGGTTTTCGACCTACGGGGCTTTCATTCTCTTCTTTTGATTTTTAGTCTTTAGCCATGGACCCTGTTGAGTTCGTCAATGTCATCTTTATCACTGCCTGTTGCTGCTGTCTCGGATAACAACTGTTGAAGAACGAATGGACCCTCCTCACATCGGCCTGAACTTGCCTCATTTGTCCGGAACTCCTGGTCTCATTTGCTCGAATTGAACCTCCTTCTTTCATTTGGTACTTTCTAACCTCCCTCATGAATGGTTGAGCAGAGCATTTTCTGATAGATCCAGCTGTGGTAGTAATCCCATGATTCATCCTTGCCTGACGCGTTTAACTGCCGCTGCCATTGTTGTGCCCCTTTCAGCTTCCAGGATTTAGGCTGTCTTAAAGGTTTGAACTTTACAACGATTGGCCATGCTGCTTCTGCCCCCCTTGACTTTTGTAGAGGTTCTGACGGTGATTCTTTACCATCGAAGCACACAAGGCAATTTTTCTGCCAAACCTTTGTAATCATGAACCATCTTAGCTAGGATCCTCTTGACATTCTTGTTGGCAGATTCTACCACCCCGTTGGTTTGAGGATGATACAGAGAAAACTTGTGATGCACAATACCATATTTCTTGAGTAACTTCCTCGTTTCGGCCATGAACTGGACCCCGTTGTCAGATACAATGTGGTGTGGGAGGCCATACCTACATATCAAATTTTCCTCAATGAATCTCACCATATCCCGAGCATCAACTTTCTTGAAGAACTCAGCTTATACCCGCTTGGTAAAATAGTCGATGGCGACAATGATGTACCTATGCCCATTGGAGGTCGTGGGGCGTATCTCTCCAATAATGTTAATCCCCCAAACTGCGAACGGCCAAGGCGATGTCAAATTATGCAATTCTAAAATGGTCAACTGTTTTAAATCTGCATACTATTGGCATAACTGACACTGCTTTAAATACTTCGAGCAATCGTTATCCATGGTTAGCCAGAAGAGTCCTTGTCTCATAATCTTTTTGGCCAATGTCAGCCCGTTCATAGGGGCTTCGCATATGCCGACGTGCATTTCTCCCATTACCCTCTTACCTTTTTATCATCCAAGCACCTCAACTGGATACCATCATCCTATCGTTTGTACAACTTGCGAATCATTCTCTGATTTTTCTTGGTGGCTTCTTCTGGAAACGTCGCATTTTTTGGGTAGTTCATAATGTCGTAGCACCACGGCCTCCCATCCGCTACTTCTATTTGCATGACTGACTTAGATTCGAAACTAGGTCTCTTAGAGCTAGAAATCAAAATCGGTCTCATGCCTACTCCTTTTGGATTGTCCCACGTTGAAACTAAAGTAGTGAGTGCATCAGCCAACTGATTTTTATCCCTGGGAACAAAGTGGAATGTGCACACTTCAAACTGGCTACTCAGGTCTCTCGAGTGCTTGATGCACGGCATTAGCCTTTCTTCTTTAACAACCCATTCACCTCAAATTTGATTAATTACCAAGGATGAATCACCAAACACTTCCACATTCTTTGCCCCCAAGGCTATTGATGCTTCCAACCTAGAAGTACATGCTTCATACTCGGCCTCATTGTTGGTGGCCCTGAATCTCAACTTCTTCGCTAAGGGAAACTTCTCATCATCCGGGGTTGTCAGAATAACTCCTACTCCTGCCCCTTTGCAATTAACAGCCCCATCAAGGTGTAATTGCCAACCCTAAACTGCTATAGCTGCCTCATCCTCATCCGAAAAGTTGAACTCGTATGAGTCTCCTTGAATTGGGTGTTCTGCTAGGAATTCAGCCACTGCACGCCCTTTGATAGTTTTTCGAGTGATGTACTCTACATCAAATTCTTATAGCAGCAATGACCACCTACCCATTTTGCAAAGTAAAGATGGGCCTTCCTGCAAGTATCTTAAGGGATTCTGCTTTGCCACTGCTTCAACCTTAGAGGAATGGAAGTAATGTCAACTTACTAGATGCCCAAATGACAGCGAGATAGATCATTTCTACTTTTGTATATTTGATCTCGTAGGCGAGGAACCTTTTACTGAGATAATAAAATGAACTCCACTCTGAACTCATCCTCCTGAGCCATCACGGCACCTACATAGCTATCTTCTACGGCTAAATACAGAATCAACGGCTTGTTTGGCTGCGGTGGCCTTAGCACAGGCGGATTCAATAGGTATTCTCTGATGGTATCAAAGGCCTTTTGACAATCTTCATTCCATATGACAGGCTGATTCTTCTTAAGGAGCTTGAAGATCGTTTCACAAATTGAAGTCAACTTGGCAATGAATCTACTGATATACTGTAATTTGCCCAAGAAACTCCTTATGTCTTTCTCCTTCTGAGGCACTGGCATTTCTCTGATGGCTTTAACCTTATCTGGGTCAATCTTAATACCCCTCTGGCTAACTATGTGTCCTAGGAGCTTCCCTGAGGTGACACCAAAGATACACTTCTTAGGATTTAATCGCAGATTGTATTTATTTATCCTCTGGAAGAATTTATCTAGGGCTTCGAAATGACCTTCTCTAGTGGCCGACTTGATCATCATGTCATCCACGTATACCTCCACTTCTTTATGGATCCTCTGATAAGTGGCTCCTGCATTTCTAGGCCAAAAGGCACTACCCGGTAAGCATACGTCCCCCATTCCGTGATGAAAGCCATCTTGATTCGGTCAATTATTTTATTGAGAATTTGATTATAGCCCGCTTACCAGCTCCAAAGCTATACATCTCGCAAGCAGCGGCGCTGTCTATCAACACATCTATATGGGGCAACGGAAAGTCATCTTTCGAACAAGCCTTATTCAAGTCCCGATAATCTACGCATACCCTTACCTTGCCATTCTTTTTGGCTATGGGGACAACATTGGCAAGACAAGTTGGATACTGCACCTCAACTAAAAATTTGGCTTTGATTTGTTGGCAAATATCCTCCTTTACTTTATCTGCCCATTTCGGCCTAAGCCTTCTCAATTTCTGTTTAACAGATTTATGGTCTAGGAATAGTGTGCTCTGTGTTGTGCATTTTCTAATGATGCAACATACCGCAAGTATACGGTGTACCGCAATAGTACTTTAGATATCGATCCCACAGGGAACGTGTTACACACTATTACTAATTGATCTTAATCTTGTTTACAATGATGAATTAATGGTAGAATTGGTTTTAATCTAATCTAACATATAAACTAATTAAATCTAGTTAATGATAGTCAAAAGAAGATAAAATAAATCGTGAAGAATTAAAAACAATGAACTTGATTCTATCATTTAGATTAACATCTTTCATCTTTCATGCAAGCCAAGTTAGAATAAACTTTTAACTCACTCTCTCGACATGAATTAAAATGCCTAAAACATATAATTAAAATTCTAACTCACAATTTTCATTAATGAATTAGAGGTTTCTAATTACATATTTTAAGAATAATCACTAACCTATAGCAATTATCTCAATATACCAATCTCTCAAATATACCTTGATAATGAAACTCTATTAAATGTCGGATAAAGCAAACTCTCGAATTACTTTAACTTATAAAGATCATGCAAAAGATATTAATAGAGAATCTACAATGAAAGACTATGAAAATAGATGAAAATAGAAATAATCATAATATGCAAGTTCATTAAAATAATATTGATAGAAATATTGGAGAAGAATTAGAAATAAGAGAATAAGATAGAAGTTCTTCAACCCTTTTCTCAATCTCTTCAAATAGATTTTCTCCTCCTTGATCTTCTTCTTCAAACCATAAAACTAAATAATGAAATTTAACTAAACAAAAACTGTTTTTAAAATACAGAAAATTTCTTAACTAATAAAATTCATCATCTATTATTGTCTCTATCTTAAAACTACAGTTAAACTACATATTTATAGAAAATAATTGAAAGCTGATGTCCCTTGAAGATGTCTCTTGGGAAAGATTGCAAACTTTGGGTGAAAGAAGGTGACTTTTGAAGTAATTTTTGGCTGAAAACCGTCCAACGGTCGCCTCTGTCGCGCTCGCAACGGTGTCGCGATCGCGACAGAACGCGCTTGCCCATTTCTTCCTTCTTTCCTCTCTTCGGTTTTAGCTTCCCTCTCTGGCCAGTCACGTCGCGTGACTTCCCATCACGGCGTGCTTTCCTCGCGTGTGGCGTCGCAACCTCGCTCACGTCGCGCCTCTTCTCCTCTCCTTTCTCTTCTCTTCTCTTCTCTTTTCCCTTCCTTTCCTAGCCTCTCAGTGGCGTCACGTCGCGTGACTTATGCTCACGCCGTGTCTTCTTCTTTCTTCTTCTCTTTTCTTTCTTTCCTCTCTTTGCTGGCTTCTCTTCTTCAGTCACGTCACGTTACCTATGATCACGGCGTGACTTCATCTCTTGCAGCTCCTTCTCTTCTTTTCTCCCTTCCTCTTCTTTCTTCTTAGCAAAATCACGTCACGTGACTCATAGTCACGGCGTGATCAGTTCCTCTCTCACGATCTTCTCCTTATTCTACCTCCTTTCTTCATTTTTTCACCTAAACATACCAGTAAACATAAAAACTAACAGACTAATACTAATATACATAAACTAACACATATAACATCAAATATTCACTTAATTATATAATTAATTAATTAAACTCATACTAAACATATACTTAATTATACATTAATTAAGCTCCTATCAAATTCCCCCACACTAAACCCTTGCTTGTCCTCAAGCAAGATCAAAGAAATAAGAAAATTTAATAACCAGTAAAAATTTACTACAAAACACTGTTATTTAGCACATGTAATAGAATTGATAAGAACCAAAATATCTCATACACTCATAATAAAATCAGTAAGTCAAAATTTAAGAGTATGCATCCCAAATTCAACAAATTACTAAACTTTACTAATGCCAACATAAAGAGTATGAAGTCTATTAAAACTAAACATGAAATAAAGAAAGAAAATTAATCATAAAGTTTAAATTCTCAAGCTACTAGTTGCACTTAGGACATTTTGAGCTCACTTACCCTTAATCCAATCTCATGGCATTTTTAGACTTTGCTTTTTTTCTTTTTCTTTGATTTTTCTTCTTGATTTCTAGCAAGAGAAAATATATGGGTGCGTTTTACGCTCCATCCCATATTTTGACAATTTTTGATATATATCTTGCTTTTCTTTTGTTTTTTTTTTTATGACTTTAGTGGGTGCATTTTATGCTCCATCCCACTTATTTTTATTTTTTTTTAAATTTAGTCCTCATCCATTACTGAAAAGATAAAAGGTAAGTATTATGGCTATAGATTCCTTAAACAACTAGAAATTGAAAATTATAAACTAAATGAGTAAATTCTAACTTTAAAAATATGGTTAGTTAAAAAGACTAAATAATCTATAATGTTGAAATAAGTAAAACAAAATAACTTGAAAAACTTAAAATACATGCTAAAAATTTTTGAAAAACTGATAAAAATGAGTATCAAAGATAAATGACTTTACAACCTATACAATACACCAAATAAACAATGCTTTATAATAAAGTTTACTTAAAAAGCCTAATTGAAATATAAAAACACACAAACAAAAATAATCATGCACTTGACATACATAATATATATACAAACTCAAAAACACAATCACAACACACAACAAAGTCACTCCCCCACACTTAGAACCAACATTGTCCTCAATGTGTAGGAATGACACCCAAAAACAAGTAAAAAGAAATAAATGAAAATGAAAAGAAAGAAAACTCCCCTATCATGGTGAAGGTGAAGGTGGAGGTGAAGGAACCCGAAACCCAACTTGTGTTATGAAGTTGTCAAATTTGTACTCCAACCTTCTTTGTCTTCTAGCTAAAATGGTTTGTTGATCTTGTATATGGTGCAAGTTGCTAAGAATTTGATCAAACATTTCTGGCATATTTTGGCTAGATGAGCCAACCTCAGGTGCAGTAGCTACACCAGGTGGAATATCTGCCATCTGCTCATTTTCACTTGCCTCCTCCTCACCTTCTTCTTCTTGTTCCTCAACTTGTGGCGCAGCATTTCCAGCAATATCCCTCCAACATGATCGAGCACGTGCCGGAATTTCCTGAAAATTATTGCCAACAATTTCTCCACGAACTAACATAGTCTTATTAAAATACTGGCAAGGAAAAACTCTATAATAAGCATCAAGATCAGCATTTAAATTAGTTGCAATACTAGAAATAACATGCCCATGTGATAAAGGCGAATCATGTTTATGTACACATTGCAACAATTGATTTACTATCCAAAAAGGCCAACATACGTCCTTGCGTTTATGTACACACCACATCAAAAACAATTCATTATATGAAACTCTATTGAATTCGGACCTATTAAAAACTAAAAAAGCTAAAATCCTATGCAAAATCCAATACCTTAAATCCTTAATAAACATGGATTTAGCATCCCTAGCTCTATAACGAGTTTGCAAATCAGTCAAAAATGTCCAAAATTCATGTGGCTTAAACGATTTAGGTGGCTCGGTCAAACCAGCTTGAGAAAATCTAAATATTCTATTCATCATAAAATATGTTAAAGTATAAGGTATACCAGCCATCCGAAAGTCTAACCAATTCTCATTATCATCATTTTTTTTCAATGTGGTATAGAATTCTAAAACTAAATCAGGACGCACATTTTCACGCATAGAAGCAAATTTAAACAACCCACATACTCTTAACATGTCATTAACTACTTCTAGCATACCAATTTGATTAAGTAAAGAGTCAGGAAAAAACTTACAGCGCATCAAATACCTATTACGAAGTAGTAAATACCTGCTACCTTCATCTACAAAGAAGATAGGAAACAAAGCTCCATAGTGAGAAGCAATGTTCACCACTTCCTCTGTAGCTTCCTGCTCTTCTTGCTCAGTATGAGGAACAGTGGGATTCTTTGTTCTCACCATAATTACTTGAGTTTGTTAAACAGATAATGAAACTATAGAGAAATAAAGCTAAAGTCAATATGAGAAATTAATAAAACCAAATACACTAAAGGAAAACAGAATAGATAAACGAAACAGGAATGTAAATTGAGAAGAACTATAAACAAATATGATCTAGTTATTCATAAACATGCCGAAATTAAATGAAATGAGAGAAAGAAGAAATGAAAAGAAAAATAAAATGACAAACCTGAATGGAGAATGAAAATCACGTGAGCCCTAAGTCAGTCTTTGGAAGAAAAGAAATAGAAAGCTAAAATGTAGAACAATAAAAACGAAAGGAAAACAGATTAGGGTAGTTCGAAAATCTCTGTGGAATGAGGAAAAGAGGAAAAAAAGAATAAAAATGGCTTTAAGAGGGTCTTGTACTCGTGACCTGTGTTAGGGAAAGAAAAAGAACGATAAAATGAAATAGAAGAGGAAAGGTAAGGAAGGGTCACGACTTTTAGGGTTTAAAAATTTAATTCCCGCTTTTAATTTTTTTCTTTTCCTGTGTTTTAATTAGTAAATTGTAAAATTAATTTAATGTAATTGAATTTAATTTTCTAAATTAGAATAGGAAAGAAAACAAATAAAATAAGAACAGAAAAGAAAAATTTAAAAACTTACCTGATATACCCCTGAATGGCAAAACACCATCACGACGTGAACCAACGTCACGTCGCGTGACGCTTCCTGCTTACCTGGGCGAAATAATCTCAAGCTAAAATCAAGGAGCGTCACGTCGCGTGAAGGTACATCACGCCGTGACGCTTCGGCCTTATCACCTGGGCGAAGTCCCTCGCCTCAACCCCTCACGTCACGTGAAGATGAATCACGCCGTGCTCCCTGCAGAAATGGCTTGCTTTTTTGCTTCATCGCCTTCTGTCGCGAGCGCGATACTTGCCGCGATCGCGACAGAAGCCAACGTCTTCATAAAATTTTTATTTTCTTAATTTTTTTTCTCTTTGCTTTTTTATTTATTTATTTATTTATTTATTTATTTTTTAATAAATTTAGTCTTACTAAATTAGCTGTGAAATAAAACAAAAATATTAGTAACTTGAAAAATCTAGAATACCAAAAATAAAACTAAATAAACAAATTTAAATCAAAAGTACAAAACATGAATAAAAACAATATAACTAAGTAACCTAAATAAAAGAACTAACTAAATCATGGCTTAATATGCTCCCTAGGATTCTCCTCAGTATTGCTTGGAAGACATCCTAAATTTCTAGAAGGTAAAGAATTAGCAAGTTGGCCTATTTGAACCTCAAGATTATGAATAGAGGCGGCATGATTTTTAGAAATTTGATCAATTTTTGCCTCAAGTTTCTTTTGGCTTTCATCTTGAGAATTCATCTTATAATTAATTTCCTCAATAAACTTATCAATTTTACCTTCAAAGGCACCAAACCTATCTTGAGGTTGTTGGTATCCTACTCCCCTATTTTGGTTATTAACATGATTATTTCCCCAAGAAAGATTAGGATGGTTTTTCCAACCAGGATTATAGGTATTAGAATAAGGATTTCCACGACCTTGGCTTTGAAGAAAATTAACTTGCTCTTTATTAGCTATGCCTAAAGTGCAATTGCCACTATCATGCCCATTTTGACCACACACATTGCATGCATTTGATACATTACCTCCCATGCCTAAGCTATTAACTCTATGAGTTAAAGCCTCAACTTGAGCTTGTAATGCAACCATAGAATCTACTGAATGTATCCCCCTAACATTAGAATTATTATACTCTCTTACTCTTTCAGGAGGCCACATACAGTTGTTCATTGCCATTTCTTCCAAAAGCTCATATGCTGCATCAATTGTTTTTCTCATTAAAGATCCACCAGCAGCAGCATCAATAGTACCTCTTGTAGTTGGATTTACACCATTATAGAATGTTTGCATCAACAACTCTCTTGGCAAGTTATGGTGTGGACACATTCTTTGCAATTCCTTGAATCTTTCCCAAGCCTCATATAATGATTCATTTTCATTTTGAACAAATGTAGTGATATCCTTTATGATTTTTGCGGTTTTGGCCAAGGGAAAATATTTTGATAAAAATGCTTGGGCCAATTGGTCCCAAGTAGTTATAGAACCCCTTGTCAAAGAATTCAACCAAGCCTTTGCTTTATCCTTCAATGTGAAGGGAAAAAGCCTAAGTTTGATTGCATCATTTGAAACCCCATTTATCTTAAAGGTATCACAAATCTCAAGAAAATTTGCCAAATGAGCATTTGGATCCTCATTTGCCAAACCATAAAATTGAATACTATTTTGAATCATTTGCAATAATGAAGGCTTAATTTCAAATTGATTGGCATTTACCGTTGGTCTTACCACTCCTTGTTGAGCACCACTCAAAGCAGGTGTGGCAAAGTCCATCAATCTTGGTGGATTTTCATCAGCCATGATAATTGCTCTCCTATTTTTATTCTTCTTTTTATTTGATTTTCGGTTACTCAATAAAAACCTCTCAATTTCAGGATTTATAGGCTCAAGCTCTTCTAAAGAACTCCTTGTACTAGGCATGAACTTCTAAAATCCTGTAAAACAAAAACAAAACACAAAATTAATTTAAACAAATAAACAAATTAAAACAAAACAAAATATTGTAATCCAAAATCATAAATCAATTTTCACAATGGCATAGAACCGTTCCCCGGTAACGGCGCCAAAAACTTGTTGTGCATTTTCTAATGATGCAACATACCGCAAGTATACGGTGTACCGCAATAGTACTTTAGATATCGATCCCACAGGGAACGTGTTACACACTATTACTAATTGATCTTAATCTTGTTTACAATGATGAATTAATGGTAGAATTGGTTTTAATCTAATCTAACATATAAACTAATTAAATCTAGTTAATGATAGTCAAAAGAAGATAAAATAAATCGTGAAGAATTAAAAACAATGAACTTGATTCTATCATTTAGATTAACATCTTTCATCTTTCATGCAAGCCAAGTTAGAATAAACTTTTAACTCACTCTCTCGACATGAATTAAAATGCCTAAAACATATAATTAAAATTCTAACTCACAATTTTCATTAATGAATTAGAGGTTTCTAATTACATATTTTAAGAATAATCACTAACCTATAGCAATTATCTCAATATACCAATCTCTCAAACATACCTTGATAATGAAACTCTATTAAATGTCGGATAAAGCAAACTCTCGAATTACTTTAACTTATAAAGATCATGCAAAAGATATTAATAGAGAATCTACAATGAAAGACTATGAAAATAGATGAAAATAGAAATAATCATAATATGCAAGTTCATTAAAATAATATTGATAGAAATATTGGAGAAGAATTAGAAATAAGAGAATAAGATAGAAGTTCTTCAACCCTTTTCTCAATCTCTTCAAATAGATTTTCTCCTCCTTGATCTTCTTCTTCAAACCATAAAACTAAATAATGAAATTTAACTAAACAAAAACTGTTTTTAAAATACAGAAAATTTCTTAACTAATAAAATTCATCATCTATTATTGTCTCTATCTTAAAACTACAGTTAAACTACATATTTATAGAAAATAATTGAAAGCTGATGTCCCTTGAAGATGTCTCTTGGGAAAGATTGCAAACTTTGGGTGAAAGAAGGTGACTTTTGAAGTAATTTTTGGCTGAAAACCGTCCAACGGTCGCCTCTGTCGCGCTCGCAACGGTGTCGCGATCGCGACAGAACGCGCTTGCCCATTTCTTCCTTCTTTCCTCTCTTCGGTTTTAGCTTCCCTCTCTGGCCAGTCACGTCGCGTGACTTCCCATCACGGCGTGCTTTCCTCGCGTGTGGCGTCGCAACCTCGCTCACGTCGCGCCTCTTCTCCTCTCCTTTCTCTTCTCTTCTCTTCTCTTTTCCCTTCCTTTCCTAGCCTCTCAGTGGCGTCACGTCGCGTGACTTATGCTCACGCCGTGTCTTCTTCTTTCTTCTTCTCTTTTCTTTCTTTCCTCTCTTTGCTGGCTTCTCTTCTTCAGTCACGTCACGTTACCTATGATCACGGCGTGACTTCATCTCTTGCAGCTCCTTCTCTTCTTTTCTCCCTTCCTCTTCTTTCTTCTTAGCAAAATCACGTCACGTGACTCATAGTCACGGCGTGATCAGTTCCTCTCTCACGATCTTCTCCTTATTCTACCTCCTTTCTTCATTTTTTCACCTAAACATACCAGTAAACATAAAAACTAACAGACTAATACTAATATACATAAACTAACACATATAACATCAAATATTCACTTAATTATATAATTAATTAATTAAACTCATACTAAACATATACTTAATTATACATTAATTAAGCTCCTATCACTCTGCGACTTCTCGATCAATTCCTGGCATATCTTTGTAAGTCCAGGCAAAGACTTTTTCATATATTTTTTTTTAATATTCTCTCAAATTTTTCTCGTCAGGAGTTACATTAGATGCTATCAAGATTTTCTTTGGACTTTCCAAAGTTTCTGAGATTAAATAGAGTAGCATCAACTGAATCAATGTCAAATATGAATGAGTTATGATCATGATTATGCACAGCGAAATCATAAGAGACATAACACAAGTAAGCAAAAATGTTCATCTTATTAATGAAGCTAAAATGTCATTATTAAGCAGTTCAAAAACAAAAAGAATATTCTAAATAGCTAATCAACTCCCGTTCTTGCCGACATAACTGTTGCAACTGATGGTCCATTATCATCCCTAAGAACCGTCATGCCTTTCCACTTAGGCACTTAGTCTATCTTATTCTTTCCCTCTCGCTTTTCTGTGTTGGATATCTTCTTAGAATCAATCAGATCTTGAATGGCATATCTTAAGGTCTTGCAATATTCTGTGGTATATGCCCGGTATGCTGGTGGAAGGCACAATACTCATCTTCCTTACGATTGGGTTGTCCCTAGGTTCTAGCTGGATAATATCCCCTCCTTCATCAGCCTCTTGAGGACCCAGGACAAAGATCTACCAAAATGAGAAAAATACCTTTGCCTCACCTCCATGGTTGGCGCTTCCACAATCTTTTCCTTTTTTGGGTCTGGTACCAGTTCTTGAATGCGATCTCTTAGAGGACGGCAGTAGTCTATTCTATGCCCTGAATACTGGTGATACACACAGTACCAATCTGCCCTATGCCTAGGGTGTCCTTGACTTGGGGTAGGCCTGATCGGCAAGGGTCGTAACTTCCCTTTCCTGATGAGACGGGTGAAGTACCAAGATAATGGCCTACCCAAAATAGTGATGTGGGACTGAACGGCTCTAGTGGCTGGGACTTCTATAGCCTTAGCATTCGCCTTACTATTATCAAGGCCTCCCGAGCCTTCACTCTTTGGAGTACGCATAATTGCAGGGTCTTCATCCTCTTCGGACATAATGTCATATTCTAAAATAGGCCTCCTATTTTGACCTTGCTCAACTGGTGAATCAAGTGACCTCCTACCTCTGGTCTCAGAAGGAAAAGGAGGTACTGGAGCCGTTGCTGTATGAGCCTTCTCGATCGTGGCTAGCTTCACTTGGTTGATAGTTGTTGCCATAAGCTGAGCTTGGAGAACCAGTGCCATGGCATCCATTCTTTCTTTCATCACAGCTAGCATCCTTTTTTCCAGCTCTTCAAACCTTTTATCTATCTCCTGGGTAATCAGGGCGCGAGTCTCTTCTGTCAATTGTGAAGGGCCAGCCATTTTAATACCTTCAGATGCTTTGGTAAGGATGCTAGGTCTCTATCGGCCAATCCAAACTCTGATCATTTTTTTGACGACTATCGGGATCCCTAAACCACCCAAGCAAATAGTGTATGGTGGCTGAAAGGCAAAGAGTTAGAATGATGCATGAGTAATATGCAATGTATGGTCATGCTGTGCAATAAATGGTATACAATGGTTAAAAGAGATTATAATGGTACATATGAGACATGTGAAAAACTATGCACAGGATAATATGTACATGTAATAATTATTTGCAAAGAATAAGATGTATGCATAGGGAGAAAATAAAAATTTTATGCATGAATAACATGAATATGCAATGCATCATCCACAACCACATACAAGCAGATAGATCCTTCCAACCTTATTGGCCCCAGACACGAGGTCATGCGGTCGCTGTCTTAAGTGGGCTTGATCCATAGGTTAACAGGGAACCCGATGGACGCGCATGATGCACGGCAAAAATTCGGTAGCATAGCACTCCTAAACTAATGCACAAGCGCATGGAAAATGATCTTTATATATTTAGATAATCCAAATACATTGACATGGCCCTACCGGGGCATGAAAGCCTTTGGTTAGGTAACCAAACAAGTATTTGGACTCATCCAATACATAAGGATCCATACAGCAGGCATGGTATTACGGTTCATATCACCTAAGGGAAGTATCTATGGCCATTACATGTGCTTTAGTCAAGGGTGGTGTTACTTTGGGGCTACCCAAGCATGGTCCCTGCCAACGGGTCTAGCTCATCACGAGCATAATGACTGATTGGGTCTCCATTCGATATACCATATGGTATGAGGCTTGGGATGGTGGTTATCCTTAACACTTCCCTACATCGAGTGAACATAGGGTCATGCTTCAGGAATGCACCGGGGCTGATAGAGGGATCAAACTAACATAATCTAAGGCTCTAATGGGATGTAATGAAAATTTGAGAGAAAGCGAATTTATAAACTAAAACTTAATTATAAATTTTAATCAAGGTATTTTCAAATCGAAGTCTTGAGTATTTTTCGCAGTGGAGTCGCCACTATGACGCGCACCGAACCCTGAGGGCGCCCCTTGACTGCCCGCTTGAGGGTGATCGGGCAAGTGAGGTTCGTTGACAACTTGGGACGAATTGCAAGTGCGTCTATTTTGGGCAACAAAGAGGTTTCATGGAGTCGCCACCCAATAAAACATTAGGAAAGTTTCTCTCACCTCGGAGAGCCTAAGAAAGCGCATGTATCCATTTTGGGCCAACCAAAAGGGGTCTTGGAGGATGAACCTCTCTCCCTTAGAGCCTAGGATTTATTGAGTCATTTGGCAGGACGCAAGAGGGGTCTTGGAGGTCTTATTCCGATGAGTGATCGGATAGACCTCTCACCTCATTGAGCCCAAATACTAGAGATGGGTTCGAGACTTCTCATCTATTTCTACCTTAATTAATTTTACAATTAAATTTTGAATTTAATAATTCTCACTCTCTCCACACGATGCAATTTAATTAAGGTGCAATTATCCATTGCTGAAAGCCATAAATATAAATAGAATAAAGAAAAACATTTAAAATGAAATACAATAACACTTGGAGCGGAATACAACTCCCATTTTAGAAGTACAAACCGTACATAAAACCGGGGAATTAATTATGAGGACATTGGTCCTTGACTTTGATTATTATAAAAAAATAATTCTCGATGATAAATTCATTGGATAAGAAAAATAGGACATTAGTCCTTGGCTTTGTTAAAAAAAATCCCAATTAATTACTATAAAACGTTTGTTTATTTTTATTTGCGCGAGATAGAATAATTTGCATATAATGAAGACTAAGAATAAATAAATAAATAAATAAACAAACGAAAGGAATAAAGTTACAGAATTAAACCAAAAGGGGTTCTCCCGAGGTGTGAACGGCGACCGTTGTCTCAAGTTCAACTCGCCAAAAAAACAAAAAAATGACATTTCACAAAAATAATAAAATATGTTAGTATCGAAAAAATTCAAAATTAACCAAAAATCAAGATAAAGTTATAAGAATAATAAATAGTAAAATCAAGTAGGGTTAAGAAAAATATGAAAATAACTAAAATAAACTAAACATAACGCGTGTAAAAAATATTTACCCTCAGATTTTACCTTTTTGGATGAAAATTTGGTTGGATTTGGTCCCACGCGTTTCACGAGAAGAAAACAAAACTAAAGAAAGAGATTTATTGAACCTTTTTGGAGTGAAAATCGGATTCTTCTTTATATGGGTAAAATGAGAATTTTTCCAACCTCAAAAAAGTGTGAAATTTCCCTTTTTATAGAAAAACACGACCGACGGGCGTCGGTTAAATCCCATTTCCACCAGGAAATAGGATTTAACCGACGGGCGCCTGACCTACCGACGGGCACATGCCAACAAACACGTGTTCGTTAGTTCGGATACGTGGGCGTCGGCAAACTCACAGACGGCCCGTCCCTCGTGGCGAGTGAGAGGGGCTGCCGCTATGACCGACGAATGCCCCGCGACCGACGGTCTGACCTTCTGTGGAAGAAAACTCGAAATTTAAATCTAAATTCTCCCGATTTTCTGCTTCTTTCTACCGCAAATAAAAACCTTTAATTATCGTGAACTCAAAGGACCAAAATCTCTGAATTTTATCCATCTATTCGGAACCAGGCATTGATTTCTTCATTGGGTAATCTCTGATCTGGACCGCCTCGGGACACAGTGCTTACAGTAATGTTAAAGTATAGTTACAGAAATAAAAACAAAAGATGTAATGATAAATGACTAAGGTAAAGAATTAATAGTGTGATTAAAGTAATACACTTGCATGAGCATGCATGTAGATATGGTTATGGAAAATCTAGGATATATATCCACCACTGGGCATTTTCAATGCTTAGCACATAGTGT
Source organism: Excoecaria cochinchinensis (assembly GCA_947683425.1). NCBI lineage: Eukaryota > Viridiplantae > Streptophyta > Magnoliopsida > Malpighiales > Euphorbiaceae > Excoecaria > Excoecaria cochinchinensis. The sequence goes on from CANTUQ010000161.1 coordinate 4,750,178, forward strand.
TATTACTGCGTGCGGGTCATAGGAGATAAAAGGATTGATGTGGCCAAAGATTATTGACGATCAAAAGAAATATTGGGCAGTAAAGATAAGGGTATAGGCATGGCATATATACAATCGATTTGGATGGAAGCGAAAACAAATAGGACAGGTTTACGGATCTTATATATGATTAATTATTATATTGATGAATGTATGTGATTATTATTGTTGCATGTGCATAAAGGTCATTGTTGAAAAAAAAAATTCCCCACTGAACTATTGAGTGCATTGTAGTGTTTGTCAGTGCAGTACTGTGATATCCGATATTCGTATCGTTTATGAGTATAGGGTGTTACAATTTTATTGGTATGAGAGCAAATGTTTCGGCGTTCCTATCGGAGATAGTGTAATAAGGACGACGTATACATGCCATGAATAGGTATTGATGGCAAAGTGATTAAAGGTATAAGAGGAGATATAAGGATATTGTAAGTTCACTGGATTGTAAGGAGTGTAGGTATTAAGACTAATGTAGTATAAATGGGATTCCTGATTCGAATATACCCACAAAGTGATTTTAAATGTAGAAATTGTGATTTTAATTGTGGTATATAAGAAAATTTCGAGTAGGAAATTTTTACTAGTGGGGGAAAATTGTAATGGCCCAAAATAGTTATTTTTGTGAATAGTGATTTTCGAGCCGTGAATAGTGACACCAGGATGAATAGTGCCACCCGACATCAAAAAAATATTTTATTGGACCATTAGAAAGTACAAGTTATATGGAGTACAATGATGTAATTTGGAGTGAAAATGAGATCAAATGGGTCACTAAAAGTTAAAATTAAGAAAAAGCCTCGGATTCGGTTCAAATAGTAACCGGGTTTGACCAATGTTTTAAAAATAGTAAATGATCTCCAAAATGTGTAGGAATTTCCAGATTTATTATGAATAAGATGTAGAATTATTTGACAATGAAAAAGTAATTTTACGGTAACACAAAAAAGTGATGAACTGGACCGGTTCAATTGAATCGGACCGAAAATGGACCCTGATTGAGATAATATCAAGGTTAAATAAGCTATTAAGAAAAAATAAAAAAATATCGTCAAGGATGAAAAGTGAATCGAACCAGTTCAACAAGGGAACCGGACCGATCGGACCAGTTTACTATGGTTTGACTAGTTTGACCGGACTCTTAATTGAGCTTTGGAGCTCAGAGAATTTATCTAAAAGTATGGATTTTCTATAAATCATATGGATAATCATATACTAGTGAAAAATAAATTTTATAGTGAGACAAAAAATTGGATTATCGGACTGGTAAAAAATTATCGGACCGAAAAATGATTTTCATTTGAGCTGAAATTTTATGTGGAGCCTAAATTATATATTTTAAGAATTATGGAAATAATTTTGGGAGAAATTGAGCTTGGGAAGTGATAAAAGTAATTTTTGGATTGAAAAATGGGCTTAATCACCTAAATGGTCCTTTGGGTTGGCCCAATGGATTGGCCCATGGTTTGGCCCACTTAGAGGGCTTATAAATAGATGGAGAAATGCAGAAAAACCTAGAAACCTCTCCATCTTTCTCCCTTTCTCTCCATGGCCGAATGGCCTTATCCATTTTCTTTCATGAAATTCTTTTCTTTCTCATCTACTCAACAAAAATCAAACCTTCTCAAGCAAAATTCAGCCTTTCTTTTTAATTACAGAGGTTTCTAAAGTTCATTTGATGTAACATCCCCTACCCATACGTAGGCAAACCCATCCACATTGGAGTTGGAAGCCGTACGAGCAGGGGTGTTGCACCAACAGATCGATACAAAGATATACATTCATCCACATTAACATATATAAATCCAGCGGAAATTAAAACTTTTGAGAAACAACAACTGATTATACATTAATATTATAAAATCATTACAATAATATTCTGATCACTTGCCAAAACAAAAGAATTACATATCCAAAAATGTACATAGCGGAAGCTTGATAAAAACAAATACATGAGAGTTCTTATACAAAAAAAAATTGTCATAACTATTACAAAAATGGCCCTAACACTAAACCCTTTTGTGTCGGCTTGACTGGCGGCGACTCTCCCAAATCAGCACCTTCCGCACCTGTAACACCCCCTTCCAATACGTAGGCGATCCCATCCGATAAGGAGTGAGATGCCGTATGAGTCAAGGTGTCACCAAACAAAAGCAAAGCAAAAACATACATTCATTTATAACATCCATTCAGAAATACAGAATAATTAAAAACTTTACATGCAGAAAGCAAAAGCTGATCATGCATTACTATAATAAACTATTACAATAATGATCTGATCAACTAGCTGATACAAAATAATATTACAGGTCCAAAATATAATTACAAAACCGGAAGCTGATACATGAGAGTTCTATACAAAAAGAATCATCAACTATACAAAAGAAGCCCTACACTAAAAACTTCCTGTGTTGGCTTGATGACGGCGACTCTCGGATCAAACTCCTTCCGCACCTGCACGGGTAAAAACACCGTGCTAAGCGATAAACGCTTAGTGGGGAAACACACATAAATAATGGACGGCCATTCACAATGGTCGTCAAGGCAATTCACATTCACAAGGACAATATGCAAAGGCTAAACATAATCCATATAAACATGCTCATATAATAAAGCCATACAATCAATATTTCATAATCATATTCATTCAGAAATAATCCGATATACATTACATCGATATACTCATTCAGATAATCCATTTATAGCCAAATCAGATCAGAGCAGTTCAAATAAACATTCAAAGAACACCTGCTGACTCTAGGTAGTGGATAACGAGTGTACAGATAGTACTTTCCGGGTACGAGCCGATTACAGACAGTACATTACGGGTACGAATCGATTAAACCATTATACTTTAACTTTCACAGATATTTTCAAAAGGGACCTTAAACAAGATCCAATACAGAAAAGGGTTCGCGAGGAACCAAACGGGGACCTGATCGGGGTCCAAACAGAACTATGGGCTGCAGCTAACAGACTCTATTAGTCATTCCTAACTATCCACTTACTTGACTCTAGCAGGTTATGCGTCATTCAAATCACATTTCAGAGTACGGAATATAATTAATCAGAAAATCATGGTATCATTCAAATCAAAGCATAAGAAAGTATAACATGCATCATACAGCAGTATAAGTCCATTCGGAAATAAACACCAAATTCATTTCTGAGTTACAAACCGGGAAATTTCGGAAAAAGGGCTGAGCGGGGTAACGGGTGAGGTTGGCTGGTCACGAGGCGTGACTTGCCTCCTCACAGGGCAGGTCACGAGACGTGACTGAGGGTCACGTCTCGTGACTTGCTCCGTCCCTCGTAGATCACGCAATGTGATCTCGCTGATCACGCGACGCTCACGCTGGTCACGAGGCGTGACTGGCTATCACGCGACGTGCCTTCTCTCAGGCCGGTCACGAGTCGTGACTAGAAGTCACGTCTCGCGACTGACTTCATTTCAGCTGGTCACGAGTTATGACAGGCAGCCACAACTCGTGACTAGCCTCAAACTGGCAGGTCACGAGTCGTGACTTGAGGTCACGTCTCGTGACTTGCCTCTCTTCTTGGCTATTCACGCGACACGATCTGGAGAATGGGATTTTTGACAGTATCGATTCCCAAATTTTCCAGAATTTCCCAAAACAAAGAAAACACTCCAAATTCGATTAAAAGTCATTCAAACCTGTTCTTACCTTACAGAAGACATCCCAATTGACATAAACAACATACATACAACTCAATTTAGCATTTAAACAACCAAATCAAGAATATGTGCACTCAAGCTCTTCAAAAACATAAACCCTAGAATTTTACAGTAAGCTCAAAATCACATAAATCACAATCGATAATTCCCAAACCTGGAATCTAAGCTTCTAACACTTAGTCCCACTGCTCCCAGCAACCTCCTTGCCTTTGGGATCGCGAGGAGCCTCAACTAAACACAAACATTCAACAATGCAACCCTAAGTTAAACCTAAACTCAAGGAAGAAGAAGATGATAAAATAAATGAAAACTAAGATGAAAAATACAGTGACTTACCAACAAAATGCCAAGGGAATGGTTGATTTCCACTAACAGTAGCTTAATCCCAAACTAGGGTTTCAAACTAAGAGCAAAGAAGAAGATGAATCAAAGAGGAAGAAGAATCGGGAAATAAGAAATGAATTCCTACTTTTCCCATTTCCTTTTCTCTATTAACTCTTCTTTTTCCTATCCCTACATTTGTCACCTTCCTGTTGGTGGGAACCAACCACTCATACCAAATTAATATGCACTACACACACTCTACACAATCCTAACTTATGCATACCCTACTATGGTATGAACACGCACACACACAAGTATATCCCAACTTAAAACACCATAATATGATATGCTCATGTGCACACAATTATTTCTTAATTAACTCACGCACTATTGCTATACATGCACCCACATACTAACAAAACCCAAAATATGCATTTTTACCAAAAATACCCTTATGCTATGCGGAACACATGCGAATGCTTACACATACAGACAGACAGACAGGCTCATTCTACTAGGGGGCAAATGGGGTGTGACAACTCTCCCCTACTAAATAAGAATTTCGTCCTCGAAATTCTCACCTGAACTGAATAACTGCGGATACTGAGCTCTCATCGACTCCTCTGGTTCCCAAGTCGCTTCTTCGACTCCATGATGGATCCACAACACTTTAACCAAAGGAATCTGCTTACTTCTCAACTGCCTCACCTCTCGGGCTAGAATAGCTCGCGGTTCCTCATAATAGGAAAAATCTGGCTGAACCTGAATATCCTAAACTGACAGAACATTCGAAGGATCCGATCTGTACCGACGAGGCATTGAAACGTGGAACACATCATGTAACTTTGCTAACTCCAACGGTAGCGCCAATCTGTAGGCTACAGGTCCTACCTTAGCCAAAACCTCATAAGGTCCAATGAAACGAGGACTAAGCTTGCCTTTCTTGCCAAACCGAAGCACTTTCCTCCAAGGTGAAACCTTAAGGAAAACCTTGTCCCCGATCTCAAAATGCACATCTTTCCTTTTCAAATTGGCATAAGACTTCTGTCGATCCTTTGCTGCCTTCAAATTCCGCTGCACTACTCTGATCTTCTCTTCAGTATCTCTAACCAAGTCTGGTCCAATCATTGATCTCTCGGATAGCTCGGTCCAACAAATCGGAGTCCTACACTGACGACCATACAAAGCCTCATATGGTGCCATACCGATGCTCGACTGAAAACTATTGTTGTATGCAAACTCCATCAACGATACATATCTGTCCCAACTACCCAGAAAGTCCAAAGCACAAGCCCTCATCATATCCTCCAGAATCTGAATGACTCGCTCTGACTGACCATCGGTCTGAGGATGAAACGCTGTACTGAAGTTCAACCTAGTGCCCAAAGCTCTCTGCAACTCCTTCCAAAACTTGGAAGTAAACCTCGGATCTCGATCTGACACTATGGACAAAGGCACACCATGCAACCGAACTATCTCATCCACATAAATACTGGCCAATCTGTCCATCGAGTAGTCCACTCTAACCGGCAGAAAGTGAGCTGATTTCGTAAGCCGATCCACAATAACCCAAACTAAGTCATGTTTCCTCTGAGTCAAAGGCAAACCAGAAATAAAGTCCATGGCGATATCATCCCATTTCCACTCAGGAATGGATAAAGGCGTAAGCAAACCCGAAGGTACCTGATGCTCGGCCTTTACCTGCTGACAAGTCAAGCACTTGGAAACAAAATCCACAATGTCTCTCTTCATACCGGACCACCAAAAGAATTGCTTCATGTCTCGATACATCTTCTCACTGCCCGGATGCATAGTAAAGACTGTACTATGCGCCTCACTCATAAGCTGTCTCCTCAAATCCTCAGAGTCTGGCACACACAGGCGATCTCTGTCACACCCCATTTGCCCCCTAGTAGAATGAGCCTGTCTGTCTGTCTATCTGTCTGTGTAAGCATTCTCATGTGTACAGTATTTCATAAGGGTATTTCAGTAAAATGCATGATTTTGGGATTTTATTATTGTGTGGGTACATACATGGCATTAGTGTGTGAATTAAGTAGGAATTACTTGTGTACACTTGAGCATACCATATTAGGGTGTTATTAGTTGGGAATCATTTGCGTGCATTTGCTTACACCATTGTAGAATACATTTAATTGAGGTTGCATTTGGTGTGTGTGATGTGTTGAGTTAGGGTGTGAGTGATTAAATTCCACCAACAAGAAATTGACATGTGTATTAGGTTAGGGAAATGAATAAAGAAAAGAAGTATGAGTGAGGGGAAGATCAATTCACGTTTTTCCCTTTCTAGCTCCATCTTCTTCTTCTTTTCCCTTTCCTAATTGCTACTTGTTGTAGATCAAATTGAGGTAGTGGAAATTAGTCACTCTTGCTTCTAACTTGGTAAGTCACTGCAATTTTCATCTTAGTTTTCCTTTATGTCATTTTCATCTTCTTCCTTGAGTTAGGTTTAACTTAGGGTTTGTTTTGTTGAATGTTCTTGTTGAATTTGTGATTAGTTGAAGCTCCTCGGGAACCAAAGGGCAAAGAAGTTGCTGGTCCTAGTGGAGCTAAGTGATAGAGGCTTAGAATTCAGGTTTGGGAATTTATGATTTTGATTTGTGCGATTTTGATGTTTACTGTGAATTCTAGGGTTTATATGTTCTTGAAGAGCTTGAATTAATTAGTCTTGATTGGTTGTTTAAAATGCTAAATTGGGTTGCATGTATATTGATTATGTGATTGAGATGATTTCTGGAAGGTAAATACAGGTTTGAATGGTTTTAAATCAAATTGGGATTGAATTCTTGGTTCTGGAAATCGTGGAAATTCTGGAAAATCGAAATACTGTTTAATCTCTCTCTGTTGCGTGACTCGCTACGAAGGAAGGCAAGTCACGGCGTGACCTGCCTGCTGAGAAGCCAGTCGCGTGACCAGCTGAAGAGCAAGCAAGTCACGCGATGTGATCTTCGGTCACGTCGTGCGACCTGCGAAGAAGAGGCGTTGCGTGATCGGTAATATCACGCAACGTGATCTGTGTGGGAGAAGCAGCGTCACGTCGCGTGACCATAGGTCACGCCGTGACCTGCATACGCATTGCGTGATCCGCGAGGATCATGCAATGCGTTTGGCGAGAAACAAGCAGGTCACGAGACGTGACCCTAGGTCACGCCGTGACCTGCCTGTTGAGAAGGCCAGTCACGTCTTGTGACCAGCCAATCTCGCCCAATTCTCCGTTCAGCTCGTTTTTCCGATATTTCTCAGTTTTTAACTTAAAAATGAATTTAATATTTCTTCCAAATGGATCTTATCACTATGTGATGCATGTCATAATTTTATATGTCTCGATTTGCGTAATACTATGATTATTCCAAATGATGTGTATATGACATTCTGTAATATGATTTGAATATCGCATAGCCTGCTAGAGTCAAGTAAGTGGATAGTTAGGCATGCCTAATAGAGTCTGTTGCTGCAGCCCATAGTTCTGTTTGGACCCCGATCAGGTCCCCGTTTGGTTCCTCGCGAACCCTTTTCTGTATTGGATCTTGTTTAAGGTCCCTTTTGAAAATATCTGTGAAAGTAAAAGTAAAATGGTTTAATCGATTCGTACCCGTAATGTACTGTCTGTAATCGGCTCGTACCCGGAAAGTACTGTCTGTGCACTCGTTATCCACTGTCTAGAGTCAGCAGGTGTTCTTCATTTGTTAATTAGAATTGTTCTGATCTGTTTTGATTACCATATGGAACTTCTGAATTAGTTCATGATGAAACACATGCTGGATTATTCTGTAATGAATATGATTGTGAGCTATTGACTATATGGCCTTTTTATGTGAATACGTTTTTATAGTATGCTAACCTTTGCATAATGCCATTCTGAATGTGATATGCTTAGGCGACCATTGTGAATGGCCGTCCATAATGTATGTGTGTTTCCCCACTAAGCGTTTTATCGCTTAGCACGGTGTTTTTACCCGTGCAGGTGCGGAAGACGTTTTGCTTTGAGAGAGTCGCCGTCATCAAGCCAACACAGAAGGGTTTTAGTGTAGGGCTCAGTTTTGTATCAGCTATTGATTCTTTTTGCTTAGAACTCTCTGTATCAGCTTCTGCTTTTGTATCTACATTTTGTATATGTAATATTATTTTATCTCAGCTTGTTGATCAGAACATTATTGTAATAGCTTAATTATAGTAATGCATGATCAGCCTGTGCTTCTTTTTATATAAAGTTTTTAATTATTCTGTATTTTCTGAATGTATGTTATGAATGATTGTATGTTATACTTTGTACTTGCTTGGTGACACCTTTACTCATACGGCATCTCACTCCTTCTCGGATGGGATCGCCTACGTATGAGAAGGGGGTGTTACAGTTAGTGGTATCAGAGCATAGGTTTAGGCGTTTCTGGGTGTTGTTGTGATTGTTCTGAGTTTCTGTGATGTGTATGTGTCTAGATCTGTGTTGGCTGATACGGTTGTTTCTTGTTTGTTTAGATGGCTTCTAATTCTGCTCATGGTGCGCGTGAGGAATCCGCCGAGAGTGTGAATCCTCCAGTTGTAGATCAGTCTGTTTCTGTTACTGTGTCGGCTCAGCATGCTAGGGTTCAGCCCGAAGCCGCAGCCATGCCCTTTGAGGCCATGTTTAGACTGCATCAGGACATGGCTAGGGTTTTGGATAGAGTGACTGCTCCTAGAGCACCTATGGAGAATTTGAGAAGGGCAGGAGTTGAGGATTTCTATGGTACTGGGTTGAATGAGTCTGAGATCGCAGAGAGATGGTTAGACAAAGTGAAGCGTGCTTTGAGAGAGATTCGGTGTCCTCCCGACCAGCAGGCAGAGTGTGCATTAGCTCTTCTTCAGGGGTCTGCTTTTGAGTGGTGGGAGTTGGTTTGCAGGCATCCTCAGCTACCGGATCCGATTACCTGGGAGTTCTTTGAGGGTGAGTTCGTAAAGAAGTACATTACTCAGACTTATAGAGATTCTATATGGGCACAGTTCTTGAGTTTGAAGCAGAGGGCGTTATCTGTAGCAGATTATGAGAAAGAGTTCAACAGGTTATCTAGATATGCTCCACGAGGGGTTATGACTGATGATTTCAGATGTAAGCATTTCGAGGCTGGGTTAAATGAGTCTTTGAAGATTGCTTTGATTGCCTTGATGTGTATACCTGGGGTTAGCTATTATCAGATTGTTGAGGCTGCTGTGAGAGCTGAGTTGAATGAGACTGTGATGAGAGAGAGAGCTCAGAGGAGGAGTTTTTCTCGTGGAGGATCTTCTTCGAGTAAGAGATCTAGGAACCCACAGGATGAGTTAGCATCTGGTCCGGCTTCTAGAGGTAGACGTCAGGGTTCTACAGCTGTGTCAGGTTCTGGTAGGGGAGGTAAATCTGATGCCATACCTATTTGTGAGAATTGCAGCAAGGCTCACCGGGGTGAGTGTAGGTGGCTTACTGGGGGATGTTTCAGATGTGGGAGCACTGAGCACCGTGTGGCTAGTTGTCCCCAGTCGATTGAGGATTCAGGACCTCAGGGAGGAGCTAGTAGGGTTGGTTCGAATGCTTCTCAGGCTACCCGAGGTAGAGGTCGAGGTAGAGGGAGAGGTGGACGGCATAGAGATGGAGCTACTTCTGAGACTGTTGAGCGTCCTCCTCAGGCTGCCATTAGAGCTTATGCCATGAGAGCCAGAGATGAGCAGGATGCGCCTGATGTTATTGCTGGTAAGTTCCTACTCCATGACACTGAGTTGTATGCTCTAATTGATCCTGGTTCCACACACTCATATTTGTGCACAGATAGAATTGTTGATAAATTGCATTCTGTTGATCAGTTAGATTATGAGATTTGTGTGACCAGTCCATTAGGGCATAGTGTCAGTGTGAGTAGAGTTTTTAGGAATTGTCCTCTGATTGTTGAGGGAGTTGTGCTTCCAGCAGATTTGATTGAGTTACCCTTCAGAAAGTTTGACTTGATTCTGGGTATGGACTGGTTGGGAAAGCATCGGGCTGTAGTGGATTGCCATAGGAAGACGGTTGTACTTCGGGATAGAAGTCAGTCTCTTGTGTTTTTAAAAGGTTTGGGTGCTAGTTCTGTTAATAATGTTATTTCTGCGATGCAAGCCAAGAGATTCATCAGGAAAGGTTGTGAGGCATTTCTAGCAGTTGTGTTAGATTCCAGGAGAGATCAGGTTCAGATTGAGGACATCCCTGTAGTGCGGGAGTTTAGTGATGTATTCCCGAGTGAGTTGCCTGGTTTGCCTCCTGAGAGAGAGGTTCAGTTGTCCATTGAGATTATGCCAGGTACTGCACCTATTTCGAGAGCACCTTATCGGATGGCTCCTGTAGAGTTGAGGGAACTTAAATCTCAGCTACAAGAGTTATTGGATAAGGGGTTTATTCGACCTAGCATATCTCCTTGGGGAGCTCCAGTGCTGTTTGTCAAGAAGAAAGATGGATCCCTGCGGATGTGTATTGACTACCGCCAGATTAATAAAGTTACAGTGAAGAACAAGTATCCACTGCCTAGGATTGAAGACTTGTTTGATCAGCTTCGAGGGGCAGGTGTCTTTTCCAAGATAGATCTTCGATCAGGGTACTATCAGTTGCGAGTTCAGGATGCAGATGTGGTTAAGACTGCATTTCGGACCAGGTATGGCCACTATGAGTTTCTTGTGATGTCGTTTGGTTTGACAAATGCTCCAGCGGCTTTTATGGATCTGATGAATCGTGTGTTTAGGCCATACTTAGATCGATTTGTAGTAGTGTTCATTGATGACATCTTGGTGTATTCCAAGAATGAGAGTGAGCATGAGGAGCATCTCAGATTGGTTTTGCAGATGTTGAGAGAGCATCATTTGTTTGCTAAGCTTAGCAAGTGTGATTTCTGGCTTCGAGAAGTGTCATTCTTGGGTCACATTATTTCAGCTAGAGGTATCCAGGTGGATCCAGCTAAGATTGAGGTGATAGTTGATTGGAAAGCGCCTCGAAATGTTCAAGAAGTGAAGAGTTTCCTCGGTTTAGCAGGTTATTACCGTCGGTTCGTTAAGGGATTTTCTGTGATTGCTGCTCCTATGACTAGATTATTGAGGAAAGGAGTTAGATTTGAGTGGTCAGACAGGTGTCAGTCTTGTTTTGATCGGTTAAAGCAGTTGCTTGTTGAGGCTCCTATCCTTACTCAACCCATCTCGGGTAAGGAGTTTGTTATTTACAGTGATGCTTCTAGAGTTGGTCTTGGATGTGTGTTGATGCAGGAAGGAAAAGTAGTGGCTTATGCTTCTCGTCAGTTGAAGCCACATGAGAAGAACTATCCGACGCATGATTTAGAGTTGGCAGCTGTAATCTTTGCTTTGAAGATCTGGCGTCACTACTTGTATGGGGAAAAGTGTAGGATCTTCTCGGACCACAAGAGTTTGAAGTACTTCCTTTCACAGAAAGAGTTGAACATGAGACAACGCAGATGGCTTGAATTGTTTAAGGACTACGACTGCATTGTGGATTACCATCCTGGTAAGGCCAATGTAGTTGCCGATGCTTTGAGTCGGAAATCAGTTTCAGCCTTGTTCTTGAGGCGTTTCAGATGGCGTTTTGGTTCAGATGGGGCTTTGCTTGCCCAGTTGCGTGTGAAGCCTACTTTGAGACAGAGGATTGTGGATGCTCAGAGAGATGATGTGAGGCTTCAACGGATTGTGCATGAGATTGAATCGGGTAAGCAGTCAGAGTTCTCAGTTCAGGATGAGGTACTTATGTTCGGAGATCGTTTATGTGTGCCAGAGTCTGAGGATTTGAGGAGTCAGGTTATGAGTGAGGCGCATAGTTCAGTCTTTACTATGCATCCGGGCAGTGAGAAGATGTACAGAGACATGAAGCAATTCTATTGGTGGTCCGGTATGAAGCGTGATATTGTGGATTTTGTTTCCAAGTGCTTGACTTGTCAGCAGGTAAAGGCAGAGCATCAGGTTCCTTCAGGTTTGCTCATGCCTTTATCCATTCCTGAGTGGAAATGGGACGACATCGCCATGGACTTTGTTTCTGGCTTGCCTTTGACTCAGAGGAAGCATGATTCAGTTTGGGTTATTGTGGATCGGCTTACGAAGTCAGCTCACTTCTTGCCAGTTAGAGTGGACTATTCCATGGATAGATTAGCCAGTATCTATGTGGATGACATAGTTCGGTTGCATGGTGTGCCTTTGTCCATAGTGTCAGATCGGGATCCGAGGTTTACTTCCAAGTTTTGGAAGGAGTTGCAGAGAGCTTTGTGCACTAGGTTGAACTTCAGTACAGCGTTTCATCCTCAGACCGATGGTCAGTGGGATTCTAAGAATTAAAGGACTTATCCCCAGGTCCTTGGTTCGAATCCCACGGAAGGCACAATCGCACAAGGGGGGTGTAAAGTTCTGTGAGTAGCGGCTCGGGACATCTCTGTGCGCAGGGATCTCCCGACGGGATATGTTCCGGGGAGGGTATAAAAACCGGACCGTTATAGCCTAATGGTAGTGGGATTCTAAGAATTAAAGGACTTATCCCCAGGTCCTTGGTTCGAATCCCACGAAAGGCAAAAATGCACAAGGGGAGTGTAAAGTTCTGTGAGTATCGGTTCGGGGCGTCCAGGATGGAGGCTCCTGAGGGAGGGTATAAAATCCGGACCGTTACAATAAAAGGCGCCTTTTATTGTAACGACCGAGCCCGCACAGTACAGACTCGATTCCGATTACGCTCGGAGGAGGACGGAACAGACAGAGCTACGGTGCGTTACTCACAGAACTTTACACACCCCTTGTGCATTTTTGCCTTCCGTGGGATTCGAACCAATGACCTGGGGATAAGTCCTTAATTCATAGAATACCACTACCATTAGGCTATATAGCCTAATGGTAGTGGTATTCTATGAATTAAGGACTTATCCCCAGGTCCTTGGTTCGAATCCCACGGAAGGCAAAAATGCACAAGGGGTGTGTAAAGTTCTGTGAGTAACGCACCGCAGCTCTGTCTGTTCCGTCCTCCTCCGAGCATAATCGGAGTCGAGTCTGTACTGTGCGGGCTCGGTCGTTACACATACAACTCAGTGTCATGGAGTAGGAACTTACCAGTAATAACGTCAGGCGCATCCTGCTCATCTCTGGCTCTCATAGCATAAGCTCTAATGGCACCCTGAGGAGGATGCTCAACAGTCTCAGAAGCAGCTCCATCTCTATGCCGGCCACCTCTACCTCTACCTCGGCCTCTGCCACGGTAAGCCTGAGAAGTATTCGAACCGACCCTACTGCCCTCTCTCTGAGAACCCGAATCCTCCTGCACCCTCGGACAACCAGCCAACTGATGCTCCGAACTCCCACATCTGAAGCATGCACCGGTGAGCCACCTACACTCACCCCGATGTGACTTACTACAATGAGGACAAGCTGGTGTAGTCTCAACTCTACCACCCCTGCCAGAACCTGACACAGCTGTAGAACCCTGACGTCTACCTCTAGAAGCCGGACCAGATGCTGACTCATCCTGTGGGTTCCTAGATCTCTTACTCGAAGAAGATCCTCCACGAGAAGAACTCCTCCTCTGAGCTCTCTCTCTCATCACCGTCTCATTCAACTCAGCTCTCACAGCAGCCTCAACAATCTGATAATAACTAACCCCAAGAATACACATCAAGGAAATCAAAGCAATCTTCAATGACTCATTTAACCCTGCCTCGAAATGCTTGCATCTAAAGTCATCAGTCATAACTCCTCGAGGGGCATAGCGCGATAACCTGTTGAACTCTTTCTCATAATCTGCTACAGACAAAGCCCTCTGTCTCAAACCCAAAAACTGTGCCCATCTAGAATCTCTATAAGTCTGAGTGATGTACTTCTTTATGAACTCACCCTCAAAGAACTCCCAGGTAATCGGATCCGGTAGCTGAGGATGCCTGCAAACCAACTCCCATCACTCAAAAGCAGACCCCTGAAGAAGAGATAATGCACACTCTGCCTGCTGGTCGGGAGGACACCGAATCTCTCTCAAAGCACGCTTGACTTTATCTAACCATCTCTCTGCAGTCTCAGACTCATTCAAACCGGTACCATAGAAATCCTCAACTCCTGCTCTCCTCAGATTCTCCATAGGTGCTCTAGGAGCAGTCACTCTCTCCAAAACCCTAGCCATGTCCTGATACAGTCTAAACATAGCCTCTAAGGGCATGGCTGCGGCCTCGGGCTGGACCCTAGCATGCTGAGCCGACCCAGTAACAGAAACAGACTGATCTACAACTGGAGGATTCACACTCTCGGCGGATTCCTCACGCGCACCATGAGCAGAATTAGAAGCCATCTAAACAAACAAGAAACAACCGTATCAGCCAACACATATCTAGACACATACACATCTAAGAAACTCAGATCAATCACATCAACACCCAGAAACGCCTAAACCTAGGCTCTGATACCACTAACTGTCACACCCCCTTCCCATACATAGGCGATCCCATCCGATAAGGAGTGAGATGCCGTATGAGACAAGGTGTCACCAAACAAAAGCAAAGCAAAATATACATCCATTCATAACATACATTCAGAAGTACAGAATAATTAAAAAACTTTACATGCAGGAAGCAAAAGCTGATCATGCATTACTATAATTAAACTATTACAATAATGATCTGATCAACTAGCTGAACAAAATAATATTACATATACAAAATATAGATACAAAAGCGGAAGCTGATACAGAGAGTTCTATACAAAAAGAATCAATAACTGATACAAAATTGAGCCCTACACTAATCCCTTCTGTGTTGGCTTGATGACGGCGACTCTCTCAAATCAAAACGTCTTCCGCACCTGCACGGGTAAACACACCGTGCTAAGCGATAAAACGCTTAGTGGGGAAACACACATAACTTATGGACGGCCACTCACAGTGGTCGTCAAGGCATAACACATTCACAATGGCAGAATGCAAGGACTAATACTTAATCCATAAAAGCATGCTCGTATTTAAATACCATACTTTCAGAATCTCACCATCATATGCTTTACAGAATAAACCAGCATATATTTCATCATTAAACTCATTCAGATATTCCACTCAAAGCCATATCAGATCAGAACATTTCCATTAACATTTAAAGAATACCTGCTGACTCTAGACAGTGGATAACGAGTGTACTGAGGGTACCTTACGGGTACGAATCGAATACTGAGGGTACCTCACAGGTACAAGTCAAATATTATATCATCTATCAAAACATGTTATTTATATACTGAGGGAATCTTAAACAAGATTCTATACTGAAGGGTTCGCGAGGAACCAAACGGGGACCTGATCGGGGTCCAAACTGAACTGAGGGCTGCAGCTAAAGACTCTATTAGGCATGCCTAACTATCCACTTACTCGACTCTAGCAGGTTATGCGTCAAACAGATCACATTTCAGGATACAGAATATAATTCATCAGAAAATCATGCTATCACGCATATCGAAGCATTAAACAGTAAGACATGCATCGTACAATATTAAAGTCCATTCAGAAGAAATACCAAATTCATTTCTGAGTTAAAAACCAGGAAATTTCGGAAAAATGAGCTGAACGGAGAAACGGGCGAGGAATGGCTGGTCACTAGCGTGACTGGCCTTCTCAACAGGCAGGTCACGGCGTGACCTAGTGTCACGTCTCGTGACCTGCTTGTTTCTCGCCTATCGCGTTGCGTGATCCTCGCGGGTCACGCAATGCTTGTGCAGGTCACGGCGTGACCGAGGGTCACGCGACGTGATGCTGCTTCTCCCTCGCAGATCACGTTGCGTGATCTGCCTCTTCCTCGCAGGTCGCACGACGTGACCGAAGATCACGTCGCGTGACTTGCTTCCTCTTCAGCTGGTCACGCGACTGGCTTCTCAGCAGGCAGGTCACGCCGTGACCGAGGGTCACGCGACGTGACTTGCCTTCCTGCGTAGCGAGTCACGCGACAGAGAGAGTTTCTATAATAATTCATTTTTCCCAGAATTTCCAGAATTTCCAGAATTCAATCCCAATTTGATTTTAACCCATACAAACCTGTCTTTACCTTTCAAGTAAGATCCCAAACAA
Source organism: Excoecaria cochinchinensis (assembly GCA_947683425.1). Lineage (NCBI taxonomy): Eukaryota > Viridiplantae > Streptophyta > Magnoliopsida > Malpighiales > Euphorbiaceae > Excoecaria > Excoecaria cochinchinensis. The sequence continues at coordinate 4,766,293 of CANTUQ010000161.1, forward strand.
TTCAAACATCATATAAACAACTCAAAACAGAATTCAATCAACCCAATTCAAGGTATTTACATTCAAATTGTTCAAGAACATATAAACCCTAGAAATACCAGTAAACTCAAATTATGCAGATCACAAGCAATTATTCCCAAACCTGAAATCTAAGCCTCTCTCTCACTTAGCTCCACTAGGTCCAGCAACCTCTTTCCCCTTTGGATCACGTGGAGCTTCAGCTAAACACAATCACAGCAAGAATATCCATAAAGAAAACCCTAAGTTAAATCTAACTCAAGGAAGAAGATGAAAATGAAAAAAAAAGGAAACCAAGATGAGAATTGCAGTGACTTACCAAGTTAGAAGCAAGAATGACTAATTTCCACTACCACAATTTGATTTACAGCAAGTAGCAATTAGGAAAGGGAAAAGAAGAAGAAGGTAGAGCTAGAAAGGGAAAAACGTGAATTGATCTTCCCCTCACTCAAACTTCTTTTCTTTATTCATTTCCCTAACCTAATACACATGTCAATTTCTTGGTGGTGGAATTTAATCACTCACACCCTAACTCAACACATCACACACACCAAATGCAACCTCAATTAAATGTACCCTACAATGGTATATGTAAGTGCACACAAATGCAACTCAATTAATTCACACCTTACTACCATGTATGCACCCACATAATAATAAAACCCCAAAATCATGCATTTTACTGAAATACCCTTATGAAATACTGTACACATGCGAATGCTTACACATACAGACAGACAGATAGACAGACAGACAGGCTCATTCTACTAGGGGGCAAATGGGGTGTGACAGTTAATACATAGCAATATATATCAATACAACAATCCATACATAACTCTAGTTAAAGTTTACATTATGCATACCCATGAACCAAAACCTATCCGTATATATTTTGTAACACCCTTATACTATACGTACTTTGCCGATTTAACATCTATTGTGCGATTACCATGATTGATTAAAGTCGACTTATAATCTTAATGAAATTATGGGTATAAATGAAACAAAATCCATCACAATCCATGCAAGAAATAAACTTAACATTAACTTTGCCGATTAACCTATATCTATCTAAAGTTACTATTCATTAGGTCAAAATTTCGGCAATATAACGGCTTATAAGCTTAGCTACCAAAACCTGCAAGTCAAACAATTTCCACAACTGATAGGTGTCTAATTAGTATATTATTTATTATATGTTTTGTGTATGTTTAAGGAGTTAAAGTATGAAAATCTATTTGTCTTTCATGTTATTTGTCTAGTTTTCTTGTTTATCTATTTTGTAGGGTAATTGGGAGGATTTGGAGTTAAAAAGATGAAAAGAGGCATGCATTGGGACTTACTATGTCTCTCGTGAAATTTGGTCAGTAAGTTCATGAGTCGTGACTAATTATACGACTCGTGATGAGGAAGAGCAACCAGTTAAGCAAGAAAAGCGAAAGAAGAGAGCAAAGAAGGAGCTGTGAAGAGTAAGATCACGAGTCGTGAAACTCAATCATGACCCGTGACTATGCAGAGAGACCAGCACAGCGAGGAAAGAAAAGAGAAGAGGAAAAGGAAAAGAAGCCGAGACGCGAGCCAAGGTCATGACTCACACGTAGGATCATGCCTCGTGAGAGGCCATCACGAGTCGTGAACGGCCAGAGAGAAGCAGAGAGGCAAAGAAGAAGAAAAAGAAGGAAAAGTCGCGAGCGCGACATTGATCGCGAGTGCGACAGAACTAGCCATTGGGCAGTTTTTCCCTGAAAAGTCATCAGAAAAGGCACCTCTTTCTACCAACAATTGCAACCATTTGAAGGGACATTTCCAAAAGACACAATCTTTAAAATTTTATAAATATCAATGTTAACTGTAATTTTATGATGATGTAATTTTAGGGAGAATTTTAATTAAGTAATTTCTCTAGTTTTATAGAACAGTTTTTCTATAGTTAGATTTACTTAGTTTGTTTTCATGTTTTGAAGAAGAAGACCAAGGAGAAGAAGAATTTTTACAAGGGTTTGAGAAAAGGGTTGAAAGATTTCTTTCTCATTACACTCATCTATTACTTCTTCTCTGTAAATTAAATGAATATTATTTGAGAACTTGAATATTATTGTTATTTTCCATTTCCATCTAAATTAGTAGTCTTTTAATGTAGAATTTTCTATTAGTATTTTATGCATGATCTTTATTTGCCATTTATACATTTTATGCATCATCTTTATAAGTAAGTGTTTAATTGAAAGATAAATTCTTACTTACATCTAATGGAAGTTCATCATTGAAGTATTATTTGAGAGATCATAATATTAAAAGGTTGTTATAGGTTGGTGATTATTCCTGAAATTTGCATTTATAACCCTCTAATTCATTAATGAAAATTGTGAGTTAGAATTATAAATGTATGTTTTAGGCATTCTAATTTATGTTGAGAGAGTAAATTGGAAATTTATTCCAACTTGGCTTGCTTAAGAGATTAAAATTATTATTATATGATGGAATCAAGTTTTATAATTGTTAATTCTTCATTTTATGTTTTGTCTTCTTTGATTAACATGAACTAGGTTTAATTAGTTTATATAATAAAGTAGTTTAGATTTAACCAACAAATTTATGATCATTGTAAACAAGATTAAAATTAAGCAGCAATAGTGTGTAATAATTAGCACATTCCTCGTGGGATCGACATCTTTTGGACTATTTCGGTACACCTTATGCTTGCAGAATTGGCACATATAAAATAAGCCAACAACAGCCCACGCAGGGGTACAACAATAATATCACTTCCATCACTGAAAACAACTCAAAATATATATTCCATCCATCCACTGTAACAGTTTACATACAGTTTAAAATATATCCATAAACATTCCATAATACATATACATGCCAATATGTTATCCACAAAAAGAGATCCATCCACAAATCTTTCTCCTTACTTGCTCCCAAAACACTTAGGTGTGCTTGCTTCCTCCTAAGGCGTACCTACATGCAGTCAATATAAACTACGTGCTAAGCATTAAATATGTCCAGTGGTGATTACAAATCCACAGATTTCCACTACTAAAATAATAAACATACTAAATTATTTCTATCATATTAACACTTCACATTAATTAAATTTAGACTTCAATTCATTCTTTTAAGTCATTTATCCACTTAGGTACTTACATTAGTCAATAATTACACTTAAGTCCTTTAATTTGCTAAATAATTGTAAAATTTCATTTAGGTCCTCCACTTTTACGAAAATTAAGATTATGTCCCCAATTTCATCTTATTTAATAAAATACCCTTATTTACAATTATCTTTCATCTAGTCATTATTTAACTTGCAAAAATTACATTTTAATCCATAAATTTCCACTTTTGCACCAAATTACATTTTAGTCCCTAAACTTTAAATTCTTTATGCTATTATCATTTAATTACACTTTTTTTTACTTAATTATCACTTGTTTTCACTATTAAGTGTAAAATTACCATTTTGCCCTTAAACTTTTCATTCTTTTCACATTAATCCCTTTTTCAGTTAAATTCTCCAATATCACTATCTTAATCATTTTAAATGCATTTTTATTTTATTGCCCCTAGTATACACCCAGTAGAAAATCTCTGAACCGAATACACGAGACGTGGACCCACCTTATAGATCCACTACACTAAAAAATGATCCCAAATGAGCCACTCAACACTGTCACTGCATTCATTGTTCACTTAATACACTATACACTGAGATAGACCGTCATTAGCCTATCGATAGTGAGTCATCATGACTCGGACCTCAGTGTTGAATCCCTATGGCTAGCCAGCTATATCCTAAACTAGATTTCACTACCAAACTATTACTAAGGGCAAATAATGTAACACTCTTATCGCTTTTCTACATTACATACATTGCATTGTTTATACTATTGCCTTAATTGTTTAACCAAAACTTATAGCAATTGCGGTAAAAAAATTTCTACTTATTCTTTTCTTATTGTCATATCACTAGCACATCACAATTAAAGCAGTCCACTAATTACATTTAACATATCATGACATTCAAATATACACAACACAAAATCACTCTAAACTGTTACATATACATGCCACTTACTAAAAGTTAAATCTTACATATACATGCCTCTATCGATAAAAACATGCTCTTCTTAGCTTCAGTTCGGAGGTTCGATTTGATCTCGAAGTTGATAGCATACCTGCTCCTCAGACGTCCTACTCATTTCCTGCACGCAGTCAGATAAACTACGTGCTGAGCATTAAAAATGCCTAGTGGTGATTACGAATCTAATAATTTTCACTTGTAACTTAAGCACATACATATATGCATACATTTTTGTCCTTATATTCAGGCTTAACAATGTCATATTATTATCTAGTCCTTCATTGTATTTCATTTAAAATTTTATACTATTTTTCTACTTTTCACTCTTAGCTTATGATTTTACCCGTAACTATTCACTTGATCCTTTTAACTTACTCTTTGGCTATATGCTCCTTTAATTATCACTTTAACATTTATCACTGATTTTGTAACACCCCTTACCCGTACTTAGGCGATCCCATCCGATAAGGAGTGAGATGCCGTATGAGTAAAGGTGCCACCACACAGATACAGAATATACATACACTCATACATAAACATACATACCGAAAAATAGGGTAATTTAAAACTTTACAACACCATTCATGAAGTAAGCTGATCATGCATTAATATAATGGAAGCATTACATTACTATTCTGATCAACTAAGAGATACAACAGATAATTACAAAATCCAAAATACATGTACATAAGTGGAAGCTATTACAAAACAAATATAAGAGAGTTCTGTACAAAAAGAATCCTCAAAAGTAAAGCCCTACTCTAAAACCCTGCTGTGTTGGCTTCGATGACGGCGACTCTCCCAAGCAAACTCCTTCCGCACCTGCACGGGTAAACACACCGTGCTAAGCGATAAACGCTTAGTGGGGAAACACACATATAGCATAAGGACAACCATTCACAACAGTCGTCAAGGCAATACACATGCGTACCTCATATATACCATACTCATAACATATTAATTGCCTAAGCATACATATACTAAAGCCATACATTCAGAAGATCATAACAATATTCATATCCTCATAACAGATTATACTTTTCATCATTAAAATCCATACATATATCACATCCACCTTCTCATATTACAATTCACACCAGGCACCTGCTAACTCGAGGGAGTGGATAACAAGTATACGGACAGTACTTTACGGGTACGAGCCGATACGGACAGTACTTTACTGGTACGAGCCGATAAAATCAAGATACTTTTAACTTTTACAAAACATTTTCAAAGGAGACCTTAAACAAGATCCTTTCACATATAAGGGTTCGCGAGGAACCAAACGGGGACCTGATCGGGGTCCAAACGAAACTGAGGGCTGCAGCTATAAGACTCTATTAGGCATGCGTAACTATCAACTTACTAGACTCTAGCAGGTCATGCATAAACCGTTGAATCCATTTCATAACATTCCAAATTCATCATCATGTATGTACATAGTCGTATCATGGATCCGCATTCATATAATTCATAAGATAGCAAGTATAACTCTCATGGACATTAAAGGAATCTGGAGTTCAAAAACCACACTCAACGAAGAAAAACTCATTCAGCATACAGGGAACTGTCGCGCTAGCGACAGAGACCGAAGTCTCTTCGCTGCGCGCGCGCGACGGATTTCGCGACCGCGAGGAAAATGGAAGGGCCAGGCTCTGTTGTGCTCGCGACAAATATCGTGATCGCGACAGAGAACAAAGTGGCTGTCGCGGGCTCGCAACGAATTGCGTGCTCGCGATAGCCAAGCCAGCATCTCGCTCTATCGCGATCGCGATAGTAGTCGCGCTCGCGACAGAGGGTGCTCAACACTTCGGCTATTGCGGGCTCGCGACGGATGTCGCGTGCTCGCGACAGCAAAGCTCCAAAACGCCGATTCCTGTCGCGCTCGCGACAGACGTCGTGATCGCGACAACATCAGGTTTTCCAAAATCTATAGAATTTTGCAGAAATTTCTCCTTCCAAAATCATCCATTAACACACAAAACTCAACCATGAACCTCTTACCTCAAACCCGGCCATCCATTCGCATCAACAACCATAGTATAACATTTAATAACAAGAAATTTCATACAACATATTAAATTAAACCTCCAATTTCAAGAATCATCCAAAAACCCAATTCATGCATGATGACAAAGTGAAAGTTTTCCGATTGTCCTTCGCTTAAGTTACCTGAAAAGAACCACAAAACCGTCGGGTGTTCCGACAGAGGAGACTCCGACGATCAAGTCAGTTTTCTCGGCAAAGTAAAAGCTTTCTTTCTATTATCAAAAATTAGGGAGAACAATGTACCTGGTTGTTTCCTTTATATAGAGCTGTGTGAAATAGGAGATAATCTCTTGAATAGGAGAAAATCACCTTCATCCCTTGATTGATGCTTGATTTCCCATTTAGGCAGATTTGCTGAGAGATTCTTGGTACTTTCCATCCTTGGGAGATCAAGATCTGCATCATTTCTGGAAATATTCGTTAATTATTGCTTACCATGATCGGTGACCGAAATGTTATCAGGTGCCGGACTGTTATCATGACCTATGTCCGGGCGAGCCCTGCCATAAAGCCTCACAAGCTAAGAGCTCGGCAGGAGTGCTGTGCTCGGAGAAATCTAGCCGATCCTCGGAGTAGAGAGTTCGGATATCATAAGTCCCCCCCCAAGAGATGACATTTATGTCATGAGATCAATACCAAATGACTTACCAGCGCGTGCTTTTAGACCATTCCACGCTGATGATTACTGTGCGCGTGATCCATCAAAACACGCGAAAGATCTCTTCGTTAGCTGTGATCCAGCAGTAATGTCAGGCGTTATGACGAGGGCGTCCCTTAGGTTACCGTGCAGATACTAATTATCTTCCTACAGCCCCAATTATCGATCGCCAGCTGTTATCCCTTAATTGGTCTTCGCCTTCTATAAATACTTCCCCTGTTCATTCTCATTTTCGCTTTCTTTGGAGATTTTGCTGTGTTTTAGCATTGATCATCTTCTTCTAAATTTGCAACTTCCAGTTTACACAAATCCTCCTTTCCTCTTTGCTTCTGATCTGCTACTATCTCTCGAAGCTTCATCCAGATCTCCTCCAATACAGGTTTGTACTTTGTCTTCCTATACTTTACCTTTTTAGAATGAGTGATCTCGAGAGTTCTCCAGAGAGGCAGAGAGTGGAAGAAGGCCTTGAGCACGAAGACATAACTGAAATTCCCGGTCCTAGTCAACCAATACCACCAAGGAGGAAAGAACCAAGAAGGAACCCCCGAGTTGGGAGCATTAGCTCGGCTATCCGGAGCAATGAATTGGCAGAATTGCAGGAGAAGCATGGGATTCCGGAGAGCCTTATTGTTCGGGCACCCGGACCTCAAGTCCGAGCTAACGCCACCTACAACAGCAAGAAAAAGATAGTGGTGTATGAGGCTGACTTCGAGGCCGGCATGAGCATCCCTCCAACAAACTTCGAAACCGAGCTATTGAACCATTACGGGTTAACCATGGGTCAAATTCATCCGAATGCTTGGCGCACAATCTCTGCTTTACAGATATGGGCAGCGGAGAACGAGATACCTTTGACCGTGAGGCTTTTCTGAGTTACTCATGTAGTCGGTCTTCGTGTGTCAACAGAGGACCATAATTATGTGCAGGCCAGGGCCGGTTATGGGGTTTTCCACGGCAACCCGGAGTCCCTAAAGAACTGGAAGAACCGCTTTTTCATCATTGAGAGCGATGAAAAATTCAAGTTCCCAACAACGTGGGGTCGGTATACCAATAAGAATGATGATCCGATCTTTCTTACCGACCAGGAGGAAGATACCTTGGCCCAATGGAGAGCACTTGCACAAGCCAAAGTCGACATTAAAGACCAACTGACGATAGGGTCTATTCGAATCGAATCATCTCGACCGCGCCAAAGAGGTATATTCTAAAAATTATTCCCTTGTTCTAATATTTTCTCATTGTTCGGTTTGTTGCAGAAATGAAGCGCACTGAGAGGCCAAGCATGGTGGAGATGATGAGGGTGAAGAGGCAGAAAAAGGCAGGAAAATCCGCCTCGTCCAAGCCTGCCCCAGAGGTTCCACCCGAGGTCCCTGAACACAATATCTCCGAACCTGACCACCACGACACTGATCCTAATGCTGCCCCTGAGGGTCCCTTGCCTCAGACTCCACCCACGACAATTCCGCAAGTTGATCTGCGGACTCCTCCCGGACCGCACTCTCCAGTGTTCGATGCTGAGGCCGGGTCGTCAAATCCCCATCCATCTCCTGTATTTTGTGATGCGGCGGGGTCGTCAAATCCCCGACCCATGAAGAGGGATATGAGGGCTCTTGCCGAGGAGATCTGCGATATTTGGAGAGAGGAGGGGAGAAACTATTCTGAAGACAATCCCATCTTCTGTAACTTCATCCATATCCTATCCTGCGTCCCAAGGAGCATCAACCCCTTGCTGCTCTGGAAAGCTGACGACCTGGGTGAAGCCCTTAAGAGGCATCAAGTGCAGGTAATTATTACCGAGGTCTCATTTGTTTGTTAGGTATTGATTTTCTCCCTTGATTAAAGTTTGCACTCCATACAGGCTTCCATCCTTAATGGTGCTGTGATCGCCAAGATGAATAATTTGATAAGGATGTGTAACCGAGAGGCAAAGTCGGTTGCCGGGCAGCGCCTCAGGGCGAATGTTGCAGAGGGTAAGCTGCAGGATGCCGAAAAAAGAGCCCAGGAAGCTGAGGATAAGGCCGCCGAAACCCTAAATGAAGTATCTGATCTTCAGAAGAAAGTGGCAAGTCTTCAGGCTGAGATGGAGAAGAATATAGCCGAAGCCAAGCAGAAGATTTCCAAAAAGGATATCGAGGCGACAAATCTCCGAGCCGAGCTTGACGACGCGAAGAAAGGCAAGGCTGAGGCGGAGGAAAAATTTTCAGAGCTTGAGTACCAGTCTGTGGAGCTGGCTGTTGATAAATGTCTTGGATTTAGTCAGAAGTTATCCGATGCTGTTAAGCAGCGTCATCCGGATATGGATTGGTCCTGGTTGGACGAGGTGTATCCGGATGAATAAGCCGTGTACTCTTTAACCGTTAATGAAATGAATATTTTATTTTTGTTTGTGTATGCCGAACCCTTTGTATATGCGTAGTTTGATTGATAAAATATGATGAATTCTTGAATGAACCAAAATTCTTATGATTGTTCGGTTAAACAAGTTCTTCAATAAGCAATGAGATCAGAACTTCTTGGTAGATTTAACCGAGCTGAATATCTTTCGACATATAAGTCTTAAAATATTTGATGGCATAATAACCGAGTGGGCGCCAAGAGTATATTTCGTAGTTGGATATGAGAATGTACGCCCTGTCGGCAGTGTTTTAAATGTATGCCCTGTCGGCAGTGATATTGGATGGACGCCCTGTCGGCGGTGTTGTGAATGTACGCCCTGTCGGCGGTGATATTGAATCGAGTCATAGCGATTCGAGCGCAGATAATCATTGAAGACATTGTGTTTTCATGAATTACTTCTTTTATTGAAATTTTGTCAAGTACAATGATATATGACAAAAACCGAACAAAATAAAATGATAAGTATCGGAGAATTGACCGATAGTTCGCTAGCCGAGAGAGCCATAAGAATACCGAGCCGAGCTATTGATAATACGCCTTCAGATTTGAAATATTCCATGAATGGGGAAGTATTTTGCCTGAATGATCCTTCAACCTATATGATCCTCCCTTGACATCGTGAACTATGTAAGGGCCTTCCCAGTTGGGATTCAGTTTGCCTACACCGGCTGATGTTTGTGAAGCAACTACCCTTTTGAGGACTAACTGCCCGATCCTGAATGTTCTCGGCTTGATGTTCCGATCATGGTAGGATGACATCCTTTGTTTGTAAGCAGCAGATCGCAGCTGGGAATGTTCTCTTTGCTCTTCTAATCTATCCAGTTGACACAACAGGCGCTCGTCATTGGAAGCTTCATTAAAACTAGAAGTCCGGGCATTTGGCATACTGATCTCACAGGGAACAACCGCCTCTGTCCCGTATGTAAGCGAGAAGGGGGTTTCGCCCGTTGCTGATTTTGGCGATGTTCGGTAGGCCCAGAGGACGTTGTATAGCTCTTCCACCCAAAGACCCTTTGCTGAGTCAAGTCGTTTCTTCAAACCTGCAAGAATAGTACGGTTAGTTACCTCGGTCATGCCGTTCGCCTGCAGGTGGTATACCGAGGTGAAGCAAAGCTGGATCTTCAATTCTGAGCAATATTCCTTGAATGCCGCGCAATCAAACTGTTTGCCGTTGTCTGTAACAATGGAGTGTGGGATGCCAAATCTCGTGATGATGAACTTTTGCATAAACTTGATAATATTTGCCGGGGTTATGGTTGCCAAGGGCTCAGCCTCTACCCACTTTGTGAAATGATCCACTGCTACCACTAAGAATTTTCGCTGTCCGGTTGCTAAGGGAAATGGGCCCACTATATCAATGCCCCACTGGGCAAATGGCCAGGGACTATGTATTGAAGTCTGGGTAGCAGCTTTCTGATGGTTCAGATTGCCGAACCGTTGGCACTTGTCGCACTTCTTTATCAGTTCCTTCGCGTTGCCCTCCATACTAGGCCAATAGTACCCTTGTAATAACGCTTTCCGAGCTATTGCCTGTGCTCCCTCATGAGCCCCACAAATTCCTTCATGAATTTCTCTTAGCACATACTCACCTTCCTCAGTACTCAAACACTTTGCCCAGGGAGCCGAAAACGATCTCTTATATAACTGATCATCAAGGATTGCATACCGACTGGATCTCCGAACTATCTTACGGGCCTGTACTTGTTCTTCAGGTAAAGCTCCACTACTCAGATATGTGTAGATGGGAAGCCTCCATCCATCCATCGGCTCATGCAAGTGTACCTTATACGTCTCGTGCGTGGGGGCGGATACGATAGACCAAATGATGTGAGATATGGCCGGTTGATCCTGAAGGCAAGCTTGTTTGGCCAACACATCGGCCTCAGTATTCGCCTCCCTCGGCACCTGATCAATGGACCACGCACAACCCCGGTTCTCTAGTTGGGCAAAGAGTGCAGCCGTTAACTCTTTGTATCTGATCATCGTACTGTCTTTGGCCTCAAACTTGCCAAGTACCTGGCTAACGACAAGCTGTGAGTCAGAGAAGATATTCAAGGAATCTGGTCTTACCTCCAAAGCTAGTTGTAAGCCAAAGCTGAGAGCTTCATATTCAGCTACATTGTTGGTTGCCTGGAATGCTATGTGAGCCATCGCCCTGATGACAATCTTCCCTGGTCCGATCAACACCACCCCGGCTCCAGCACCCACAGACGAGGATGCACCATCTATATACAATTTCCATGAGCAAGGACTAGGCTCCTGCGGGGGCGTATGCAATTCTGCTACAAAGTCTGCCAAGACTTGACCCTTCATAGATGGCCGAGCTTCATATCTGACATCAAACTCTCCCAACCGAGCTGCCCACTCCGTTAATCGCCCAGATGCCTCTGGCTTTTGCAAGACCTTTCGAAGGTTCGAGTTTGTTCTTACTGTCACCGTATGGGCCTGGAAATAGGGTCGTAACTTCACAACGGAAATCACCAATGCGAAAGCAAGTTGTTCCAGTATAGGGTACCGTAGCTCGGCTCCTCTCAAAACCTTGCTTGCATAATAGATCGGAAACTGTTGATTACCTTCTTCCCTTATCAAGACAGACCCCAATGCTCCCGATGAGACTGCCAAGTACATATACAGCACTTCCCCAGGCATTGGCCGACTTAAAAGAGGTGGGGTACTAAGAAAGTTTTTCAGTTCGTCAAATGCTCCCTGACATTCTGTTGTCCATTCAAAACTCTTCATTCTCTTGAGGGTATTGTAAAAAGGGAGGCACCTTTTAGCCGAACAAGAGATGAATCTGCCTAAAGCCGTCACCCTTCCATTCAGTTTCTGAACCTCTCTCACCGATCTTGGTGGCTCCATCTCCAGAATGGCTCGGATCTTTTCTGGGTTGGCCTCTATCCCCCTCTTTGAAATCATATACCCCAAGAATTTTCCGGACTGAACTCCAAAGGCACATTTTTCTGGGTTTAGCTTCAGACCAAACTTTCTGAGCACTCCAAACGTTTCCGCTAGTTCCCGAGGTAAATCCGAAGCAGTCTTGCCCTTGACAATCATGTCGTCAACATAAACCTCTACGTTCCTTCCCAATTGCCCCGCAAACATCTTATTCATTAATCTCTGGTAAGTGGCCCCAGCATTCTTCAACCCGAATGGCATGACCCGGTAACAATAGGTAGCCCGGTGTGTGACAAAAGCAGTTTTTTCTTCATCGCTCTTCTTCATTGGAATTTGGTGATATCCGGCAGAGGCGTCCAGGAAGGCATATTCCTCAAACCCAGAAGTTGAGTCGACCAGGAGATCGATATTCGGCAATGGGTAGCAATCTTTCGGGCAGGCCTTGTTTAAATCAGTGAAATCAACACACATTCTCCACTTCCCGTTGGCCTTCTTCACCAAAACCATGTTTGATAGCCAGTCCGGGTATAGCACTTCTCTAATGAACCCATTTTGCAGCAGTGTATCCACTTCTTCTGACATAGCCAGCTGTCGCTCGGGAGCATGGTTCCTCTTCTTCTGCTTGATTGGCTTGCAACTTGGTTGTACATTGAGGGCATGACAAGTTACCTCGGAAGAGATTCCCTTGATGTCTGAGGGTTGCCAAGCAAATACATCACTAAACTCTGACAGTATCGCTACCAACGCCTCCTTCTCTTTCCCCTCTTTGTTGGCAGCAATCTTGACCATTTTTCCTGGTGAGAGCTCAATTTCCCGGAGTGACTCCATGGGCTCTGCATTCCTAGCTGTTGGAATGTCCAGCGCGTCTAAAGGTAATGCCTGATCTGCCTCTTTTAACATGCTGACATAAGTTTCCCGAGCCGCTTTCTGACTGCCCCTCAGCACGGCCACACCCCCCTCGACAGGTATTTTTACAAGCAACTTACGCATCGAGATGTAAGCGTCTACTCCCACTAAAAGAGGTCGCCCGACAATCACGTTGTAGGCAAGTGGAATGTCCACCACCATGAAACAGCTCCTGCAACTACACACCTTATCTTCATCCCTGAGCTGTAAATTTAATACCACCGAGCCTTCTACTCTGACCGGCTATCCTGATATACCGATGAGAGGCGCTGAAACTATTTCCAACCGGTTGACTGATAAACCCAAAGCTTTATAGGCCTGCAGAGTGATAAGGTTTACCGCGCTCCCCGTATCAATCAAGATTCTCTGAACCAAATAGTCCTGTATCATTGCTTCCACAACAAGTGAATCGGTGTGGGGAGTCCGGACATGGGCTTCATCTACCTCAGAAAATGTCACTTTGTAACCTTCCACTTTTCGGCCTGTACCCACGGAGAATACCTCCTTAGCTTTCCGCTTTCTCGATTCCTCAAAAACATCATAATGCGGGCCTCCTGCAATCACATGAATCACCCCGGTTGGGGCCTTTTTGCTCGAACTAGCTCGGTTATCTTGTCTTCTCGGTGAAGGAGATCTATCTCGTTTTCCCCTATCAGCACTCTTCACAAACTGCCCGAGTTTGCCCTGCCGAACCAAATACTCAATTTCACGTTTCAATTGTCGGCAATCATTCGTCTGATGGCCTTTATCCCTGTGAAAAGAGCAGTACTGGCTCTGATCCCTGCTAGGGTCATCCATCATCGGTCGTGGCCAGTTGACCCGCTCGTTTTCCTTTAGCCAAGCCAGAATTTGGGACCTCGGGGCTGTTAACGGCGTAAACCGGTCTTCTTGCTTGTTCTTTGTGTTCGGTTTTGAGACCAAATAGGCTCTGTTGGAATGGGCAGCTCCCCTTCCTCTAACTTCATCTCTACTACTATTGTTTCTGTCTCGCCCGGTACGAAACCCTCTGTCCGAGTCTCTGTTCTGCGAACTATATCTGAGCCTGTGAGCTTCATCCATACGTATGTATTTGTGTGCCCGGGACATTAGCTCAGTGAAGTCACCCGGTGGCTTCTTGCTGAGGGAATCACTAAAATCTTGGCATCTCGTATTTCGAATAAGGGCATTGATGGCTACCTCCAAATTAAGATTCTGAATATCCATGGCCACAGCATTAAATTTCTCCACATAAGCTCTGAGTGTCTCCCCTTTCTCCTGGTATACCATTGTAAGGTCGGCAGACACTTTAGCTGGCCGGATGGCCGCTACAAATTTGGCGATGAACATGTCACTGAACTGTTCGAAACTGTAGATCGAATTTTCTGGGAGGTTGTGAAACCATATCTGAGCCGAGTCAGTGAGTGTTTGAGGAAAGATTTTGCATAGAGCCGCCTCTTCCGTTGTATGTACCAACATAGTGTGGTGGAACTCGTCCAGATGAGCTCGGGGGTCCGCGCTACCGCTATATTTCGGCAGATTTGGTAATCGTATTTGGGGAAACGGGGTGGCCAGGATGTCTCGGGATAGAGGAGATCGGAAACTACCTTGGTACTGTAAAGTACTTCGGTTTTGATATTTCTGCATTCGCTCTTCAAATAGTTTCTCAAACTGTTCGGCTGTCAATGTGACCGTGGTACCAGTGGCCAAAGTGCTCGGCGGTAACGGAGGTGGTGTTTGGGCCGTAGGCTGTATATGTGTTAGAGTAGGGGGTGTTGATTGGACTGCGGGTGGTGCTTGGGCCGCCATAGCTGACAAGGCGGTAAGCAAGGTTTGGGCAGTTTGGGGGGTCAAACCCGGGATTGCTGGGATAGCCATGGGCGCTAGTGGTGTTGCCGGCGTTTGAGTCTGTGTAGGGGGAAATAACTGTCTTGCTGGGAGTGGGGAGATTTGCTCTGGCTGAGCTGGTTGAAGGCTTTGAATGAGTTGGCCCAGAGAGTTGGCTAGAGGTTGGGCTGCGTTGCTGGGTTGGTTAAAGGTTGGGGCAGCAGAAACGGATAAATCAGGAAAGAGATCCATTACCAGCTGAGATCTGTGAATCGACTGAAATCTGTGGAATGTTCCACGCTCACCGCACCAAATGATGACAAAGTGAAAGTTTTCCGATTGTCCTTCGCTTAAGTTACCTGAAAAGAACCACAAAACCGTCGGGTGTTCCGACAGAGGAGACTCCGACGATCAAGTCAGTTTTCTCGGCAAAGTAAAAGCTTTCTTTCTATTATCAAAAATTAGGGAGAACAATGTACCTGGTTGTTTCCTTTATATAGAGCTGTGTGAAATAGGAGATAATCTCTTGAATAGGAGAAAATCACCTTCATCCCTTGATTGATGCTTGATTTCCCATTTAGGCAGATTTGCTGAGAGATTCTTGGTACTTTCCATCCTTGGGAGATCAAGATCTGCATCATTTCTGGAAATATTCGTTAATTATTGCTTACCATGATCGGTGACCGAACTGTTATCGGGTGCCGGACTGTTATCATGACCTATGTCCGGGCGAGCCCTGCCATAAAGCCTCACAAGCTAAGAGCTCGGCAGGAGTGCTGTGCTCGGAGAAATCTTGCCGATCCTCGGAGTAGAGAGTTCGGATATCAATGCACAAAACCACATCAACTCTCAAATTACCAAAAATTAAATCATGCTCTTGCAAGATCCATATTCCAAAACATAACCCATATCATATACATCAAAGTAAAGAACATACAACAACCTAATCCCAAGAATCCATCAAATCTCATACATAAGCATATATATACATGAAAATCAAGAAATTCCCAAACCTCAAAATCCTTAGCTCCTATTGCTTGGATCCACTAGTTCCAGCCTTCTCTTTGCCCTTTGGCTCGCAAGGAGGCTCAACTAAGCACAAACAAGCACCCAAACACCAAAAACACAAACCCTAACTTAGATCCAACCCAAGAAGAAGAAGATCAAAATTACATGAATAACACAAGGAAAAGCATGAACTTACCAAGGAAGATGAAAGGGAGTAATTAATTCCACCACTTGAGCTTGAATCTAAGTAAAACACTTAGGAGAGTGCAAAGGAGGAGGAAGAAGAAGAAGAAGAGCAAACGGGAAATGGGTTTCAAAAATCTGATTTTCCCTTTTTCATTTCCTCTTTCCCATCTTTCTTTCCCCTTTACACATGACAACCATCTAGTGGAGGAGACTACTTACTCACACCCTAACTAAATGTATCACATGCACACAATGAAACATCCTAATAATGCACCCTACACATGTATGAGCAACACACAAAATGATCTCCCAAGTATACACCCTACAAATGTATGCATGCCCACACACCACAATAACCCACTAGTGCATATCCTACTATGGTGCACTCATGCACACATAAATCTGACCCAACTAATTCGCACCATAGTGCTACACATGCACACACACGCACCAGAAAACCCCAAATCATGCAATATTACCAAAATGCCCTCATGATCATGCCAAAACACATACAAGTACATACACACACACATGGCTCATTCTACTAGGGGGCAAACGGGGTGTGACAGATTTTATTATCTAACTTTTCTCTGTTTCTATTCTTTTACTTACTTTACTGTAAATAATACATTTCACACTATAATACATTTCTCTTAATACACTAACTTCATTCAGTTCATTTCACTTCTTATATTTCTATAATGCATTTTACTTTAACTAACTCCTTAATTCCATATAAATCACTCACTAAACCTCAATCAGTATCATTGTACTTATTTTCTTATTTGACCAGAAATTATGACTTAACCCTTACTGTGACTGGAGCTGAACCCCGGTCACCCCGAATACCCACTTTTAGGGTATTTGGGAGAGGTTCATAAGACTTGCAGAAGATTGCAAGGGAGTCTATTTTGGGTAACAAGGAGGTTTCTTGGAGTCGCCACCCAATAAAACATTGGGAAAGGTCGTCTAGCAGGTGTGTCTATTTTAGGCAATCAGCGATATTTTGGAATCCTCCTTCCAATAAACATTGAAAAGGTTCATATAATCTCGTGAAACCTAAAATGATGCACATACATCTATTTTGGGCAAGCCAAAGATATTTTGGAGTCCCCACCCCAATAGAACATTGGGATGGTTCGTCTAATCTCATGGAGCGTAAGACAATGCAACTTGGGCCCATTTTGCTGAACAAGAGATATTTTGGAATTCTCTCTCCAATAGAACATTGGAAAGGTTCATCTAACCTCGTTGAGCCTAAGACTAGAGAGAGTTCGGGACTTTACACTTATTCATACGTTGATTAAATTATAATTGAGTTTTGAATTTAATCTTTCATCCCATTTTCTCATTCAGTTCAATACAATAATCAAAGTATCAGATCAATCATATAATGAAAGTATAAATAAAGTAAGCTCAAAATGAAGTAAATCAAAAACACAATAGCTTACAAAAAAACTAGGGGCGAAATACAACCCCCATTGTAAATGAGCAAAAAAGGGAAATATACACAAAGCCGGATATTCGATTAAGGATGAAGACATTGGTCTTCACATGCATATTTAGAGAAAAATAATATTAAAATATTTATTTTCTTTGGACCAAAAATCAGGATATTGGTCTTGTTTTATTTAAGAAAATCCCATTCATTTGTAGAAATCTTTAGCCATTTTTATATTAGCAGGCTTACAATAAATTGGAAATAAAAATAAACTAAAAGGAAATAGGGTAAAAAAATAAACCAAATTGGCATCCCCAAATCATCCTAGTGGGCTTCCTTTCTCAGTGCCCCATATTCAGTAGAGATAAATAAACTCATAAAAAACAAATAACAAGTAAGTGAAATAATGATAATAAAAGGAAATATCAGAGATAAAATAAATATATAAACAATAGATATAAATATCGACATGTTGATAAAATGATTATGAATAAATAAAATAAAAGAAAAGTAGGATTGAACCTAGAATATTTATCCTTGGGACTACTACAAGACTTCGCTTCGAAAGTACCTTGGTTAAAACATATAATTGAGTTTTGATTTTAAATTTCATCTCTTTTCAAATTGCATGGCATTTCATTAGAGCCTTAGATCTATGCTAGTTTGGTCCCTCTCTTAACCCCGATGCATTTCCAAAGCATGACTGTAGACACCGGGTCCTGAGACAGCCCATATCAGAATTACCCAACGATGATAAGATGCCTTGTCACGGGCAAAAGTGTTAAAAGTGATGATTTCCTTGAAAATTTACATTTTAGAGTGAAAAATTAAAAAATATTTTAAAATTTAATTTTGAAAAATTGGGGCTTAAAAATGTAGTATTTTTAGTTAATCTTTAAAAATAAAAAAATTCCAAGCGTCGACTGCGGCGGCACCTTGCAGCAGCGCGCAGGCGCAGCGGGCTGCGAGGCGTTGCGGAGCGCCATCGCGCGGCGCTCCGTGAACGAGCGTCGATTGTGCGCGCGATGCGCGCACGCTGGGCTAGCGCTCTCGCCCAGCGTGCGCTACGGACGCCCGTCGGGCGCTCCAACGGGCGTCCGTAGGCCCTGTTCCGCCGCAAAATGGGCACTTTGCCCCAAAAATGATTTTTTCCGATTTTTTTCCACAAAATTCGAATTTTTATGACTTTTTTAAGGGATTTTCAGGTTTTTTTCAATTTTTAAAATTTAAAATTGTTAATATCTGATTTTATTAAGTTTTATCCCTTTAATTAACATTTTTTTTCCTATTTTCTTCATATAAAAAGAATAAGAAGAAAACCTAAAAGGAAGAGTTTTTCTTAGGGTTTTTTTTCATCTTTTTCTCTTCTTCTTCCTTTCAAACTCTCTCTAAAAAAAAATTCCAGATTTCTTTCCCCAACAAAAAATAGCAAAGATAGTTATTGTTCTTCTCTTTTTCCAACACAATTCCTTCAAAAACATATTTTTTGGATGGAATTTTGTTGATGGATTTTTTTTTAGACAAATCAATCAAATATTTGCTCTCAAAATTCAGCTCTTTAACCTTTTTATTTGTTTTTGATTAAGTCTTTTTGAAGGTTTTTTTGTTTAATCAATAAAAATAATTCCTTTGAGCAAAGAAATTAATTCTTTGTTCTAAAAGAGTTTTATTTTATTAGTTTTTTAAGCCTATTTTTCTTGGAATAAAATTCCAACATTTATCGTATTGAACTCTAAATTTTTGCAAGTCACAAACAAGGAAATCAATCATCCTTTTTACCTTCATCGAATCCGAAACTCTGAGGGTAAACATTCCGGGCTTGTTCTTCTTATTCTTTTTGTTCATATTTAATTTATTCATATTTAATTTATTATTTTTAGTTATTTATTTATTTCCTTGTTTACATTTATTTTATTTATTTTGTTTATATATGATTTTATTCTTATTCATGTATATTTTATTGTTATCATTAATTTATTTATTTTTCTCATTTATTTATTTATTTTATTGTTGTTATATTTGTTTTGTTATGTATATATATTATTACATTTTTATTCATGTGAATATTGATCTCTTTTAATTTTTAACATGTAATTAATTTATTTCACTTTAATTCATCATTATTTTTAACATGTAATTGATTTATTTCACTTTAATTCATCATTATTTTTAACGTGTAATTAATAAATTCGTTTTAATTGATATTTTTACCATATAAATGGTTTATATCATTTGTGAACATATTTAATTAATCATATTGTTAATTTAATCGTTTTCATCATTCTTTAATTCATTCATTTTTATGATTCTATTCTTTATTATTTTATATATGCATTGATTTGTTTATTTTCATTGTAATTATTATCATGTGCATATTTTCATATACTAATTCATTAACACGTTTTATATTATTTCAATCATATCTTTTAATTCATTTGTCATTTATAATGCATTTTTCCATTTATTTTAGTTTATTAATATTTCAATTCATTTAATCCATTTTTGATGCCATCCCTCTTTATTTTATCTCATTTTATCATTAATTTATTTAATTGATTTAATTACTAACATTATTTCATTTGTATTTTGTTTTTTGTCAAAACTTATTTTCTTTACTTGGGCATTTTTTGCGAGCACATGAGGAGATCCAGAAGGCTCGTTTGGGTTTGATATTTAATTGCTTTATTTATAATATTTAATTTATTTGGCTTTTTCATTTATTTTGCCATGTAATTTTTAATAAAATTGTTTATTTTAGGCACGCTAAAAAGATAATCACAAAAACATTTTTATTAATTAATTTGGAATCTTTTCTAGATAAAAATGGGACCAATGTCCTAGTTTTTCATACCCAAATAAATCATCACATCAAATATGTTTCATAATAAATATGCATGCAAGGACCAATGTCCTCATCATTAATGAATACCCGATTTATGCATGATTTGTATTTTATTTACAATGAGGGTTGTATTCCTCCCCATATGCTTTATTTTATTTACGCTTTTATTTATCGCTTCCACTACGTGATTGACATGCTCTTTAATTAATTGCATTAAAATGAATGAGAAATAGGATGAAATGATAAATTCAAAACTCGATTATAAAATTAATCAAGGTATGAATAAATGGAAAGTCCCGAACTCACTCTGGTCTTGGGCTCAATGAGGTTAGAGGTCTAGAACCTCCAAAATATCTCTGGTTCCCCTCCAAAAGGCCTAATTTACATAATCCTAGACTCCAGGGGGTAGAGGATTATCCTAATGTTCTATTAGGCTGAGACCTCCAAGATCTCTCTGGTTTGCCGAAGATGGATATTTACGCGCTGTGTAACCCTAGGTTCCACGAGATTAGAGGGTCATCCTAATGTCCTATTGGGCTGGCACCTCCAAAACCCTCTTGGCTTACCCAAAATGGATATGTATGCGCTGTCTTAGGCTCGCTGAGGCTAGACGACCCTTCCCAATGTTCTATTGGGTAGCGACTCCAAGAAACCTCCTTGTTGCCCAAAATAGATGCACTTGTAAATACCTTACAAGTTTTTATGAACCTCTCTCGAAAGCCCTAAAGCGGGCCTTCGGGGCGTCCTACGTGGTTCAACGTGTGTCACAGGGGCGACTCTACTGGGGACATACTCGAGACTTCACTTCGAAAGTACCTTGGTTAAAATTTATAATTGAGTTTTAATTTAAAAATTTCATCCTTTTTCAAAATTGCATTGCATCGCATTAGAGCCTTAGATCTATGCTAGTTTGGTCCCTCTATCAGCCCCTGTGTGTTCCCGAAGCACTACCCTACGTTCACTCAATGTATGGAAGTGTTAAGGATAATCACCAGCCCAAGCCTCGTACCGTCGTGGTATATTAAATGGAGACCCGATCGGTCGTTACGCTCGTGATAAGCTAGGCCCGTTGGCAGGGACCATGCTTGGGTAGACCTAAAGTAACATCACCTTGACCAAAGCTCATGTAATGGAAATAGTTACTTCCCCTATATGGTATGAACCTTAATACTATGCTTGCTATGTGGATCATTATGTATTGGATAAACCCAGATAATTGGATTTGGTCACCTAATCAAAGGCTTTCATGCCCCGATAGGCCCATGTCAACTTATTCGGACTGCCTAAATACATGATGGTCAAAACCCATGCGTATGCACATTAGATAAGAGAGGTTATGCTGCCGATTTTCTACTAAGCACTATGCGTGTCCATCGGGTTCCATGTTAACCCATGGATCAAGCCCACCTAGGATAGAGACTACACGACCTCGTGTGTGGGGGCAATAAGGTTGGAAGGATCTATCTGCTTGCATGTGGTTGTGGATGATGCATTGCATATTCATGTTATTTATGCACAAATAAAATTTTTTATTCCTCCCTATGTATACTTCTTATTCTTTGTATATAATTATTACATGTACATATTATCCTGTGTATCATTTTTCAAATGTTTCACATGTATCATTGTAATCTCTTTCAGTCACTGTATGCCATTTATTGTACAGCACGATCATGCATTACATATTATTCATACATCATTCTAACTCCTTGATTTTCAGCCACTATAGACCATTTTCTTGGGTGGTTAGGGGATCCCAATAGTTGTTTAAGGAGCGATCAGAGTTCACGTGGGCTGACAAAGTTTTAGCGCTCTTACCAGAGCATCTAAAGGCATTAGAAATGGCTGGCCCTTCACAATAGAATGAAGAGACTCGTGCCCTAATTGCCCAGGAGTTGGATAGAAGGTTCGAGGAGCTTGAAACAAAGATGCTGGCCATGGTCAAAGAAAGGATGGATGCCATGGCACTTGTTCTGAAAGCTCAGCTTATGACTCTCAACCAAGGAAAGCCGGCCATGATCGAGAAGGCTCATACAGTGACAGCTCCAGTACCTCCTTTTCCTTCTGAGATTAGAGGTAAGAGATCACTTGATTCCCCGATTGAGCAAGGACAAAATAAGAAGCCTACTTTAGAACATGGCATTATGTCCAAGGAGGATGAAGACCTTGCAATCAGGCGTACTCCAAACGATTAAAGCTCAGGAGGCCTTGACAATAGTAAGGCAAATGCTAAGGCTACAGAAGTCCTAGCCACTAGAATAACTCAGCCCCACCTCACTATCTCGAGTAGGCCATTATCTTGACATTTTACCCGTCTTGTCAAGAAAGGGAAGTTACAACCCTTGCCGGCCGGGCCTGCCCCAGGTCAAGGACGCCCTAGACATAGAGCATATTGGTACTGCGTGTATCACCAGTATTTAGGGCATAGAACGGACTACTGTCGTACCTTGAAAAATCGCATTCAAGAGTAGATGCCAGGTCCAGAAAATGAAGAGATTGTAGAAGCGCCAACCATGGAAGTAAAGCAAAGGCATTTTCTAATTTGGGCAGATTTTTGTCCTAGGTTTTCAAGAGGCTGATAAAGGAAGGGATATTACAGCCATTGCTAGCTAGGCCCGCCAGAAGCCAGGGATAGCCCGATCATAAAGGGGATGAGTATTGCGCCTTCCACTAGCACACCGGGCATACCATAGATCATTGTAAGGCCTTAAGACATGCTATTCAAGATCTGATTGACTCCAAGCAGATCTCTGACCCAGAAAAGCGAGAGGGAAAGAATAAGATAGACTAAGTGCCTAAGTGGAAAGGCAGGACAGGCCCTAAAGTTGATTATGGACCGTCGGCAACAACACCTGCGTCGGCGGGGAGAGGAAGATGATAGTTTAGACTTTCCTTCTTAGTTCTGAACTTTTTTAATAATGTTAATGACGTTTTTTAGTGTTATTAATAAATCGAACAATTTCCTTCACTTGTGCGATTTTTTTTTAACGATTTCATTATGCATGATCATAATCCATTTATATTTGACATTAGCTCGATTGATGCTACTTTATTTATTCTTAGAACCTCGAAAATCTTGAAGGCATCTGATATAACTCCTGAAGAGCGAGAAAAACTTGAGAGAATATTAAAAAATATGAAAAAGTCTTCGCCTGAACCTACGAAGATATGCCAGGAATTGATCGAGAAGTCGCAGAGCACGCTATTCCTACATATCCAGATCACAAACCTGTCAAACAGAAACTGAGAAGGCTTAGGCCGGAATGGGCAGATAAAGGAAAAGAGGAGATTTGCCAGCAAATCAAAGCCAAATTTCTAGTTGAGGTGCAGTATCCAACTTGGTTGGCCAATGTTGTCCCCATAGCCAAAAAGAATGGCAAGGTGAGGATATGCGTAGATTATCGGGACTTGAATAAAGCTTGTCCGAAAGATAACTTTCCGTTGCCCCATATAGATGTGTTGATAGACAGCGCCGCTACTTGCAAGATGTATAGCTTTGGAGATGGTTATGCGGGCTACAATCAAATTCTCAATAAAATATTTGATCGAATTAAGACGGCTTTCATCACGGAGTGGGGGACGTATGCTTTTCAGGTAATGCCTTTTGGCCGAAAAAAAATGCAGGAGCCACTTATCAGAGGATGGCGACAAAAATCTTAAGGAAAAATCAACTTGTAGTGTGGAACGAAGATTGTCAGAGAGCTTTCGATACTGTCAGAGAATACTTGCTGAAACCACCGGTGTTGAGACCACCACAGCCAGTCAGACCAATGATTCTGTATTTAGCTATAGAAGATGGTTTTGTAGGCGCTATGATGGCCAAAGAGGATGAATTCGGAGTAGAATTTGCTATTTACTACCTTAGTAAGAAGTTCCTGGCTTAAGAGATTAAGTATACAGAAGTAGAAAAGATCTGTCTTGCAGTAATTTGGGCCTCTAAGAAGTTGAGACACTATGTTCACTCTGACAAGGTACAGGCGGTAGCAAAGCAGAATCCCTTGAGATACTTGCAAGAGGCTCCATCCTTACTTGGAAAAATGGGTACGTGGTTTTTGCTGCTACAAGAGTTTGATATAGAGTACGTTACTCGAAAAACTATCAAAGGGCATGCAGTGGCAGAACTCCTAGCAGAACACCCAACTCAAGGAGACTCATACGAGTTCAATTTTCCAGATGAGGATGTGACAACCATCAGAGTTCAGGGATGGCAACTGTACTTTGATGGGGTTCTGAACAATAAGGGGGCAGGAGTAGGAGTGTAACACCCCATTACCCCTGATAGAGAGATGCCGGGGCGTTACGCGGACAATTCACTTAAACGCATACATATACTCAAGACATGTTAAGAAAACAAGTACAATTATTCAAAAGATAACAAATCCATATACATATAATAATATTATCATATTATTTTACAAAAAGGGATTTGTAAATAAATACATATAAAAAATAATCATTTACGAAAAGTTATATTTCCAAAAAAAAAAATCAGTTCCCATGTACAAAAATATAGCGGAAGACCCAAAATAAACTCCATCCCAAATAAAGACTTCTAGTGGCCAACCTGCAGATGTCCGACTGCACGAAGAACCCGCCACCTACACAGGAAAAGAACCCGTGCTAAGCGATAATGCTTAGTGGGGAGGAACAACACATGCATGTACATATAATCACAATAACATATATATAAACTTAATAATAACAAAGAATAAAAACATATACTACTCATGCATATAACAATTGTTCATCATACTCAAGTATATTGGAAGAATAACCATTCATATTCGAATACAAGTATTACATATTATCACGTCATAACGCATATACATGTACATGTAACATATATTCATTTCATATAAATAACGGCTGCATAAATTAAACTCGTATAATAACTTCAAGTAATAGCCTGATTACTCGCTAACTAGTGGATACGGGTACTAATGATACTGATAGGACACTGTATCCCAAGCATATGGAGACATGAGTCTCAAAACATTTTATAATCATGTATACCCAAAGATATAGAGGAAACCGAGGCCTCATACATCTTATATGACCTAAACGGGGCCCGAATCAAAGACCCAAACGGGGCCCGTATGAAATAATTAGAATACAGCAGCTGCACACACACCCTGACCCTTGATAAGCGCTTATCTATCCACTAACTATGACTACCAGGCTCAAATAACAACTAAATCATGATCTTAAATAATTATCATATAATAGAGAATAAATCAAGTATAATCATATCATTTTATGAATACATATGTATTTAATCAAGATGAAGGCATATAAATCATGTACAAATCTAATTAAGAACTTATAATTTATCAAGTACTAGACCATATAAGACAAATCATATGTCATGTAGTAAAAACCCATGTAAAAGCGGCTTAAAACTCTTTTTCAAAATAGGGCAGGAGAGGCCTCACTGTCGCGCTCGCGACAGGAAGTCGTGCTTGCGACAGTGAGAGGAAGAGAAGCTAGTCACGAGTTGCACATGCAATGGCGACTCGTGACGATAGCGTCTCGTAAGCGCCTTACAGAAAGGGCGGTCACGAGTCCTGATCCTCCCTCACGACTCGTGACACCAACGTGTCTCTCCTCGCAGAAAAGGGAAGGTCACGAGTAATGATCATCCCTCACGACTCGTGACTGCCAAGGGAAGAGGGTCATGAATCGTGATCCTTACTAACGACTCGTGACCTTCCTCTCACATCTGTAGTAATCCCGCTAGAAGGAGAAGAGCCGATTCTATCGCGCTCATGACATAATCGATTCTCCTCGATCCAGAAACGCAAAAACGAAAATTGAAGTAAAATCAAAACCCATCTATACCCAAACCCATTTTTCATGGTAAAACATGTAAAAGCATACCTTTTTGGCCTCCAAAGCACATTTACAACCATAATAACACAAATCGCCCAATATCATTTCACATCAAAATAGCATTTACAGAGGTTCAAACCCAGAATTTTCCAGGTCATACTCATGTACTTAATCTCAAAATTTCACATACAAAACATCAAAAATCTATCATCATAAATCATATACACCAAGTCATTTTACTCATGCAGTTTCGTATACCACCAATACACAATTAACATTAACATTTACTCAAGAACAGGATCCAGATGAGATGGGCAATATACTTCAAATAAACTCCCAAACCTAAAATAGAGCTCAAACTTCCACTGACTTTAATCCACCAACTTTCCTTTTCCTTTATCCTTTCTCTTTTCTTTAGCTTCTCGCATCAATCAAATCAAAATAAAACCCAATTAACCCATGCAAAACAAAACCATATTACCATTACAAATCCAAATGAAGAAGAAGAAGATGCAGGAGAAGAAGATCCCAAACCAAAATAACACAGCCACTTACCTCTTGAACCTTTAAAACTTAAAACCCTAGCTTAAAGCTTGAGAACACCCACATGAAAGGAAGAGAGAGCAGCAAATGGATAAGAGAGAGTGAGAGAGAGAACGTGAGAAGGAAGGGAGCAAAATTAAGTGGCTTCCACGGGAAGCTACCACTTTTTCCTCCCCTCTCTCTTCTCCTATCAAATCTTCATTCAATGCTCCCAACAACCCAAACACATGTCACTGTACCAATGGTCCTTTTACTCTCATCTTTGACTAATATCCAAGGCACCAAACTTGACTCACACCATATAATCTCCAAGAAATCACTTTTACATCCAAGTTACCATACACAAATACTACTAGATTATGCCACAACCAAAAGTACCCTACATCCATATATCACATGTACACCATATAATTTCCTCCACTTAACTTAACTAATTAATTCCTTGCAATAAAGTCCTTATTATCCAAATTTTCTTTTGCTAAAATTACTGAAATGCTCTTAATATTCCAACTTACCACGCAGGTTCCGACTAGGCCTATTTTGGGTTGTTACAATCACTCCCCCTTAAGAAATTTCGTCCTCGAAATTTCCCCGCTAACAACATATATCCAACAACCCAAAACTCAAAATCAAACTTAATAAAGGCTAACAGCACAACTTACCAGAAGGTCCTGCAGCCTCTGGATTATCCTCTCTAATCATTGCATAAACTCTAGCTGGAGCATACTCTCCCATAGTCCTTGGCCGATGCACGGTTTCTGATGGCGCCTATGGAGCTCTATTTCGATCATGATTGCCTTTGGTTGCATTCAATTTACCTCCATCCACTTTGCTTTCTTGTTGGCTCTTATTCTCTTATCGATCGGGGCAATTAGCAAACTGATGCTCCATGCTTCCACACTTAAAGCATGCACCCGTGATCTTACGGCAAGTACCCCAATGGTGCCTTCGGCAATGCTCACACTCCGGTGCTCTATTTCCTCTACTCGTGGGCGATGCTACACTTCCCACCTCAGAAGCCACTTAGGCAGTCCCTCTAGTTCCTTGGTTAAATGGAGCACCTTTAGACTTCTTATTACTAGCAGCTCCACCATCAAATGCTCTTTTCTTCTATTCTATTCTTTGCTTTGCCATCTCGGATTCTTCCAACTTAATTGCTGCAGCCACTAACTGGTAGTATTCGACTGGATGCATAACTGCGATTGCTGACAATGGACCTCTAATGACCTCTCTTAATCCTTCCTGAAAATGCTGGCACTTAAAGTCTTCCATCAACAGCTATTTTGGCACATACTTGGTCAATCGACTAAACTCATTCTCGTACTCGCTGACCAATAAGTTCCTCTGTTTCAAATTGATGAACTCATTCCATTTTGCTTCCCGATAAGCCTTGGTCACATATTTCTACTCAAACTCTGTCACGAAGAATTCCCATGTCAATTCAGCTGGTCTCTGGGGACTGAGGAGCACAAGATTCCACCAATCATATGCTGATCCCTGCAATAGCGATACAGCACAAATAACTCGTTGATGTGGAGGGCAAGCTATTTCTTGTAGGATCCTATCAGTTCTCTTCAACCAGAATTCCGCTACATCTGATTTGTCTAAGGAGGTTACACAAAATTCTTCTGCTCCCCTTTTCCTTATAAGCTCAGAAGGAGCCTTAGGAGCAGTCAATCTGTCTACCGCTTGCAGTAAGCCTTGTACCAATGCCGGATCGAAACCTTGGCCTTCGACTGGTGCACGCTCACGTGCAGGCCGATCTTGACCGACCGGATTACTCCCAACTGGATTCACACTTTCCCCCGTGTCGCCCATATACTCACTTGGATCCGACTCAATCAAGACACTACACAAAACAACATCTGCATTAGGCCACGACTCTAGACAGACTCTCATGCAAAGACTCTATACTCAAATAATCAAATAGGACCAGAACCGACTAAACCTGGCTCTGATACCACTAAATGTAACACCTCGTTACCCCCAATAGAGAGATGCCGGAGCGTTACATGTACAACTCACTTAAACGCATACATATACTCAAGACATGTTAAGAAAACAAGTACAATTAATCAAAAGATAACAAATCCATATACATATAATAATATTATCATATCAATTTATAAAAAGGGATTTGTAAATAAATACATATACAAAATAATCCTTTACGAAAAGTTACATTTCCCAAAAAAAAATCAGTTCCCATGTACAAAAATACAGCAAAAGACCCAAAATAAACTCCATCCCAAATAAAGACTTCTAGTGGCCAACCTGTAAATGACCAACTCCACGAAAAACCCGCCACCTACACGGGAAAAGAACCCATGCTAAGCGATAACGCTTAGTGGGGAACAACACATGCATGTACATATAATCGCAATAACATTTATATAAACTTAATAATAACAAAGCATAAAAACATATACTACTCATGCATATAACAATTGTTCATCATACTCAAGTATATTGGAAGAATAACCATTCATATTCGAATACAAGTATTACATCTCATCACGTCATAACGCATATACATATACATGTAACATATATTCATTTCATATAAATAACGGCTGCATAAATTAAACTCATATAATAACTTCAAGTAATAGCCTGATTACTTGCTAACTAGTGGATACGGGTACTAATGATACTGATAGGACACTGTATCCCAAGCATATGGAGACATGAGTCTTAAAACATTTTATAATCATGTATACCCGAAGGTATACCGGAGACCGAGGCCTCATACATCTTATATAACCCAAACGGGGCCCGAATCAAAGACCCAAACGGGGCCCGTATGAAACAATTAGAATACAGCAGCTGCACACACACCCTGACCCTTGATAAGCGTTTATCTATCCACTAACTATAACTACCAGGCTTAAATAACAACTCAATCATGATCTTAAATAATTATCATTTAATAGAGAATAAATCAAGTATAATCATATCATTTTTTGAATACATATGTATTTAATCACGATGAATGCATATAAATCATGTACAAATCTAATTAAAAACTTATAATTTATCAAGTAATAGACCATATAAGACAAATCATATGTCATGTAGTAGAAACCCATGTAAAAGCGGCTTAAAACTCTTTTTCAAAATAGGGCAGGAGAGGCCTCACTGTCGCGCTCGCGACAGTGAGAGGAAGAGAAGCCAGTCACGAGTTGCACATGCAGTGGCAACTCATGACGATAGCGTCTCGCAAGCGCCTTACAGAAAGGGCGGTCACGAGTCGTGATCCTCCCTCATGACTCGTGACACCAACGTGTCTCTCCTTGCAGAAAAGGGACGGTCACGAGTCGTGATCCTCCCTCATGACTCGTGACTGCCAAGGGAAGAGGGTCATGAGTCGTGATCCTTACTAATGACTCGTGACCTTCCTCTCACATCTGTAGAGCGGTAATCCCGCTAGAAGGTGAAGAGCCAATTCTGTCACGCTCGCGACAGAATCGATTCTCCTCGATCAAGAAACGCAAAAACAAAAATTAAAGTAAAATTAAAACCCAACTATACCCAAACCATAATAACACAAATCAACCAATATCATTTCACATCAAAATAGCATTTACAGAGGTTCAAACCCAGAATTTTCCAGCTCATACTCATGTACTTAATCTCTAAATTTCACATACAAAACATCAAAACTCTATCATCATAAATCATATACACCAAGTCATTTTACTCATGCAGTTTCGTATACCTCCAATACACAATTAACATTAACATTTACTCAAGAATAGGATCTAGATGAGATGGACAATATACTTCAAATAAACTCCAAAACCTGAAATGGAGCTCAAACTTCCACTGACTTTAATCCACCAACTTTCCTTTTCCTTTATCCTTTCTCTTTTCTTCAGCTTCTTGCATCAATCAAATCAAAATAAAACCCAATTAACCCATGCAAAACAAAACCATATGACCATTACAAATCCAAATGAAGAAGAAGAAGATACAGGAGAAGAAGATCCCAAACCAAAATAACACAGCCACTTACCTTTTGAACCTTCAAAATTCAAAACCCTAGCTTAAAGCTTGAGAACACCCACATGAAAGGAAGAGAGAGCAGCAAATGGATATGAGAGAGTGAGAGAGAGAACGTGAGAAGGAAGGGAGCAAAATTAAGTGGCTTCCATGGGAAGCTACCACTTCTTCCTCCCCTCTCTCTTCTCCTATCAAATCTTCATTCAATGCTCCCAATAACCCAAACACATGTCACTGTACCAATGGTCCTTTTACTCTCATCTTTGACAAGTATCCAAGGCACCAACCTTGACTCACACCATATAATCTCCAAGAAATCACTTTTACATCCAAGTTACCATACACAAATACTACTAGATTATGCCACAACCAAAAGTACCCTACATCCATATATCACATGTACACCATATAATTTCCTCCACTTAACTTAACTAATTAACTCCTTGCAATAAACACTACAAGAAAAATGCCCTTTAACGAAGGGAAATCCGGTCGTTAAAAGTCGAAATTCGGTTGCTAAAAACTTATAACGACCGAAAAATCCGGTCGGTAAAAGCCCCTTCATTAAAGGTATAGACGATCGGATTTTAAATCCGGTCGTAAATGTCTTTAACGATCGGAACATTTCCGGTCGTTGAATACTAATTTTTAACGACCGGATTTTCCCTTCGTTAATTGTGTTCACTTTCAACGAAGGGAATTCCGGTCGTTGAAAACACCTTTTAGCAATCGAATTTTTTTTCGCTGATTATGTTCACTTTTAACAAAGAAAATTCCGGTCGTTAAAAATTCCTTTTAGCGACCGGATTTTTCCTTCGCTGATTGTATGCACTTTTAATGAAGGAAATTCCGGTCGTTAAAAATTCTTTTTAGAGGCCAAATTCTCCCTTCGCTAATTGTGTTCACAGCTACCAAACAACAATCACCAATATACTATGCCTTCTAATTTATCATAATACACCAGACATAAATACCAAAAAGGTATTTTAAAATATAAACTATTTTATAATATTACATATAGGTACATATCATTCAAATATATTTTATACAAAAATAAAATAAACTCTTTTCATATATTAAAAAAGAAAAGTTACAAAGTATAGTCAAATTACAAAGTATAGTCAAATTTACAAATTAAATAGCATTCTATTTGTCACAACTCCAAATAAAATAAAAACTATCAATGACATATAAGTTCAAGAAAATAATTCCTCTCTATACTAATTTCTATTCAAATGATTTTTGAGAAAAATGTGAAAAATAAACCTCCTAAATTTGCTGTCCAAAATTTTGCAGACCTGCAAAATGTATAACAAAAGGTAAAATTAATATTCACAAGCATAAATAAAAATATCGCATAAAAATCTAAATAATAAAAAGTATGGACAAATAATGACCTTCGAGGTGTCATAGTGATTATAAAGTTGACAAGAGATAATGAGTATGTTAAAAGATTAGATATTATACAATCTAAATGCTTGAAACGATTTATTTAGCATTTACTAGAAAAGAAAAAAGAAAAAAATAAAACGAGTCGTATTGTAAAACACCTAAAAGGTAAGAAAAGTTAATTAACATTACTTTCATTATGTGAAGTTCAAGAATTCTCCGATACTAGCATCCACCAAAATCTATAATGAGCAATTGAATTAAAAAAATAAAATAAGGCACCCATGTTCGATTCTCAAATCTCCTAAAACAACTGATTGGGATATCACTTTGGAATTGAGAATTTAAAACTTGGAGAATGTTTAAAACAATTGCTCAGATATCAATCCAAGTTGGATTCCTAACTACATCATCAAAAAATAAAATAAAATAACTACATCAAACCTCTCAAGCAGTTTAAAATTGGAGATCACCCAAAGACTTTCATCAAACCTTTTTATCGAAACCTTTAAGGTTCAAGTTGAACCATTTCTTTTTGCCTGACTTGCCCTTTCCGTCGCTTCCATCTTCCCCTGGACTATCAGCTTTTGAATCTTCAACTTTACTAGTACTCCCATTGCTTAAAGTACTAACTGTTCTGCCTACAGTGAATGATGCATGTATGCTATCTCGTTGCTTTAGTAGCTTGTCAACCTGAGTAGAACAACAATAATAATAAGCATCAAAGAGTTCCTGCTAACAGACTTCATATGATTTAGAACACTGCTCTTTAGAAGGCCATTGTCATTCACATATTGTATGAAAGGCAGGGGAAAGTGAGAACTAAAAACACAAGGAAAGAAATATAAATAGCAGGGCGAATACCAAACCATGCAAACACATTTTCTTTTTACTAGATGCTAGATAATATATATTTTTTGAGAAATCACAAATAGATACGAAACATTTGAGCAAAGAAAAGAACTTGGAGTATAAAATTTTTGCAATTTTTTTTTCAGTTGGCAAGTGGTTACAGATAATATGCCACCATAATATATTTCTTCATTTCGTAAAATAAGAGAGAATGAAAGAGTAGAGTGTGCATTTTGACATTGCTTTTAAGCAAGGAGATGATCTCCAATAGAAATTTTTCAAAGGTAAAATTTGGAACAAAGAACGCATTTTTGCATGCAAATATTGTCTTCATGCACATGTGATTGAGGCACATTAGGAAATATTGCATCACATAAGTGATAGGATACATCAAGGTTTTAGAACTTACAAATTGTTTTTCCTTGTTGTATTTGTTGGTTACTTCCTGAAACCGTGCCAAGGCCTGAGAAAAATCACAAGTGGATTCAATAGATGTGAACAATAAAACTATTACATTAGCTACAGCTAGAAAAGAGAACAAAAGCTTTTACCTTTCTGTATTCTATTTCAAATTGATTAGCTCATTTCTTTTCCACAAAATTTGAGCCTCAACCTCCTTCAGCTTCTCGGTCGTATCTTCATATATTTTTGCACAGAGTGCCTCTATTGAAGACCTTTTAATCTTTTAAAGAAAGCAGCATCATGATCCTTGGCTATTTCTAACTGCACCCCATGTAAGAAAAGATGACTTTAGCCATGGCAAGAACAGAAACATCCAGCAAAACATACAAGATGAAAAGTAAGGAAATAAGACAGGATTTCATACAGCATTAACAGTAGAATCCATTCTGTACACTTGAAAATGTATGAAATACATCCCTGCAGATGTCACCTTGGCAGTCTTCTCGCTATCTTCCTATACACAGACAATATATTAGATCTAGAGCATTGTCAATCGGAAAGGTAGACAATATAGCGAGCCAAAACCAAAGTCTATCTAGTATGAAGAAACCACATGAAATTTAGGATTTATTAGGCAAACAGCAAAAGGAAGCTTTGAACACCTTCTTACATGCCACAATATAAAGTCACCATTCAAAATCTCCATCAGCATCCACAATTCAATTTCAGCAATGACAGATGTAAACCACACATTAATACCACAAGGCTCTCTACAACAGGACGGGGCGGGGGACTGACTTATTGATCTACTTCCTTTTCTTTTTATCAAAGCAAACTTTGATTGTCTCCCCCATTCATTATCTATAACTTTTTGATAGACCATGATCTAATTAAATAATGCCTGTTATTTAAAAAATAAAATCTGAATTCTCTTGGCTGAAAATTTGTAATAACATCAAGGAAATTTGAAAATTCTAACTGATAGTTAATGAGGTAATCAGCGTTTTAGTTCAATTAGTTCATAATTAAACATGAATTTTATACAATTAATCATCAACATAATTATATAAATAGAAAGAAAGACATCCATAATTCAAAAATTTACATTAATCTCTATACCATCAATTTTTGTATTGATCAGTCATTTCATGTTTACATTCATAAACTAGAGCAATAACTTTGCAAATTCTTGGAGAGAACATAAGTGTGGGATATTTAAAAGGAATGTGGGGATGGGTTACGTAGTAGAAAGTAATAAAATGACTGGAAAGCATCAAGTGAAATGATGAGTACCTGTAAGGCCAAACCATAGCCACCATTTGCATCTTGTTCAAAATAAAGTAATTGAAAAATTAAACATATGCATCACAAAAAAAAACTTTTAGTTTTTCATAATACATAATATATCAAAGGAAAATCAAGGGAGAAACATGGGGGCTACTAAAGCCTCAGATATTATGCTCAAGTGAAGTAAATCCAACTAGCATAACTGTCGATATTAGCTCCTCTATATTAGCTTTATCTGATCATACAAGAAAATGGAAATAAAAAAACATAACTTTGAAAATGTAAATAGAATTAATAGTACAAGATAAAGTTTTAAACTACAAAAGATTATGATTTTATTATAATCTTAGAATCAAAACTCAATAAGATTGTTAAATTTGTCTAATTAATCTCACAAAAGTATTTCAATAAACTGTGATAAAAAAAATAAATACTAATCAATACAAAACTAATGAGATGGACTTAAAGATTCTACCTGAAAATTGGTAGCTCTGGCCTTTACATGCATCTTGGTAATAGTAACAACACACAAAACCTGCACACATAAATCGTTTTTCTCATCAAAACCTAAGTTCCAATTAACTGGTCAATAAACCAAATACCCAACAGAGACAAAAACCCAGAATTAGTTTTCCCAACAAGCAAATAGAATTCTGCTTCAGACCTTAAAAAGCATAGAGAAGGTAAAGTGGGTATCGAAAGCTACTCGGAACACAAATTATTTTGCAATAGAGACAAAGGAAAAGGGAGAGGAAATTATAGAAAACATAAATTTATCAAATAATTCAAAAGGAAGAGGAGAGAAATACGCGATGTAGCGGCGGCAAGGCGAGGGTGACGCGACGCGAGGCGATGCAGTGGCGGCTAGGATAGGCAGACACGACGCGCGACAGGGGCGAGGCGAGGCAACTAGGCAACGAGGCAAGGCCGACGCGATGAGAGGCAATGTGGCAGCGACTAGTCGAGGCAGACACGATGCAGACGTGACCCGCGACGGCTGCGAGGCGATGCTATGATCCAGGCATAAGGGGGCACCGTCCACTCTGAGAGACAAAATGCATTTTGTACGAAAATTGGAATAAGGGGATGGGTGATTTTAGCTTTTAAGTCCCGCCAATTATTTTACACAATTAACCACCAGATTTTTATTGTTTTAACGACCGAATTTAATTCCTTCATTATATAATAATAAAATTTAAGAACTAACGACCGGATTAATTTTCCTTTGTTATTTATATATTTTAACAACCGGATTTTTATTATTTTAACGACCGGATTTAATCCACTCATTATACAACAATAAAATTTAAGAACTAACGACCAGATTAATTTTCCTTCGTTATTTGTATATTTTAACGACCGGATTTTTATCCCTTCGTTAAATTTTGGTCGTTAAAAATCAATTTTCTTGTAGTGAAAGTCCTTATTATCCAAATTTTCTTTTGTTAAAATTACTGAAACGCTCTAAATATTACGACTTACCACGCAGATTCCGACTAGGCTTATTTTGGGTTGTTACAAGGAGTTATTCTAACCACCCCAGATAATGAGAAACTCCCTTTGGCAAAGAAACTGAGGTTCAAAGCTACCAATAATGAAGCCGAGTATGAAGCATGTACTTTTGGGTCGGAAGCGTTAATAGCCTTGGGGGCAAAGAAAGTGGAATTGTTTGGTGATTCATCCCTGGTGATCAATCAAATTCGGGGCGAATAGGCTGTTAAAGAAGAAAGGCTAATGTCGTACATTAAGCACTTGAGAGACCTGAGTAGTTAGTTTGAAGTGTGTACATTCTATTTCGTTCCAAGGGACGAAAATCAGTTGGCCGACGCGCTCGCCACTTTAGTGTCAATGTGGGACAATCCAGAAGGGGTAGTTATGACGACGGTTTTGATTTCTAGCTCTGAGAGACCTAGCTTCAAATCTAAATCAATCATGGAAACAGAAGTAGCGGATGGGAAGCCGTGGTATTACGACATTATGAACTATCTAGAAAATATGACTTTTTCAGAGGAAGCTACCGAGAAAGATCAAAGAATGATTCGCAAATTGTCTACCCAATTCATTTGCATAAATGGGATATTATACAAACGACAGGCTGATGGTATCCAGTTGAGATGTTTGGATGGGAAAGAGGCCAAGAGGGTAATGGAAGAAACGCATACTGGTGTATGCGGAGATCATATGAACGGGCTGACATTGGCAAAGAAGATTATGAGGCAAGGGTTCTTCTGGCTTACCATGGATAATGACTGCTCAAAGTATGTAAAGCAGTGTCAGTTGTGCCAACAGTACGCAGATGTAAGGCACTTGCCTGCCTCAGAATTGCATAATTTGACATCGCCTTGGTCGTTCGTAGCTTGGGGGATTGATATTATTGGGAAAATTCGTCCTACGGCTTCCAATGGACACAGATATATCATCGTCGCCATTCATTATTTTACCAAATGGGTAGAAGCTGAGTCTTTCAAAAAAGTTGATGCTAGGGATATGGGGAAATTCATTGAGAAAAATTTGATATGTAGGTACGGCCTCCCACATCACGTGGTATCTGACAACGGGGTCCAGTTTATGACCGAGACGAAGAAATTGTTCCATAAGTATGGTATTGAACATAACAAGTCGTCCCCATACCGCCCTCAAGCTAATGGGGTAGTAGAAGCTGCCAACAAAAGTATCAAGAGGATTCTAGCCAAGATGGTTCAGAATTATAAAGATTGGGCGAAAAAGTTGCCTTTTACACTCTGGGGTTACAGAATGACCACCAGAATATCTATAGGAGCCACACCGTACTCTTTAGTGTATGGAACAGAGGCGGTATTGTCAGTCGAATTTGAACTCAAGTCACTAAGAGTGGTCATGGAAGCTCACATCCCAGAAGCTGAATGGGCACAACAATGGTTATAGCACTTAAACATGTTGGATGAGAATAGATTGAGAGCCTATTACCATAACCAAATTTATCAAAAGAGGCTCACTAGATCCTTTGGAAAGAAAGTCAAGAAGCGTCCCCTGAAGGAAGGGGATTTGGTGTTCAAGCATATGAGACAAGGTGCGCCTGATATCAGAGGAAAGTTCAAACCAACGTGGGAAGGACCATTCGTCCTCAAGAAGCTGTTATCAAAAGGAGCTGCAATTCTGTCAGATAGCGATGGTAATGAATTCAAAAAACCGATCAATATTGATAGACTCAAAAGGTTCCATGGCTAGAGACAATAAAATCAAAAGAAGAGAATAAAAGCCCCACGGGTCAAAAATTGAAAAAAGGTGGCCTTGCTAAAATTGGGCGCCTCGTCAGGGTGAAAACAAAAAAAAAAGGCATCCTGGGCAAAAATTAGAGGCATGAGAGAAAATATCCAATCAAGAAAACCCGAGAGGGCTGATTGGTAACAGGAGTTGATGCTATCAAGATTTGGCTCTGTGAATGAATGTAGTTTGGCATTTTTGAATTAGTGTCAAATGGTGATCATGTATATTGAAATCGTACTGAAACGGGCACAATGTTGTGAAATGAAATAAAACTAAATTCATTCATTGATATTATTTCCTAGTTCTGTTCTAAAAAGGAACATATTGCTTAAAATCCATACAAATCTGAACTAGACCTTACTATTGCTCTCGCCGGCCGGGTGCCTTAGTGGCCAGGTCCTGTTATCAACTACGAGGCTAGGTGTCCATCCTCTATATGCGCTAGTAGAAGTTACAAAATGATTCCCAGAAAAGGGTATAGTAGTTTTCTCTGGTAATTCAGTCCAAAGATCATGATACTGAAAAGCAAAGGCTGAAGACAAGACCCCGTCTCGAAAGAATAGGGAATGTCTCACTACATCGTTAATCCCTCTGAATTATCAAGTACAATAGGTGGTAATGTAAAAGGCAGCCTCATGAGGCCTTCAAGAACCAGATCCTCATCTGCTACCTCACCCAATATAGCAGCACATTCATCCAGAAAGTCAAAGGAATGTAACTGATGCCTAGAGGGAAATACCTCGGAGAATAACTACTGATTACCTAGGAAGGGGCTTTGTTAGTAGCTTCAACTTTTCTTGCAGCCGTACCTGAAAGGCAAGAGAGTCTAAAAAAAAAAGCCATTAGAGATGAAAACCGTGACTGGCTCTCTAAGCAAAAGTTAGGCCAAAGGGCAGGGTGAAAACCTGGGAATAGGCAGTCTGTCCTTCAAAAAAATGAATAAAAAAAGAAGAAGCCGCTGGAGTGGGTTGGGTCCATTCCAGGCAAAAATTAGGTACAGGGTTATGTGAAAATCCCTAAAGGGACGCATTTCTCGCTAAGAAAAGCTAGTGTGAAAATCCACAAGGGACACACTACCTTTAAAATAATGACTTTTGAAGCCTGGAGCGATAAAGCGGCATTACTCCGAATGACTTTCCTTTAGGCAGAGCTTGATTCAGAGTCAAGGGGGCAAAATGCTCGTTGACCGGGGGGCAAAGATGCGCACGAGTCAGTTCTCTTTGAAAAGATTATGGGACAAAGTCCGTAAAGTCAAGACAACACTTTTCTAGATTCTTGGGGGCATCAGACAATGTGAGCAGCCGAGCAGCACCCTCAACGAATCCCTTAACCACCTGGATGTGGTCTATTCATTTTTGCATATCACATGCATTTAGTCTTTTACACGTGTAGATATGCACACACAATTCTTGTATATTAATCCTTTGCTCGTGTTTCGTGTATATAGCTTTTTGCATATATTTTCCCACACATAGTTCCATACACACACACAATCTTTTATATATGTTGCTGTGCACATCACTCAGAAGGATAGGTCCGAATAGACATCATGAGCAAGGATGATCCAAAGGGCGGATTCAGCTTCGCATGGTCGGCCACTGTATCCGGCAGAAAATCAGGTGAATAAGTATAGAGGTGGAACGCTAAGAATGACAAGCCTATCCAGACACACCATGCTCAAGGCAATCCGGAATCACACAAATCTATAGAAAATAAGATCCTTTGAGAAGCCGAACTGTCCACACATACTTTAGTCGGAGGCAAATCAGATGCAAAAGTGAGCCAAGGTACAGTTTTGAATCTACATCGATGCTCATCCATGCCGAACAATCGGATCAAGATAAAGTCCTCACGAGAATGGAATCTCAAAGACCCGCTCCTAAGAAGACATTTAAGAGAGCAAGCCGACTAATACACACCATGTCAGGAGCAGCAAGGTAAGTTTCTCTATCATAAGATATATGCTTGCACTCATTTGTACAATAATCAAGATGAAGTCCTCACGAGAGAAGAATGTCAAGGACCTGCTCCCAAGAGGGAAAAGAATAAGCCTTTCTCATGCTCACAATGCCGGGAGCAAACAGGTAAGTTTCTCTTTCATAAGATGTATGCTCACACACCTCACACAATCCGGATTCAAATGTATGTATATTGCACACACATGATTCCACACACATGCACAGTGTTTTGTATATGTACATGGCTCAGATGAGGGGTCCGAGTAGACCTCATGTTTAAAGATGATTCAAGAGATGAGTTCAACCTAACATTATCAGACTCATGCATGCCGAGCCGGAAGCCACCAGGTAAGTTTCCCTATCATAAGATATACGCTCATGTACATCACATAGTAAGTGTATCAAAGCCAAATTCAAATGTACATATTCTCAAACAAATGCAAATATACAAGAATACAAATCCTCAAACACAAACAACACAAAAAAATACAAATTCTCAAACAAAACAAGACAAAACAAAAAGACATTTTTGAGGCCTTGAAAATCCAATATACTGTAAATACATTCAAAATGCAAAATTCAAAAACAAAACAAGGAAAAAATAGAAACAAAAACGAAAACAAAATATAAAAATCACCCGCCTGCAGATAAACAGCAAAATTTCCAATCTAATTTTTTCTTTGAGAAAGCTCAAATCTTTTTTCCACCCCGGAGGCTCAACATCAAATTCTCTCACCCTCTTGAGAAGTATGCAGGTCTTTTTAACAAGGAGGCTGCATTGGAGATGATAGAGAAATCGATATCTAGCATGTCACAGTCAGTGCAATCAAGAAAATAGGGAACAACCAACCGTCCTTCGGGGGCACACTCTAACATCGGCCCCAATAGGATAAGCGCCAGTAAAGAAAGCGACGAACAAGTTACCATGTCAACCCAAGGATGGTCAATGGTCAGGCACTTGGTTAACCAGATGGTGGTCGGCAAATACATCATTCAGATAATTGTTAATAAGAAGACACCAAGTAGACTGGATGGGGCTCGAAAAGTTAAAAAGTAGACATTGCACTAGCCGGATGGGGGTTAGCAGATCAGACATTGCACTAGCCGGATAGGGGTTAGCAAATTTGACATTGCACTAGTCGAATATAGGTTAGCAGATCAGACATTGAACTAGCCGGATGGGTTAGCAGATCAGACATCGAACTAGCCGGATGGGTTAGCAGATCAGACATTGTACTAGCCGAATGTAGGTTAGCAGATCAAACATTGTACTAGCCGGATGGGGGTTAGCAGATCAGACATTGAAATAGCCGGATGGGGGTTAGCAGATCAGATACTGATCGGATGCAAATCAGATATTGTACTGGCCGGATGGTGGTTAGCAAAGCAGATATTACACTGACCGAATAATGGTTAGCAATAGGATGTTACACGGATTGGTTGGAGGTTACCAAGGTTGTGCTGTGCAAGCCCAGAAGCGGCTACCAAGACAGAACGTTAAATCACAAGCGATGGAACAGATCGCAAACAATGGGATTATAGTTAGGGAACACTACATCTCACAGACACTGCGCGAGCTGAGACGAGGCCAGCAGAGCACATACGGTAGAACAGATCACAACGGGGATTGTAGATAGAGAACACTGCATCTCACAGATGCCGTGCAGGCCAGGATGAGGCTAGAGGATCACCAGCGGTAGAATAGATCGCAAACAGAGGTTGTAGTCAGAGAGTACTGCATCTCATAGACACCGTGTAGGGCAAGATGAGGCTAGCGGATCACCAGCAGTAGAACAGAACGCAAACAGAGGTTGTAGTCAGAGAGTACTGCATCTCACGGACACCGTGCAGGCCGGGATTAGGCTAGCGGATCACCAGCAATAGAACAGATCGCAACAGAGGATGCAGTTAGACAACACTTCACCTCACACCGCGCAGGCCGAGATGAGGCTAGCGGGATAGACCAGCCGCCGTGCAAACCGAGATGAGGTTAGCGGGGGACAGCGATAGAACAGATCGCAACAGAGGATGCAGTTAGACAACACTTCACCTCACACCGCGTAGGCCGAGATGAGGCTAGCGGGACAGACCAGCCTCCATGCAGACCGAGATAAGGTTAGCGGGGGACAGCGATAGAACAGATTGCAATAGAGGATGCAGTTAGACAACACTTCACCTCACTTCGCGCAGGCCGAGATGAGGCTAGCGGGACAGACCAGCCGCCGTGCAGATCGAAATGAGGTTAGCGGGGGACAGCGATAGAACAGATCGCAACAGAGGATGCAGTTAGACAACACTTTACCTCGCGCTGTGCAAGCCGACCGAAGGCGAGTGGGACAATGCGATAGAAAATATTGCAAAT
This sequence comes from Excoecaria cochinchinensis, assembly GCA_947683425.1. Taxonomy (NCBI): domain Eukaryota; kingdom Viridiplantae; phylum Streptophyta; class Magnoliopsida; order Malpighiales; family Euphorbiaceae; genus Excoecaria; species Excoecaria cochinchinensis. The sequence continues at coordinate 4,808,456 of CANTUQ010000161.1, forward strand.
GAGCCACAGTCTGATAGCGCTACAGCTCAACGGCAACAAGTCGCAACATTCCACACAGTAAAAAGGTAAGGGCTGCCTCAAGTACGCATCTCTTTCCTTCTTCTTTGAATTTTGGCTCATCTAGGCACTAGTGCACTAGTTTCCCCAAAATTGGGGGCAACTGTAGACACCGGGTCCTGAGACAGCCCAGATCAGAGTTACCCAATGATGATAAGATGCTTTGTCATGGGCAAAAGGGTTAAAAGTGATGATTTCCTTGAAAATTTTCATTTTAGTGTGAAAAATTAAAAAATATTTTAAAAATTAATTTTTAAAAATGGGAGCTTAAAAATGTAGTATTTTTAGTTAATCTTTAAAAAAAAAAAATTTCGAGCGTCGACCGCGGCGGTGCCTTGCTGCAGCATGTAGGCGCGCGCGTTGGCGCAGCGGGCTGCGGAGCACCATCGCGAGGAGCTGCAGAGCACCATCGCGAGGAGCTGCAGAGCGCCATCGCACGGCGCTCCGAGCGCAACGTCGATCGCTCATGCGATGCGCGATCGTCCGCGCATTCACGCGCACGCTGGGCGAGCGCTCTCGCCCAGCGTGCGCTATAGACACTCGTCGGGTGCCCCGACGGGTGTCCGTAGGCCCTGTTCCTCTCGTAGTTTTGTTGTAACATTTTTACATATGCTTTATTTTATTTACGCTTTTATTTATCGCTTCGACTACGTGATTGATATGCGATTTAATTAATTGCATTAAAATGAATAAGAAATGGGATGAAATGATAAATTCAAAACTCGATTATAAAATTAACCAAGGTATGAATAAATGGGAAGTCTAGAACTCACTCTGGTCTTGGGCTAAATGAGGTTAGAGGTCTAGAACCTCCAAAATATCTCTTGTTCCCCTCCAAAAGTCCTAATTTACATAATCTTAGGCTCCAGGGGGTAGAGGATTATCCTAATGCTCTATTAGGCTGAGACCTCCAAGATCTTTCTGGTTTACCCAAGATGGATATTTACAACCCTAGGTTCCACGAGGTTAGAGGGTCATCCTAATGTCCTATTGGGCTGGCACCTCCAAAACCCTCTTGGCTTACCTGAAATGGATATGTATGCGCCGTCTTAGGCTCGCTGAGGCTAGACAACCCTTCCTAATGTTCTATTGGGTGGCGACTCTAAGAAACCTCCTTGTTGCCCAAAATAGACGTACTTGTAAATACCTTACAAGTTTTTATGAACCTCTCTCGAAAGCCCTAAAGAGGGCCTTCGGGGCATCCTACGGGGTTCGGCGTGCGTCACAATGACCCTACGCTCACTCAATGTGGGGAAGTGTTAGGAATAATCACCAGCCCAAGTCTAGTACCATTTAGTATATCAAATGATGTCCCAATCAGTCACTATGCTCACAATGAGCTTGACCTGTTGGCAAGGATCATGCTTGGGTAGACCTAAACTATCATTACCTTAACCAAAGCTCTTGTAATGAAAATAGATGCTTCTCCAATGTGGTATGAACCTTAATACCATGCTTGCTATATGGATTATTATGTATGGAATAGACCCAGACAAATTGGATGGTCGCTTAATCAAAGGCTTTCATGCCTCGGTAGGCCCTTCTTGATATATTCGGACTGTTTAAATACACAATGATCAAAAGCCATGTGCGTGCGCTTTAAATTAAGAGATGTTATACTATGGGTTTCCCACCGTGCACCCTATGCATCTATTGGGTTCCCTTATGACCCATTGGCTAAGCCCACCTAGGAAAGAGACAAAATGAGCCCCTGTGCGGGAGTGATAAGGTCAGAAGGATCTACTTGCTTGCATGTGGTTATGGATGCTGCATAAAAGCATGACCATGCATTATATATCATTCATGCATCATCCTAACAGATTATATTTTACAGCCATCATAGATCTATCCAGGTGGTCCAGAGGTCCCGGTGGATGACTGGTTAGAAATCCATTTTTTGAACTGCCAGAAATGGTAGCATACTTAGGCTCAGAATCACTCTAAAAAAGCAGTGAAGCTACCTCTTCCCAATTCTCAATAGAAAGTGATATGGCAAACCCACTAAGAGAAAAAGATGCCACTCGTGCCATGATTGCAGAGGAACTAGGTAGATGTCTAGAGGAATTTGAAAATCGGATGATGGCGATGATGGGGAATTTAATAGTAGCAATGGCACCACCTGCCAAGCCAAACCCAGTTGCCCCTCCTGGAGGACAAAATAAGTAGGAGGCAATTAGGGAAGATCCGCCTAAGGTGGTACGTCCACCACCAGTTGATCTCAGAGCTACTACATCTTTATGCCAGATAAGGGGTAGAGCCTATAGACTAGAGAATAATTTCATGGAAGATGAGTATAAGGAATCCGTAATGGAGAGAGGAAAGGCAACTTAGAAAAAGAGGTTATGGGGAAGAAGATAGAGGAGAAATTCGAGGTGATGTCTCGTATGCTGACCATGGAAAAAAGGGATAAACCCCCACGACAAGGAGCTGGAGGGAGAGGATATGATCCCTCAGAATTTTAAAATGCCCGATGTCCCAAAGTTTAACGGCACTTCAGACCCAACCGCACACATTAAGTAGTACTCGCTGGTAATAAAGGGTACGACCTTAACGAAAAGACAGAAGATAGAATATTTCTGCTTAAGCTTAACGGGGCCTGCGGTGGACTGGTATCATAGGCTGGATAGAAGAACGAATGAAGACTAGGATCTGCTGACAGAAGAGTTCCTCAAGCAGTACAACTGCAGTATGAGGATGGAGATAACTCTAAAGGATTTAGAGCTGTTATAGCAAGAATTGGGGGAGTCGTTTCACGAGTACTTGACCTAATGCAGGAATTATGTGATGGAAATGAAGAGGAAGTCGGACACTCCGGATTAGATCAGGCCTTTTATCAGAAATGCTAGCCCATATCTGAAAGATGGGTTAAAGATGAAGGGATTGATGGACTGAGAGTCTCTAAAGGATATAGCTATAGAAGATGAGAGTGAGTACTTGGCAAGGAGGACAAGTAACGAGACCTATGCCAAAAGAAGCAATAGTATCCAGCCAGCAGACCAGCGAGCTTTAGCAGTGGTAGTAGGATAGGCAAGGTAGCCAAGGTCTCAGCCACTGGAGTCAGTTAGAGGCACTTTTTGAACTTATGGAGGTCTCTCTCATGGGTGTTAAAAGGCTAATGAAGGAAGGGAAGTTACAAACTTTAGTGCCTAGACCTGCCCAAAGCCAAGGACGACCGAGGTATAAGGATGATGAGTTTTGTGCTTACTATCAGCACACTGGGTATACTACGGACAATTATAAGACGTTAAGGCATGCCATTAAGGAATTAATTGACTCTAAATAGATCACTGATCCAGAAAAGAGAAGCAATCAGAAGAAGTCCTGGTATAATAATGTTCCCGTACCTGTTTTCATGATCAGGTCTAGTCTGCTCGAATGGTAAGTTCTAAAAGACTTATATGATATTAAAGACATTGCTATCATGCGCCATGAGAAGGCAAGTGAAAAAGGGATTCCCGTGGCAACGATTGATTATTGGTCCACTAGTGACAGTGGAAGTGAATATGAAGATAAGGAATCTACTGATTTATAGGGTTCAGAAGAAGAGGAAAAAGAAATCGAAGTAGTGACCCGAAGTGGAAGGGTATTTTTTAAAGTAGGAAAGCCGCAAGATCCAATGGCGGTACGTATTGAGAAGGAGCTGGATGAGGATCAAGTGATGAAGCAGTTGAAAAGGACTCTGGCTCAGATATCAATTTGGGATTTGTTAAGACAATCCCCGTCACACAGGCAGAAGTTAGTGGAGGCCCTATGAGAGTCCACCATTGCATCCATTATTTCCCCAATAGAGCTATTAAAAACCGTGAAAAGGAGTGCATGAGAAAGTTTGGTTTACTCAGATATTGATTTGCCGGCAGAAGGCCATAACTATAATCGTCCTTTTTATATAAGGGCACAAATCAATGAAAAGCACATTGCCTATGCTATGGTAGATGACGGTTCTTCCACAAATGTGTGCCCTCTGGTTGCAATGTCAAATTTTGGAGTG